>CM060384.1:32953255-34153255 GCA_030545235.1 Helianthus tuberosus
TTTGAATGATGCGGGTTGTTTGAATGATGCATTTTGGTATTCTTTGATTCTGTGGGGTTTGATCTGTAGATTGGGCGCGCGATGATGCAAAAAAAACGTAAATTTTGATGACGATGGCGCGGCAAGGATGGTGGAGGGTAGGTTTTTGAACCTGCAACCTCACTTTGCAGCCTTTTGATTATCGAAAAATCTGAGCCAAGCCCCGTTTTTTTTTCTAGATACACATTGTTTTGATATTGTTGGTTTTTATTTTTTTCCCAGTCGATGATGATAACAATCTATCTGAGACACCTACCGAGTTTGTGATTTCTAGGTGCGTTCATTTTGCGTAAAAAAGTTTTTGTAAAAAAAAAAAGTTAAACCGTAAACTTTTTAAAGTAAAACTTAAAAATTTTAACGTAAAACGTAAAAAGTTTAACATAAAACGTAAAAAGTTTAAGGTAAAAACGGAAAACGTAAAAACGAAAAACGTAAAAACGTAAAACGTAAAAAGTTTAAAGTAAAACGTAAAACGTAAAAAGCTTAACGTAAAACGTATAGCGTAAAAAGTTTAACATAAAACGTAAAACGTAAAAGTTTAACGTAAAACATAAAAATTTTAACGTAACAAGTTTTACGTAAAACGTAAAAAGTTTAACGTAAAACCTAAAACGTAAAAAGTTTAACATAAAACGTAAAAATTTTAACGTAAAACGTAAAAATTTTAACGTAAAACGTAAAAAGTTTTAATAAAAAATATGAATTTAAAAAAGTTTTTAATAAAAAAAATTATGTTTAAATAATAAAAACTAATATAATAATACAAAAGGGTAATAAAAAAACAATAAAAACAAAAAGACAAAAAAGAGTAATTTACTGAACTACCCTTTTGAATTAAAATATTAAAGACATAATAAGACAAAAAATACTTTATAGTATTTTTAAATACTATTAATCTTGTCCATCCATCTAGTTGATCTAGTGGCTAGAAAGTGGTTCTCGCGGTTCTTACTATTGGGCGTGTTTTTCATTTTAGCGCTCCCCTACATATATATATATATATAGGGTCGGGATTTAGAGAAAACGGTAGAAAGTGCAAGAACGGTGAGAACGCTTATCGATCGTCCGATCAAAATAATCTATGGGCTAGATTGGCGCGGTGGCATTTCCGTAAATAACATCAATTTTATCACGTGGACGTGCTACATTAAGGGTAAAAGCGTATTTTGACTACTCCAAACAATAACGCCATCTCATGAAAATAAAACGCCAAAACAAAAATCACACGGCATTCTGCTAAAAACGCCATTAGATATAAAACGCCAAACTTAATTATAGTAAAATGCCGCCAAAAAAATCCTATATATACAAAAACTCAGACCTTCAATTAAAAAACATAAACAAAAACCCCCCCAAACGCCATATTTAATATATACCATTCGACTGATAAACGCCAGAAAACCCAAACATCAAATATATTGCTCTCAATAAAGTGTAGCTGTATGGTGTGGACAATATTGTTAGTTATCTTTCTTAACTGAGGATTAACAATGTTATCCAACACCATACATCAACACTTTATTGATTTTAGCATGATCAAATTTACAGTTTTAAGATGGTTTATTTGTGGCATTCTTTTTCTCGGTAAAACGCCAAAAAAGATAACATTTTGGCTGAAAGGGTGTAAACTCAATAACATTTTGTTGCATGAGATAGACAAAAATTATAGAAAAAGAGGCTGATTTCAAACGAAAGTCGAAACAGTCAGTGAAGATGCTTCATAAGAAGAAAAAGACTGGTGACAGTGAAGATTTGAAGATCAATATTTATTTTGTTTAATTTTGTTTTTCAGTTGATTGTTATTTAATAAACACCGCCACATCTAATAAAAACGCCAAAAAGGAAAATGACTTACACATTTGGCGTTTATCAAACCATCATAAAATTACTTTGGACAAGTATTATAAAAAAAACTTTTTTATGTATTCTTTTTTTTTAATTTCCTTTTTAGTTGATTGTTGAATAATAAAAACGTCATATATAATAAAAACGCCAAAACAGCCAAAATGCTTGTTTAAACGATATCATCCCGTTAAACGCCACCAAAAACTCCCAACTATAATAAAATTAGTTTGAAAAAGTATTATAAAAAACCCAAAAAAATAAATAAATAAAAAAACAAACTTGAAAATGTAACTAGAAAACAGTAACTTCAAATCAGAAAAACTGAAGATAGGGAAAATTTATTATATTAGAATCTAAAACGTCAAATTTAAAAGATGGGACGTGTTACAGACTTCAGAGATAAAGCTTGTCAAAAACAATAATTACAAACAGTAACTGAAAAGACAAATACTTTATTATAATAACGCACCGCCTAACTTAGGCGCCAAGAAGAGATCCTATAAAATGATACATCTCAGCAACTTCCATTTGATAAAACCAAAAAAAACAAACGCCAATACTACTAAAATACCACTCACTATGAAACGCCAAAAAAATCAAAGATGACTAATATGCTTTCTTGGATATTGAGTATTGTTATTCGTCAAGTTTCACTGAATGAATTGTTAGGGGAGGCGAGTAACTCGGTAAGATTTTGATGCATGAGATGGACAAAAATTCAAGAAAAAGATACTAATGCCAGTCATATGGCATGTTGTATTTTTTGTTCTTGAAGAAGGCTTGGATGAGGAGAAGAGATCAATGACACTGAAGAGTGGGATGATGATAAAGATGAAGATCAACATGAAGAAAAAGCGAAAAATGTGACAACTGTCAAAAATCCAGGTATCCGTACAATTAATTAATCATGATTAGTGCCTAATGACTGTGCTGAATTTCAATTAATTGCTTTCTGATTTCTGCTTTATACATGCATGTGCATCATACATTATTTAATGTCATACCAATATTGCATGAAAGCTATATTGCCTTGAATGATTCATTAAGTATAGTTAGCACAGTTATCTGATAGAGCAGGAAAGTGCTGACAGAACTCAACACATGGATAGACAGTGCATTGAGATACAGAATGAGCCAGAAACAAAGTATGACACTAGTGTAGTATATAGGAAAGTAAGGATCACAAAACTGCCTTTTTAGTGATAGTTTAAGTGCCGGAAAGTGCCTAAAACTCACCTAAAGTGCTGAATTCAGCAAAATCAGCATTTTAACATACTAATATAATGCAGAAAAATGATTAAATGGTCCTGAATGCTTTCCTAAGTATCGGGAATCAAAGGTGTCACAAAAAGATACATAAAGCACCCTAAACTGCGTAGTTTAGCACTTTAACGAACCAGTAACCAACTGAACAACCGGACACTACCTGAAACATCAAATTTACACTAGAAGCACTGTTTTAACATTTCCAAGCTAGTTATGGTCCCCGAACACCATAACACCACCTAAAAATATCTAATAACCAAAGCATGTAACTAACACTTAGATTTCAACTTATCATTAACCAAACTAGTTACAACCTAATCTACTACCCCCCCCCCCCACCTATTTACGGCCAACACATGGCCCCACTTAGTTGATTTTATTTCAATTAAAGATTATATATGTATAACCTTTACTAAGCACATTACACAAGAGTTAGAAGATGAAAATGGATTATAAAAGAACATGAAGGATCACCATATCATTTCTACACACACTTAAACACACACCATCTCCTCTCTTTTCTTCTCTTGTTCTCGGCCGACCCCTCACACACATACATCCATCATCATTCATCCAATCTCATCCAATCTAAGCATATACAAGGGTGTTAAAGATCATATAAAGGAGCTTGGAGCTTGTGGAGCTTGAAGAACCTCTCTTGTTTGCTTTTATCCTCTTGATTTCTACTCTTGAATCATCCCTAGCCTTGTGCTAGTGGTAAGAGTCTTGATCTATCCATTTTACTTTCATTTTTAGTGGTTAAAGAAGAATCATAATAAAAAACATGAAGAACACTAAAGAACATAAGAACTAAACATAAACATAAGCTTGTTTAATGAAGTAATCTTGATGAATATGAGTTGTTATGCTTATTGATCATTGATTGTTTGTAGGAATGATGTTGATCATCATAAGCTCTGGCTAGATCATGATTAAAAACATAATCTAGCAAAATGTGAAAGTAGAAATGTTGTAGGATGATAGATCATCCACACAAAGATCATAAACTTGAAAGAATACTTTGATTTCTTGAAAAAATAATGAACAAAGTAAGTTGTTAATCATGTAGATCTAAAGATTTATGAATGATCTTTCAAAGAAACCAAGTTAAAAATATGAGATATATTAAATCTTGGTTCTTACAAAAACAAAACTTATTTTTAATGGTTAAACAAGTGTAGAAACACTTGTGTAACAAGAAAATTTCATGAAGAAACATTTTTAGAAAATGTGACAAGAAGTTGTAAACATCTAACTTCTTTAAAAATGAAGTTTTTAAAGAACTAATCACATTTTAAAGGGTAACAAGACTTACTAAGAACCCTAGCAAGTTACTACAAATTTTTACAAATATTCAAGTTCATGAAGTAGTAGAAAATGCATGATTTTTGACAAATTGGTAAGTTAAGGTTGTTTATTGTTGATTGTGAATTGATTCTGTTGATTTTTACAAAAGAAAATGATATGCTTGAAAGAATGGAAACCTCCATTTTTAGGGGAAACTATGGAAAAATTTTCTAAAAATATAAACACTTCGAAAAATATTTTTAAACAAATATTTACAAGTGTATTTTAAACCATTAGTTTGCTACAAAAGCTTTGCCATAATTTTTGATACAAAAATATAATTATTGGAGGTTGGTTTTCATAAATAAAAGTGACTAAATATGTATTAGGAAAATATATATTTAGAAGTCACATGTGTGTGATTATTTGTATATTTTGTGTATTAGTTATATTATTTTAGGACTTGAAATAATATAACACACAAAAATACCAAGAATTTCCATCCAAAATATTACTAAAATTCCAACAAATGAATATACAAATTTACACAAAATATTGATTAAAACCGAACTATGGAATAAGACTTACCAAATATTCCGGAATTTATTCACAAAATATATTTTGGTAAATAATATTTTGGACACCAAGTAAGTAAAAATATGATTTTTACAACTACTACAAAAATATATCATATTTTAACAAGGAAAAATATATTATTTTTGGCAAATATGAAATATATATTTTTCTTGAAGTTTTTAGAAAATATATTATTTTTAAGAAAAATATATTTTCTTGCACAAACCTGAAATACAATATTTATGGATGAAAGATATATTTTCTCAATTAAATATGAAGTATTTCATTTTTGGGAAAAATGAGTTTAAATATATTTTCTAAATTGAACTTGAAAATATATTAATTTTTGAAACTTATGAGAAATTACAAATATTTTTGCCCAAAGAAAAATTATAAATAATTTTTCTAAGTAATATCTCTTAAATATATATATTTTGAATATATATATATATAATCCCTATTAAAGATAATATTCCGGAATAATCAATATGAAGTTAAGTATAAAGAATACTTAATGAATTCAATAAAAATACGTATTCTCATACGTATAAATATACACCGGAATACGACCCCGATATAAGGCAAAATATACAAGTGAAAGATACCCCCATCCTTGGGAAGGATATACATGTGTAAATACCCGAAGTGTATCAAGCCAAAAACATATTATTATTCCAAAAATTTAATAAATATAATTTAAGTTAAAGTACTAATTATTTTAACAAATGATTATAAAATTTGGAATAATATCGAAGACACTAAAAGAATCGTAACTCAAAGACATTAATACTAAGTCATGGCACGTCCCGTTCGTCTAATAGACATTAGTACGTTGTAGGTAGTCGTGTTTATCCGAAGAGCTAGAGTTACGGTGATTGAAGACGCAAATATGTGAGTTCATGACCCCCTTTTCTTTCTTTAAATGTTTTCGGTTTTCTAACTTTGAGGGTGAAATACATGTTACAAACAATTTACAAACATTTTGATGTGGTATGGTTAGCTAAGGAAGGGTACTGCTTGATCATGTGAGTGGTGGGTACAACACTTAAGGCCATTAATCCTCGCCGTAGGACCGAGGGACATGAGTGATAGATCTATTTGGGTGTAGCGTGCCCACACCCATGCGGACCAGGGTGGCCCATGTGGTGACTATGTCTTATTCCCGGAGACAAATCTGCTAGGTTTGAGTTTTCCTGCATCATGTCACAAATATTAATGTATTAGCTACACATTAATTGATCAATTTTCCTTGTTGCTTTCATACCAGGAGTTTTCAAACTTACTTTCAATTATTTCAAAGGTTTATTCACAAACACACACATGAACTCGCTCAACTTTTGTTGATGTTTTCAAAATACATGTATTTCAGGGAGTTAGTAGTGGATCTGGCGGGCGTTGGATGTTTCAAGCTGCGTTAAGAATAAAAGATGTCATCCATGGTCTTAGGGTTTGGTCAGTGTGTCTTATTCCTGGACGAGACACGTCTTCCAATCCTGGTTTATTTAATGTCATTGGTCGAGTCTTTGTGAACTTTTAAACAAGTTGCATGGTTTGTACTCGTATTTGAATTTCTACGTTTTAAGACAATGTTGTCATGTTTTTAAACTAAATTAATGGATGAACATCTATGGTTTTTATCATTTAGTTGTTGTTATGATTGAATGCAAAGGTATTAAGAAAGTCACACCATAATCACGCTTCCACAAAAGTCAGGGTGTGACAGCTTGGTATCAGAGCTTCGATTGTAGCGAACTAGGATTCCTTCTCGAGTCTAGACTACAATCATTAGGGCTCTCACGGAAATACTTTTACAACATGTTTTCATTGCATATACGAAACGCCCAGATCCAGGAAAATAAATATTATTACAAAAGGCACGAAACACATTTTCAAAGTTTATGGTTATGGTTCAGTCTGGGAGACTGGGTGGTTCAGTCTGGGAGACTGGGAGGTCTAGTCTGGGAGGCTAGGTAGTTCAGTCTGGTAGACTGTGTGGATTAGTCTGGGAGACTAGGTAGTTTAGTCTGAGAGACTAGGTGGCTTAGTCTGGGAGACTAAGAAGGATACGTGATTACATTGTTATTGATTGCATGTTTAATGTTAGATTGTTGATATATGTGCATATGTTGTGATTGTTTTGTTACAGACATTATGTCATCATCCGGGAGTGGTTTGTCTAATACCGATGACCCCATGGCTGTAGTCTCGGATGATGAGATTGCACCAGAGCCAGAGATCTTTACTTCTGACACCGAGAGTGACCCAGAGATGATGTCCGACGATGACGATGACTTTCAGCCCTTTGCGCTGCCCGATTTCGGAGTTGATTTACCGACTGCTGATGGTATCCCAGACGAGGATCCTTTCGTTATTCGTATTCCAGTTCACGATCATCTTATCATCGGTCACCCCGATGGTGAGCATGTTGTGGCACCGATCCTCGCTCCCGTTCCCCTCATGGTCATTCCCCCTGAGGATTGGCCTTTTGACGATCTTTTTGACGATGATGTTGACCTGTTTGTCGATGGTCCTCCCGTTGACGCTCAGGGTGATGGAGAGCTCGATGAATACGTTGTTGCTGTTCCACTTTTGGGGATTCCGGTTATCGAGATTTCTTCCAATTCTGGTTTACATTCTGTCCCCGATTCTTTTGAGTCAGTGTCCTCTTCCGCCTTACGGGCAGTTGGTTTGCATCGATACGCCACTGATTCTGATGACGATACAGCTATGTCAGCTGCACCGGTACCTCCACATAATGTTGAGCCTGATTTTGTTCCAGATGACCAGCCTGTTGATGCACCCGCTGATCTTGTTCAGGTGCCAGCTCCTGAGCCGATGCCAGCACCTGAGCCTTTACCTGATCTTGATCCTATCCCCTTTGGCATACCTGAGATTGCACCACTTATACCAAATCCAATTCCTGCACCCGCTGACCCTCCTGTCATTGAGCAAGTCACTCCCCCACTTGTACCTTTACCTGTTGATGTTTCCCCTTTTCACCCGATTGAGTCCGATGTTCACCGCACTAACTTACCAATCACTTTCTTGCAGGACATCCCTCTACCCCGTCCAGGGGAGGACATTATAGCCAGTGGCCTAGCCATGACCCACATGTGTCAGCAGCTTTCCCCCGCATGCCTCAGTATACACATTCTGCTCATTTTGCTTCTTCACCACTCGATGAGCCATTTCGATGGTTCCCAGCTTACTCCATGCCTATATCTGATCCCTACCATCCCTCGCCCTTTACTGGTTATACACAGGATGAGTTACTTCTTTCATTGCAGCTTCAGTTTGAGATCATGAGTCACAGGATCCTAGAGCTTGAGATGACACCGCGACCTTTGCCATGTCCGTGTCAGCCATCTTTTGTTCCCACTCGTTCATCATCGTTCCCATTTTCGCATCCTCCTGCACCACTTACTCCATTTCCCGAGTTTGACACTCGTTTTCTTACCGTTGAGAAGCAGATCAGCTATCTGTTGCGTCATGTATATCAGCTTAAGGAGGAGCTTGCGCATGTGCGCAGCTTGCTTTTTGTTCCTCCACCTCCTCCTCCACCACCATAAGCATAGACAGTTTTTGGTCTTATGTAGGTAGCTTACTTTTGGTGAGAGCATCGCTATTGTGCCTAGCTAGTGAAGCCTTTTGGATACCACCTTTTGACTGTATGACTTATGATAGATTGATAGACATTGTGGACAAGGGTAGTGTGACCCTGTGCTCCCTTTTGATGCTATACATTTGTAAAACATGTATTTGTGGTCGATGATTAATGAAAGCTCAATCGTAATGTTCTCATTAAATACATTGTTAACTTACTTGTTTATGCCATGATTGCCTGCTTACTAGTTATAACATACGCTATTATATACGTAATACTTATTATATACTTAAAACCTGACCTATACAATCTTCCCTTAGAAGATGCCTCCTCGAAGGAACAATCTGTTACCCACAACAGAGGCTGAACTGCAAGAACGGATTTCACAAGAAATCGCACAACATGAGGCCTTGCGCTCTGAACACAGTGGAGGTACCTCAGGAAATAACCCACCTCACGGTAATGTTTAAGACATTTAAGACACATTACGATACGTTTGGACATTCCATGTGCGCTTGCTAATGCTTTCTGTGAATAATGTTGCTTGTACAGGTTGTACTTACAAGCAGTTTCTTGACTGTAAACTTCTGAATTTTGACGACACTGGAGGTGCTGTAGCTTTCGTTAGATGGGCAGAGAAGACTGATTCTGTGCTGCGGATGAGCAAGTGTGCGCCAAAGCACCAAGTCACCTACATTTCTGGAATTTTCCTAGACGGAGCTCTATCCTGGTGGAACCTACAGGTTCAGAATCTGGGAGAGGAAACAGCATATGCTATGACTTGGGATGAGATGAAAGAACTAATGTGCAAGAAGTACTGCTCGAGAGCTAAGATTCAGAAGCTGGAAACCGAGTTCTGGAATCTAAAGATGGATGGCCCGAAGATTGTTGAGTATGTGCAGAGATTCCATAACCTGTCTCACCTGGTCCCCTACATGGTAGAGCCAGAGTTCAAGCGAATTGAGCGTTTCATTTGGGGATTGGCACCCCAAATCATGAGCATGGTGACTACATCCAAACCCCCAACGATCACTGAAGCCATTGATCTGAGTGTGGCGTTGACTGAAGAAGTGATTAGGCTGAACAAGTTTTCGGTCTCTGATGGAAAGAAGAAGGAGACTCATGTCAAGTCGTCAGGAGAGAACAAGAGGAAGTTCTCGAACTTCAAGAAAGGTACCCAAGGAAGCATCAGTGGTACTAACAATAAGAGAGATGCGAACCCACCAACCGAGGTCAGGACTGGTGCTGCAAGTTTGGAGAATAAGGGAAAAGGTTATATGGGAACTTTGCCTAAGTGTGATGTGTGCCAGTTCCATCATGCCGGCCAGTATAGGTTGAGGAAGTGTGAAAACTGTGGAAAGAATGGTCATTCAAAGGAGACATGCTGGGCTAGTACTGGTCATGGAAATGGTGGTCAAAGAGGTAGTGGTAATGGCAGTGGAAACCGTGGTGGAAACGGGTATGGAAACCGCAATCAAGGAGGAAATGGCGGTAATGGTAATTGTGGTGGTTCTGGAAACCAAGCCGGTAATGGGAACCGCAACCAAAACAACAACCAGGGCGGTACTAGAAACAAGCAAGGATGCTTTAGCTGTGGTGATATTGGGCATTTCAAGCGTGATTGCCCGAAGAACAATCAAGCCCAAGGAAGAGTTTTCAACATAGAGCTAGGGAAGCTCGCCAGGATCCGAACGTAGTTACGGGCACGTTCCCTATCAACCAACAATTTGCATCTGTACTGTTTGATACTGGTGCCGATTATAGCTTTGTATCCTTAGAATTTAAGAATACACTTGGGTTAGTATCCAGTAAGCTAGATACCCCATACTCGATAGAACTAGCTAATGGAAAGCTAGTAGAGGCAAATGAAGTGATTAGAGGTTATGTAATAGAGCTTGGAGAGCATGAGTTTACGCTCGATCTCCTTCCAGTTGAGTTGGGAAGCTTTGACGTGGTAGTTGGAATGGATTGGTTGTCGAGCAACCGAACTGAGATCGTATGTCACGAGAAGATCATTCGCATCCCGATGGCGAATGGAGAGATGATTGTAGTGCATGGAGAGAAGCATGATACTCCTCTAAGGATTATCAGCTGTTTGAAGGCCCGAAAGTCTATGCAGAAGGGATGTGTTGCCTTTTTAGCTCACATTGTTGATAAGGAAGCTGAAGAGCCGAAGCTGGAAGATATCCCTGTGGTAAGGGAATACCCTGAAGTCTTCCCAAAAGACTTGCCGGGATTGCCGCCGCAACAAGTCGAGTTCCATATTGACTTGGTTCCAGGCGTCGCGCCTGTGGCCAAGGCACCTTATCGACTTGCACCTTCCGAGATGCAAGAGTTGTCGCAACTTCAGAAACTTTTGGGCAAGGGATTTATTAGACCGAGCTTCTCACCTTGGGGAGCTCCAGTTTTATTCGTCAAGAAGAAGGACGGTAGTTTCCGCATGTGCATTGACTACCGAGAACTGAACAAGTTGACTATCAAGAATCGGTACCCCTTGCCGAGGATTGATGATCTCTTTGATCAACTTCAAGGTTCAAGTTATTACTCCAAGACTGATCTTCGATCAGGTTATCACCAGCTGATGATTCAAGAAGAGAGTATACGGAAAACTGCTTTTAGGACTCGTTATGGACATTATGAGTTCCTAGTAATGCCGTTTGGTCTGACAAACGCACCAGCAATGTTTATGGATTTGATGAACTGAGTCTGCAAGCCATATCTCGATAAATTCGTGATTGTATTTATCGATGATATTTTGATCTATTGGCGAACGAAGGAAGAGCATGAGCAACACCTTAGAGCCATTTTAGAGCTGCTCAAGAAGGAGAAACTGTACGCTAAGTTCTCGAAGTGCGAGTTCTGGTTGCGTGAGGTACAGTTCCTCGGTCATGTAGTAAACGAAGATGGGATTCATGTGGACCCCACCAAGATCGAGGCGATCAAGAATTGGGAAACTCCGAAGATGCCAACCGAGATCCGTCAGTTTCTAGGTTTAGCTGGGTATTATCGCCGATTCATTGAGGATTTTCTAAAATCGCTCAACCACTGACCTCCCTTACTCAAAAGGATAAGAAATACGAATGGGGAGATAAACAAGAGGAAGCTTTTCAGTTGCTGAAGAATAAGCTTTGCGATGCACTTATTTTATCCCTACCCAAAGGCACCGATGACTTCGTGGTATACTGTGACGCCTCGCGTCAGGGATTGGGCTACGTGCTGATGCAGCGACAGAAGGTTATCGCTTATGCTTCGCGCCAGTTGAAAGTTCATGAGAAGAACTACACCACACATGATTTGGAATTAGGCGCAGTGGTGTTTGCATTGAGGATTTGACGACATTATCTGTATGGTACACGTTGTACGATCTTTACAGATCACAAGAGCTTACAACACATATTCGACCAGAAGGAGCTTAATATGAGACAGCGACGATGGGTTGAGCTGTTAAACGATTATGATTGCGAAATCAAATATCACCCAGGTAAGGCGAATGTGGTGGCAGACGCCTTAAGTCGGAAAGAGAGGATTAAGCCCATAAGGGTTAGGGCTTTGGAGATGATTATACAAACGGACCTCTCGTTGTGCATTCGTGCTACGCAGAGAGAAGCCCTTAAGGAAGAAAACCTTAAGGATGAGTATCTCCGTGGGATGGAGAAGAAGTTGATACCCAATGAGGAAGGAACCTTGTGTTTCATGGGACGAATTAGGGTTCCCCTCTTTGGTGGTCTTAGAGATGTCATTTTCGACGAAGCTCATAAATCTAGGTACTCGATCCACCCAGGATCGGATAAGATGTACCAAGATTTGAAAGATTTCTACTGGTGGCCAAGATTGAAAGGTGATGTTGCAACTTATGTTGGAAAATGTTTGACTTGTGCCAAAGTGAAGGCCGAGTATCAGAAGCCTTCAGGTCTCCTACAGCAACCCGAGATACCCATGTGGAAGTGGGAGCAGATCTCGATGGACTTCATAACCAAGTTGCCAAAGACACCCAGATGTCATGATACGATTTGGGTAATCGTAGACCTTCTGACAAAGTCTGCGCACTTTTCGCCAATCAGAGAGAAGGACAACACAGGTAAGCTAGCTGAGCTGTACCTAAGGGAGATAGTGGCACGACATGGAGTGCCCATCTCGATCATATCTGACAGAGACGGAAGATTTGTGTCAAGGATTTGGTAATCTTTCCAAGAAGCGTTTGGTTCACAGTTGAACTTAAGCACCGCATTTCACCCGCAGACTGATGGCCAAAGTGAGAGGACGATTCAGACATTAGAATATATGTTACAAGCTTATGTAATGGGCTTGGGTGGCAGTTGGGACACTCACCTGCCTTTGGTTGAGTTCTCCTATAACAACAGCTACCATACAAGCATTCAAGCTGCACCGTTTGAAGCTCTCTACGGACGGAGGTGTCGATCACCGTTATGCTGGGCAGATGCAGGCGATAGACAGCTAGTTGGTCCCGATTTGGTTCAAGAGACGATAGATAAGATCATGCAGATCCGAGAACGCATCAAGGCGGCTCGCGATCGACAATAGAGCTATGCGGACCAAAGAAGGAAACCTTTGGAGTTTGAAGTGGGAGATATGGTTTTGTTAAAAGTCTCACCTTGGAAAGGTGTGGCACGGTTTGGGAAGCGTGGAAAGTTAAACCCACGATTCATTGGACCGTTCAAAATCCTGGAAAGGATTGGTCCTGTGGCTTATAAGTTGGAACTACCTGCAGAACTTAATGGTGTTCATGATACATTTCATGTATCCAATCTGAAGAAGAGTCCAGCTCAAGAAACGGTGGTCATTCCTGCTGATGAAGTTCACATTGACGACACCCTCCACTTCACCGAAGAACCTGTCGAGGTTACTGACTGGAAGGTTAACAAAACTCGGAGGAGTAGTGTTAAGCTTGTTAAGGTTATATGGAATGCGCGTCACGGCCCAGAGTTTACTTGGGAGCGTGAGGACCACATGAAAGCTAAGTATCCGCATTTGTTCCCTAACTCCCCTGCAGCTAGTAGTTAAGCTTAAAATTTCGGGACGAAATTTTCTTAACAGGGGGAGAATGTGACAACTGTAAAAAATCCAGGTATCCGTACAATTAATTAATCATGATTAGTACCTAATAACTGTGCTGAATTTCAATTAATTATTTTCTGATTTCTGCTTTAGACATGCATGTGCATCATACATTATATGTCATACCAATATTGCATGAAAGCTATATTGCCTTGAATGATGCATTAAGTATAGTTAGCACAGTTATCTGATAGATCAGGAAAGTGCTGACAGAACTCAGCACATGGATAGACAGTGCATTGAGATACAGAATGAGCCAGAAACTAAGTATGACACTAGTGTAGTATATAGGAAAGTAAGGATCACAAAACTGTCTTTTTAGTGATAGTTTAAGTGCCGGAAAGTGCCTAAAACTCACCCAAAGTGCTGAATTCAGAAAAATTCAGCAAAAATCAGTATTTTAACATACTAATATAATGCAGAAAAATGATTAAATGGTCCTGAATGCTTTCCTAAGTATCGGGAATCAAAGGTGTCACAAAAAAGATACATAAAGCACCCTAAACTGTGTAGTTTAGCACTTTAACGAACCAGTAACCAACCGAACAATCGGACACTACCCGAAACACCAAATTTACACTAGAAGCATTGTTTTAACATTTCCAAGCTAGTTATGGTCCCCGAACACCATAACACCTCCTAAAAAATATCTAATAACCAAAACATGTAACTAACACTTAGATTTCAACTTATCATTAACCAAACTAGCTACAACCTAATCTACTACGCCCCCCCCCCCCCACCAATTTACGGCCAACACATGGCCCCACTTAGTTGAAAATATTAGATATGTATAACCTTTACTAAACATATTACACAAGAGTTAGAAGATGAAAATGGATTATAAAAGAACATGAAGGATCACCATATCATTTCTTCACACACTTAAACACACACCATCTCCTCTCTTTTCTTCTCTTGTTCTCGGCCGACCCCTCACACATACATCCATCATCATTCATCCAATATCATCCAATCTAAGCATATACAAGGGTGTTAAAGATCATATAAAGGAGCTTGGAGCTTGTGGAGTTTGAAGAACCTCTCTTGTTTGCTTTTATCATCTTGATTTCTACTCTTGAATCATCCCTAGCCTTGTGCTAGTGGTAAGAGTCTGGATCTATCCATTTTACTTTCATTTTTAGTGGTTAAAGAAGAATCATAATCAAAAACATGAAGAACACTAAAGAACATGAGAAGTAAACATAAACATAAGCTTGTTTAATGAAGTAATCTTGATGAATATGAGTTGTTATGCTTATTGATCATTGATTGTTTGTAGGAATGATGTTGATCATCATAAGCTCTAGCTAGATCATGATTAAAAACATAATCTAGCAAAATATGAAAGAAGAAATGTTGTAGGATGATAGATCATCCACACAAAGATCATGAACTTGAAAGAATACTTTGATTTCTTGAAAAATAATGAACAAAGTAAGTTGTTAATCATGTAGATCTAAAGATTTATGAATGATCTTTCAAAGAAACCAAGTTAAAAATATGAGAAATGTTAAATCTTGGTTCTTACAAAAACAAAACTTATTTTTAATGGTTAAACGAATGTAGAAACACTTGTGTAACAAGAAGATTTCATAAAGAAACATTTTTAGAAAATGTGACAAGAAGTTGTAAACATCTAACTTCTTTAAAAATGAAGTTTTTAAAGAACTAATCACATTTTAAAGGGTAACAAGACTTACTAAGAACCCTAGCAAGTTAGTACAAATTTTTACAAATATTCAAGTTCATGAAGTAGTAGAAAATGCATGATTTTTGACAAATTGGTAAGTTAAGGTTGTTTATTGTTGATTGTGAATTGATTGTGTTGATTTTTACAAAAGAAAATGACATGCTTGAAAGCATGGAAACCTCCATTTTTAGGTGAAACTATGGAAAAATTTTCTAAAAATATAAACACTTAGAAGAATATTTTTAAACAAATATTTACAAGTGTATTTTAAACCATGAGTTTGCTACAAAAGCTTTGCCATAATTTTTGATACAAAAATATAATTATTGGAGGTTAGTTTTCATAAATAAAAGTGACTAAATATGTATTAGGAAAATATATATTTAGAAGTCACATGTGTGTGATTATTTGTATACTTTGTGTATTAGTTATATTATTTTAGGACTTGAAATAATATAACACACAAAAATACCAAGAATTTCCATCCAAAATATTACCAAAATTCCAACAAATGAATATACAAATTTACACAAAATATTGATGAAACCGAACTATGGAATAAGACTTACAAAATATTCTGGGATTTATTAACAAAGTATATTTTGGTAAATAATATTTTGGACACCAAGTAAGTAAAAATATGATTTTTACAATTACTACAAAAATATATCATATTTTGACAAGGAAAAATATATTATTTTTGGCAAATATGAAATATATATTTTTCTTGAAGTTTTTAGAAAATATATTATTTTTAAGAAATATATATTTTCTTGCACAAACCTGAAATACAATATTTATGGATGAAAGATATATTTTCTCAATTAAATATGAAGTATGTCATTTTTGGGAAAAATGAGTTTAAATATATTTTTTAAATTGGACTTGAAAATATATTAATTTTTGAAACTTATGAGAAATTACAAATATTTTTGCCCAAAGAAAAATTATAAATAATTTTTCTTAGTAATATCCCTTAAATATATATTTTGAATATATATATTTAATCCCTATTAAAGATAATATTACGGAATAATCAATATGAAGTTAAGTATAAAGAATAGTTAATGAATTCAATAAAAATACGTATTCTCATACGTATAAATATACACCGGAATACGACCTCGATATAAAGCAAAATATACAAGTGAAAGATACCCCCATCATTTGGAAGGATATACATGTGTAAATACCCGAAGTGTATCAAGCCAAAAACAAATTATTATTCCAAAAATTTAATAAATATAATTTAAGTAAAGTACTAATTATTTTAACAAATGATTATAAAATTTGGAATAATATCGAAGACACTAAAAGAATCCTAACTCAAAGACATTAATACTAAGTCATGGAACGTCCCGTTCGTCTAATAGACATTAGTACGTTGTAGGTAGTCGTGTTTATCCGAAGAGCTAGAGTTACAGTGATTGAAGACGCAAATCTGTGAGTTCATGACCCCCTTTTCTTTCTTTAACTGTTTTTGGTTTTATAGCTTCGGGGGTGAAATACATGTTACAAACAGTTTACAAACATTTTGATGTGGTATGGTTAGCTAAGGAAGGGTACTGCTTGATCATGTGAGCGGTGGGTACAACACTTAAGGCCATTAATCCTCGTCGTAGGACCGAGGGACATGAGTGATAGATCTATTTAGGTGTAGCGAGCCCACACTCATGCGGACCAGGGTAGCCCATGTGGTGACTATGTCTTATACCCGGAGACAAATCTGCTAGGTTTGAGTTTTCCTGCATCATGTCACAAATATTAATGTATTAGCTACACATTAATTGATCTGTTTTCCTTATTGCTTTCATACTAGGAGTTTTCAAACTTACTTTCAATGATTTCAAAGGTTTATTCACAAACACACACGTAAACTCGCTCAACTTTTGTTGATGTTTTCAAAATACATGTATTTCAGGGAATTAGTAGTGGATCTGGTGGGCGTTGGATGTTTCAAGCTGCGTTAAGAATAAAAGATGTCATCCATGGTCTTAGGGTTTGGTCAGTGTGTCTTATTCCTGGACGAGACACGTCTTCCAATCCTGGTTTATTTAATGTCATTGGTCGAGTCTTTGTGAACTTTTAAACAAGTTGCATGGTTTGTACTCGTATTTGAATTTCTACGTTTTAAGACAATGTTGTCATGTTTTTAAACTAAATTAATGGATGAACATCTATGGTTTTTATCATTTAGTTGTTGTTATGATTGAATGCAAAGGTATTAAGAAAGTCACACCATAATCACGCTTCCACAAAAGTCAGGGTGTGACAGCTTGGTATCAGAGCTTCGATTGTAGCGAACTAGGATTCCTTCTCGAGTCTAGACTACAATCATTAGGGCTCTCACGGAAATACTTTTACAACATGTTTTCATTGCATATACGAAACGCCCAGATCCAGGAAAATAAATATTATTACAAAAGGCACGAAACACATTTTCAAAGTTTATGGTTATGGTTCAGTCTGGGAGACTGGGTGGTTCAGTCTGGGAGACTGGGAGGTCTAGTCTGGGAGGCTAGGTAGTTCAGTCTGGTAGACTGTGTGGATTAGTCTGGGAGACTAGGTAGTTTAGTCTGAGAGACTAGGTGGCTTAGTCTGGGAGACTAAGAAGGATACGTGATTACATTGTTATTGATTGCATGTTTAATGTTAGATTGTTGATATATGTGCATATGTTGTGATTGTTTTGTTACAGACATTATGTCATCATCCGGGAGTGGTTTGTCTAATACCGATGACCCCATGGCTGTAGTCTCGGATGATGAGATTGCACCAGAGCCAGAGATCTTTACTTCTGACACCGAGAGTGACCCAGAGATGATGTCCGACGATGACGACGACTTTCAGCCCTTTGCGCTGCCCGATTTCGGAGTTGATTTACCGACTGCTGATGGTATCCCAGACGAGGATCCTTTCATTATTCCTGTTCCAGTTCACGATCATCTTATCATCGGTCACCCCGATGGTGAGCATGTTGTGGCACCGATCCTCGCTCCTGTGCCCCTCAAGGTCATTCCCCCTGATGATTGGCCTTTTGACGATGATGTTGACCTGTTTGTCGATGGTCCTCCCGTTGACGCTCAGGGTGATGGAGAGCTCGATGAGGACGTTGTTGCTGTTCCACTTTTGGGGATTCCTGTTATCGAGATTTCTTCCAATTCTGGTTTACATTTTGTCCCCGATTCTTTTGAGTCTGTGTCCTCTTCCGCCTTACGGGCAGTTGGTTTGCATCGATACGCCACTGATTCTGATGACAATACAGCTATGTCAGCTGCACCGGTACCTCCACATGATGCTGAGCCTGATTTTGTTCCCGATGACCAGCCTGTTGATGCACCCGCTGATCTTGTTCAGGTGCCAGCTCCTGAGCCGATGCCAGCACCTGAGCCTTTACCTGATCTTGATCCTATCCCCTTTGGCATACCTGACATTGCACCACTTATACCAGATCCAGTTCCTGCACCCGCTAACCCTCCTGTCATTGAGCTAGTCACTCCCCCACTTGCACCTTTACCTGTTGATGTTTCCCCTTTTCACCCGATTGAGTCCGATGTTCACCGCACTGACTTACCTATCACTTTCTTACAGGACATCCATCCACCCCGTCCAGGGGAGGGCATTCTAGCCAGTGGCCTAGCCATGACCCACATGTGTCAGCAGCTTTTCCTCGCATGCCTCAGTATACACATTCTGCTCATTTTGCTTCTTCACCACTCGATGAGCCATTTCGATGGTTCCCACCTTACACCATGCCTATATCTGATCCCTACCATCCCTCGCCCTTTACTGGTTATACACGGGATGAGTTACTTCTTTCATTGCAGCTTCAGTTTGAGATCATGAGTCACAGGATCCTAGACCTTTGCCATGTCCGTGTCAGCCATCTTTTGTTCCCCCTCGTTCATCATCGTTCCCATTTTCGCATCCTCCTGCACCACTTACTCCATTTCCCGAGTTTGACACTCGTTTTCTTACCGTTGAGAAGCAGATCAGCTATCTGTTGCGTCATGTATATTAGCTTAAGGAGGAGCTTGCGCATGTGCGCAGCTTGCTTTTTGTTCCTCCACCTCCTCCTCCACCACCATAAGCATAGACAGTTTTTGGTCTTATGTAGGTAGCTTACTTTTGGTGAGAGCATCGCTATTGAGCCTAGCTAGTGAAGCCTTTTGGAGACCACCTTTTGACTGTATGACTTATGATAGATTGATAGACATTGTGGACAAGGGTAGTGTGACCCTGTGCTCCCTTTTGATGCTATACATTTGTAATACATGTATTTGTGGTCGATGATTAATGAAAGCTCAATCTTAATGTTCTCATTAAATACATTGTTAACTTACTTGTTTATGCCATGATTGCCTGCTTACTTGTTATAACATACGCTATTATATACGTAATACTTATTATATACTTAAAACCTGACCTATACAATCTTCCCTTAGAAGATGCCTCCTCGAAGGAACAATCAGTTGCCCACAACAGAGGCTGAACGGCAAGAATGGATTTCACAAGCAATCGCACAACATGAGGCCTTGCGCTCTGAACACAGTGGAGGTACCTCAGGAAATAACCCACCTCACGGTAATGTTTAAGACATTTAAGACACATTACGATACGTTTGGACATTCCATGTGCGCTTGCTAATGCTTTCTGTGAATAACGTTGCTTGTACAGGTCGTACTTACAAGCAGTTTCTTGACTGTAAACTTCTGAATTTTGACGGCACTGGAGGTGCTGTAGCTTTCGTTAGATGGGCTGAGAAGACCGATTCTGTGCTGCGGATGAGCAAGTGTGCGCCAAAGCACCAAGTCACCTATATTTCTGGACTTTTCCTAGACGGAGCTCTATCCTGGTGGAACCTACAGGTTCGGAATCTGGGAGAGGAAACAGCATATGCTATGACTTGGGATGAGATGAAAGAACTGATGTGCAAGAAGTACTGCTCGAGAGCTAAGATTCAGAAGCTGGAAACCGAGTTCTGGAATCTAAAGATGGATGGCCCGAAGATTGCTGAGTATGTGCAGAGATTCCATGACCTGTCTCACCTGGTCCCCTACATGGTAGAGCCAGTGTTCAAGCGAATTGAGCGTTTCATTTGGGGATTGGCACCCCAAATCATGAGCATGGTGACTACATCCAAACCCCCAACGATCACTGAAGCCATTGATCTGAGTGTGGCGTTGACTGAAGAAGTGATTAGGCTGAACAAGTTTTCGGTCTCTGATGGAAAGAAGAAGGAGACTCATGTCAAGTCGTCAGGAGAGAACAAGAGGAAGTTCTCGAACTTCAAGAAAGGTACCCAAGGAAGCATCAGTGGTACTAACAATAAGAGAGATGCGAACCCACCAACCGAGGTCAGGACTGGTGCTGCAAGTTTGGAGAATAAGGGAAAAGGTTATATGGGAACTTTGCCTAAGTGTGATGTGTGCCAGTTCCATCATGCCGGCCAGTATAGGTTGAGGAAGTGTGAAAACTGTGGAAAGAATGGTCATTCAAAGGAGACATGCTGGGCTAGTACTGGTCATGGAAATGGTGGTCAAAGAGGTAGTGGTAATGGCAGTGGAAACCGTGGTGGAAACGGGTATGGAAACCGCAATCAAGGAGGAAATGGCGGTAATGGTAATTGTGGTGGTTCTGGAAACCAAGCCGGTAATGGGAACCGCAACCAAAACAACAACCAGGGCGGTACTAGAAACAAGCAAGGATGCTTTAGCTGTGGTGATATTGGGCATTTCAAGCGTGATTGCCCGAAGAACAATCAAGCCCAAGGCAGAGTTTTCAACATAGGAGCTAGGGAAGCTCGCCAGGATCCGAACGTAGTTACGGGTACGTTCCCTATCAACCAACACTTTGCATCTGTACTGTTTGATACTGGTGCCGATTATAGCTTTGTATCCTTAGAATTTAAGAATATACTTGGGTTAGTATCCAGTAAGCTAGATACCCCATACTCGATAGAACTAGCTAATGGAAAGCTAGTAGAGGCAAATGAAGTGATTAGAGGTTGTGTAATAGAGCTTGGAGAGCATGATTTTACGCTCGATCTCCTTCCAGTTGAGTTGGGAAGCTTTGACGTGGTAGTTGGAATGGATTGGTTATCGAGCAACCGAGCTGAGATCGTACGTCACGAGAAGATCATTCGCATCCCGATGGCGAATGGAGAGACGATTATAGTGCATGGAGAGAAGCATGATACTCCTCTAAGGATTATCAGCTGTTTGAAGGCCCGAAAGTCTATGCAGAAGGGATGTGTTGCCTTTTTGGCTCACATTGTTGATAAGGAAGTTGAAGAGCGGAAGCTGGAAGATATCCCTGTGGTAAGGGAATACCCTGAAGTCTTCCCAAAAGACTTGCCGGGATTGCCGCCGCAACAACAAGTCGAGTTCCATATTGACTTGGTTCCAGGCGTCGCGCCTGTGGCCAAGGCACCTTATCGACTTTCACCTTCCGAGATGCAAGAGTTGTCAACGCAACTTCAGAAACTTTTGGACAAAGGATTTATTAGACCGAGCTTCTTGCCTTGGGGAGCTCCAGTTTTATTCGTCAAGAAGAAGGACGGTAGTTTTTGCATGTGCATTGACCACTGAGAACTGAACAAGTTGACTATCAAGAATCGGTAACCCTTGCCGAGGATTGATGATCTCTTTGATCAACTTCAAGGTTCAAGTTATTACTCCAAGACTGATCTTCGATCAGGTTATCAGCAGCTGATGATTCAAGAAGAGAGTATACGGAAAACTGCTTTTAGGACTCGTTATGGACATTATGAGTTCCTAGTAATGCCGTTTGGTCTGACAAACGCACCAGCAATGTTTATGGATTTGATGAACTGAGTCTGCAAGCCATATCTCGATAAATTCGAGATTGTATTTATCGATGATATTTTGATCTATTAGCGAACGAAGGAAGAGCATGAGCAACACCTTAGAGCCATTTTAGAGCTGCTCAAGAAGGAGAAACTGTACGCTAAGTTCTCGAAGTGTGAGTTCTGGTTGCGTGAGGTACAGTTCCTCAGGCATGTAGTAAACGAAGATGGGATTCATGTGGACCCCACCAAGATCGAGGCGATCAAGAATTTGGAAACTCCGAAGACGCCAACCGAGATCCGTCAGTTTCTAGGTTTAGCTGGGTATTATCGCCGATTCATTGAGGATTTTCTAAAATCGCTCAACCGCTGACCTCCCTTACTCAAAAGGATAAGAAGTACGAAAGGGGAGATAAACAAGAGGAAGCTTTTCAGTTGCTGAAGAATAAGCTTTGCGATGCACTTATTTTATCCCTACCCAAAGGCACCGATGACTTCGTGGTATACTGTGACGCCTCGCGTCAGGGATTGGGCTACGTGCTGATGCAGCGACAGAAGGTTATCGCTTATGCTTCGCGCCAGTTGAAAGTTCATGAGAAGAACTACACCACACATGATTTGGAATTAGGCACAGTGGTGTTTGCATTGAGGATTTGACGACATTATCTGTATGGTACGCGTTGTACGATCTTTACAGATCACAAGAGCTTACAGCACATATTCGACCAGAAGGAGCTTAATATGAGACAGCGACGATGGGTTGAGCTGTTAAACGATTATGATTGCGAAATCAAATATCACCCAGGTAAGGCGAATGTGGTGGCAGATGCCTTAAGTCGGAAAGAGAGGATTAAGCCCATAAGGGTTAGGGCTTTGGAGATGATTATACAAACGGACCTCTCGTTGTGCATTCGTGCTGCGCAGAGATAAGCCCTTAAGGAAGAAAACCTTAAGGATGAGTATCTCCGTGGGATGGAGAAGAAGTTGATACCCAATGAGGAAGGAACCTTGTGTTTCATGGGACGAATTTGGGTTCCCCTCTTTGGTGGTCTTAGAGATGTCATTTTCGACGAAGCTCATAAATCGAGGTACTCGATCCACACAGGATCGGATAAGATGTACCAAGATTTGAAAGATTTATACTGGTGGCCAAGATTGAAAGGTGATGTTGCAACTTATGTTGGAAAATGTTTGACATGTGCCAAAGTGAAGGCCGAGTATCAGAATCCTTCAGGTCTCCTACAGCAACCCGAGATACCCATGTGGAAGTGGGAGCAGATCTCGATGGACTTCATAACCAAGTTTCCAAAGACACCCAGATGTCATGATACGCTTAGGGTAATCGTAGACCTTCTGACAAAGTCTGCGCACTTTTCGCCAATCAGAGAGAAGGACAACACAGGTAAGCTAGCTGAGCTGTACCTAAGGGAGATAGTGGCACGACATGGAGTGCCCATCTCGATCATATCTGACAGAGACGGAAGATTTGTGTCAAGGATTTGGAAATATTTCCAAGAAGTGTTTGGTTCACAGTTGAACTTAAGCACCGCATTTCACCCGCAGACGGACGGCCAAAGTGAGAGGACGATTCAGACATTAGAATATATGTTACAAGCTTATGTAATGGGCTTGGGTGGCAGTTGGGACATTCACCTGCCTTTGGTTGAGTTCTCCTATAACAACAGCTACCATACAAGCATTCAAGCTGCACCGTTTGAAGCTCTCTACGGACGGAGGTGTCGATCACCGTTATGCTGGGCAGATGCAGGCGATAGACAGCTAGTTGGTCCCGATTTGGTTCAAGAGACGATAGATAAGATCATGCAGATCCGAGAACGCATCAAGGCGGCTCGCGATCGACAATAGAGCTATGCGGACCAAAGAAGGAAACCTTTGGAGTTTGAAGTGGGAGATATGGTTTTGTTAAAAGTCTCACCTTGGAAAGATGTGGCACGGTTTGGGAAGCGTGGAAAGTTAAACCCACGATTCATTGGACCGTTCAAAATCCTGGAAAGGATTGGTCCTATGGCTTATAAGTTGGAACTACCTGCAGAACTTAATGGTGTTCATGATACATTTCATGTATCCAATCTGAAGAAGAGTCCAGCTCAAGAAACGGTGGTCATTCCTGCTGATGAAGTTCACATTGACGACACCCTCCACTTCACCGAAGAACCTGTCGAGGTTACTGACTGGAAGGTTAACAAAACTCGGAGGAGTAGTGTTAAGCTTGTTAAGGTTAGATGGAATGCGCGTCACGGCCCAGAGTTTACTTGGGAGCGTGAGGACCACATGAAAGCTAAGTATCCGCATTTGTTCCCTAACTCCCCTGCAGCTAGTAGTTAAGCTTAAAATTTCGGGACGAAATTTTCTTAACAGGGGGAGAATGTGACAACTGTAAAAAATCCAGGTATCCGTACAATTAATTAATCATGATTAGTACCTAATGACTGTGCTGAATTTCAATTAATTATTTTCTGATTTCTGCTTTAGACATGCATGTGCATCATACATTATATGTCATACCAATATTGCATGAAAGCTATATTGCTTTGAATGATGCATTAAGTATAGTTAGCACAGTTATCTGATAGATCAGGAAAGTGCTGATAGAACTCAGCACATGGATAGACAGTGCATTGAGATACAGAATGAGCCAGAAACTAAGTATGACACTAGTGTAGTATATAGGAAAGTAAGGATCACAAAACTGTCTTTTTAGTGATAGTTTAAGTGCCGGAAAGTGCCTAAAACTCACCCAAAGTGCTGAATTCAGAAAAATTCAGCAAAAATCAGTATTTTAACATACTAATATAATGCAGAAAAATGATTAAATGGTCCTGAATGCTTTCCTAAGTATCGGGAATCAAAGGTGTCACAAAAAAGATACATAAAGCACCCTAAACTGTGTAGTTTAGCACTTTAACGAACCAGTAACCAACCGAACAATCGGACACTACCCGAAACACCAAATTTACACTAGAAGCATTGTTTTAACATTTCCAAGCTAGTTATGGTCCCCGAACACCATAACACCTCCTAAAAAATATCTAATAACCAAAACATGTAACTAACACTTAGATTTCAACTTATCATTAACCAAACTAGCTACAACCTAATCTACTACGCCCCCCCCCCCCCACCAATTTACGGCCAACACATGGCCCCACTTAGTTGAAAATATTAGATATGTATAACCTTTACTAAACATATTACACAAGAGTTAGAAGATGAAAATGGATTATAAAAGAACATGAAGGATCACCATATCATTTCTTCACACACTTAAACACACACCATCTCCTCTCTTTTCTTCTCTTGTTCTCGGCCGACCCCTCACACATACATCCATCATCATTCATCCAATATCATCCAATCTAAGCATATACAAGGGTGTTAAAGATCATATAAAGGAGCTTGGAGCTTGTGGAGTTTGAAGAACCTCTCTAGTTTGCTTTTATCATCTTGATTTCTACTCTTGAATCATCCCTAGCCTTGTGCTAGTGGTAAGAGTCTGGATCTATCCATTTTACTTTCATTTTTAGTGGTTAAAGAAGAATCATAATCAAAAACATGAAGAACACTAAAGAACATAAGAAGTAAACATAAACATAAGCTTGTTTAATGAAGTAATCTTGATGAATATGAGTTGTTATGCTTATTGATCATTGATTGTTTGTAGGAATGATGTTGATCATCATAAGCTCTAGCTAGATCATGATTAAAAACATAATCTAGCAAAATATGAAAGAAGAAATGTTGTAGGATGATAGATCATCCACACAAAGATCATGAACTTGAAAGAATACTTTGATTTCTTGAAAAATAATGAACAAAGTAAGTTGTTAATCATGTAGATCTAAAGATTTATGAATGATCTTTCAAAGAAACCAAGTTAAAAATATGAGAAATGTTAAATCTTGGTTCTTACAAAAACAAAACTTATTTTTAATGGTTAAACGAATGTAGAAACACTTGTGTAACAAGAAGATTTCATAAAGAAACATTTTTAGAAAATGTGACAAGAAGTTGTAAACATCTAACTTCTTTAAAAATGAAGTTTTTAAAGAACTAATCACATTTTAAAGGGTAACAAGACTTACAAAGAACCCTAGCAAGTTAGTACAAATTTTTACAAATATTCAAGTTCATGAAGTAGTAGAAAATGCATGATTTTTGACAAATTGGTAAGTTAAGGTTGTTTATTGTTGATTGTGAATTGATTGTGTTGATTTTTACAAAAGAAAATGACATGCTTGAAAGCATGGAAACCTCCATTTTTAGGTGAAACTATGGCAAAATTTTCTAAAAATATAAACACTTAGAAGAATATTTTTAAACAAATATTTACAAGTGTATTTTAAACCATGAGTTTGCTACAAAAGCTTTGCCATAATTTTTGATACAAAAATATAATTATTGGAGGTTGGTTTTCATAAATAAAAGTGACTAAATATGTATTAGGAAAATATATATTTAGAAGTCACATGTGTGTGATTATTTGTATACTTTGTGTATTAGTTATATTATTTTAGGACTTGAAATAATATAACACACAAAAATACCAAGAATTTCCATCCAAAATATTACCAAAATTCCAACAAATGAATATACAAATTTACACAAAATATTGATGAAACCGAACTATGGAATAAGACTTACAAAATATTCTGGGATTTATTAACAAAGTATATTTTGGTAAATAATATTTTGGACACCAAGTAAGTAAAAATATGATTTTTACAATTACTACAAAAATATATCATATTTTGACAAGGAAAAATATATTATTTTTGGCAAATATGAAATATATATTTTTCTTGAAGTTTTTAGAAAATATATTATTTTTAAGAAATATATATTTTCTTGCACAAACCTGAAATACAATATTTATGGATGAAAGATATATTTTCTCAATTAAATATGAAGTATGTCATTTTTGGGAAAAATGAGTTTAAATATATTTTTTAAATTGGACTTAAAAATATATTAATTTTTGAAACTTATGAGAAATTACAAATATTTTTGCCCAAAGAAAAATTATAAATAATTTTTCTAAGTAATATCCCTTAAATATATATTTTGAATATATATATATATTTAATCCCTATTAAAGATAATATTACGGAATAATCAATATGAAGTTAAGTATAAAGAATACTTAATGAATTCAATAAAAATACGTATTCTCATACGTATAAATATACACCGGAATATGACCTCGATATAAGGCAAAATATACAAGTGAAAGATACCCCCATCATTTGGAAGGATATACATGTGTAAATACCCGAAGTGTATCAAGCCAAAAACAAATTATTATTCCAAAAATTTAATAAATATAATTTAAGTTAAAGTACTAATTATTTTAACAAATGATTATAAAATTTGGAATAATATCGAAGACACTAAAAGAATCATAACTCAAAGACATTAATACTAAGTCATGGAACGTCCCATTCGTCTAATAGACATTAGTACGTTGTAGGTAGTCGTGTTTATCCGAAGAGCTAGAGTTACGGTGATTGAAGACGCAAATCTGTGAGTTCATGACCCCCTTTTCTTTCTTTAACTGTTTTTGGTTTTATAGCTTCGGGGGTGAAATACATGTTACAAACAGTTTACAAACATTTTGATGTGGTATGGTTAGCTAAGGAAGGGTACTGCTTGATCATGTGAGCAGTGGGTACAACACTTAAGGCCATTAATCCTCGTCGTAGGACCGAGGGACATGAGTGATAGATCTATTTAGGTGTAGCGAGCCCACACTCATGCGGACCAGGGTAGCCCATGTGGTGACTATGTCTTATACCCGGAGACAAATCTGCTAGGTTTGAGTTTTCCTGCATCACGTCACAAATATTAATGTATTAGCTACACATTAATTGATCTGTTTTCCTTATTGCTTTCATACTAGGAGTTTTCAAACTTACTTTCAATGATTTCAAAGGTTTATTCACAAACACACACGTGAACTCGCTCAACTTTTGTTGATGTTTTCAAAATACATGTATTTCAGGGAATTAGTAGTGGATCTGGTGGGCGTTGGATGTTTCAAGCTGCGTTAAGAATAAAAGATGTCATCCATGGTCTTAGGGTTTGGTCAGTGTATCTTATTCCTGGACGAGACACGTCTTCCAATCCTGGTTTATTTAATGTCATTGGTCGAGTCTTTGTGAACTTTTAAACAAGTTGCATGGTTTGTACTCGTATTTGAATTTCTACGTTTTAAGACAATGTTGTCATGTTTTTAAACTAAATTAATGGATGAACATCTATGGTTTTTATCATTTAGTTGTTGTTATGATTGAATGCAAAGGTATTAAGAAAGTCACACCATAATCACGCTTCCACAAAAGTCAGGGTGTGACAGCTTGGTATCAGAGCTTCGATTGTAGCGAACTAGGATTCCTTCTCGAGTCTAGACTACAATCATTAGGGCTCTCACGGAAATACTTTTACAACATGTTTTCATTGCATATAAGAAACGCCCAGATCCAGGAAAATAAATATTATTACAAAAGGCACGAAACACATTTTCAAAGTTTATGGTTATGGTTCAGTCTGGGAGACTGGGTGGTTCAGTCTGGGAGACTGGGAGGTCTAGTCTGGGAGGCTAGGTAGTTCAGTCTGGTAGACTGTGTGGATTAGTCTGGGAGACTAGGTAGTTTAGTCTGAGAGACTAGGTGGCTTAGTCTGGGAGACTAAGAAGGATACGTGATTACATTGTTATTGATTGCATGTTTAATGTTAGATTGTTGATATATGTGCATATGTTGTGATTGTTTTGTTACAGACATTATGTCATCATTCGGGAGTGGTTTGTCTAATACCGATGACCCCATGGCTGTAGTCTCGGATGATGAGATTGCACCAGAGCCAGAGATCTTTACTTCTGACACCGAGAGTGACCCAGAGATGATGTCCGACGATGACGACGACTTTCAGCCCTTTGCGCTGCCCGATTTCGGAGTTGATTTACCGACTGCTGATGGTATCCCAGACGAGGATCCTTTCATTATTCCTGTTCCAGTTCACGATCATCTTATCATCGGTCACCCCGATGGTGAGCATGTTGTGGCACCGATCCTCGCTCCTGTGCCCCTCATGGTCATTCCCACTGATGATTGGCCTTTTGACGATGATGTTGACCTGTTTGTCGATGGTCCTCCCGTTGACGCTCAGGGTGATGGAGAGCTCGATGAGGACGTTGTTGCTGTTCCACTTTTGGGGATTCCTGTTATCGAGATTTCTTCCAATTCTGGTTTACATTTTGTCCCCGATTCTTTTGAGTCTGTGTCCTCTTCCGCCTTACGGGCAGTTGGTTTGCATCGATACGCCACTGATTCTGATGACAATACAGCTATGTCAGCTGCACCGGTACCTCCACATGATGCTGAGCCTGATTTTGTTCCCGATGACCAGCCTGTTGATGCACCCGCTGATCTTGTTCAGGTGCCAGCTCCTGAGCCGATGCCAGCACCTGAGCCTTTACCTGATCTTGATCCTATCCCCTTTGGCATACCTGACATTGCACCACTTATACCAGATCCAGTTCCTGCACCCGCTAACCCTCCTGTCATTGAGCTAGTCACTCCCCCACTTGCACCTTTACCTGTTGATGTTTCCCCTTTTCACCCGATTGAGTCCGATGTTCACCGCACTGACTTACCTATCACTTTCTTACAGGACATCCATCCACCCCGTCCAGGGTAGGGCATTCTAGCCAGTGGCCTAGCCATGACCCACATGTGTCAGCAGCTTTTCCTCGCATGCCTCAGTATACACATTCTGCTCATTTTGCTTCTTCACCACTCGATGAGCCATTTCGATGGTTCCCACCTTACACCATGCCTATATCTGATCCCTACCATCCCTCGCCCTTTACTGGTTATACACGGGATGAGTTACTTCTTTCATTGCAGCTTCAGTTTGAGATCATGAGTCACAGGATCCTAGACCTTTGCCATGTCCGTGTCAGCCATCTTTTGTTCCCCCTCGTTCATCATCGTTCCCATTTTCGCATCCTCCTGCACCACTTACTCCATTTCCCGAGTTTGACACTCGTTTTCTTACCGTTGAGAAGCAGATCAGCTATCTGTTGCGTCATGTATATCAGCTTAAGGAGGAGCTTGCGCATGTGCGCAGCTTGCTTTTTGTTCCTCCACCTCCTCCTCCACCACCATAAGCATAGACAGTTTTTGGTCTTATGTAGGTAGCTTACTTTTGGTGAGAGCATCGCTATTGAGCCTAGCTAGTGAATCCTTTTGGAGACCACCTTTTGACTGTATGACTTATGATAGATTGATAGACATTGTGGACAAGGGTAGTGTGACCCTGTGCTCCCTTTTGATGCTATACATTTGTAAAACATGTATTTGTGGTCGATGATTAATGAAAGCTCAATCTTAATGTTCTCATTAAATACATTGTTAACTTACTTGTTTATGCCATGATTGCCTGCTTACTTGTTATAACATACGCTATTATATACGTAATACTTATTATATACTTAAAACCTGACCTATACAATCTTCCCTTAGAAGATGCCTCCTCGAAGGAACAATCAGTTGCCCACAACAGAGGCTGAACGGCAAGAACGGATTTCACAAGCAATCGCACAACATGAGGCCTTGCGCTCTGAACACAGTGGAGGTACCTCAGGAAATAACCCACCTCACGGTAATGTTTAAGACATTTAAGACACATTACGATACGTTTGGACATTCCATGTGCGCTTACTAATGCTTTCTGTGAATAACGTTGCTTGTACAGGTCGTACTTACAAGCAGTTTCTTGACTGTAAACTTCTGAATTTTGACGGCACTGGAGGTGCTGTAGCTTTCGTTAGATGGGCTGAGAAGACCGATTCTGTGCTGCGGATGAGCAAGTGTGCGCCAAAGCACCAAGTCACCTATATTTCTGGACTTTTCCTAGACGGAGCTCTATCCTGGTGGAACCTACAGGTTCGGAATCTGGGAGAGGAAACAGCATATGCTATGACTTGGGATGAGATGAAAGAACTGATACGCAAGAAGTACTGCTCGAGAGCTAAGATTCAGAAGCTGGAAACCGAGTTCTGGAATCTAAAGATGGATGGCCCGAAGATTGCTGAGTATGTGCAGAGATTCCATGACCTGTCTCACCTGGTCCCCTACATGGTAGAGCCAGTGTTCAAGCGAATTGAGCGTTTCATTTGGGGATTGGCACCCCAAATCATGAGCATGGTGACTACATCCAAACCCCCAACGATCACTGAAGCCATTGATCTGAGTGTGGCGTTGACTGAAGAAGTGATTAGGCTGAACAAGTTTTCGGTCTCTGATGGAAAGAAGAAGGAGACTCATGTCAAGTCGTCAGGAGAGAACAAGAGGAAGTTCTCGAACTTCAAGAAAGGTACCCAAGGAAGCATCAGTGGTACTAACAATAAGAGAGATGCGAACCCACCAACCGAGGTCAGGACTGGTGCTGCAAGTTTGGAGAATAAGGGAAAAGGTTATATGGGCACTTTGCCTAACTGTGATGTGTGCCAGTTCCATCATGCCGGCCAGTGTAGGTTGAGGAAGTGTGAAAACTGTGGAAAGAATGGTCATTCAAAGGAGACATGCTGGGCTAGTACTGGTCGTGGAAATGGTGGTCAAAGAGGTAGTGGTAATGGCAGTGGAAACCGTGGTGGAAACGGTTATGGAAACCGCAATCAAGGAGGAAATGGCGGTAATGGTAATTGTGGTGGTTCTGGAAACCAAGCCGGTAATGGGAACCGCAGCCAAAACAACAACCAGGGCGGTACTAGAAACAAGCAAGGATGCTTTAGCTGTGGTGATATTGGGCATTTCAAGCGTGATTGCCCGAAGAACAATCAAGCCCAAGGTAGAGTTTTCAACATAGGAGCTAGGGAAGCTCGCCAGGATCCGAACGTAGTTACGGGTACGTTCCCTATCAACCAACACTTTGCATCTGTACTGTTTGATACAAGTGCCGATTATAGCTTTGTATCCTTAGAATTTAAGAATATACTTGGGTTAGTATCCAGTAAGCTAGATACCCCATACTCGATAGAACTAGCTAATGGAAAGCTAGTAGAGGCAAATGAAGTGATTAGAGGTTGTGTAATAGAGCTTGGAGAGCATGAGTTTACGCTCGATCTCCTTCCAGTTGAGTTGGGAAGCTTTGACGTGGTAGTTGGAATGGATTGGTTGTCGAGCAACCGAGCTGAGATCATACGTCACGAGAAGATCATTCGCATCCCGATGGCGAATGGAGAGACGATTATAGTGCATGGAGAGAAGCATGATACTCCTCTAAGGATTATCAGCTGTTTGAAGGCCCGAAAGTCTATGCAGAAGGGATGTGTTGCCTTTTTGGCTCACATTGTTGATAAGGAAGTTGAAGAGCCAAAGCTGGAAGATATCCCTGTGGTAAGGGAATACCCTGAAGTCTTCCCAAAAGACTTGCCGGGATTGCCGCCGCAACAACAAGTCGAGTTCCATATTGACTTGGTTCCAGGCGTCGCGCCTGTGGCCAAGGCACCTTATCGACTTGCACCTTCCGAGATGCAAGAGTTGTCAACGCAACTTCAGAAACATTTGGACAAAGGATTTATTAGACCGAGCTTCTCGCCTTGGGGAGCTCCAGTTTTATTTGTCAAGAAGAAGGACGGTAGTTTTTGCATGTGCATTGACCACTGAGAACTGAACAAGTTGACTATCAAGAATCGGTACCCCTTGCCGAGGATTGATGATCTCTTTGATCAACTTCAAGGTTCAAGTTATTACTCCAAGACTGATCTTCGATCAGGTTATCAGCAGCTGATGATTCAAGAAGAGAGTATACGGAAAACTGCTTTTAGGACTCGTTATGGACATTATGAGTTCCTAGTAATGCCGTTTGGTCTGACAAACGCACCAGCAATGTTTATGGATTTGATGAACTGAGTCTGCAAGCCATATCTCGATAAATTCGAGATTGTATTTATCGATGATATTTTGATCTATTAGCGAACGAAGGAAGAGCATGAGCAACACCTTAGAGCCATTTTAGAGCTGCTCAAGAAGGAGAAACTGTACGCTAAGTTCTCGAAGTGCGAGTTCTGGTTGCGTGAGGTACAGTTCCTCAGGCATGTAGTAAACGAAGATGGGATTCATGTGGACCCCACCAAGATCGAGGCGATCAAGAATTTGGAAACTCCGAAGACGCCAACCGAGATCCGTCAGTTTCTAGGTTTAGCTGGGTATTATCGCCGATTCATTGAGGATTTTCTAAAATCGCTCAACCGATGACCTCCCTTACTCAAAAGGATAAGAAGTACGAATGGGGAGATAAACAAGAGGAAGCTTTTCAGTTGCTGAAGAATAAGCTTTGCGATGCACTTATTTTATCCCTACCCAAAGGCACCGATGACTTCGTGGTATACTGTGACGCCTCGCGTCAGGGATTGGGCTACGTGCTGATGCAGCGACAGAAGGTTATCGCTTATGCTTCGCGCCAGTTGAAAGTTCATGAGAAGAACTACACCACACATGATTTGGAATTAGGCACAGTGGTGTTTGCATTGAGGATTTGACGACATTATCTGTATGGTACGCGTTGTACGATCTTTACAGATCACAAGAGCTTACAGCACATATTCGACCAGAAGGAGCTTAATATGAGACAGCGACGATGGGTTGAGCTGTTAAACGATTATGATTGCGAAATCAAATATCACCCAGGTAAGGCGAATGTGGTGGCAGACGCCTTAAGTCGGAAATAGAGGATTAAGCCCATAAGGGTTAGGGCTTTGGAGATGATTATACAAACGGACCTCTCGTTGTGCATTCGTGCTGCGCAGAGATAAGCCCTTAAGGAAGAAAACCTTAAGGATGAGTATCTCCGTGGGATGGAGAAGAAGTTGATACCCAATGAGGAAGGAACCTTGTGTTTCATGGGACGAATTTGGGTTCCCCTCTTTGGTGGTCTTAGAGATGTCATTTTCGACGAAGCTCATAAATCGAGGTACTCGATCCACCCAGGATCGGATAAGATGTACCAAGATTTGAAAGATTTCTACTGGTGGCCAAGATTGAAAGGTGATGTTGCAACTTATGTTGGAAAATGTTTGACTTGTGCCAAAGTGAAGGCCGAGTATCAGAAGCCTTCAGGTCTCCTACAGCAACCCGAGATACCCATGTGGAAGTGGGAGCAGATCTCGATGGACTTCATAACCAAGTTGCCAAAGACACCCAGATGTCATGATACGATTTGGGTAATCGTAGACCTTCTGACAAAGTCTGCGCACTTTTCGCCAATCAGAGAGAAGGACAACACAGGTAAGCTAGCTGAGCTGTACCTAAGGGAGATAGTGGCACGACATGGAGTGCCCATCTCGATCATATCTGACAGAGACGGAAGATTTGTGTCAAGGATTTGGCAATCTTTCCAAGAAGTGTTTGGTTCACAGTTGAACTTAAGCACCGCATTTCACCCGCAGACGGACGGCCAAAGTGAGAGGACGATTCAGACATTAGAATATATGTTACGAGCTTGTGTAATGGGCTTGGGTGGCAGTTGGGACACTCACCTGCCTTTGGTTGAGTTCTCCTATAACAACAGCTACCATACAAGCATTCAAGCTGCACCGTTTGAAGCTCTCTACGGACGGAGGTGTCGATCACCGTTATGCTGGGCAGATGCAGGCGATAGACAGCTAGTTGGTCCCGAATTGGTTCAAGAGACGATAGATAAGATCATGCAGATCCGAGAACGCATCAAGGCGGCTCGCGATCGACAATAGAGCTATGCGGACCAAAGAAGGAAACCTTTGGAGTTTGAAGTGGGAGATATGGTTTTGTTAAAAGTCTCACCTTGGAAAGGTGTGGCACGGTTTGGGAAGCGTGGAAAGTTAAACCCACGATTCATTGGACCGTTCAAAATCCTGGAAAGGATTGGTCCTGTGGCTTATAAGTTGGAACTACCTGCAGAACTTAATGGTGTTCATGATACATTTCATGTATCCAATCTGAAGAAGAGTCCAGCTCAAGAAACGGTGGTCATTCCTGCTGATGAAGTTCACATTGACGACACCCTCCACTTCACTGAAGAACCTGTCGAGGTTACTGACTGGAAGGTTAACAAAACTCGGAGGAGTAGTGTTAATCTTGTTAAGGTTAGATGGAATGCGCCTCACGGCCCAGAGTTTACTTGGGAGCGTGAGGACCACATGAAAGCTAAGTATCCGCATTTGTTCCCTAACTCCCCTGCAGCTAGTAGTTAAGCTTAAAATTTCGGGACGAAAATTTTCTTAACAGGGGGAGAATGTGACAACTGTCAAAAATCCAGGTATCCGTACAATTAATTAATCATGATTAGTACCTAATGACTGTGCTGAATTTCAATTAATTGTTTTCTGATTTCTGCTTTAGACATGCATGTGCATCATACATTATATGCCATACCAATATTGCATGAAAGCTATATTGCCTTGAATGATGCATTAAGTATAGTTAGCACAGTTATCTGATAGATCAGGAAAGTGCTGACAGAACTCAGCACATGGATAGACAGTGCATTGAGATACAGAATGAGCCAGAAACTAAGTATGACACTAGTGTAGTATATAGGAAAGTAAGGATCACAAAACTGACTTTTTAGTGATAGTTTAAGTGCCGGAAAGTGCCTAAAACTCACCCAAAGTGCTGAATTCAGAAAAATTCAGCAAAAATCAGTATTTTAACATACTAATATAATGCAGAAAAATGATTAAATGGTCCTGAATGCTTTCCTAAGTATCGGGAATCAAAGGTGTCACAAAAAAGATACATAAAGCACCCTAAACTGTGTAGTTTAGCACTTTAACGAACCAGTAACCAACCGAACAATCGGACACTACCCGAAACACCAAATTTACACTAGAAGCATTGTTTTAACATTTCCAAGCTAGTTATGGTCCCCGAACACCATAACACCTCCTAAAAAATATCTAATAACCAAAACATGTAACTAACACTTAGATTTCAACTTATCATTAACCAAACTAGTTACAACCTAATCTACTACGCCCCCCCCCCCACCCCACCTATTTACGGCCAACACATGGCCCCACTTAGTTGAAAATATTAGATATGTATAACCTTTACTAAACATATTACACAAGAGTTAGAAGATGAAAATGGATTATAAAAGAACATGAAGGATCACCATATCATTTCTTCACACACTTAAACACACACCATCTCCTCTCTTTTCTTCTCTTGTTCTCGGCCGACCCCTCACACATACATCCATCATCATTCATCCAATATCATCCAATCTAAGCATATACAAGGGTGTTAAAGATCATATAAAGGAGCTTGGAGCTTGTGGAGTTTGAAGAACCTCTCTTGTTTGCTTTTATCATCTTGATTTCTACTCTTGAATCATCCCTAGCCTTGTGCTAGTGGTAAGAGTCTGGATCTATCCATTTTACTTTCATTTTTAGTGGTTAAAGAAGAATCATAATCAAAAACATGAAGAACACTAAAGAACATAAGTAGTAAACATAAACATAAGCTTGTTTAATGAAGTAATCTTGATGAATATGAGTTGTTATGCTTATTGATCATTGATTGTTTGTAGGAATGATGTTGATCATCATAAGCTCTTGCTAGATCATGATTAAAAACATAATCTAGCAAAATATGAAAGAAGAAATGTTGTAGGATGATAGATCATCCACACAAAGATCATGAACTTGAAAGAATACTTTGATTTCTTGAAAAATAATGAACAAAGTAAGTTGTTAATCATGTAGATCTAAAGATTTATGAATGATCTTTCAAAGAAACCAAGTTAAAAATATGAGAAATGTTAAATCTTGGTTCTTACAAAAACAAAACTTATTTTTAATGGTTAAACAAATGTAGAAACACTTGTGTAACAAGAAGATTTCATAAAGAAACATTTTTAGAAAATGTGACAAGAAGTTGTAAACATCTAACTTCTTTAAAAATGAAGTTTTTAAAGAACTAATCACATTTTAAAGGGTAACAAGACTTACTAAGAACCCTAGCAAGTTACTACATATTTTTACAAATATTCAAGTTCATGAAGTAGTAGAAAATGCATAATTTTTGACAAATTGGTAAGTTAAGGTTGTTTATTGTTGATTGTGAATTGATTGTGTTGATTTTTACAAAAGAAAATCACATGCTTGAAAGCATGGAAACCTCCATTTTTAGGGGAAACTATGGAAAAATTTTCTAAAAATATAAACACTTAGAAAAATATTTTTAAACAAATATTTACAAGTGTATTTTAAACCATGAGTTTGCTACAAAAGTTTTGCCATAATTTTTTATACAAAAATATAATTATTGGAGGTTGGTTTTCATAAATAAAAGTGACTAAATATGTATTAGGAAAATATATATTTAGAAGTCACATGTGTGTGATTATTTGTATACTTTGTGTATTAGTTATATTATTTTAGGACTTGAAATAATATAACACACAAAAATACCAAGAATTTCCATCCAAAATATTACCAAAATTCCAACAAATGAATATACACATTTACACAAAATATTGATGAAACCGAACTATGGAATAAGACTTACAAAATATTCTGGGATTTATTAACAAAGTATATTTTGGTAAATAATATTTTGGACACCAAGGAAGTAAAAATATGATTTTTACAATTACTACAAAAATATATCATATTTTGACATGGAAAAATATATTATTTTTGGCAAATATGAAATATATATTTTTCTTGAAGTTTTTAGAAAATATATTATTTTTAAGAAATATATATTTTCTTACACAAACCTGAAATACAATATTTATGGCTGAAAGATATATTTTCTCAATTAAATATGAAGTATGTCATTTTTGGGAAAAATGAGTTTAAATATATTTTTTAAATTGGACTTGAAAATATATTAATTTTTGAAACTTATGAGAAATTACAAATATTTTTGCCCAAAGAAAAATTATAAATAATTTTTCTAAGTAATATCCCTTAAATATATATTTAATCCCTATTAAAGATAATATTACGGAATAATCAATATGAAGTTAAGTATAAAGAATACTTAATGAATTCAATAAAAATACGTATTCTCATACGTATAAATATACACCGGAATACGACCTCGATATAAGGCAAAATATACAAGTGAAAGATACCCCCATCATTTGGAAGGATATACATGTGTAAATACCCGAAGTGTGTCAAGCCAAAAACAAATTATTATTCCAAAAATTTAATAAATATAATTTAAGTTAAAGTACTAATTATTTTAACAAATGATTATAAAATTTGGAATAATATCGAAGACACTAAAAGAATCGTAACTCAAAGACATTAATACTAAGTCATGGAACATCCCGTTCGTCTAATAGACATTAGTACGTTGTAGGTAGTCGTGTTTATCCGAAGAGCTAGAGTTACGGTGATTGAAGACGCAAATCTGTGAGTTCATGACCCCCTTTTCTTCTTTAACTGTTTTTAGTTTTATAGCTTCGGGGGTGAAATACATGTTACAAACAGTTTACAAACATTTTGATGTGGTATGGTTAGCTAAGGAAGGGTACTGCTTGATCATGTGAGTGGTGGGTATAATACTTAAGGCCATTAATCCTCGTCGTAGGACCGAGGGACATGAGTGATAGATCTATTTAGGTGTAGCGAGCCCACACTCATGCGGACCAGGGTAGCCCATGTGGTGACTATGTCTTATACCCGGAGACAAATCTGCTAGGTTTGAGTTTTCCTGCATCACGTCACAAATATTAATGTATTAGCTACACATTAATTGATCTGTTTTCCTTATTGCTTTCATACTAGGAGTTTTCAAACTTACTTTCAATGATTTCAAAGGTTTATTCACAAACACACACATGAACTCGCTCAACTTTTGTTGATGTTTTCAAAATACATGTATTTCAGGGAATTAGTAGTGGATCTGGCGGGCATTGGATGTTTCAAGCTGCGTTAAGAATAAAAGATGTCATCCATGGTCTTAGGGTTTGGTCAGTGTGCCTTATTCCTGGACGAGACACGTCTTCGAAATCCTGGTTTATTTAATGTCATTGGTCGAGTCTTTGTGAACTTTTAAACAAGTTGCATGGTTTGTTCTCGTATTTGAATTTCTACGTTTTAAGACAATGTTGTCATGTTTTTAAACTAAATTAATGGATGAACATCTATGGTTTTTATCATTTAGTTGTTGTTATGATTGAATGCAATGGTATTAAGAAAGTCACACCATAATCACGTTTCCACAAAAGTCAGGGTGTGACAGCTTGGTATCAGAGCTTCGATTGTAGCGAACTAGGATTCCTTCTCGAGTCTAGACTACAATCATTATGGCTCTCACGAAAATACTTTTACAACATGTTTTCATTGCATATACGAAACGCCCAGATCCAGGAAATAAATATTTTTACAAAAGGCACGAAACACATTTTCAAAGTTTATGGTTATGGTTCAGTCTGGGAGACTGGGTGGTTCAGTCTGGGAGACTGGGAGGCTAGGTAGTTCAGTCTGGTAGACTGTGTGGATTAGTCTGGGAGACTAGGTAGTTTAGTCTGAGAGACTAGGTGGCTTAGTCTGGGAGACTAAGAAGGATACGTGATTACATTGTTATTGATTGCATGTTTAATGTTAGATTGTTGATATATGTGCATATGTTGTGATTATTTTGTTACAGACATTATGTCATCATCCGAGAGTGGTTTGTCTGATACCGATGACCCCATGGCTGTAGTCTTAGATGATGAGATTGCACCAGAGCCAGAGATCTTTACTTCTGACACCGAGAGTGACTCAAAGATGATGTCCGACGATGACGACGACTTTCAGCCCTTTGCGCTGCCCGATTTCGGAGTTGATTTACCGATTGCTGATGGTATCCCAGATGAGGATCCTTTCGTTATTCTCATTCCAGTTCACGATCATCTTATCATCGGTCACCCCGATGGTGAGCATGTCGTGGCACCGATCCTCGCTCCCGTTCCCCTCATGGTCATTCCCCCTGAGGATTGGCCTTTTGATGATCTTTTTGACGATGATGTTGACCTGTTTGTCGATGGTCCTCCCGATGACGCTCAGGGTGATTGAGAGCTCGATGAGAACGTTGTTGCGGTTCCACTTTTGGGGATTCCTGTTATCGAGATTTCTTCCGATTCTAGTTTACATTCTGTCCCCGATTCTTTTGAGTCTGTGTCTTCTTCCGCCTTACGGGCAGTTGGTTTGCGTCGATACGCCACTGATTCTGATGACGATACAGCTATGTCAGCTGCACCGTTACCTCCACATGATGCTAAGCCTGATTTTGCAAAAAAAAACATCTTTAACCAAAAAACGCCAACTTAAACAAAACGCCAAAAAATGGCAACAATCGTTTCGTGGAGATACACTCTGGGAATCAGGCGATACGTCCTCCATTTTGACAACAGGAGGAGGGTGTATGTTAAGACGGTTAAGGCAATTCTAAAAATGGAAGAAGAGATACATAGGCAAATCTTATCCATTGGCATCGCTCTAGACAACGAATGCCATGAAAACGCATATGCTTATGAAAGCATTAACCAGCAAATTTGGACCAATCAAAGGAAGTGTGAAGCCAGGACCCTGTCATGACATCATGGCGTTTTGATGATGAAACAGACATGGTGACAGTTACATACAACAACGGAGAGGAGGAAGTCTACTGGCTAGAGAAACATCATGACAAAGCAGCGACTGGGTTTCATGGAAGAATTGCATAACGCCACTTGTACCAACACAGAAATAGACTCAAAATTGGAGTTAATTGCAAGACATGTTCAGGTGGAGGCTTCAGAATCTTCAGGAACAAGAAGCTGATGAAGGTGAATGGGATAGGATTTTAAATTTTTTTTCTTTTTTTTTCTTCTATGTAATCTTTTTTTTTTTTAAGATAATAATTAAAATGATATATTTATATCTTTATTAGCAAAACGCCAAAATAATACTAAAAAAATGGTTAAACCCTAACAAAACGCTAAAAATAACAAAAAATATTTTTTCCTGCTTAATATTTTATTTACTTCGTTATTGTATTTTGACATGTTGGTCTGCATAAGACCATTTAAAAAAACGCCAAACTTAGAAGATGGGACGTCTATAACCTATAAAACAGATAAAAGCTGATCAACACAGTAAATACAAAAAACAGTAACTTAAAAGACAGTTACTTTATTATTATCATTTATTACAATAAAAAAGTCCCGCCTAAATTACGCGCCAAAAAACTCCAATAAGAGAAGGGTCTATACACAATGAAATTAATCACACCCAGAAAACCACAAAAAACGCCATATCCTCTAGAAACCACCCCCTTTAAAACGCCACAGATGTCAAAGCTTTCACTGAAAATGGATCATTTTTCTGAGGGGGTTAACTCAATAATATTTTGCTGAATGAGATGGACAAATATTGAAGAAAAAGAGACTGATGACAGTGATATGCCTTCAGGTGAGCTTTGTTCTTGATGATTATTTGAATGGAATAAAGGGATCAACACAAGTGTAAAATGCTATTTTGGACTCCCATTATTACAAATAGCATCAAGCAAGAGTTGATCTTTAATGACATGCCACCAAACAAGAATATCACACCAAAAAACAGGTTGCCACTAAGTAGCTTCTTCTAAAAAAACGGGGTTTATGAAGGAAAGTTGGCATCTAGCTAAAGTAATTCAAAAAAGGTTCAAAACGCCAAAAAGAAATTCAAGAAGGAAGAGGCTGATGACATTGAAAATTCGGAAGAAAAAATTAGATTAACATTTTGTATTATTTTTGTTTTCATTTTATATTGTTTTGATATCAAGTTATATGTTGTTTTGCTATCCAATTCTCTATAAATAAAATACATTATTATATAAAACGCCAAAAACTACAAACACCAAAACACTAGAAGTATGAAAACTGGGAGAACAACTGTTGGCAAAGCACCTTGTAAAAAGGGTATTAAACGCCAAAAAAATTGGTCTTATTGTAATCTTATGCAAATTTTAATGACTCGTAGTGAATTATTATACAAAACGCCAAAAACGCCAAAAAATTAACCAGAAAACGCTATAACGCCAAAAAATTATATATGGGACACAAAAACAATTAATTAAACGCCAAAAAGTTTAATAAATACAATTAACGCCAAAAAAAACTTATACGCTATAAAATATTATACCGCGTTGGGAAAATAAAAGAAGAATGAAAAGACAAAAAAAGCCCCTCCGCCCTTCTCTATGTCGCGGGACACGTGTTGGGGCCAGGATGCGTTCTCACCGTTCTCACACTTTTGAGCGTTTTCTCCTGATCCTGATCCTGATCCCGTTTCTGTATATATATATATATGATGGGGTTCTAGAGTGAACACTAGTTTATTTGTGAACCAAGTGAACAAATCCTGGTCATTCATTTAGAAGATCTAGAGCATTTTATTAATGACAAGATTGTAATTATAATGTTATAACTTCCTTTTAAAATAAATGACATGAGGGTATTTTTGTCATTTATAAATTGCATTCTTTTAACAATATAATGAAAAATCCCTAAAATCTCGCTAGTTTCCGTTTATATAAGGTACACAGTTGTTAGTTTATACACATGTGTATAGTATCGCTAGTATAAGTTTATACAAGATGTACAGATGTTAGTTTATACACATGTGTATAGTCTCGCAAACTATCAGTTTATACAAAATACACAGCTGTTAGTTTATACACATGTGTACAGGCTTTTATACATATGTGTATTATATTCATAAATGGTTATATTTGTGTATATTGACAACATATAGTATAAGATGCATGCACACGAGTAGATTCATATAAAATTGTGGAGTTAATTAAAACCAAACAAGTGTACACATGTGTATCAATGATTAATACAAAAGCTACGTGATATATATGTGTAAAATCAAGTGGAACACATAAAACAACAATATTTGTGAAACAAATCAATTTATACACTTGTGCACGATTACGTAACTGTTTTGGAACGAATGAAATATAAAAACAATTGTCGATCATGTTATGTTGCTATGAATTGATTTTCGAAAATGTGTGCTCAAAAAGGAAGACTAGAATCTTGGAATAAATTAAAAGATAATTTAAATGAGCTTAATTATAACAACATGTAACTGATTATGCGTTAATAAAGAATAATGAATTAATAAATAATTAAATGTTAGAATACAATCCTATCCTTTTATCTAAAAAATAAATGAATGGCTAAGATTAGTTTACTAGGTTCACAAACAAGGGGGTTGTTCACTAATGAACCTAATATATTTCATTCGGATTAAAGGAAAACTTTTACGAGTTGTTAGAACTTAGAGAACTCGGTATTTCCGTGCGAGTTTTGCCCCCCATTTTTTTTCACATCCCTAGATGATAATATTACAAAGACGATCGTAAAAAAAATTCGAAGTGGTGTTTTCGGCCCCTTACAGGTGCTCTAGAAAGCTAATGACGCATTTACGACTAGGGATGAGCATTTGGTATTGGGTACCGGTACCGAATTTCCCGTACCGAATTTTTTCTTACCGGTACCCACTTTTTGGCATTTTTGGTATGGGTACCGGTTCGGCACGCTACCGGTAAAATACCAAATTTTACCTTCAAATACCGGTACCATACCAGTCATGTACCGATACCGTACCATACCAAATATTTCGGTACCGGTACCCAATTTTGACGAATTTCGGTACGGGTATTTTCAGTAGCGATACCGGTACCACACTCATCTCTATTTACGATTGGTGTAAATAAAAAAAAAACTAGGTTTTTTTTTAGCAAAGTTGGTTTTTTTTATGATTTCTATTAAAATTCTTTTGAAAAAACTTTTCGTAAGACCGATTATCAAAATTCTCACAACTCCTATGAATTTTATTGTAATATACATTAAGCATTTTTACATTTATATCACATTTTTAGATTAAATAAATGAATAGTTTATTTTGTTTTACTTATTCCCGTACTATATTTTATTATAAATCTATCTCATACAAGTATGTGTAATGTGTATCATACACTATATGTGACACCCATTAATTTTCAACGCTAATTGTCTTGTATCAAAAGTTTATTTATATAAATGGTTTTTTTCGAAAAAAAAAAAAAGAAAGAAAGAAAAACAAGTACTTTTTTTATCCAAAGTTTAAAAATGATTACTCCATTTAAAAGATAGGATCATATTAATATCATTCAGTTTAAGTAAAAGAAGTATTTATTTAAACATATAATAAATTGTTGTAATAAAGAAAAATATGGTTACTCAGCTTAAAAGAAAGAAAACAAGGCTAGGGAAAACAACAATTTGAATAAGGTAATATTAATTGTTTAAATTGTTATTTATGATTTAGATTAGTAGGTTTTTGTTTAATTTAAATGTAAAAATTATTTTTTCTTTGCACATAAACATTTTATCATAAGTTGTCTGTATAGGGAAACCTTATTTGTAGGGTTTTATTATAAAGCCAAACTATAAATGTTATTATATATATATTAATTTGCAACAATTGTTGGCATTGTTATTTGTAACATCATGCTTATTGGTTTGTACCACTAAAGAAAAATTGTTATTTATATAATATAATATCAAATTGTAATACACTTAGGCTTTAAATGATTGTAACTTTTGCATTAATGGTGTTTCATGCTTAGTTTTATTGTACCTTTATGTGTTGGGGTTGTACACTTTATTAAATTATTTATATACTATTAATTTTTAACATTATGGTGCATTAGAAGTTGTACTCTAAGCATATATTCTTGGACATTGTTTTTTTTTACAAAACAACTAGGTGGTGTGGGTTATTGTTTTGGGCCAACTCCCCGCTTTTTGGTACCAATATCGGAACGGTACCGGTATTTACAGGTAAAATACCGGTACTGGTACCGAACCGGTATATTCGGTACCGGTACCCACTTTTTCCGTTTTCCGGTACCGGTACAGGTTCAATACTGAACATGTACCGTGCTCATCCCTAATCAACATCAAGTATTTGTATTTCCCTCCACAAGACATTTGGAAACACAATGTGATCGTTTGGATATCTAACTTGATACAAAGGTGTGTAGTTAATCCTTAGGTTTGTGGTTAAAACGCAACGAGCGAGTCGATAGAGAAGTATAAAATAGATTCATTGTGCCGTAATTTGTAAGGGCCTTGCCGTATAAAGTTGATTCATTGTGTCGTAATATGTAAGTCCCTAGCCGCAACGCGGCGGGTCTTACATCTAGTTAATAATTAATAAGTACTATGATTGCAGGTATAAGTTTTCAGTGTTTTCCTTGCATGGTTATATATTTAAAAAAATATAGACACAGATATATAATGATGTATTTGCAGCTATCCTTGGAACTTTCTTTTTGTCCTTTTGGATGTTGGCGACCATCTATCCGATGTCGCATGCATGACCTATGCCATGGATATGTATATTTTATTTGCTTTTGGCCTTTAACTATGAAAATTCACTAAAATAACCCCCCTAGTATGAATAATTGCTAATTAGTTTTTTTTTATCAATAATAACTTTTTCAAGTGAAAATTGCGACTGTAAATTTTTGTAACTATATTTATAGATGAAAGATATATGTGAACCATAAGTGCAACAAAGGAGAATTTTTCGTGTTTGAAGTGATCTTGTCGTTCTTGTTAGGTTGTTCCACTACCTCTTCTTCCATGAAAGTAGGCACTAATCTCTTACTATTATTCGATATGACAATTGATTATATAGACATTACAAGTGATTATACTAATCTATCTGTGACAAGAATATGCACATTAATGACAAAATATGTTACATATATTCTAATAATTCTAATGATTCTAATACACCTCGGCAGTCGTAACGGGAGGGTCACAAATGTTTAGACATGACCTAAAATTTTTGAAGAAAACCTTTGGTAATCCTTTGGTTAAATATCCGCAATCAGATATCTAAAAGGAACATAAAGCACGCGAACCTGCCTTTTAGTTACCTTTCCTCAAACAAAGTGGTTGTCCATTTCTATATGTTTAGTTCTCTAATGCTGAGCTCGGTTCCCGGAGAGGTAGATGACACTTACATTATCACAATAAACCAATGTAGCATAATGGGAAAAGTATGAAGCTCAAGAAGCAAGTTATGAGTAAACTTCATAAACAACATTGAAATACCCCTATATCCCGCCTCAGTACTAGATCGAGATAATGTTGGTTGACGCTTGGATGACCATGACAGAACGTTGTCCCCCATGTATACCCAATAACTAGAGGTTGATCTTCTCATGTCGTGCCCCCCCCCCCCCCCCCCCCCTCAAAAAAATCTACACCAGTACAGGATATTAAAGAGGGTGTTTGATACGAACAGACATGTAAGCCAAATGAGACCTTAACCTTTACATATCTGATCTACACCATGTGTTTCTCGATTACCCATCAAACCATAGAGGATTTAAGTGCTACAACTTTAACACACGTCAAGTAACACTCTCCCGAGATGTTATTTGGGTTGTAGACACCATAAGAACTCGTTGGACAGGGTCATAAGGCCGAAACCTCAAGAACCACCTTATGACGTTCTTTTCGTTATATCTATCTTGCAAGTATAAAAATATAAAGAGTTATGTGTGTGAGACAGGTGGAGAAGGCAAGGAAAAACCCTATCGAATCACATTCGAAATAGAGATGCACTTCCTAGAATATAAGGAATATATTTAATAATTAAAGACATATAGTATAAGTTCTCTACTTTTCTATAGTGTATTTTCCATCTTTAGAAAGATGATTTAGGATACCTAAAAACTTAAGTATTTTTGTACTTGCATTCGTTATGTCTACAAATTTTTTGTCTGTAACTAATTGACGAATTAAAGCTCTTAAGACAAAGACAAAAGGTTTGTATTAGTTAGCAAATAGAATACGATAACTATTCAACAATTTCAATTTCACACGTTATAATTGTTTCCATAGATACTTCTTATACTTTTTCAATAGGTTGTTTCTCTTTCATGTAGATTTATGACTGATTCGAGGAACACAAAAGGTCTTTATCTCGCTTATAGCATTCACATTGGACCCGTTGTCTTTATCCATATGACTTAAATAAAAAACACATTTTTTACTAAAATTTATTAATCTTAAAATTGGTAAAATACTATTTTTGTTACATCTATTAAAAATTTGAAATACATTTGAACTTTTGAGGATGAAAAAGCAGATTTTGTAAACTTAAGGGGGTTTTGATTGTAATCTTGCGGTTTTCAGTTGGAAAACTTCGGTGCCAGGTGTTATGGTTCTTACGACTTATCCGTTTTAGAGATGGGCATACATGGAAAGTAACCAATAAGAGCATCCCACGAATGCTGCACTAGATCATAACAAACGCATGTTCCTTGACTTCCTCACAAGACACAACTCAATTTGAATTCCACTTTAATTCCTTGGCTTATCCATTTGTTTAGGCGAATATATAATATTATATTATTATTTACAAAAATTATTAAAAAATTTATTTTTACCATAAAATATCAATTTTAAATTTTTTTCAGAGCATCTAAATCTATTAATACACCAAGTGAATGAACAGTGAATTTGTACATCCAAGCCATCCATTTAGATCTACGGTTGTATTGGTATTGAAGGTGGCTCTTATGTGAGTAAACAAGTGTTAATTTACCTAAAAACAAAAAAGTTAGATTTTGTAAAAAGATTATTTATTTCTAAACGGTTTTTAAACTTTCTTTTATTTTTTAAACTTTTTTATTAAAATGGATTTTATATGTTGTTAATGCAAAAGCTTCGAAAAAGATTTGGTAAAAATGTTTTTTATAAGTTTTTTTACATGTTTTCTATGTTCCTCGATTCCCTAATTTTTTTATTTTTTTAGCGACCAATGAAATAAAAGTCCTGCTACCCTGGGTAACCCAATAGCAAAAGGCAACCTGATTCGCTCACTATCGCAGACAACATTGAGTAGCCCAAACTCATCATATCTAATTCCGAGAAAACCCACCATCCGCATGCAACTACAGTAAAACCCGATTGGGATAGAATTCGAACATGAGACCTATTGTCTCAAACTTAAATTTCCACTTCTCTCCGATGTTAATTAAGTTATAGGCATTTGGCAATATTTTTTTGGGGTTTTCTAATGGCACACCCCCTGTCTATCCGCACACTTTTTCAATTCAATACGCATCGTATAGGCCTATACGATGCGTATTGAAATAAAGTAAAAGAAATGGCAGACTGATAGGTGCAGGTTATGTCTTGCGGCGGGCTTGAGATGCATCGTATAGGCCTATACGATACGTATCAAGACACTGATTTTTTGAAGTTTATTTTTTGTTGTGTTGTGTCGAATGCGAACCCAAAAAACGAAAGAGATTTCGAGCAGTTGGTCGATGACATGATAAATAAAGATCTTGACACGATCATATCCATTTCCAAGTATTAGACTAGATAGTCCAAGATGAAATATATTAAAACCATTCAAACCCGCCAGTCTACAATGTGTTATGGTGAGATTTTTCAAGTTTGCACAGTGGGGGAAAAACCTAGCACCCCTGTCAATATTGTCATAATTCAATGAGACATAACAGAAGACTAGCTAGGACTAGACCCCTGAAGTTGTCATTTGATAATCACACGTGCCAATCACACGTGACAGTTCATTTGATAAAATACGTGGGAGAAAAGACTAGCACCCTTGTCGTTCCGTATTTTCTCATTTTCTAATTCTCGAAGAATCTCGTAACGTATTCTCTGTTTCTCTAAATCGTCTGTAAATTTCTTAAAAAACAAACTATGCGGGCTTTCCATCCATATATTCCGTCCAACATATGACACATGATAAAAGCGCTTCTCTAGACAATCTGGAACAGTTTCTCCGTCGTTGTGTTGTATGACTGTAATAAAACGAAAGCTATCAACGCGAGGATGGGTACAGAACCCGACATGTCTTCCTGAATCTGAATCTGAAAGTTAACTTTGACTTATAAAACCCACTAGCAAAATAAGCGCTTTTATCATGTTAGGGAGAATGTTCTCGAAATTGAAGGAAAAGGGAAAATGGTGGCTGATGTTTTTCAGTATTCGGATTTTGTTGGTTTGTTTCCAGCTAGGGTTTAGAATGGTTGAAGGAATGTTGGTTTTTCAGTATTCAGATTTGTTGGTTTGTTTCTTTCCTTTTCATGAGGTAAAACCGGTTTCAAGTTAAATCGTCGATCAATGTATGTTGGTTAATTCAAATGACCTAGAAAACACAAAAACTTATGAATGCACGCAACGAATTTGACAACTATGACAGCTTATTAAAAGTACAAATAACCTCCAATCCTTTCCTGGTCAAATCAAACAATGAAAGTTATCAACAAATCTGCTCCCTGAATCTGAATCATCTGATTTTTTGAAGTTTATGTTTGATGTGTTGTGTCGAATGCGAACCCGAGAAACGAAAGGGATTTCGAGCAGTTGGTCGATGACATGATAGATAAAGATCTTGACACGATCATATCCATTTTCAAGTGTTAGACTAGATAGTCCAAGATGAAATACATTAAAACCATTCAAGCCCACCAGTCTACAATGTGTTATGGTGAGATTTTTCAAGTTTGCACAATGGGAGAAAAGACCAGCACCCTGTCAGTATTGTCCTTTAAATTCGCATAAACCGCAACTGTTTTTACTACGGAAACGGTGGCTATGGGAAATACAAACCCGACACGAACCACAATGGACTCAGACTCATACTACTCTAATATGACACATGATAAAAGCACTTCTTTAGACAATCTGGGATTATGTTCCGTTTTATGACACATGATACGACACGCTTACCTTAATCACATCTTCCATGGAGTCACAGATCCAACAATAGGGCCCACAGATCTTATGCCCACCCGAGACCGACCTCTGGATAGAGGTGTACAAAAAAACCGGTTTTAGAACCGAAACCGGGAAAAAAAACGGTTTTAGAACCGGTTTTTTTAACCGGTTTTTTATAATCGAACCGGTTTTATAACCGAACCGCCGGTTATAGACTGGTTAGGATTCTTGGTATGAAAAACCGGTTATTAACCGAAACTGGTTTTTTTTTTGGCAAAAACCGGTTAAAAACCGATCCCAACCGGTTACACCGATTATTGTTTTTGACTTGAAAAACCGGTTAGTAACCGAAACCGGTTATTAAAAAAATCGATTTTCATTTTGGATGAAAAAAACCGGTTCGGTTAATAACCGAAACCGGTTTTTGAAAAAAAACCGATTTGTACACCTCTACCTCTGGATCACACGTGGGAGAAAAGACCAACACCCTTGTCATTCCCAATTTTCTCCTTTTCCATCCATATATTCCGTCCAACATATGACACATGATGAAAGCGCTTCTCTAGACAATCTGGGATTATGTTCCGTTTTATTACAGTCGTGAGGTGGTTAAACCTTTCTAAAAGTAGAAAAAAATAAAACAATTAACAGGACATTGTTAAAAGGGATAATCTATTGGAACACCTGATCGAGAGAAACTTCTTCGAGCTAATTACCGATATCGCATCCTTCTTATCTTGTTTATGCGAATAGTTTCTTAATAGATTCCGTCCGGTTTCAAAGCCTGTTGAGGATTACGAGTGAAATCGGACGGAATCTATTAAGAAACTATTCGCACAAACAAGATAAGAAGGATGAGATATCGGTAGTTAGCTCGAAGAAGTTTCTCTCGATCAGGTGTTCCAATAGATTCTCCCTTTTAACAATGTACTGTTAATTGTTTTATTTTTTTCTACTTTTAGAAAGGTTTGACCACCTCACGATGAAACCGGACGAAATCTATTAAGAAACTATTCGCACAAATAAGATAAGAAGGATGCGATATCGGTAGTTAGCTCGAAGAAGTTTCTCTCGATCAGGTGTTCCAATAGATTCTCCCTTTTAACAATGTACTGTTAATTGTTTTATTTTTTTCTACTTTTAGAAAGGTTTGACCACCTCACAACTGTAATAAAACGGAACATAATCCCAGATTGTCTAGAGAAGCACTTTTATCATGTGTCATATGGTAACAAGAGTATGATGTTCCAAGATCAATTCCAATTGCAGTTTTTTCTATTCTCCTGTTCCAAATGCAAGTGAGTCCTATGAAGCAAGTGTCGATCTATTCAATTGAGAGGAATCATTGCATTACATTCCTGTTGAAAAACAGAATCGATAAATTTAGGGAAAAAATGGGTTGAAAGATGATAACCCGACAGTGTAGGATCTCATTTTACAGCTTCGATAAATTCAGGGCGAAGAAACACTGGACAAAATGACCGGAATCAACTTATCCAGAGGGTTATGTTCTGCATAAAAGGGTGGTTTTCTCTCGTTTGATTCAAAGGGACATATCTTCTTCTCCAATGAATACTGCAAAACAGAATACCGTTAGTCTCGTCATGGGGAGAAGGGAGCTAGGCTCTCTCCGTGACCACACTCCGGCGTGATAATAAGTATGTGTTTATGAAGAAGAAGTATAGGTGAAGTGAATGTAACTTGAAGTTCATACCTGAATTATTCTCATATTTATACCGGGGAGTTTGGGCGGGAAAACTCGTTGTTGAAATGTTGACGGAAGATGCTAACTCCGTAAGCGGTTATTTCTCCTTCCGTTAATCTTCTTGATCTGATGTGGGAGCACACGGATCACTGTTTAGATCAACGGCTGGGGAATTGCCACGTGGAAAGTGTGCAAGTGGAAGTTTCTCTTCAATTCTATGCCATCATCGTGATTTCAGGGTGGCCTGGGATGATGACACATGTCCCAGACGGTTATAACCGTCTGGTGGTGCACGATTGAGTCTTCTAGAAGATTATTGCCATAATCCGGTGTGACTCCTTATCGTGTGGTATCAACTTAGTGAATTATATCCAAGTTTGGGCTCATTAAGCGGAAGTGTTTGCTATGTATTTTATCCTTTTGTTATGAAGGATTGGCGCAAGGACTTGTATATTTCCTTTTAGCGCGCAGGTGTTGTCTTCTGCCTTTCTTCCAAACTCTTTGTAGGATCAGTGCACAGCCGGGCAAGGTCTAAAGAGGGTTAAAGGACGAGGTTGTGGTATGGTCCCAAGTACTTGATATGGGGTTTTTGGGACCTTACCCCTTCACAGGGGTATTCTCAAATAATGTTTCATAGATGTTTGAAGACCGACAAATGTCCAAAGGGCTGCTTCTTCGTTCGTGTGACGGAAAGCTACCTCGTGACAGGAAGCTACCTTGCAAAAATTAAAAAATTAAATCGACACCTTCAATACGCATTGTATAGACCTATACGATACGTATTGAGGGTGTCGATTTAATCCCCCAAGGTGTGCCAATAATACGACCCTATTTTTTGTATTTACCCAAAAAACTAACCCTTCTATATGCGTGTGTGAGATATAACTCAGACAATATTTTTATTGGTTACAGTTAATTTTTTTTTTTCTTTTATAAAAGACATAAGAAACATACTTCTAAATTTAACACCTCTTATAAGTATTTTTGTTTTTTTATATATATATTTTTTTGTAAAGAATCTCTAAGTAGAAAAAAATGTAAACAAGTTTGAAATATAAAATATTACCACACAAATCGTCATTAAAAGAACAAACACCCAACATACTAATCAATATTATATATAATGCATAAGACCACTGCAATTCAAGATACCCAAAGGTTAGTTTTTTTTTTTTAATGTATAAGTTAGAACCTAAGGTTGGGTAAATAAATCTTTCAAACAATAATTATAAATCTTTCAAACAATAATTACACTTTAATTTCCTCATCTTAATTACACTTCCATTCATCATCTATAACAAAATTAAAGATAATTAGTTAGTAATTATATTTTATCCCCTTATAAAAAACTAACTACCCCCATGATTTTCAAATGGTCATAACTTTTTTGAACGTTGATATTTTTTTTAAAGTTACACCATGAAAACAAGTATTTTATTCTCTTTAATTTGAGTATCGTATCACTATAGTTTTTTAAAATGTAAAAACTGATATGTTAGGTGATTAACGGTGTCTAAGAGTGAGCAATAACTGAATCTTTAACCAAAACCGAACAAAGCAGACGAAACCGAACCAAAATCAACCAAAAACTAAATTAACTGAAAACTGATTAACCGAAACCCGAATTTACCAAAACCGATTATGGATTTTTTTGTACCAACGTTTAACCAAAATCAACCAAACAGAACTATTCATATTTTCATATATTTTCTAGCTTATACCTTCAGTTCATATTTCATAACTTATACCTCCGGTTTATGTATTTATACATCTATTTTATGTATTTATACCTCAATTTCATGTATTTCTAAGCAAAGGTTTTAGCACAAGTTTAGTTTTGTCTATTAACCGAAATTAAATGAATCAAACTAAAAACCATCAATCAAACCAAATAAACCCAACTAATTAACCAAAAACCACCTGGTTAATAAAATTGACTAATTGTTAACTTCGGTTTGGGTTAAGGATAATAACCAAACCCACCGAACAATGCACACCCTGACAATGTCCGTGTTTCCCGACATGTCGCGCGAACATCCTTCTAGTACAAATCAATGTATTAATTAACTAACATGATATCTATTTCTTGATATACCTGATGTGTGTAAAATGCAACATATAAATTACATTAAATGAGGTATAAAACTAACCCTTTTTTTAGTACTAATGTTGGAAAAAGTATGTTTTTGTCTTCCTTTTGTATTTTCAGGGTTAAATGAGCTTAAATGAACAAAAGAAGCAAAAATACAGCCAAATCTAACAATAATACAAGAAAATGAATAAACGTGGCATGCCCGACCCCTCGACAGCATCTTCCCAAGCAAAAACAAGTCATCAGAAGGGTGAACACGCCCCGTGCCCATCGGACATGGGGGCGTGCCCAAGTGTCTGCAGAAAAGACAAAGTTGTAGAAGCTTCTATTTCCCAACACGGGGACGTGCCCAGCGGACACGGGGCCGTGGTCAACGCTAAGATTCGCATAATCCAAGCAAATCTTGATAGTACAGATACGCTTCTGCACACGGGGGCGTGGTCAACTAATACAGACAAACTGCAATTAATGAAGAAAGAGAAAGTGGATGGACACGGGGCCGTGTCCAGGCTTCTGTGCAGGCTATAAATAGAGGTGATTGGTTCACTTCAAAGGCATCCCTTGACAAACAACCTCTCTCCCACTTCACCCACACTCCACCACCATCACAACACCCACATCCACCACCATCATCCATCAACCATCATAGAGTGTGTGTAGTAGTCTCGGGATCCAAGATTGATAGTAAGAGTTCTTGACAATCAAAGGCAATGTTTGCCTAAGTCTCTTACATCACTTGGTGAAGACAAGAATTTAGTGTAATACTTTTGTTTTTTAATCTTTTCACACTTTTTATTTGGTTTTGTATTAATGACTTTAATAACTAGTTTCTTATGTTGAAGGTAAAACTTCCTTATCATTTGTCCGTGGTGTCTTGGCGTTATTTTACTGTCTATATAAAATAAAAGATTTACACCATTCATATCTCCACGGTCTATATGGAGATATGTTGGCTACCTGGTCGGGGGTTAAGGGAATGGTTTGGTAAGGTTCTTGCCTTGTTCAGTGTATAGATCCTTCAAGTACCTGGGTCAAGCTTACTAGGACCTCCTTCAATACCCACTGGTATTGGATGGCGGGGGTGCGAATAGCTTGATCCCCTCATATGTAAGCTACTATTAATACATTAACCCGGCTACTTGGGATTGTATCCTTGCTGACTCAAACCACTTAGCCGAGGGTAACGTCACCTTCAAAAGAGGGACCTACCACATTACGCATTAATAACTTAATTAATTATCTTCCAATAATCCAACCCTTTAGGATTGTATCCTTACTGACTCAAACTACTGGGTTGAGGGTAACGTCACCTTCAAAAGAGGGGCCTACTACTATAACTAAGATAATCTCTTAAAAAAGTGCAAAAGTGCGGAAAACATCAAAGGTTACACTAAAGGCGAGTCGGATCTAAGTGATTCATTTTGTCTATCTTTTTTATTTTTATTTTCAGCATTTTTAGTTAGTTTTTATTTTCTTGTTTAAAACTCTTTTCTAAATTTTTGATTTGATTAGACGTTGAGGATAAACCGGCACTAAAAGCTCTTGTGTCCTTGGACGATCTCGGTATCTTACCAACGCTATACTACGCTCACGAGTGTGCACTTGCCCATATGTGTGTTTAGTGTTAGTAAAATAACGTGTTTTATAAATTTAAAACTTGACTAAAGTGTTAAAAAGGGCTTAAAATATACTTAAATATATATCACACTCGACACGCATCAATACCATTGCAGTTAGTGGCCTGATAAGAGAAGCAATGCTTCTACTCGCACCTAGTTGAGTAGGTCATGCATTCAAGTTCGATAAGAAAACGATTAGCGTTCAGTTAAACAACCAAACAAATTTCAAAACAACAAGAAAACAATTTTTTGTTCAGGACTCCCGCGCCACATGGGGGGGTGGGGGCATAGTTTCTCCCCCGCGTGTCATGGGGGAGGCACTTTTCCAGAATGTTACCAGTGTTTTCCAACTTTCCCATCCTTAGCCATTTTTTTATATTTTTGCCCGGTTTGTATCCAAGTTGGTCCAAACTCAATTTTTTTCGCTTAGGACTTTTCCCTTCCATTTTTAAACCCGTAATCCACTACCCTGGCCATTCTTTAAATTTTCACTTACTTCATTCGGTTTGGTGTTTTTACCCAAACCGACCCGTTAGGAGACATTAAGCGTTGTAGCTCATGCCTCCTGTATTCTTGTCACGGTTTCCCTCATTTTATCCCAACCACAACCACAATCATGATTGTTTTTTCTTAAACAAAACCATACCATTCCAATATCATCTTTCGGTTTGATGTTTTACCCAAACGACCTATTACGAGACTTTAAGCATTTTAGCTCAAGCCTCCAACATTCATTATCAAGGTTTCCTCATTATCTCCCAACCACCATTGAAATTATGGTTGGTGTCACTGGACAATACTTTGGCTTATACGACCCTGCGGGTCGCTTATACCTTGGTTTTATATGTCTGTTACATAGTTTGTGGCCCTATAGACCACACATGACGTGTTTGGTTCATCACTCATATTTCTCTTCAACTACGAGTGGCAACCATTATTTAATCAATTCTCACCATGGTCCATGACCATGATTTTTTTCCGTTAGGCAACACCTCCGCTTCTATGACCCAGCGAGTCATTTTTACTTCGGTTTTACATGCCATTTAAGATAGTTTATTTACACTCATTTCCGCTTGACCCAAAATGGGTCTTTCATTCAACTTCTTAATAGTATTTTACATTATCATCATTATCAATACATCAAATTAGTAAAATGTAACAATATAGCTACGTATCTTATAGCTTTCCTTTTAGATGACCGTTTTTCCGAGTTGGTTTCCCGAAGCCTCACTTGAATTGTCTATAGATTTCAACCCAAGTGGCTATTAGAACACATATTCATTCTTAGTCATTTTCATCAAAGGTCATTAACCATCATTCATAAGTCTTTCATTTAATTTCAAGGGCTAACAACAATCAAAACTCATATTAAAAACTTGGTGGGCATTCCTTTTAATTCTTATCCAATATGTCGAAATTCTAGCAATTTACCATGTATTTGCTAATAATCATATTTCTAGTTATTTAACTACATTTAATCATTATAATTTTATAGAGTTTATTCTTAAACTAGTGTTGGTGGAAAAAAGTAGTTATCATTTTGGTGTTCCTTCAAATCTATTTACCAAAATAGTGTTTCTTTATATTTTGTATTTACATTTTATTTTCTAACCAAGATATTATACTTTTTTTTCTTCAAACGCTCGGTTATCGTTTTTTTTATTTTTTATAATACTTTTTTTATTATTTAACCAATCTATTTTTTTAATCCAACTCCTTTTTAGCTCTCACACTTGGTTTATTTATTTATTTATTCTCTTTTAATTAAAAATATTAAAAGGGAGAACTTCTGGTAAACTATCTCTCCTGAAGTTTCATCCATGAGAATTTTGAGTCATAATCGATTGACATTACACTACTACAAAACAGAGTATTAGACAGAGTGATTTGAGTTATAAAAAGAGGATTCTAAATTCGTATAAGACAGGGTTATCTTGAATTTTCTTGAATATTTTAATCAAATTGGTCTAGTGATCATGTAGTTATTGATTTTAAGATGGGGTTCTTACTTTAACTCCGTCTAAAGTAAATATAGACCATCTTCTAATGTTTCATTTTGTAATAGTGTTAGAATTTTGAGTATAATTAATTGACAATTTATTTGGAATTAAATTTTCTTTTTAGGATTTCCATATGTATAAGGCTATAGGGTGTGGTTGGAGCCCAATGGGCTTTATCAAGTCCACCTAAGCTCCACCTAGGATCCAACTCAGCTATGGAGCCTCCTTTAATTTGCATGGTGTGGATGGAGCCCGATATTAAAGAAAATTAAAAAAAAAAAGATTTCATTGGTGCAAAACACATGGGTCCCACCTATAGAGCCCCTTCCAGCCCGTTACCATGGTGGCGAGCATTGTATAGCGCCCCGGCATAGCGCCGGGGGTGTGGAGGATAGCGGGGGGTGGGGCGCTATAGTGTGCCAGCTGGGTTGGGTGGCGCCCCCACACCCTCCAGCCTAAGTATTTAGAACAGAGAAAATAAAGGATGTTAATGATTTTGAACATCATAGTTTTACAGTTATATATGGATTTCAATTTCATATATATCTTAACAAAAAGAATATATGTTGCATGTTGTAATTTCAGTATGATTAGAACCGAAAGAATTATAATCTATTGCTTATGTTTTATAGACTGAGCCAAGTTGATGCGATAAGACATATAATTCAAAATCGAGATAAAAACGATAGTCCTTGCTCAACATAACTACGAAATGGAGTATGATTTTCGTTTGTATTTGATATTAATACCACTAGCTAGTCAACTTTTATGTTTGATTAAAAAATTTATGCTTCTAATTTGAAATGATTCTTATAATTCCTATTTGGAAAAAATAGCCATTAGAAAACCTATAAAGAGTTCATTGATAACAATTATTAAATTTGTTGAACAAAGAAAGGGTGCTATAAAAAACTAAAAATGATAACGGAGCTTTTGAAGGGAAAAAAAAAACAAAGTATAATATCTTGGTTAAAAAATAAAAGATAAATACAAAATACAAGGAAATACCATTTTAATAAATAGTTTTCAATAAACACCAAAATGGTAAATATGTTTTCCATGAACACTAGCTTAGAAAAAAAAGTCTAATTTGGTATCATATGACTAGTATCTACAATTCAACCTAAAGAGGCTAATTTTTTATAACAATGTCAAAACCCACTTCAACATTCCTGAGGTTTTCAATATAGAACAACCACATATGTAATTTCTACACATATATCATTCATGTCATGATTCCAAACTAGTTTCATATATCCAATTTCATCATGCTATTAAAAAATCCAGATCAAGATTAGCACATTCAAGTTCTTCTTCATACTTCACTTAACCAAATATGATTATCAAGTATAGATGATCAATACCATGCATTAGATTTGTCCTTAATTCATCCTTCAATTTGCTGAATTTTAACAATTTGGAATTGGGGCTATTCTCTCTCTCTCTTGGATCGCCACACACACCTTTCTTTCTTTTTTTTAATCAACTAGCTTTGCAACAAGTTCATTTTCACCCCTTGCATTTTGCTAGTTATTTTATTTGGTTATAACTCACTTAATTCCACTAATAGATAACTAACATTTAACTAGCTTAAATATTCCTAGTTGCAACACATCATGTTAAATATCATAATAGTATTTTTGAAGTGTTACATCAACTCACGTCTCATTTCTCGTTGGCTACCTTTTATACATATTACTTTAAAAGGTCCAACCTTTATAGATGTGTGGTAGATTTTAGGAATATTGGATTTTAATAATCCAAACTATTCGTCGTTGGTCGTCAACAGTCTCAACTTAAAAAATAATCACTAGCAGTTCCAACTATTAATATATTGGCCTCCAATTGAACCTAACTAACAGAACCCTAACGCCGTTAGTCTCCATTCGCCGGAAAAACATTTTTGGCAGGAAAACTCACTTTTGGCAGGAAAACTCAACATTTTCGTCCCAAACCTCTTTGTAATCTTATTACACACCTTTAGGAACCTTTTCTAGTAAAAGCCCCAATTATTGAAGTCGCCGGAAAACTTCTTTTTTCGTCGGAAAACTTCTTTATGGCCGGAAAACTCAACTTTTTGGCCGGAAAACTTAACATTCTCGTCCCAAACCTCTTTGTAACCTTAGATCGGACCTTTACAAACATTTTTCTGGCAAAAAACGGCTTTCCGACGACCGTAGACTAACAAAGTTAGGGTTTTGTTAGTTAGGGTCCATTGGTGGCCAATATGTCAATAGTTGAGACTGCCGGCGGTTATTTTTGAAGTTGAGACTATTGGCAGCCAAGCCTAGAACGAATAGTTGGGATTATTAAAATCCGATAATCCTAGATTTTATCATAAAAGAAATCTTATCAATTGATGCCACTAAACTCAATTACATAAGCATAAGCATATCCTCTAGGGTCCACTATGAATCAGAATGCAACATACCTTGTGTGTGTTCATGGAATCTAATCTGGTGACATAATCCATATAGTCATCTTATTCCACTTTCATATTAGTACCGTAAGGAGTTGATCAAGTGGGCCTCCTTTGGTGCTGCTCAGTAGCGAATATATCTTTGCTCGTTCTTGGCTGGTTTTTAAATTAAACCAAGCCGATCGACTCGTTTTCAAGTGAGCCGATATCGAATCAGCGTAATTCTGAGATTTTTCAATCTAGTGAGTTTCGATTGTCAAGCAATTTAAACAACACTAGACTCCTTTAACCACACACAGTCAATGCACATCTCAAGTATCCCATAATTTTATTTTATATTTTCATAAGTAACCTTAGACTATACACCTCTCATAAACACTTACGTGAAATAAAAATTTCCAAGCAGTAATATTTACAAATTATAAAAGCCAGACATCTTGATTTTCTAGTTTTAATTAACCTTTACAATAACTACGTAATTAGGTCTCAACTTTGTGTTTATAGAATACAAAGTTATGCAAAGAAGTTTACAATATATATACAAACCATAATTGAATTGTACACAACAGTACTATGTTATGTGCCATTTGATCTCACATTTGATCAAAGTGAATTATAAAGTCTACTTGGCAACACGGGGAATTAACTTCAGATTTGATCTCGTGTTGAAGTGAAAAAACTGGGGGAGGGGGTCAGAGCTTCCCCTAGCCCTAAATAAGATCCTTTCTTAAAAATGTGTACCACACACCCGATTTTGGGCAGGGGTGAGGTGGCCAACGGCCCAAGACCCGAACTCTTGGGAAGCCTAAAATTTTAAATTTTTAAATATGTTTCATGTATAAATTTTATTTGAATTATTTTGGTGTGGAAAATAATAACAAGGCCAAGTTAGATGAGTTGATTATTGCCTATTGGCTTACATTTCAAGGTAGAGAATTTGGGTTCAAGTCTCAGTTTTACCATTTAATTTTTATATAACTGTGTATTTAAGGAAGAATACCAACTTTTTTTTTGTTTCTATCTTTTTGTTCATTTAAAATTATTTGTTTTATCCTTTTTTATTTTATTTACTTTTAATATATAATTTAATTTTGTCATGTACTTTATTTAAATTAAATTGACAAATATCTAATATATATATTTTATATAAAATCAAACCATATATGATTTACTAGGTTTTTACCCGGGATTGCTTCCCGGGCTCGGGAAAGTTATTTAGATTAATTAATTACAATTTGTTATTAATACGACCACATTACATCAACCATCTTATTCTATTCAACGACATTGTCTTAAAATCACGGAATTAGATCTATTCAACAACAGGACCACATGAATAACATTATTTCCAATTTTACTTCAACAACAACAACAAAGATACCCAGTAAATCCCCCAAATAGCAAAGCTACTTATAGGGTTTGGGGAGGGTGGGATGTAGACAGACCTTTCCTCTATCCCTAGGGATAGAGAGGCTGCTTCCAGAGAGACCCTCGGCTCCAAAACGAACAGCATACCAATACACCACGTCGAAGAATAGAAAAAAGAAATCACCAAACCCAAGAAAATGAACAGTGTGACACAATATAATGTAGATCATGTATAATAGCATGTAACATCATTTGGGCATGAACACAAGAACGCAATCACCGGTAAAGTCACTTAAAGGATAGGAAAACCTACGTCCCTAAAACACACCCAAGACCTTACTATAAAATCCTCTAGAAGTCCTTAACCCTAATCCTACGCCTCCACGAAGTCCTATCTTGGACCATGTCCTCAGAAAGATGCAACTCTAGTAAATCATGCCTAATCTGCTCATCCCATGTCAGTTTGGGTCTGCCTCTTCCTCTCCTCCCCTCCACAGTAAGAGTTTCCACTATTCTAACTGGTGCCGTCGTTTGCCTCCGCTTCACATGCGCAAACCATCCTCATTTCCAATTTTACTTCAATGCACTTAAATGATCGGGTGATTTGGGATTTTGTAAAAATGTTTGTTCTTGTACTTCTTAACAAAATAAGATGTTGACCAAAATTCAAACAAATGTTGACCAAAAGTAAATCAGATGTTCAACATAAACACTGAATCTATAACAACAGACACTGATTATATTCAAACTACTGATACATAAACATTGATTCTTCATTCCACTGTTGTAATCTAAGCACTGATGTTTGAGGTTCAATTTTTATGCTTCATCAGTGGTTGGATTCCAATGTATGTAGAAGCTTTGCTGAGCTGTCATCTTCAAATGCCATTGTCTTGATAGTCTGTTTAAAATATACAGCTTCTTGCTCTTTCTCTTCTGCATCAGTCAACTTTTGCCTCTTTCTTTGGTTTAACATAATGACAGAGGTATCTGATGATGTGAACAGTGGTTCAGAATTGTGGAGCTGCTTCTTTGACATGTTAATAGTTTTGTAATCAGGCTTCTTTGGAAGGCTAGGATCTGTTTCTCTCTTTTTTCTAAGCCTTTCATAAGCTTCATCAGTGTACTGCCTTGTCCATTTTGCTATGGCCTTGGCAGTTGCAACCTTTGCATCAACCAACTCTTGTTTCTTTCTTTTATACTCCAAGGTAAGATCATCAATAGCCTTTTTGTATTTACGCCAATTTGGAGCTGACCTTTTCATCCTTGGATCTCTTTTTACTCTTTCAATTCTATTGAGTTCTGCTTTGAGACCAACAAGTGGCCAATCTTGGAATTGCTCTTCCTTGGCAGGGTAGAACTTCTCACTCATGATCAATGCCAGAATGTCTTTTCTCACATCTTTTTGCAGGCCAGGTTCTGGTGGTAAATTTGACATTTCTTTACTCAAATCTCTAGCATAGTCTTCCATGAGCTTGACTTTGGTGAGTAAAAACTGATAATGACTTGAATACACATTGTCATTTTCTCCTTCGCATTCAACCCTAGCTATTATTTGAGCTTGTCTAGCTTTTAGTTTTAGATATTCATCCATGTTTTTTGGATTTCTAAAACCAACCAGAGAAGGGAATTTCCTTTTTGAAGGATCATCAACTGTGTAGAACTGCCTCATTTCATTCTTTACTGCATGGAGTTCCAGTGGATAACTGGCAGCTGCTGGGGTACCATCTGCAGACTCATATCCTTGAAGAGATATTGGATCTTTGATTGGATTGACCAATTTTGGAGGAATGAAAGATTCAGGTTTGGTGATTTTGTAAGGTACAGATGAAACAGGATCAGGTGCTGGTATATCATCATCATGCACTTGAATATTTTTTCTTCTAGTATACACATTTTCAGGAGGAGGTGTTTATATTTGAGGTTTTGGAGCAAACAGAATTATGGCTTGGGAAGGATTGTTAAAAGTGGTAGGTAATTGACTAACAGTTGTCGAAACAACTGGTGTCTCAACCACTGTTGATGTATCAACAGTTGTCTTTTGCTTTAAGGCAGGTGGTGAGTTTTGTGATGATGGTTTTGTTTGGGGTGTTTGAGTAGTGATGGTGTGTGTTTGACTAACAGTTGTTGAAACAACTGGTGTTTCAACCACTGTTGCCATTACCACGGATGATGTGTCAACTGTTGTCTTCTGCCTTTTAGCAGGTGGTATTGGTGGTGGTGAAGGGATTTTTCGTAATGGAGATAAGACAGTGGATGTAGTGTGTGTTGAAGTCGTAGCGGTGAAAGTTTGGATAACAGATGTTGAAATTACTGAAGAAGCAACAACTGTTGATACAACAGGTTGTATGACTTTTCTAGTAGACTTTCTTATGGGCTGAGAATTTTCTTGATCCTTTGCCTCAGAAGTACCCTGTTCATTCATCTCCATAAAAACTCTCTTCTCCTGTTCAAACCTTCCTTTATCCTTTGCCTCCATATCCTTTTTCACCCTTTCTTTTGCATCAGCAATGGCATTTAAGGTTACATCAACCTTTTTGGAACCATCTGGCAAAGGGATGTGTGCAAGCATTGTTGAATTATCTGGTGCAATGTACAGACCATCTTCATATCCCTTTTTCTTCAACTGCCTCATTTTCTCCGCCTTTTTGGCATTATTCGGTGGTGGGCTGTCCACAAAGATGATAGAGGGAGGAGCAGTGCCAGTGGTGTTCATAAATTGAGCCTTCATGGTTTTTATATCTGCCTGAGTGTCTTTGAACCTAGCTTCCATTATATTTCTGATATTTTGAAGCTGAATTTCATGTTTCTGATCAGCATTTGCTCTTTGTTGGTGAAGCAGAGGTTGAAATAATGCCCAAAGGTCAGTGGGAGCAGGTGGTGCCTGCTGTTTTTGTAACAACTGTTGCAGTATGGTTTTGATTTCTGCAACAGATGTATCCAGTTTGTTAAGCCTCTCCCTCAATTCTCGGTACATTAAACCATCATCCAATTTAATGGGATCATCTGATTTCCCACCAGAGGTGGTTGTAACAGTGGTTGACTGAGGGAGACTTTCCCAAAAGTCATCCCCTGTTGCCCCTTTTTCTTGGAACTGGGGACTTCTTTCCTCAGCAGAGGTTACCAATCTAAGCTCACCAGTGTATACAGGATACACACCAGTATTTAGAAAGGTTCCCATAGAAGAAATTGCCTTCAAGGAAGTCTGATTAATGAAACTACTGTCCAAGTGTAAACCAGTGGGTTCAACACTTGTAGTAGCTGCTTCACTTGAACTACTGACATGAAGTACTTGTACATCCTGCAGTGTAACCTCCTCAGGTGTTGTTGGTGGGTTAGCAATGATAGGGAGCTCGGACATAGTCACTTTCTGTGGCATGCTCTCAGTGATAGGGGGTTGAGAGGAACTAATTGATATCTGATTTATATCAACTGCATCCAACAAAAGTTTTGTTTGTGGTGGAATTGTAACAGTGAGTACGGGAGTGGAAAGAGGATTTGCCCCGGGCAGTGGGCTGGGGATGATGGATTCAAGTGAGTCCAAAGCAACATAATTTGATGTCCCTATTCTTACAACCTGTTCTTTTTGAAAAGAAACAGGAGGAGTTTGAGGCTCAGGTTGAGATATTTCTACCATTTGCTGTGAGGAAGTAGCAGCAGTGGTTTCTGGTGACTTTTGTGTTTTCACCGGCAGTGGCTCTGGGATCTCATCTTCCAGAGTTGCCTTTGTTTTAGGTTTGAGGGGCTTTTGTGTTTTCTTCTGTCTTGGTCTTTTGGTGGATTTAGGTGTCGGTTTCACAGCAGTTGTTTTGCTGCTGTGATCACCTTGAGCAGTGGGCTCAGCAGCAGGTGCCTGAGGAGCAGTGGTAGCTGCTAAAGTCTGCTCAGGAGCCTGTGCTTGTGTTTTGGACACTTTTGATAGCCTTGTAAATGTTAACGGTGTAAGGCCATTTATTTGAAAAGGTTCACCCTGGATGAGTACATGAGCATCATCCTTTCCAAATTTCTTTTGAAAATAAAAGCTTAGGAACCTTGGAAATAGTAAAAATGATTTGCTATCAACATTTTTTACCAAGTCATTAAAGATCTCCTGTGAATAGTTAAAGTTTTCCCCATGCAAGATAGCATATGCCAGGTATTGGATCTTTAATGGAATTTTATTGAAAGCAGTGGTCTTATTAGAAACACACATTAAGAGGGTATGAAACAAAAACCTTGGGGCAGGGGGAAAACTGCCTTTTTGCAAAGTGTTTTTTTTTTCATTTGCTTTGCATACCCTCTTTCTAAAATATCTGTTTGATACTCTATTTTAGGGAAAAAAGTCTTACCTTCAAGATCATTGAGTTCAAACACCTCAGAAATGGTTTGTGGTGTGATTTTAACATCAACACCCTTTATCGAGGAATTGATAGCTATGGGTGTTTTATCTTGATATTCAAGTTTTGCATTTTTCCAAAATTCCCTCTGGGTTGCCAAGTAAATCGGAGCATCAGAAGTCAACAAAGTTTTGTATTTTGAAGACGAAAGGGCATCTATGACGGAATTGAACGTTTCAGTGTTACTTGGTTTTGTCAAGAGACCCAAGTAGTTATGGGGAGCTTTGTATCGAATTTGTATGACCTTTTGACTGGATTTCCTTTTACCTGATGAAGACCGTGATTTTGCCATTTGAGGAAGAAGGACGATGAGGAATTTTGAGAGAAATGGAGGATAACTGCTTTGAAAAAGGAAAATGAATTCGATTCGACAGTTAAAACCCTGATTGGGGGTTTTGATCAGGGTTTTATAGCACGAAAAGTGAATGCTGACGTGGCAGCGGTTACAAAAGATCTGACGGCTATGAACTGTCCACGAGCCAACCCCTGATGAGTAATGGAACACAATTGTTTTATGAAAACACTGATGGAATAATAACAGTGGTTGCAATGATTACACTGAAAAACAGTGGGAGACTTTAAGTTATCAGTGGATAGCCTTAAAACATTTTAATGCTTATAATTCATAAAAAAAAAATCATTTTAACTATTTTTAAGATGAATTTTGAGATTTTTTAAATAAAGTATTACATATAATCAGTTAGCATGCTGGGGTGATGTGATAAATACCGTTACATATAAACAGCTGATCATGATATGAAATTTAACAATCTAACAGAGTATAAAATACTGATGTTGAATCCACTATAGATGCTGAAGCACTGCTGCTACTGAGCAATGTTTTTCCTTTCGTTGATCAGGCTTTAGGAACATAAGTGCTTGTCTTTAACATGGCTTTGTCTTCAACAGTGGATAGGCCTCATCAATCTTTAAGAACATCAGTATTTATAAGGAGCAGTGGTTAATTATAACAGTCCTTAGCATGATCAGCTGTTATAACGACTCAAAAACCTCTTTGAGAGGAAGCATTGAAAGTATTAAACCTCTGTTGTCTTATCAAACAGATGTTCAGACACAATTCAACATCAACATAATTTAAATCGTACTCAAACACTAAATAATAAATAAAAATAGAATACAACATAGAAACACTGGTACAGAAATACTAAAGTTGAATCCACTATAGATGCTGAAGCACTGCTGTTACTGAGCAGTGGTTTTCCTTTCGTTGATCAGGCTTTAGGTACATAAGTGCTTGTCTTTAACATGGCTTTGTCTTCAACAGTGGATAGGCCTCATGAGCCTTTAAGAACATCAGTATTTATAAGGAGCAGTGGTTAATTATAACAGTCCTTAGCATGATCAGCTGTTATAACCACAACATAACCCTTTGAGAGGAAGCATTGAAACTATTAAATCTCTATTGTCTTATGAAACAGATGTTCAGACACAATTCAACATCAACATAATTTAAATCATACTCAAACACTAAATAATAAATAAAAATATGCCACAACATAGAAACACTGGTACATCAATACTAAAGTTGAATCCACTATAGATGCTGAAGCACTGCTGCTACTGAGCAGTGGTTTTCCTTTGGTTGATCAGGCTTTAGCTACATTGTCTTTAACATGGCGTTGTCTTCAACAGTGGATTGGCCTCATCAACCATTAAGAACATCAGTCTTTATAAAGAGCAGTTGTTAACTATAACAATCCTTAGCATGATCAGCTGTTATAACCGCAACATAACCCTTTGAGAAGAAGCATTGACACTATTAAACCTCTGTTGTCTTACCAAACGGATGTTCAGACACAATTCAACATCAACATAATTTAAATCTTACTAAAACAGTAAATAATAAAAAAAAAAAATACAACATAGATTCATAAAATAAAATTTATTAATTTATTCATGACCTTAAAACTAAAAGTCCAATAATTACATGACATACTAAACAGTATTAAAGTTCAAATCTAAGAATAACAGCAAGAATTAAGAAACTTTAGTTTCAACTCCATCCATTGCTGAACCTCTAGATGTATGTACTTCAGCATCGCAAAGAACTGCAAGTCTCTATCACCGCACTCTATATTACTGACAACACAAACAAGAAACAAACCTAAAATGCAAAGGTCTCTTCTCAACTGTTGTAGCACATCTAAGTTTTCAAGATATTGCAAGAATCTATCCATACTTTCTATAAAAGAAGAAATCCCAATGACAAACCTGACACAAGAAAACCTGACTTTCGATTTAACGAAAATCTCACAACGCAACTTTTCACGATGTTGCAACAATGATACTGCAACATCCATATTGAAAGGTTGACTTGTGATGGGAATCTTCATTGAAACGACGATGTTGGAACAATGATACTGGAACGATAACATGTTCAACAAACATTCGAACAAAGAAGTGTAATCGGAGATTAGCGCTTAAATCACGAGAAAGATGCATTTGAGAGAGAGATATACGCACACATATATGAGCGAGCGAGATTTGAATCTGATAGTAGATAATTATATCTTATTTATAGGATTAGAATATACGGTTTGAATTTTCAATTTTGAATGTGGGAACTGATAATTATTAAATTATCTTATTTATTGGGAACTGATGTTTATACGTAATCCACAGTAGTATATATCCTTATCCTCTCTTTATTAAAATATTAAATATTTGAATTGTTATGCAAAGTAGGAAAAAAAAAGAGAGAGAAGGTCAATTTTCATGATGACTTTTCTGTAGTTACTGATGATGATTTGAAAGCAACTGTCATTGTCATGATGACTTTTCTAATTTTTAAAAACATAATAACCATGAGTTTGAAATGTCCAAAGCTCAAGAAATTAACATTAATTACTGATTTGATTTGCAACAAATAGTTATAAAGAAATTTTTTGATTTTTTAATTTAATTTTAAATTTTATGATCAAAACAATGTTGTTTGAAATCTTACCTCATTGGTATGTAAAGATGAGGTAAAATGGTAATTTTATTGTAATTCTACTTTTTATTTGATAATTTCAATCTATCACTAAACTAAAACAATCAATAACAAAAAAGTGAGCAATGGCCGTTTTTTAAGAAAACCACTGATGGTCAACATCAATAGATCTCAACAATAAAAAAAAGTGAGCAGTGTCTATTTTTCCTATCAGTGGATACCCCACAGTTTTTTAAACACTGATGTTTGGTCAGTCAATGGTAAACAAAAAGTGAGCAGTGGCTATTTTTCCTAGCAGTGGCAGTTTTTTAAACAAAGAAGTGTAATCGGAGATAACCGTCAGTTTGAAATTCTAGTTTTGCATATTTTAAAAGTCCAAAGCTCAAGAAATTACAATTAATTATTATTGATTAGATTTGCAACAAATAGTCAAAAAGTATTTTTTTTATTTTTTAATTTAACATTAAGGATAAAAATATATATGGTTTGAATTTTGAATTTCAAAATTACTGATATTATTAGTAATTACTGATTTGATTTGACCGCAATTGTGATGATGTTTATTGGGAACTGTTAGGTAAGTAGTGTATATCTTTATATCCCTCCTTAATAAAGTAAATAAATATTAGTAATGATATGCAAAGTAGGGAAAAAAAAGTATTTTTAGTCAATTCTAAATTACCATCTTGCATAAATTTAATTTCAAAATTTCAAAATTACTGATATTATCAGTGATCTGATTTGAAAGTGAGAAGTGGCTATTTTTCCTAGCAGTGTCAGTTTTTTAAACAAAGAAGTGTAATCGGAGATAACCGTCAGTTTGAAATTCTAGTTTTGCATCAGGAAATACCCATCGAGTATTTTTTTATTTTTTAATTTAAGATTAAATTTCATCAGGAAAACAATATTGGAGGAACTCTTATCTCATTGCAATGTAACGATTAGGTAAAATTGTAATTTCATTTTAATTGTAGTTTTTATTTGATAATTTCAATATATCACTAATTAACACCATGGATGGTAAATATCAATGGATGTCAAGAATAAAAAAGTCACCTGTGGCTATTTTTTCCTATCAGTAGTTTGACCATAAACAGAAGTTTGGCCATAAACAGGTGTTTGCACATAAAGAGATGTTTATCTGGTGGTTTAAAACCACTGTTGGGTCAAACAAATTTCACAACAGGACCAATACTCAAATAGATGTTGACCTTAAACAGATGTTTGGTTTAGAGCCAAACATCTGTTAAACCCCAAACATCTGTTTAACCCTGAACAGATGTTTAAGTTAATAACATCTACTGTTCAACCTAACAGGGGTTTCCATTAACTATTGACCAAATTGCAAACAGATGTTAAAACCACTGTTCGTTATTGTACTTCTTTACAAAATTACATAGAATTCAAGAAAACGAAACAATCACTTAAAGAACTATAATTTAACACATAATCTAATCCGGCAAAGCAATCTATTATCTGAGAATTCACTGATTCTTACAACATGAAACAAACTCATAATGAAATACTAAAGTTACATAAGAACCACTGATAATTAAATACTAAATTTGAATCCGTTGTAGATGCTGAACCACTGCTGATACTAAACAGTCGTTTTTCCTTTGATTAATCAAACTCTAGGTACATAAAGTGCAAACAGTCGTTTTCCTGAACAGATGTTTTAGTTAATAACATCTACTGTTCAACCTAACAGGGGTTTGCATTAACTATTGACCAAATTGCAAACAGATGTTAAAAACACTGTTTGTTATTGTACTTCTTTACAAAATTACATAGAATTCAAGAAAACGAAACAATCACTTAAAGAACTATAACCTAACACGTAATCTAATCCGGCAAAGCAATCTATTATCTGAGAATTCACTGATTCTTACAACATGAAATCTTCTGCACAAGTCAATTATAACAATAGCAGATCCTTTCTTGCGTTTAGTAGGAACTACTGTGGGTTCTACATCATCATCTTCTGCACAAGTCAATTATAATCATCATCATCATTTAGACATAAGCAAAAATCTATTTTAACTATAAATTTAATAATCTTTCTTTGTGTTTAATTAAACTTTATGCTTCTTTGAATACAAACCTATAATAACCCGCAACAGATTGTATGAATTTCAAACAACTGTGATTAGACTGAAATATAAACCGAGAATTAGAGTATATCACTTCAAAATAAAAAACTCAAAATTGAAAATCAGAGTAGCAAAAAACACATACTTTAAACGATGTTGGAACAATAATACTGGAAAACTACCGTGGAACAATCATCATCATTGTATGAGAATACCCTTAATTTATGGAACCTGTAGAATGAAATGCTCCACTGTTAGGTTATTAACTTTCAACCTCACTTTCCCTAAATTCATCAAATCTAATTTTCAACAGGATGTAGTACAATTATTACCTTAATTAAGATATCTTCAACTGCAAACAACAATAGCAAACAACATCAAACAACAATAGCAAACAACATCAAACAACAATAGCAAACAACATCAGACAATAATAGCAAACAACATCAAACAATAATAGCAAACACCTGATGTTGAATCCACTGTAGATGCTGAACCACTGCTGTTACAAACAGATAATACCAATGAAACTCTAATTTCAGAAAGAATAATGGCCACTCAAACATCAATAATCAATAGATGTTATACTCATATCATCACCATCTAGAAAAAAACGCTAATTTCAAAACATATTCAAACGTACCAGCTTATGGCAGAAATCTATCCGCAGCTAAGCGGATTTCAACTTTGATGACAACAACCCTAACAATGGTTACATGAAAAGACACAAAAAACAAAGGATTAGTATAAATAACAGGAAATCATGAAAGTATTTCAACTAAAAAAAAGAAGAACAAACCTTTTGATTAAGTAATCGATGAACAAAAGATGATTTTATGGTGGCGTCTGGAAGAAGATTAAGGTTTGTGAAATTTGAATTTGAATCGCCTGAATATAGAGAGAGAAAGAACCCTAGGCGTTTGTAAAGAAAGATCAGAAGTGAGAAGAGAGGTTATATAAGGAAAAGAGGATGGCACTGTTGGGCGGGAAAAGAGAACTGAGGATGCCCTAATCAAGTGACACGTGGCCCAAATAACTTTCATTTATTATATATAATAGATGGGTGGAGATACAATAGGAAGTTAATTTGGCTAGGAAGTGATTTTGACCATCCATTTAGTTAATCAAGGGCTAAGATTAAATTAGGGAAATTGAAAAGAAGAAAAGAGACGCGTGAGTTTGTTTAGAGGCATTCTAGTCAATCCAAGCCAATAGTTTCTCTCTCCTCTAATTCCCCCCATTTTTTAAACGTTAATAACTCTTTCATACGACATTATTTTTTTATAAAAATTGCACCAAAAAAACGAGCGTTTTTTTATCTTTAAAACGAGTATACTATTGCTATATTTAAAAAAAAAAATTTAAAACCCAGTTGCGTAAAACGCAATAGAAAAACCCCCAGTTACGTAAAACGCAATGAAAAAAAAACCTAAAAATGACATTTTTCTAAAACGCAATGCACAAAAAACACAAATAAATGACTTATTTGTAAAACGCAATGGCCAGGAAACACAAATAAATGTCTTATTTCTAAAACGCAATAGCCTAAAAACTCAAAAGAAAATATACTTTCTAAAACGCAATGGACTAAAAACACATAAAAATGTGTTTTACCTAAAACGCAATGCACAAAAATCACAAAGAAATGTCTTATTTGAAAAACGCAATGGCCAGAAAACACTTAAAAATGACTCATTCTAAAACGCAATTGCCTAAAAAACATAAGAAAGTGTTCTCTGTAAAACGCAATGGACTGAAAACACCTAAAAAAATGTTTTACCTAAAACGCAATGCACCAAAAACACTTCAGGAATGTGTTTTTTTAAAACGCAATGGCCAGAAGACACCAAAGAAAGTGAATTGTCTGTGTTGTGAACTGTTTGGACCAATGTAGTTTCCAGAGGCAATTTACAGCTCAACCCCAGCCAGGGGCTCTGCCCCTTGGACCCCGCCAGGGGCTACCGCCCCTGGCACCCCGCTACCAGGGGCGCTGCCCCCGGACCCCCGCCAAGATCGTAAAACGCAATGACTAAATCAAAAACCCATATCGTAAAAATGAAATTAAAGAATTTCTTACATGGATCGAAGTGATTTCTTCAACAATTGACGATTTTTGAATGATTGAAACACTTATCAGCGCTCGAATCGAACGGATCGAGTGATTATCTTCAAAATCACCCGAAAAAAACGAGATTTTGTATGAAATTAAACTGGGTTTTCTTCAAAAAAGCTGAAGAACACGTTGATCGGGTGTTTGAATCATTGATTGGTGATGAAAATCGCAATATAATGTAGTGATTATTGAGATAGAAAGTGAAGAAATGGTTGAAGATGGTGGGTTTTGAAAATGGTGGGTTTTGAAGTTACTGGGTTTTGAAAAGGAAGAAGAAAAGGGTTGGATTGACTAAAATACCCTTTTTTTTTTATTTTAAATGTTGCCACATGTCCTAATCCTATTGCTTCCTAGACTTCTTAGTCAAAATAAACTTCCTATTTGATCTTTTCCCTATGATTTATTTTATTTACTACTAAATAATAATTCTGCCTTTAATTTATTGGTTAGAATAGCCCGATAATTCTGCCAACACTTTCTCTATCCCTTGCTAGTAGAGGGCGACTATATTCTCTTGAAATTTCCAAACTATAAATTTCCAACAAAGTTGTGCCATATGTTGTTCTAATATAGGCCTTGGGAGTTTTTCAAAAAACTTTTGCATTTTTTCAATTTTAACCCTAAGCTTTTAATCTCTTGCATTTTACCCCTTTGACTTTTTTACTTTTACCAAAAAGTTTTTCATCTTTTACAATTCAACTCCCAACACTTTTTTGTTTTCAACTTTGGTCCACCCATACTTTTCATCTTTCATAAGTTTTTCGTTTTAAGTTTCGTTATAAATTTTTCGAGTCAACACGTCACATGTGTCTAGGATTCAACGTTTTTTTGTATGTTTTTTTTCCCATTTGACAGGCAGTCGCAACACGTCTATTTTTCTTCATTTGACAAGTTCGTCGCAACACGCATGTCCTGGATCGACTTAGTTATTTTTTTCTACGTTTTACATTTATGTCTAATTTTTTGAATTAACACGCTGCAACGGGCGTACGTGATTCAATGATTTTACGCTTGTTTTTCGTTCGGTATTATTTTTAGTTTTTTATTTATTTTATTTTTACAAGCTCCTCTTATGTTGGTGGTTGTTGGCAGTGCTGTGGCATTAGTGCTACTTGGCACGATTTTACGAACATATTTAACCTATGAAGTTTTTTACGAATAATTTGTTTTGAGTTTACAACTATAACTCTTTTACTTAAGAAAAACTAAATGCATATTTTTATGTGTGTGTCGATATAAATTCGATTTGCTCTACGTTTCGACGTAAACTTTTCATGGCAACAATTAAGCAGTATGAGGTCTGAACTATTAAGAGACAATATAATGCTTAACTGTTCAGAGACAAATGTCTGAACAATTCAAATTAGAGGTCTTAACCATTGAGACTCGGTATAATAATTAATCATTCAGATGCAAATGTCGGAACCATTCACATGTAAATGTCTGCACCATTCTGATGCAAATGTCTGAAACATTCAGACATTTACTCACGAAACAAACAGTATGAATCATTAAGTGTTGAACTAGTAAGAGGTCTGAACCATTCAGACCCTCATTAAGAGGTAAACAAACAACCCCTTAATTATTAACTAGCCCATGCCGGTTGAATTTGTAAGGCCCGACCGCAACGCGACGGGGTCTTACATCTAGTTACATATTAAAACCGATCAGCAAAGTTAACTTTTCAAAACATCATTCATTTGCATTTCTATAAAAAGACCAGTTATCATATCAAAATATTTTCAAACTTTAAAATGTTTCTTTATCTGCCAAGTAAGGGGGCGGGGCACATGCGGGTAAGCCCCTCCCGGCTTCGAATCCGGGCCAGAACACCTCGGCCACCCATGCGGGTTAGGCGGGCGGGTTGTGTGTTGCCTTAAGGCATACCCGTGTACAATGTTGTGGTGTTTGAGATATTCTGACCGTTGGCAACAGTCATTTGACCGGATTAAAAAAAAAACAATTTTAAGCACGTTATATATTTATCTTTCACTCACATTTAAATTACACCCACTCTCAAAACCCTTAATTTTAAACCAAAACCCATTTACTCGTATTTTTTTTATTTCTGTATTTCATTTACTTTGAATTATGTATTTTTATTTTAATAAAGTTTAATTTTTACCTAACACTTGACTTTATTAAAATAATAAAAATAGTTTGTGGCAAAGGTAAGACGTCGTCAACGTTTTATGGCTAATGAGTACTGTATAAGGCATTACTTTACATGTGTTTTTTTTAAACGACAAATGACTATACTCTTATTCCATAATTTAATCAAATTAATCACAGTCATATTAGAAATTATATTTTGGTTTTTTCTCCAAAAGGTAAAAGCCTCTGGCACTGACCAATTCAAGCCGGAATGACAAAAAAAAAAGAGTTAAATGCTTGGTTGGTCCCTATGGTTTTCAAAAATTTCACACTTGGTCCTAGTAGTTTACTAATTACAGTCGTGGTCCCTAAACTTGTCAAAAGTGCACTCTCTTGGTCCCTAGCCCTAACTTCAGTTAAAACACCTCATGTGCCAAGCACATGGGGGTAATTTGGTCATTTCAGTCCATCCTGTTATTAAAAGAGTTAAATACCTGGTTCTCCCACCCCACACCTTTCTTCTTCCCCAAACCACCACCACCATCTCATCTCCTCCACTGAATAACCACCACCAACCACCTCTGCCACCACTCCTACCTCCGATAGCTGGCCACCACCTCTATTCCTCCACCTCCTCCACACCCTCCCCTCCTCGTGATTTTGCAGGCGGAAATCGAACAGATCACCCTTAATCGATCTCTTCGCAATCGTTCAGTTTTCTCTCATACAAATGAGTTATATTGTTCTAAGAACTGATTCAACTCCTACCTCCTCCACACCCTCCCCTCCTCGTGATTTTGCAGGCGGAAATCGAACTGTGATCTCTTCGCAATCATTCAGTTTTCTCTCACAAACATGAGTTGTATTGATCTAAGAACTGATTCAAATTTCTACAGCACAATTGATGATTCTAGTTCTAGGAAGGAAATCAAATCAAGATGTTGTTTGTTCGAGCGTTGTTAAGGATTTAATCGGAAAATCAGAAGTTGTCAGAGTTCCTTCCGCCTCCGGAGAAACCGTTGCCGGGAGATTGTTGTGTTTGGTGCGTATGGGACATGTATTTTGGCAGAAACTGTTTGTTTTTTTCTCCACTTTTGATCTATTTGATGTTCCTGTAAACAGATTAATTTGATATATTTGTTGTCATTTTATGGTTATTCAGTGGAGGAGATGAGATGGTGGTGGTGGTTTAAGGAAGAAGAAGGGTGTAGGGTGGGAGAACCAAGTATTTAACTCTTTTAATAACAGGATGGACTGAAATGACCAAATTACCCTCATGTGCTTGGCACATGGGGTGTTTTAACAGAGATATTTAACTGAAGTTAGGGCTAGGGACCAAGAGAGTGCACTTTTGACAAGTTTTGAGACCACGAGTGTAATTAGTAAACCACTAGGACCAAGTGTGAAATTTTTGAAAACCACAGGGACCAACCAAGCATTTAACTAAAAAAAAAAGAACCGTTTAACATCTAATAAAATCAATTGTTTTATTGTTAAAGTGGTAGGGTTCTAGCGAATTGAACAAGAATTGTCAATTTGAAACTATCACAATCAAGAGTTTGTAATAGTGGACAGATATCTTTATTATGGGCCGATATCTTTTTTCTGTGAAGGGTCTAGATCCAAATCAAAATTCTACAATTTAAGTATTATGTACGGGCCGCCCTAAACATGGGAGCTAGTGGTGCACAAATCGGGTTTTTTTAAAAATCGGGTTTCGGGTAGGATCGGGTTTTACAAAATCGGGTTTTTTTAAAAACCGGGTCGGGTCCGGGTCCGGGTTCGGGACCAAAAATGTATACTCTATATACCCGGGTTCGGGTAGGGTTCGGGTCGGGTTTTTTAAAACCCGGGTATTATAATACCCTATTTCCGGGTTCGGGTCCGGTTCGGGTATTCATCGGGTACGGTTCGGGTATGCATCGGGTTGGGAAAAAACCCGCACCGGGTATTAAAAAAACCCGACCGGAACTATGCTTATAATTAGAAACCTAATAATTAAACAAGATTACATCAAAGTGCATACATAATTTTGTTAAATCATAAGAACTAGAAGTCTTAATGCTTGAAACCTAATAATTAAACAAGATTACATCAAAGTGCATACTTTTTGGTCGTCTTCGTTTTTTGATCGTCTTCGTTTAGTCTTCTTCTAGTGGGCTTGACATTCCCATTTCGACCTCTTCCTCGTGTATATCCGTTTCAACGTCATTTTCATCTTCAAGTGACTCCACATGTTGAATCCGCTCCGCCGCATCCAAATAGTCCTTCAAGCAAATACACATTTCAATCGACTCGGGACTAAGCTTTGTCCTCCTTAATGAAATGGATGTTTGGGTTTCACACTGTAATGTCGATACACAGAGCCACACAGGGGCGAATAAGTTATTAAACCCTAGATTTGTTTTTAGTTATTAAAAAAAACGCAAAAACACAAAAAAAAAACGGTCTTTAAAAGACTCGTTCACTTACCATTGTTGGTGTTGGTCAAATGTGATGGGCTAATGACTTTGGGCTTTTAAACCAAAAACAAAAAGGATAGAAGAAAAATGGGACTCTGGTCTAAGGCTCGAGGGAAAGTTTCCTGCAAGAAAAAAAAATACTTTCAGATTTTAATTTAACAGTGAATACTTTCTACAAATTACAAGGAGAGTCCCATAAACGTATTAGTTTGCTCTTTAAAAACCGGGTTTCGGGTATTATAAAAACCGGGTTTCGGGTATTATAAAAACCGGGTTTCAGGTATTATAAAAACCGGGTTTCGGGTTTTTATAAAACCGGGTTTCGGGTATAAACCGGGTATAAAAAAAACCGGTTCCGGGTTTGGGTTTTAGACCAAATATGCATACCCGGTCCCTACCCTACGGGTAGGGTCGGGTTCGGGTATAAAAAACCCGGGTTTTATAATACCCGGTTCCGGGTTTTTTTTTCGGGTCCCGGTCCGGGTTCGGGTTTTTTGTGCACCACTAATGGGAACTGCGACAGAGAAAAAAGTTGGCCAATAAAAAAACCAAGTAAATTAGTTTAGCTTTTTATATACAGATAATTATGCCCGCTTGCAGTATGCGCATATAATGTATATATGTGTGGGCGCTCGGGGTCAAAAGTGAAAGTGCAAAAATTTTAACGTTATTTTACTAATTTTGTGAAAATAATGTTAAAATAGGGGGATGGTTAATCATGCATCATATGGTGGCGTTGATAGCCGAAAGACAAGAGACTACATGGAATTGGCCTTTGTCTTAATTGCCGAGTGTTATGTGCCTTATATCCAAGGCTTGATACAAAACTACCATCGAGTCGGGGGTCTCACTGAAAGCAGCCTCTCAATTCCTACGGGATAGAGGTAAGGTGTAACACCCGACTCGTTAGAAACAATATTAAAATAATTTGCGGAAATAGGCCCAGTTTTTTTATCTTACTTAATAAAGTTTATTATTCCATAAATATATTAATCCACATATTCGGATTAATAAAACATTTAGAAATGCTCATTTAGAAAATTTCGCCATGACCTGTTTGCAAAACGACCATTCCTTACGAATACAAAACCGGCTTAACAACCAAAGTTTTTATAAAACAAACATAACCAACTAATACATTGACATACTAGCGATTAGCTAAAACAACCACTGAAGTTAAACTCCAAATTGTAAATAACTAGGTCAATTTGACCCGATAAGAAAACTCATATACTTAGTGAACAAATCATCACTAAGGGGTTGTTTGTTTTTCTCAAGAAAAGCTTCCTGGCCTCTTATGTTTGCACCGCACAAACCACGCGCAGACATTTGGGTCTGAAGACTGTTTGTTTTCTCGAAGATTTTTCATTAAAAATGGTATGCGCGACCTCTTCTTGGGGCAGATGTGGACATGAGTCTTGAAACCTCTTCTCGTTATTTCTTTTTGCCCAGCTACACAAAACACAATCACCCCCAAAAAAAACCCTAATTCCTCCACTGCAGTCGAAACCCGTAACTGCCCTCTTCTCTTCTTTCTTTTTGCCTTTCGCTGCCCTCTTCTCCTGATTTCTTTTTGCCATCGTTGAAACCTGTCGCTGCCCTAGTTCCTCCCCTGCAGTCGGAACGCTGCCGCTCGTCATCCCCTGCCACACCGCCGTTATTCAGTTATATTATTGATTCAAAATTAGTGTTTGTTTGTACACAATTTCATTAAAAAATTAGCTTTTCCTTATGTTGATTTGTGAGTTAATCTTATTATTTTCTTCTAGATGTTTGTTATGTGATTTTGTGCATATACAAGAGGAAAAGAATAGATAAAACGATTATTAGACAGATTAGTTAGATCCATGAGGTAGGTTTTCTTATGGTGTGTATGTATAATTGAGCAATGCCTTTCTAGATCTAACTGATGCATTTTCATCTTGTTTTTTTTCTTTTTTGATTTTTCTGCTAATTTCATGTGTGTATGTATAACTAAGCAAAACCTAATCAACATTAACTGGTAATATAGGCTTGAATTTCAGCTAATTTCATGTCCTTAACTGGTAACAAGTTAAATAAAATCAGTTTATTTATATTTTGGTGTATTTCAACAGCTACTAGAAGTTAAAAAACAAACAGTCTTCTTCTTACAGACTGCAGAGGTTTGGTCCACCTTTTCAGCTACAGATGTCTGCAGATGTGGTCCGCAGAGTACAGATGTTTTACCTTTGAAAAAACAAGCAGAACCAAATCTTTTCATAGTTAACCCGCTTCCAAGACTTGATCACTTTCGCCTTTCTACTACCCGAATCTGCCATATAACATTACCATATCATTATCCTCGACCAAGAAATTATATATATATATATATATATATATATATATAATTCCTATGGTAAACATAACAATGACAAATATATTGAGTGAACCGGATTATTGGTGAACGAATTTTGAGTTCTTTTCTTCTTCTTCCATGTTACCGGTTCAAGCCACCCTGTTCAGAAACTTATCTATCCGTTCATTATTTTCAAACATATAACCTACATTGAAGATACCACAAAAATTAGCTTTTGCTAAGTGAGGACTCATAATATATTTTTTTGTATCAAACATAAAGGAGTTTTCAATGCGCATGACGCCTAATGAAACAACATCATGCCCCTACTTCATTATCTCGAGTCACGCATTTTGTGGCTTTTTCCGTTCTAATCCGGGAGCCCCTTTTTTCCACATCTCATGTATATCCCTGCTAATATAGAGTCAAGGAAACTTCAAAGTAAACCATTATTAAAGCAATTCAGTCAATATAAATAAAATCCTAAACCGCCACATAACTATGTTGTAATTCAGTAAACAACATATATGATTATCAATGACCGTGATTACTTAACATACTCTTCATAATTCATATACGCATTCATAACCTACTCAATTAGGTTATATACTTTTAACGACACAAGTGTCATTCACTCATAAGCACTACACAATGAACACATGCATTTGCACATACGGATCACAATGCCCATGACTTTTTAGTTTAGCATACACATCTCATATTCATGGAATCACTCACTTCAACTCATGTAAATATATATAATTATGTTGAGTTTTACAACAATGATAAAATGACTTCCGACGAGTTCTTTATAAAATCCCCAAGATTATGCAAGTGTTATAAAATTTATGTTTTTCACTCAGCTTTGCGCAACTGTAGTAATTCAGTATATTACCCTCTTTACAGAGAGTATTTCAGTTCAAACTAAAATTCTTAGTGATGGCATCTCAGGGGCCTTTCCGGGGATATAAAATATGCCTCAAACGGACATTCGGTTGATTTACTATGAATTTTTAAAGATCAGCCAAAAATATGGAAATAAGCTGAATTTTCAGCACTTGGGTCTCTCGACCCATTAACAATTTGCATTTTTTTCAATGGGTTTAAACCCCCAAAACATCACAAAAACAATACGTTATTGTTAAATCAAACTATACTCAATAATTTATATTAAACCGTCCACCTTAACTATAAAATTTCAAGTTAACAATAATACTGTTTAATTCAATACAATCCAAACACATACGAGTCACTCACCTTTTCCCGTAGGAGTGTTGTCATCCATTTCATTCGTTTTGACCTGTTGTCTTACAATCCATGCTATTCCTACTTTAACACAAGTCAAACTTGCAAACTATTAGAACACATAACAGGTCATTCACTCACAATACCTATGTACTTATCCAACCCATGATTAAACGTATGTTCTAAATCATTCTTTTACCCCAAACTTGTTAATTGGTTTATCAACACCCATTTGACCCATTATCACACATTTGTGTTTAGTCATAACATATGGGTAATTTTCATCATAATTTCATCAATTAACCAATAGATATAAGTTTTGGTTATAATCCAACCTAGTTAATCCATTCACTCAAGTGACCCATTTAGGTGATTAAGTGAAAATAACATTTAGATATGTACTTTATGTTAATCCCGTTCACCATTAGATTCACTAAAGCTTTATGTTTGCAAAACACCAATTTATTATTAGCAAATCATTAAAATCAAGTAAACCTGGCAAATCTTTCAAAATCTCACTTTTATTTTGGTTTAGGCATTTAATCAAACACCTTGTGGGCATAAACTAAGATTCACCACTATACTCATATAAACTCCCACACCCTCAATTCACCCCCAAGGATGTCTACTTTCTTTGTAATTTTCAAATTGTACCATCTTTCATGTTTTTAAATAAAATCAACATTGTTTTATGATTGTCAAATTCTGCTCAGATTTTGGTCATCAACTTCACCCATGGTTTTTATATATTCCTACATTAATCACCAAATCATGAATTTGACCCAAAATCATAACATGCAACATGAATCCACAACTCAAAAGTTACAATCAATCAGTTTAGCATAACAATTAGGGTTTCGAAGCACCAAAATCACACACCATTGCCCACCAATTTTGTGGATTTGAACAACAACTATGAAGAATCCAAACTTTTGAGTTTTATTAACATAATCTTAAGAAATCACTTACCAAAGCCCTAGAAATTGAGCAAGGATGATAGAATTGAGACCTTAGCCTCCCAATCTCGTGATTTCCTTGATGAATTTGACATCCCCCATCCTCCTTCTCCTGGACTCCATCACATAGGGGCGACCTCGCCCCTGTTTCTTTTTTTTACTCATTCATTTAAACTATTTAATTTCCCTTTATCACCACAACTTTTAGTTTTAACCAGGTTTAACCCCTTGCAATATAAATCCATTTTTATAAAACTATTTCATAGTAATATTTTTTTATAAAAAAATATACTATCTTGCCAATATAAACTCATTTTAGAGATTAAATATTTACATTAAAAATGTGTTTTAATCTCATAAAACAAAATCGGGATGTTACAAGTCTTCCCTCCTTAAACAGGTTTCGTCCCCGAAACTGAATTATACTCTAAATGAGGATATTACCCTAATAGTTTAATCACCATCACACTTGTTTGAGTCCCGTTGCACACCACCTATGCAACTTACACACGCCTTCAGCTTTTAGCTCTTAGCACGTCTTGGCCGCCACACACACCTCTTTGTTAGGTTTCTTGCTACAATATTGCGATAACTTAACATAATAGATCATTGCAATATATAAATGATCATTATCATTATTTAAATATACATGTCCCATATTAAACACAAGTTCTAACACTTTTAAATAAGGTTACTTAACCTCTAGTCCATTCTTTATTTCAATCCAGGTAAAACCTCTTAATTCTTTTATCATTAATTAGTTTTCGTTCACATTTGTGTTCCACCTCCAAGTTTTTATACATTTTGAAAGATATTTATATAATATTAATTTGTAACATAAATGGGCATTAGTTGGTTGTATCTCATGCTTAAAGTGTGTTTTGGTAACATAAATGGACATTAGTTGTTTGTATCTCATGCTTAAAGTGTGTTTTGTGGATGATGTTTATGCATAATGGATTTGTACATGATGCTTAGTGGTGTTATACCCTATGTTTTGGAGGTTTTTTTTTTAAATTGATGTTTCACTTTAAACCCAAAACTACTTGATTTTGTAGTTTTAACCCAAAGGTTTTTAGTTTTTCCTATTTATATACTATTTATATACTATTAATTTGTAACATAAATAGGCATTAGTTGGTTGTATCTCATGCTTAAAGTGTGTTTTGGTAACATAAATCGACATTAGTTGGTTGTATCTCACACTTAAAGTGTGTTTTGTGGATGATGTTTATGCATAATGGATTTGTACATGATGCTTAGTGTTGTTATACCCTATGTTTTGGGTTTTTTTTTTTTTTTTTAAATTGATGTTTCACTTTAAACCCAAAACTACTTGATTTTGTAGTTTTAACCCAAAGGTTTTTAGTTTTTCCAATTTAACCTCACAACCTTTTTACTTTCAACTTTGATCCCCTATGTTTTTTTATATTTTGCAAAATTTTTCGTTTTACGTTTAGATATAAATTTTGCGACTTAACACGGCGCAATGTGTGTGTGTGGTTTAACGATTTTACGTTTTGTTATACGCTTCGTTCTAAATTTTGCGAGTAAACATGGGGCAACGTACGTGTGTGGTTCAGTGTGTTTACGTCGTCTATTTTTCCCCCTTTAATAAGTTTGTCACAACATGCGAGTCCTAAATCGAGTTAGTTATTATTTTCTATTTTTATATGTCGGTTTAATTTTTCCACGTTAAGACGCCGCAACTTCAATGTTGGTGGTCGTTGGCTATAGTGTGGCATTGGTGCTATTTGTCACGGTTTTACACCCCGCCTCAACGCGGGGAGCTTAATACGATAGGTTATTTATATGGATACAAGGCATGTAACGTAATAATTATGATACCATTAATTATATTGAGATTATTTGGTGAATTACTTATTTATATAAGATAATAATATAGACTTAACCGACAAAAACATCTTTAACACATTGTAAATGTGAATCTGATCAACAACATGTCAATTTCGTTGGCTGCGGCGCAACGCGCGCGACTGAATCTTCTAGTTACTAATCATTTTACATTCACATTTCATGAAAGTAACTTTTCTACTTTTACCCAATTAATTAACATTGGTTTCACACATTACAATATATGGGAATTTAAATCTTACTTCACACTCATGAAGCTTAAGGCTTCAAGCTAGTCTCTCATGAGGTACTTATCCTAATGTTCATTTCCCATGAAGTCCTTAGACATCAATATTATTACCCATGAAGTCCGTACACTTCATGTTTACACCCTTGAAGTCCGTACATTTCATGTTATCATCCGCTAATACTATTATTATAATTTATCATTCTAATTCCTCCCTTTTTATTTGCTAGAATTTATGTTTGAAGGTTCTTTAGGGGTTTTCTCCCGGTCCCTCTCTAAATTACGACACACACACACATACTCTTGTGTGTGTGTGTTTTTGTGTTTTCTTCTTTTAATACCCACACCTCTTGTTCATAACCCATTTTAGCCACTATGGTTTGGTTTTGTTATGATTAAGACACCATTTACTCGTTTATCCACATATTATATGTAGTCAACTAGGTTAAATATTCCTAGTTATGTACATCATGCCAATTATTAAATGAACATGATAACTGGATTCACTAAGTCCGGGGATGCTACAACTCGATTTAATTTAAGCCCCGATCTTTTTATGAACTTTTATCTTATAAAACATTCATTTATTTTTTTATTTGGCATTAGGTTATTTATTTAAATCCTAATGTTTATCGGGTAAACTTTTATCATTTACGGTATTTCACCCGTCCAACCCAATTAACTTGGTTTAATTATCAAACCCTTGTTTTGTTTTTTTGTTTTTACTTTAGCACCACTCAAACTTTAATCTTTCAATAATCTTATTAAGACGAGCGCAATAGCTAGGTTATAAACACCATTTGACCTTTATTGGTCTTGCCGGTTAGACTCATCGGTTACCGGTCACTTTATACACCATCATTCGGGTATACCCACATTTTTTTTACCTTAATCGCCTCACGTTATGCTTAAGTTCGTATCAACATTTCATTTTCGAGGCTTTTCTTTTTAAAACATTGTTTTGCACCTATTAGTGCCAAAACTTGTTTCTTTTAAGTACCCCTATTTTCCAAATTTTATCACTAATTCACTACTAGAACACATGGTTTTTGTCATATAATTTTTGGTTACAAATGGTAGCAATTTCCTTATTGTCACCACTTTGCCACCAAAAATACGGTGACAAAAACACCCGTGTCAATTGCCCTAATGCCACCAAATTGCCACCATTTTTATATTTTGCTACCTTATTTTACCACCACAAAATTGGTCAAAATTATTTGCTACCGCTTCATGTTTGTTACGCTCTCGCCACCATTAGCCATCATTTTTCACACAATTTGCGAGTTTTGATACCATTTAGTCACTGATATTGCCACCATTTTTTACACAATTGCAACCATTTGCTACCATTTATTTGCTACCATTTCCCTGCTATTTCATCAAAATTCCATATCAATAAAACTACAAATAATATTAAAAAAGTCTAATAAAATCCCTAAATTATATAAAACATCATGTTTTCAAAAGCATATAACAAAATACCAACTAAAATATAAACTAACTAAAATTATCCTAATAAGATAAACATCTAAATATCAAAACCAAGTGTTTATAGTCTATCTTCGAACTGTAGCTGTTAACATAGCGTCAATTTGTGACATCCTATCAAGCAACACATCTTTATCCACCTTATCTTTTTCTTTGTCAGCCAACAACCCCGCAATAATTCCATTGAACCTTTCTTTTTCTTCATCTTTTTCCTTAACGAGCTCCTTAATAACTAAGTTCAACTTTTCAATCTACAAAATAACCAATGAATAGCATCAAGAAATCAGAATTAATGAAAACTAATAATGGGTCAAGTTGGTTGCAAAGAAAACAAAATACAACTGTGAGCTACAATTCAAGTGCTACAATTCAATTTACTCAAATTTAACAAAAAATCTAACGGACGTTGGTCTTAGTAACCTAACATGTTACAAAATTGAAACCATAGAACTTGAACTCGTTACAAAAAAAAAAGTTAGTACCTAAAGGTGTTATTTTAGGTAAACCACATGGACTATCTATATGATTAACTCAAAAGAAAAATATTATAATCGCTACAAGTTAAAAAAACGCGAAAAAGAAATGTAAATTGTATATCTACTAGTTAGATGCCCCGCCCGCGTTGCGGGGCGGTGGACGAATAATGAGCGAGTGTTAGGTAGCAGCTCATTGACACGAAAAACAACTAAATCGAGTCAACCAATAAAAAAAACACTTTTATATTTTTGATAAAAAAAAAACTAAAACAATGGCAACATTGTAATTTTTAACTGAGGGAAAGTTGTATTTTTTGACTGGGGTCAAATCGTAAATTGCCAAAACCTAAAGTGATGGCAGTACTGTAAATTTGAAGGGGGGAAAATTTGAAATTTTAATAGGGACAAATTCGTAATTTTGCACCTAGGGTAACAGCGTAATATAAATTTGAATTACGGGCACATTCGTAATTTTAAGCTGGAGGCAAAAGCACAATTTTATTTTTAACCGAGGGCAAAATCGTAATTTTGAGTTTGGGGCAAAAGCATCATTTTATTTTGAAGGGGGGAGAAACGTAATTTTTAGCTGAGGGCGAAATCGTAATTTTTTTAACGGGGAAAAAAAACATTTTTTAACTGATGGCAAAATCGTAATTTTTAGCTGGGGAAAAAAACGTAATTTTATTTGGGACAAAAGCGTAATATTATTTTGAGCTGGGGGGCAAAACCGTCATTTTAAAATGGATAAAAAATAATAAACTGGTTGGTCCAATGGGAGAGTGGCAGACGAAATCGTAATTTTGACTTGAGGGCAAAATCGTAATTTTTAGCTGCAGACAAAAGCGTAATTTTAGTTTGAGCTAGGGGCAAAACGGGAAAAAAAAACCAAAAATTTTATTTAAATGAGCCGCCCATTTTGGCCAATGGGAGCCCATCACCGACCTTGTCTTTTGTAGTATAGTATAATTTTGGGCTGCTGGGAACATGGGCCACAACGAAATTGGGTGTAATTAACTTGGACGGTGGACATTCATTATTTCATTTGGTTGTTAGGAACTTGGGCCATTATGAGGTGTTTGTTATATAAATTAAAGGTATTTGGGCCAATTGCACGGTTCCACTGTTACATATAATGCATTAGAGGTGCACAAACCGGTTAATTTTAATAACCGGATCGATTAACCGGTTATACCGGTTAATTTGACTTTTTGACTTTAACCGGTTAATGCTTTAACCGATTATTACTTTAACCGGTTATTTTTTTAACTGGTCCAGTTAATTATTTTAACCGGTTCGGTTATTTAACCGGTTATTTTCGGTTAAAAACCGGTTTTTTTGCCTTTTTTTTTGAATTTTTCGGTTATTTTTTCGGTTAACCAGTCTATCGGTTAAAAAACCGGTTTAAAAAAACCGGTTAATAACCGGTTATTATACTAAAAACTTGTAACCGGTTACTAACCTACGGTTAAATAACCGGCTGGACCGGTTATTCCTAAATCGGTTATTAACCGGTTACGGTTTCGGTTAATAACCGGTTACGGTTAATTAACCGGTTATTTTGTGCACCTCTATAATGCATGGTGTGTGTTATTATAATGGATTTTTTTTCGTTTCATCTTATATAACCTCTCATGAGAGAACAATAAAGGCTCGAGGCTTATTATAGTACCTTACAAAACTTGTTAATTGTTATTATAACTTGTATATGTGTGTGTTACAAGTCACTATCCAAAAACCTAAATATCAAATATTATGTAGACATATATTCTGTACATTCAAGTGATAGAACTAAAAAAGTCACCAAAAGCATGTACCAGGTAACTTGTTGGGTTTTCTGATGGGAACAAATTTCTCGCCAAGAGCCAATGCAATAGGAGGACCAAATATGAACCCTCTTGCTTCAACACCAACATTATGACACTAAATTCAGTTAGCAAAATCAACGAATTAAAAAATCAACCAGAAATATTTTTTTGATTTTTTAATTTTTTTTATTTATTTCTATTTTTAGTTTGTTTTGTTCGTCGAAGATTCAAATCGGTAGAAAAGTTTTCAGATTATTGAAGTTTTGAGCGATGGTGAAATGCCATATTACATTGTTTCGTTAACCAAAGAGCTGGGAAAAAGTTTGTTTTTATACGTTGGTTCACACCCGTCTCAGCTTGAACCCGCATGGGAAGATATGAAACTATGGTATCAAGTACAGAGACAAACAAAAGTATATTTTTTTATTTAGAACACAAAAGTATACTTTTGTTTGTCTCTGTACTTGATACCATAGTTTCATATTTTCCCATGCGGGTTCAAGCCAGTGGCGGATCTTGCCCGTTGAACCTGGCAGGGCCGAAAGACACGGGCACTAAAATTAGCACTACGGCCGAAAAACTTGCCAGGGCCGAACATAGTATATATACAAAATTGCGATCGAAATGCGGAAAATTAGCACTACGGCCGAAAAACTTGCCAGGGCCGTGGCCCTGCCACCTCTCCACTAAGAACCGCCCCTGGTTCAAGCTGAGACGGGTGTGAACCGACGTATAAAAAAAAACTTTTTCCCAGTTCTTCGGTTTAAACGAAACAATGTAATATGGCATTTCACCGTCGCTCAAAACTTCAATAATCTGATAACTTTTCGGTCAAAAAAATCGCCTAAGCGCCAAAAGCGCGCGCTTTTGATAACTATGACTATTTTGACCCATATCAACCCAAACTCGTTTGATCCGTTATCAAAAACACCCGACCTGCGCTTTAGCTAAACGGGTTAGCGGGTTCAACTTGAAACTGACCGGAACCCGTTTAGACTAAACCCAACCCCACGAATTTCGTTTTAGGATACTGTCGTGTCAGAAATTCACACCCCTAGTTATATAAATTAAAGGTATAAAAATGATATTTCTGTTTATTTAAAGGTTCACAGTGGGCCATTTGGGTTGTTAGGAACTTGGGCCATTTGGGTTGTTACTTCATTTGGGTTGTTAGAAATATTGGGAATACTCGAAACTAGAATGTGAATTCTTCTGTTTATTTAAAGGTTCAAGGATAGTAAGCATGAGAATACCGATAGAAAGCCTTTTTGACTTAAAAATGATACTGCACATAACTGGACTAAAAGGATAGAAACCCAAGGTAATGAATTTATAAACCTGATTAATTACCCAAACACCATGATCATGACACTCTAAAAGGTCTTTCTTATGAAAAAACTCCGGCCGAAAATCGTTTGAACAGGACATACAATTATGTTCGGCTTTAGATATACAAAAATAGAATGGTTTATCAGAGAAATGTAAATAAATAGAGACCAAAGATACATATACTAAATCTCCATTATAAGAGTCTAATGCGTTTATGCAGCCGCAGCCGCTGCTGTGTTTCTGCAGCTGGCGCTGCTGCGTTAAAACATTAAAACAACCTCAACTGGCCTATTGGGTTACCCATTAAAACAACCTCAAACGGCCTACTGTTACGACCTATTAAACAACCTACTATTACAACCCATTCACTGCAGTCGCTGTTGCTACGATACACAACTGCGGCTATTAATTATGACCCATTAATCACTAAAACAACTAGTTTTACAACAGTTTTAATTGTGACCCATAAACTCTGCTAGTTTTAAAGAGAAAATTAAGACTTAATTATGAGTCACGTTTTAAAACTCTGTGATTCACTATTGCGGCTATAAATTGTCGATCGGCCCTGTTGCTGCCGCTGCTGCTGCGTAGTTTCTGCAGCCAGTGCTGCTGCGTATCTGCAGCCGCTGCTGTTGCGTATCTGCAGCAGCGCGCTGCGTTTCGGTAATAAGAATTACTTGTTTTACATATATATGTAATATATTAATGAAAAATTAAGTAAACATTCGGCGCGTTTAGGCTCGTGAGTCAGCTCGAGCTCGATAAGTGAAGCTCGGGCTCGGGCTCACTTACTAAACGAGCTTGTTTTTAGGTTCCGGCTCGGCGTCGAGCTCGACTCGTTCGAGCTTTTTACACCCCTTAGAAGCAGCAGCCAAAAAACAGACACAGGGACAAAAGACTACTTTTCTTTTACAAAAAAAAAAACTTTCACACGTACTTAATCAATCGTTAGACAAAAGCAACTCTCATCCATGTATAATCTCTCTAAACGATGATGACATGAGTACATGACACATGAATACACATTAACTTAACAATATCAAAACCCTTGTCTGATCAATCACAAATCCTATCGTCATCTGAACATTCAATAATCCATAAAACAAACACTCAAAAAAATGAAATAAAAGTTACCTGTCAAACAGAAGCACAAACAGAACCTCAATCCTGCCGCAGCAACTGGAAAATAACTAAAACGATTGTTAACCATCTATTGAAAAGAAAAAAAAACTCAATTACACATGAAAAAAGGTCGTACAAACCAGAACTCTAAAATAATTGATATTCCAATACTATGTAGATGATTAATTCCACATCAATTGATATTTTGAAGAAAAGAATTCCATCAAGGAGAAAAGGAAATTGCATTCAATTAGGGTTCTAGGGTCTCAATTGGAAATTAGCTTGTTGGAGTGGACGATGATTATAATCAATTGTTAGATAATGCATAGGATATATAAATAAGTCATAGGAACAAGAATCATAACTTCTGTTCTTCGATTCAGACTCCCTGATGGAATGATGTATAAAGGGTGAATAATATTATGTTTCTTGTTTTAATATTCAATTTAAACCCTAATTTGCCGTTCAAAAAGATGGAGAGGCTGGTTAGTGAGTTAATTATGGATGATAATATATGACGCCCTAAATAAAAATAGTCCCGCTCAAATTTCATCGTCACTAACCACACCTTTTTATTTTTAGATTTTTCTTATGAATTTGCAACCGAAAATAAATGGTCACAAAACTTTTTACCACTTAGCTATCGTGCAATAACAAATACACTTAATTCTCATCGTGGTGGCAAATTAGTGGCTAAATTTGCTATCATTTTTTTTGGTGACAGATTTTGGTGACAATTGCTCATTTTTCTAGTAGTGATTCTTTATGTTCGTTAAAATTATCGTTATCGACTAATGCCAAGTTTTAGTTCTACATTTTCTTTTTAACTTGCATCAAGTAATTGAAAACTGGTTGTTTTCTCTTTACCATTTTCATTTTACGCGGGGAATCGTAACCGATTCCCATGTCTTTAACCCAATTGACCAATATGCCTTTTTTTAACTTTACCCCGTAGGCTATTTCTTTAGGCATTTCTTTTTATTTGTGACCCGAAGGTCACATTGGTCCCGTAGACCTTTACCACTTATTTACCCCAATGGTCGTGATGATACATTAGATCATCATTCTTTACCCGTGTCATCCTTTTACAAGTACTTGATGTCGACACACCATTTTTTTAAATCATTATTTTCAGGTGTCAAGACCATTCGGGTATCGTGACCTTTTATACCATCCATTCTCATTTTCATTTGTCACATAAGGTCCTTTAGACCGTGAGTGCCAAAATTAATATTCTTTCTTTTGCCTGCCAATCATGGCCCTTTAGACCATGAAGACAATTTTCTATTTTATTCCAATCATTACCCATGACTATGTTTGATCTTTATAGGCAATACCTCCGTTTCTATGACCCCACGAGTCATTTATATTTTGGTTTTACATGCATTTTTTGTCAACCATGGCTCTTTCGTCCATAATGATTTAATGCAAGGATTTCCTTTTCTACTATAACCCATTACCCGGGCTCTTATCCTTGTGTTTCACGCTCCCGTTACCCGGTTTACGTTTAATTAACCCACTATGATGTTTACGCACTTAAGCTTAAACCATCCACATTCATTTCATGGGATTATTCACTTTCCATTAACGCCGTCCTTACTACATCGGACGTATATGCGTTTATTATAAGAAGTTCATGGTATCATGTGTTTACTAGTTACTTGGCCAATGTAAACAGTCAACACATGGTACGTATGACCTTATTATAACTAACACATTACCTCCGATGTAAGTAAATTCTCGGTTCATATCCGTATCTCCGATTTTATTTGGTAAAACCTCATTTTATTGTTACATTACAAATATTAGGTTCTACTTTTATTTATCCAAAACACGTGGAATGCTTACATTTCATAAAACTATTATATAATCACTTTCAGCAATGTGGTTATTGCATATCTTCCTTGTGATTTTAAAGAAAACATTTACCTGGGTGGTCACCCCCATCACTTAAACTTTACTTTGTAGTGGATATGTGATAGAAATGGAGTTGTATGACATGAAAAAAATATGGCTACATATCTACTCGCTTTAATATTGAAAAGAAACCTGTTATATATGCGGCATGTGTAAAGTTGGTTAATTGGAACTCAAATAAGTTGTTGTTAACATACTGGTTTACTAAATTATCCATTACTTTTCTAACAATTATACCTTGTATCTTACATAATTAAAATTTTATGTTATGCAGGAAACGTTTTATGGTCAACATATTTGACTTGCATCGTATGCCACCCTAATATCCTTGAAGCAGATATTATTGCTTTTAAAATTCGGTCATGCAACCCATGCCATTGTATTCTAAAATGATTATCAAATTCTTCCTTTATTATTTGAATTTTAATTAAACGTTATCTTCCATCAATATTCATTATATGTCTACGTAATTTTATTAATATTTTAAAATTCTAATACTCATAAATTTTAAAATGATATATGTAATTGTATTGCTAGATATCTAGCCATAACCAACTCTAAAAAAATTCTTTAAAAAATAAAACAATAATCACATTCCAAAATAAATATAATTTGATAGGTAACCACAATAATTTTCGACAATTTGAATTTTAAATCATTAACTTGAATTGAAAGTATTGAGAATTCATAATCAAGCCAACCATTTAAGTTCTTTATTTATGTTTTTTTAACATGATTTCTTGACATTTATCATCTTTAATACTATGATAACTATGACTCACACAACTTTATTGAGTTTCCTAATGATTCAAAGTACCATGTTTTTTAAAGTTGTATAGTTGCTTTGATACCTTGGTAAATGACTTTATTTTGCTTTAATATTTTTTCTGCTGTTTTTATTAACTTTTTAACAATTTACATTCTAACATTACTAACAAGTTTTTCTTATTTGTAGTGGCTACCTGAACACATTGGAATTTTCGCTAGTTTACACAACAATTACAAAATAATTATAAATATATATCACATAGTCATAATTTTTACAACTATATGTACATAAGGTTTCTTCCAGATTTATCAACATATGCTCTGATACCACATGTTGATCAGTTTTGTTTAAACATAATGGAAAACATAAATAAATTTCCTGTGACATCAGACAGGCTAGCAGAGAATCTACTCAGAGATGCAGCCATTGAGTTTGACATACTTTGTCAGGATAATCTGGTTCCTCCTTAGGGTGTAAAGTTATGATGGTGAGAACCGAACTCTAGGGTTTGAATTCGGTTGTGGAGAGAGAGATGGTAGGGACGATTTTGATGATTATGATGTTATGATAATTGTCTAACCTTTTATCTCTCTAGTTATCTTCTTATATATACACCTAAGAGGAAACATAATTAGTTAATAAGGGTAATATGGTCCATCAACAATTACCAACTAATTATATAATAGGTTTTAATATATTTTAATCTATAAAATATAAATGATTAAATGGCTACAAGATTAAATATTACAATAATAATATATTTAATTTTACATGATACACTAAATATATGTCGAGTATTAATTATATAATTTACTACCCACTTTATTTTCTTAAAGCAGGTATTAGTAAATGATATAAATATGATTAGTAAATTTTGTATTATAAGATAAAAAATTATACATTCAATCAGAATATACTATATGAAGATCCAAAACATTTTTTAATGTTTCTCCAACATAAAAAGTGGGGACTAAATTTTGTGTCCCAGTAAAAACACCTACACCTTCTACCCTCGAGATTCTGTGTTGATTTCCCCATATTTTATCAAATATGATCGGTGTCTTGATGTATACACATCCATGTTGTAGAAGGCGTTAGGCGCTAGTCGGGCGGTGAGGTACAGCCTAGGGATTAATCGGGATGGGATTTTTATATGTATTTTTTCAAAATTATATATATATATATACCCAATAATATAAAAATAATACTTCAAAATTCACATAAATACTTCAAGTTTCAGATAGTATGGTTCGATTTTGACCGATTTTGACCAATTTTGACCGCCTAGGACCGATTTTGATCGATTTTGACCGACTAATATTGTCCGATTAATCCGATTTTGACCGCCTAGGACCGATTTTGACCATGACCGATTAATTGACCGCCTAGCTCAAAATTAGGCAGTAGATGACCGCTTAGCGCCTAGGCGCCGATTAATCGGCCGCCTAAGCCGATTTCTACAACCATGTACACATCTAAAGGACATCCATGAATCTTTTAGATATTATCTACTCTCCACCAAGACATCATGGTATATAACAAATGAAGCACCAATTTTGTTGCCAGATATGAACTTGTGAGGCCAAGTTTAGGAGGGGATTTTATTTAGCGCTAGGGGACTCTCTCTTCAAGTTTTTTCATTTCGAAGTGTAAATTTTACCCAAAACTTCTGAAAAATTTTATTTGTATTGAGTCTAGTCCCTCCTATTTGAAAGTTAAAGATCCGCTACTAGCAAATTATCACTCAACCATCCTAAATAAAAAAAAATTAAGATTCTAAATAAAGGTAAGAGAACATATATTTATTATAATAAAAGCAATCACAATATAGCAACTTAGGGTCCGTTTGGTTCGCATAATTTTTTTAAAAAGAAATTGGAATTCATAAAAAGAATTGGATTTATTTTTAAATGAATTTTGTATTGTGTTTGGTTCATAAATTAGTATATGGAATTGTAATGGTTAAAAACTAAAAAGACAAATTTGCCCTTATCTCTTTTATTTAAAAAGTAGTGAAGAAAATGGACATGTGAGATTATTTTGGTAATTTAACAAATTCCAATGGAAAGTTTAGAATTTCCTTTCTCAAATAGGAATGATTGTTAAATTCCATAGATTGTGGAACGTTTTCCAATTCCATTTTTATAAAAAAAACCACTAAACATGATTCTTGATGGAATTAATGTTTTCCGATTACAATTTCAATTCCTTTGAAATCCATGAACCAAATGACCCGTTAGTTGAATGTATGCTAGGTATATATAAATCACCGAGCTTAACAACTAGTTCTATAAACCTACTAAACAAAAATATTGAGCCCATTTGTGTGTGCATAAGAGTTGAAGAATACATAACTAAACAAGCTTCCTATGCAGCTTATCTTCGCATAAACCTTTTTCATGGTTTGTTCACCCATCTATCTGTAACGAGTGGGACGAGTTTTACCTAGGGGTGTAAATCTCTTTTGGGTTGAATTCTTCAACCCTCAGACCCATATATTTATTTGTATTGTGTCGTGTCCAACAGTGGCGGAACTAGAAGAAAAATTCAGGGGTATCATAATTTTTTTCCCCGTACATTCATAAAATAATCAACAAAATACGCTAATAAATAAAGTTAAACCAATACCCAGGCCGTCCTTAAGAATTCGGATGCCCTCGAGGTCCCTGTGCAAGCAGACAACATAGGCCCCTAAATACAGACTTATTTAAAAAAACAGTAATACGACGATTTTTATGAGCCTTGTATATGAAAAAACTAAATAATCTATTTTTTACTGATTTTTGTTAGGTTTTAAATTTAACTAGTGGTGTGTTACTCGCAGCCTGCATCAGAGGTGTTAAGTTTGTAACGATATTAACTGATATTATTCTAACGTAGGCTAAATCAAACACAAATGATATATAATCATATACTTTAAATATTAATCTAAGCATATACTCTAAATATTAATCTAACCATACAATCAACTAAAGAAATTTGTTAATTTGATAAGACTTAAACCATTGTAAAACAGTACTGATGGTTTGACTTTATAAACAAACATGTATTAAAAAATAGAGTATTTATTTGGTATTATAAAACAGTACGATGTTAAACCGTACTGATGGTTTGACTTTATAAACAACATGCTTCTTTTTTAAATAACGTTTATTTAACTTATTATTTGCTTCGTTTCTCCGCAACACGCGGTGTCAACAAATCAAATTATTATTATATAGTTAATAACTAATAATATGACAAAACATTTTAATCTAACTTTTTATATAATTACTTATAAAAAACTAATAAAATTACATTCTTTTGGACATCAAGATAAAAAAAAACTAATAAAATTGCATTCTCTCATCATCAAGATAAAAAATAAATTAAGTAATAACAATCAAAAGAAAGCCCAGATTAAAAAAAAAAAAAAAACAGAATAATATTTTTTTTGAACGGCCGACGAATCCTCCAAATGGGCTACTGGCGAAATTCACCACATCGGGATACACTCGCCTCCGAACCGGGGAAAACCCTCACCTAGGGCCGAAGCCCGTGAACACTCGCCCGAAGGCACGACAGTGCGGTGAAGTAAAACCCGCTCAGTTCAAGGATCGAACTAGCGATCTCCACCTATTCGCCTAGTCTCCTAGTCTCAATTTTGTCATATTTCGTTTTTTATTCATTTACGAATACGAGTAATACCTAGCGACTTAGTAGCATTTAATTACTCCCATTCATATGAAACTTTGTTTGTGATACACTAAGTGTTTATGTGTAGTTATCTCTCATTCCCAACTATCAAACTTAGAGTTTATATATTTAGTTCGAGATGAGAACAAGCGAATGTGATAATTAGAGAATAACAATGGACAAAAGGGTTTAAAAGTGAAACTTACTTTGTTGAAAATCAGATCCTTGATCGAACACACAAATACTATTTGAATGAACTCGTTCGACTTTTTTATTATTCGGATGCTGATTGGGGAGGATGTCCCGAATGTTCCACATCCGGGTATTTTGTATATTTAGGTGACAACTTGATCTCATGGTCATCGAAACGACAGTCGACGGTCTCTCGATCAAGTGTAGAAGCAGAATATAAGGGGTCGCAAATGTTGTGACGGAGACTTCATAGTTAAGAAATTTACTGTTAGAACTTGATGTTCCCATTCAATGAGCCACCGTTGTATATTGTGACAACATTTCAGCCGTATACATGTACGATAACCTGATACAACACCAACGTACTAAACTTATATAAATCGACATCCACTTTGTTTAGAGAAGGTTAGACCTGGCCATATCCGTGTGCTCCATGTTCCTGCTGCGTTTCAATATGCCGACATCTTCACCAAAAGACTTTCTCGCCAACTGTTTTAATCATTTAGAACCAGTTTGAGAGTCGGACCATCCAACCCTCAAACTGCAGGGGCCAATGGTAGAATGCCACATGACCTAATCACTATTCACATTTGGAAATGTTATATAGTGGAATATATGGTTTTTATTAGGCTAGAAGGTATGGTGAGACTCATCCCCAAGGGGATGGGTCGCCACGTCACCGGGAGTGATGATGAGCCTAAATGGGATGGACCAATGGGTGGAGGATGGGGCCCTACACTATTTACAAAAACAATTAAAAAATATAACTGATTTGATTTTAGAGAGAGAGAGAGAGAGAGAGAGAGGAGAGAGAAAGATGAAAGAGAGAGAAAGTGGCCCGTCGCGAGCGTCTGTGGGCTGACGGATAGGACAGGACAGAGGGCAGGGGGCGGTGTGGGGGTGCGGCGCCAGGGCTCGCCCGGGCAGGGCCGGCCCCCATACCTTCTAGTCTTAAGCAAGGTCTAATATAGCGCGACACCCTCAATTCCAAGACTTAACAATTTAATTTATAAAAGTAGTTATGGTAAGACCTCTTCAATCGGCTATTAACCCACATAAATTCCCATGGTTAAAAACGTATTTCGATACTCATGCACATGTTTGACAATGTTTAATCAAAACCTAGAAACTGGTAATTGTTGCTTTTTTTTTTTTTTTTTTTTTAATTCTGCTTCACATTAATTAGAATTATTTTTTTTTAATAGTCAACGGAACTTTCATTCATGGAAAACAAAATACACAAAAGTCCTTAGCCAGTAGCTGAGACGTAATACAAGCAAAAACAAAACGAAGAAAAAACACGAAAAATGAGCAAACTTCTTTTACAAGTTAAAATTGAAATCGCACCATTCTTGTTTTGTTATCATACTATCTTTCGATCGTAACTTCACACCTTGGAAGGACGTATCCTTTATGTCTTCGATAATCGCTTGGGCCACTCGTTGTCTTCCTGTAAAAATCTTTTCGTTCCTGGTTTTCCACAAAATCTACATTGTTTGAATTGCTATAGCATGTAATATCTTCCTTACATTCCGGCTCCTTTGACATTCGAGAATCATCTGCAACAGTTCCGTTATGCTACCGTCGGTGTTAACCATCGAAACTTTTGTCCATGTTGACACTGCTTCCCATGTTCTTTTTGCAAAGTTGCATCTCAGCAGTATGTGGACTGCTGATTCGTCGTCCGCACCACATATTTTGCAGATTACATCATGCAGATTCATGCTAGTGATAACATGATAAATCACTTTCCATTAGATTCAGTTAACTAATAAGGTTCCGCCACTTGTTATCAAGTTATAAGATTACAGCTATTTTTATAAATTCTGCATTATTATTCTCTTTGAAATTAATTTTGAACTCGTTACCTCACTTTTCTAGGCGTTGATTCTCCCATATTTTGATTATATTAATGCATTAAACATTAATTGCAACATATAAAAATTGCACCATGTCCCCTAACAGTTGTATTCCAAACTATTGATTATTCCTTTCACGTGTAAACTTGTCAATTTTCTACAAACAATATAAGAAGGTTAATCTGTACATTATAAGAAGAAATTTAAGTAAACCAAACAATAGGAAATTTCCATCAGCGAGGCGTTGACATCATCAAATGGAACCAAAAGAAATTTTATTCATAATGATATTCGTATTCAATTTATTCATAAAGTAAATAGTTTTTTTCATTAATTCTTGTTTTTTGTTTGCTCTAAAGAAAATTTTATATCTCCGATTTTGTAGTTATGACAATAATAAAAAAATAATTCTAAATGTTATTACTTAGTACTTATAATAATAATAATAATAATAATAATAATAATAATAATAATAATAATAATAATAATAATCATAATAACACTATTAGAAGTGATTCATCATAGAAATCATGTTTTGAGTAATAAATAATGATATTCGTATTCAATTTATTCATAAAGCAAATAGTTTTCTTCATTAATTCTTGTTTTTTATTTGCTCTAAAGAAAATTTTATATCTCCGATTTTGTAGTTATGACAATAATAAAAAAATAATTCTAAATGTTTTTACTTAGTACTTATAATAATAATAATAATAATAATAATAATAATAATAATAATAATAATAATATAATTTTTTTTCAACAAATTGGAGTACCCAGGGCACCCACAATGTACAAATTAAAAAACCTAAACAAACCGTCACCTTAGTGTGGGGTAACTCATTTAGTAGAGATTTTTGCCTCTTAGTGAGAGGTCTTGGGTTCAATTCCAAGCAAGCTGATAATTTGGTGTAATTTATTAGTGATTAGAAGTTGTATATTGTTAAAACTAAAAGAAAATGGCTGGTTAGAAGGTCCTGGATCCACCTCAGCTAGAAGCTTCCTCGGATATTTGTAGGCAAAGAAGCACTGTTAGCCTTACCAAATGACGTGGCCTCCTACGTGAGAATCAGTAAAGGGTTTCTCAAAGGCCAATAAGTTGAGAGGAAATAAGAGTGGAGAGTTCTAGTGAGAGAGAGTAACAAATTGAATACCTTTGGGAGTTGTGTGGTGTCCTCTTTATTTAGGGAGAGCTTTCTTCCCTTGGGGAAGCCCCCTGTAAAACTCATCTTTCCAATTGGGTAAGTATTATCCTTTAAGGTGTAACTCATGCAGGTTGCCTTGCCTCTTTAGTGAAAGTCCGAGTCTGTGTGTCTCAGTGACAGTTTTACACGCTTTTGGTTAAAGTCATATCAAGTTGACTTTGTAGTCTTGGAACTTGAGATGTGTACAGTAACAGAGCTTCCGGCTGCTAGTCACTTGTATTCCTATTTCATGCTTCCTTCTTGATGCTTCCAACTCCGCTCAGTGGGAGTTTCTGGGTGCCCAGATCATCAACCCCCAGTCACAATTATCTATAGTGTAAGCATATGTGCTTATGACTTAGTAAAATCTAGTCTAGTGTATGATCTTTTGTTATAAGTTATTAATAAGCTATGAGCACAGAGTGTGTTAATTTTCTAGCTTTGAAGTTGCAACGTATTTTTCTAATTGTTATTTGATGTTAAAAGTTGTTAGGGAAATGTGGGGGAGCTGTGAGCTAGAAAATTTTTCTTGCCTAGCTAGGGCTGTCCAAACTGCTTGACGATCGCTCGAAAAATACCTGAAAAATGCTCGTTCGATTTCCGCTCAGTTTGTAAATGAGCCGCTCGGCTCGGTTCGATTTGAAAACTAGCCTAGCATGAGCAAAGGTCCGCTTGCTCGTCGATCGCTCGGTTTCGCTCGAATTATTTTTATTAAATAATATATATATATATATATATATATAGAAAGGTTAACATACTTCACGGCTTATCATACTTCACGTAGGAGACAATGGTAACCGTTGGATCAGGGGTATAATCACGCATGTAACATATAATCACGCATGGGACCACATAATCACGCATGGGATCCAAAATCACGGACGTTATTTTGGTCAAAAAAATAATTACGCATGTTATATATTTCGTGAAGTACGTTAATGTACGTTAAGGCGTGAAGTACATTATACTTTCTCTCTCTCTCTCTCTCTATATATATATATATATAGTTATATAGATAAGTAGCCCAAAATTTTAAAAGCGCAAGAAAATACTATACTAGCCCAACTCAATACCAAAACCTAACCCTAATTCTTAAAACAATCATATAATCTCTCTGCCACAATCACATAATCACATACCTCGGCACCTCACTGCTGCTCAACTGAAAAAATGGAATCTCGCTACTATAATTGATGAATCGGGAGAAAATCTGGTGAGATATCTGGACAACGTTGATGTAATTTCAACAAAGGATCCAAATACCTCGCTGCTGCTCAACTGCTCAAGTTCAACTCATATGGAATCTTGCTGCTCAACTGCTCAAGTTCAACTCAACTCATGATTACTTTCAACAGAGGATCCAAATCAGCAAAGGTACAATCTTGATTGATATGATTGTATTGTTGTATCAGTGAGTCATGATGATCAATAGTGTATGTGTAGTTATAAGTTATCTGCAAACTAGATAGTTATGAAGAAATTATGATGATCATATCTGTTATTAAACACGTGTAAGTGATGTTAATGTTCTATTGAAAAAGTAAGTTATGTTGATCTGGTAATGTAAATTATATTTCGGATGAACTAGATTTGATGTTAAGAAAATCGAGTGTAGCTCTTTCCTTTTTAGACATTTGCGGTGATCTTTTGTTTTAACGATACTTTTGTTATGCTTATGTTCAATTATGCTTATGTTATGCCTAAAATGTTTAAGCTGAGTATAATACATTATGGATCTGAGCTGCTCATGTTATGCCTAAATTGTTTAAGTTGAGTATAATACATTATGGATCTAAGCTGAGTATAATACATCAAACACTTTTAGAATCATAATTTTAGTTATTTATTGCTTTTGTTAGTAAGGTGTTGGACATGTTTTAATTAAGTTAGGATTTTTTTTTTGTTGAATGTAGCCTTGTAATAGTCTTGATTTAAGTTTTTTTTTTGTTTTGCTACATATGTTTTAATTTCGGTACTGAGAAAAATTGAGCGAATACGATCCGCTCGATTTAAATTCAATCCGAGCACGAGCATCACTTTTGTGTTGTGCTCGGTTTTGAAAATTCGATCGGATCGGATCGGTAGTAATTCAATCTGAACACGAGCAGACCCTCGATCGGATCGGATCGGCTCATGAACACCCCTATGCCTAGCTTTGAGCTAGAAGCTTGGTATGGGAAGCTACTAACGTGAAGCTAATCGCATGTGAAAATTGTTGTACAAATTTTTTGTATCTTCTTTCTGTACTCCTTGTACCTTCTATTTTGTCGATTACGTATGCCACTTGCACATGTCACTTGCATTGGACGACTTCAATGTGACAGATGGGACGTATGCAACAGGGGAGGGTATTATTACCCTATGCTTCCGGTTGGCCAATGGAATCCTAAAATTCCACCTATCCCCTAAAATTATGGGATTCAAAATTCAAATTGAAGACCTCTATTTAATTGTGTAACTGCCCATTTCCTTCATCTTCTTCTCATTTTCTCTACAAAATCCTTCTGTTATTCAGGTAACATTTATTTTTCTGGCGATTTCTTTTGCTTCTATAAATCGGTAAGTCTTTCTTCCTTCTGGGTTGTAGTTTGTCATGGCTGCTAATGTAAAGAATGATATTGCTATTCATTATCAAAGTTGTCATAAGCCGATGTTGATCAGTTATGTTCCGAACATGGGATTAACCAGCCTTATGATCCAGTAGCCCCTGATACCATATAAGCTTTCCTGTAATTTTATAAAAATATAAGCTTTATATTATACATAATACCTATACACATTTCATTTAATAACAAAAAAAAGAAAAAGAAAAAGGAAACATGGACCAACGGTAGAATGTCACATGACCTAATTGCTATTCACATTTGGAAATGTTATATATTGGAATACCAAAAGTCATCGGATCTTCAATAATCGCCGGATGTGCTCGACGATGAAGGACTGATCGGGTTAGCGAGTGAGGTTTGTTCGGCTCTCTTATAGGTAGAGAACCTAGAGTTTACCTTCCCCTCTAATCTTGTGGGTCGCTTCTTCCATTCGCCATCAGGGGTTGTTAGGGTTCCGGTAGGTTCTCATGGAGTTTGAGGACGACGGCGGGCCATGGGTGGACTCTAATCTTCGTAAAAAGGAAAAGAACAGGAACGCTGGGTACAAGGGGGTCGGAAATCATGGGTCTAGCAATATCACTAAGTTTTTTTGTCTCTAATCTTCCTCAAGGATGCACTCCCTGGGAAGTATCCAGTTTTGTTGGTGTCTTCGGGGAAGTGTCTGGGGTTTACATAGCCAAGAAGAATGACAAAGCTGGTAATAGATTTGGGTTCATTAGTTTTAAAAATGTAAAGGATTTCAAAGAATTGGAAAGGGCGCTTAGCGAAACCAAGATGGGTGGCTGTAAGCTTAAGGCTAACGTCGCCAAGTTTGTGGAGGAGAACCGGGGTTTATTTTGGTGATGCTAATAAGGTGAAGGGAAAAAAGAAGGAGATGGAAACTAGAAATGTACACCAGTATGTTTTTCCCAATAACCAAGTGGATTTAAGGCAAGGAGGAGGTAAAACTTTTAGAGATTTGTTCAAATCTGCTGGTGATAAATCAGATGGGGATCCATCGGGGGGAGATCATGTTGGTTTGACGGTGGACGTTCCAGGTGATACAATGGCCTTTAAGGAAGTTTTTGGGAAAGCGCTAGTTGGGAGGTGTGTGGATCTTTCTACGCTCAACATGCTCAAGAAGTTGCTCCTGGATTCTGGGGTGGTGGGAGTGAGCCTGAGCTATCTGGGTGGCCTCCATATGCTGCTTAAGTTTACTGACGAGGTGACGTGCTCAGCCTTTGTTACTAATAATGAACTTTGGAACAATTGGTTCTCAGTGTTAGATGTTCGGATGGGGCAATCCTTACCGTTCGAAAGGATAGCCTAGATCAAAATGATAGGGGTTCCTATTCATTTGGCTGTGGACAGTGTTTACGATTCCATTGCTAGTAAGTTTGGTAAGGTCATGCACGGGTCTAACAGGTCGGCTGAAAATTATGATCTCTCCGTTAATTGCGTCGGAGTGTTGGTGGGAGATGGGGTGAGAATGGTTGAGCATGTTGATCTAAAATGGGACAAAAAGAGCTATAGGGTTTGGGTAGAGGAGGAAGTAGCGGACTGGGTGCCGGATTTCTTAGATGACGATGAGTCTTCGGAAGTGGGAGACCCACCGGTTGAGAAAGTGGATTTAGTTAGGCAGTCTCTGGTTGAGTCGCCGGTTGCCGGTGACCAGGTCTCGGATTAGCAGGTAGCACCAGAGAATAATCCGGTAGTGGAACAGTCCAGTTTGCATGGGGATACCAATCGTCCATCGGCTAGTCGGTGCATGAGTGTGGAACCCGAGAAGAATTGTCACGAGGAGAGAGAAGACGGGTGTTATGTTTTTAATGCGGCTGAAAAACCCAGGAAGTTTTAAAGAAGACCCAATATTAGAAGCCCAACAAGAGATAGGAATATTAAGGACCCGACAAGCCCAATAGAAGAGGAACGAGTAAAAAAGAGGCCCAGGCCAACGATTAGCGATCCTTTTGACTTGGACAGGTCTATCAACAATTGGAATCTTCTTTCCGAGGCTTTTAGATCAGATCAGGGGGTGAATCAGGGTACTGATGGGAGGGATCTCGACCTTAATCGGAGGGCTTGCTCTCTGTCTAGGGATGAGACGCTGAACTAGGATGCAATTCGAGAGGAGGTTAGTGCTCCGGAGGAAGGGGATTCTTTCCACCGTCACGATTCTTCAGGTAATTATGCTTCCAAGATCGATGCTACTATAGAGGTAGGAGCAAAACTAGGTGCGGTATTTGGGAATCATGAGCTTCTGGTGAAGGAAGTTATTTTCGGTGAAGGAAGTTATTTTCGGTGAAGGTAACAATGCGGTTTTACAATTAATTTCCTTTTGTTGAATGTCAGAGGGTTGGGGGGTAGAGACAAGGTTCCGTGGGATAGGCAGTTGATTTCCTCACGTAAAATTAATTTCATTTGTATTCAAGAAACTAAGCTTGGTAATATGGCTGATTTTGATCTCTCGAAAGTCTGGGGGAATAGAAATTTTGGGTCTGAGTCGGTGGGTTCGGTTGGTCAATCTGGAGGGTTACTGTGCTTGTGGGATCCTTCGATGTTCGAGTTTAAGGATTCGGTTAAAAAAGGAACTTTATCATTATCAAGGGCAGGTTGAAAGGTTTTAATGTGGATCTGGGCATTCTCAATGTGTATGCCCCTTAAAGCATCAGCGCCAAATTGGACTTGTGGAACGATTTACAAGCTGAGTTAGCGAATGATTCTGGGTTTTGGTTATTAGCCGGTGATTTTAACGCTGTGAGATCTAGAGAAGAAAGAAAGAATAGTGTCTTCAAACCCTCGTGTGCTAGAAATTTTAATAATTTTATCCATAATTTGGGCCTTTTGGAATATAATTTGGTTGGGAAACATTTTACCTATATTAGAGATAACGGCAGGAAACTTAGTAAAATCGATAGAATGTTGGTATGTCTGATTTTTTTAACAAGTTGCCTGAGGAAAGTGTAAGGGTGCTCCATAACCTTCATTCGGATCATAGACCGCTTTTTATGTCCACTAGCTTGGGGAATTTCGGTCATAAACCCTTTAGATTTTTTAGCTCATGGTTGGGAAAGGAAGGGATAGAGGAGGTGGTGAAATCTGTAGCGGCTTCTTTTGTCTGTAATGGTGAGCCGGATTTGTTCTTGACTAAGAAACTTGCTTTCATTCATGCTACGATCAAGATCTGGAGAGACGAGATGGTCAAAAAAGAAGGAGAAGAAGAAAGTTTAGCTAGAGTCGAGTTGGAAGATTAGAAGATCTGATGGAAACGAGGGACCTATCTGAAGAAGAGGAGTGGACATTTTCGGAATGTAATAAAATTATAAAAGATTTTAGCTTTAGGAGAGGAGAAGATTTAAAGCAAAGATCGAGGATTAAGTGGGCTATTGACGGAGATGAAAACTCAAAAGTTTTTCATGGTATGATTAACAAGCGTAAAGCGTCAAACTCTATTCCTGGGTTATCCATTAACGGAGCTTGGGTGTCCAAGCCTACTAGGGTTAAGAAGGAGATTTTCTTTTTTTTTAGAGATAGATTCATCGAGAAGTACAAGGACAGGCCGATGCTTATGTGTAGTGGCATTAAGACCCTTGCTGATTTGGATTGGGAGTTTCTTGTGGAGCCTTTTTCTTCTAAGGAAATCAAGGAGGCTGTTTACGAATGTGGTGGTTATCGGGCTCCTGGGCCAGATGGTTTCAGACTGAAATTCTTTAAACATTTCTGGGGTGTGTTCGAAACTGATTTTAAAAGGTTGATGGAGTTCTTCTTCAAGGAAGGTAGAATCAATGTGGGTTGTGGCTCGTCTTTCATCACTCTTGTTCCTAAAATTAAAGACCCGGTGGAGCTTAAAATTATAGGCCGATTAATTTGGTGGGAGTTATTAGTAAGGTGATTTCTAAAATATTAGCGAACCGTTTGAAGATGGTTATTGGAAAAGTGGTGTCGGACTCGCAGTCGGCTTTGCTCAAAGGTAAGTTTATTCTTGACGGGCCGTTAATTGTCAATGAGATTACTGCTTGGTGCAAAAGGAATAAGAAAAAGTTGTTTATGCTTAAAATTGATTTCGAGAAGGCGTACGATAATGTTAATTGGCATTTTGTCATTAATATTATGCATCAGATGGGATTCCCGGATTTATGGTGTAAGTGGATTTAGGGGATTTTAATTTCCGCGAGATCTTCCGTCTTGGTGAATGGGTCACCTACGTTCGAGTTCAAGTGTGAAAAAGGGATGAGGCAAGGTGATCCTATCTCCCCGTTCATTTTTTTGCTTGTTATTGAAGCTCTCTCTTGTTTGATGGATAAGGCTAAAGTGGAAGGTATTTTTCAAGGTATTAATATCCCTAACGGTGGTCAGTGTATTTCTCATCTTTTGTATGCGGATGACGCTATAATTCTGGGGAAATGGTCGTCAGAAAATGTTAAGACTGTCGTTAGAATCCTTCAGGTTTTTTCATTTGCTCGGGCCTAAAAATAAACTTGTCCAAGTCTAATATGTATGCGGTCGGGGTTGAAGGGAGAGAGGTCGAGGAACAAGCGGCTAGGGTCGGGTGTAAAGCGATACGCTTCCTTTTCGGTATTTGGGGTTAGTGGATGGTGCTAACATGAGTAATATTAATAGTTGGAAACCGGTGTATGACGTCTTTAAAGTCAGGTTATCGAAATGGAAGGCAAAATCTCTCTCGATTAGGGGTGGGCTAGTGCTTATCAAGTCCGTTCTAGAAAGCCTTCCTACTTTTTACTTCTCCATCTATAAAGCTCCTATTAAGGTTATTAAGGACCTTGAAGGTATGATTAAACATTTTCTATTGGGGGGGGGGGGGTTCTCATGAGGGGCAAAAAATTCATTGGGTGGCTTGGGATAAGGTCTCGGTCCCTAAAGATTTCGGTGGGCTTGGGCTTTGTAAGCTTAGAGATATAAATTTGGCTCTATTATCTAAGTGGTGTTGGAGGTTTAAGGCGGAGGAGAATTGTCTTTGGCATAAAGTGGTCAATGCTATCCACTGTGGTGCTCGAAATTGGGATTAATTGCCTGCTAGAAAGAATTTGGGAGGTCATTGGAGTAAATTAGTGAAATGGATAGCTATGACTATGGTGGATGATATTCCGTTGAGAAGTTTTTTTAGAGGTATTCCAGGAAAAGGAGATTGTATCGCTTTCCGGCTTGATCCATGGGTTTCTAGCGACCCGCTTAAAGATGTTTTCCCTGGACTTTTTCAACTGGAGGCTGATAGAAGAGTTAAAATTAGTGAGCATATTCTGAATGGTAATGGCCAAAACAGGTTCTCGTGGAATTGGAAAAGGCCTCTCGTGTCTGCCTTAGAGAGGGACGACCTGTCGCATCTTTCGAGTCTTCTGGACGCGTTCAATGTCTCTGGTAATATGGATAAGTGGGTTTGGCTCGGAAACGGGTCGGAGTATTTCAGCGTCGGTGTGGTAAAAAAGGTTCTTGTCAAAGGTAATGATTCGGAGATGTCAATCCCTGACTTTTGCGGAAGCGTATGATGTGTGACTTGTTTAATACCATTGAATTCAATCATAATAAACAACTATATGATCAAAACGATGTTCATCCATTCATTAAGTTTAAAGTATTACAAACACCATTTATTTAAGTTCCAAACAGCCCAACCTTCGACTAAGTTACAAATCAACAAAAGTGGATGACATCTAAACTTGGAATTTACTTCTAGAAACTACACCAGCGCTCAAGATCCAACTTGTTACCTGAAATACATGTAATTTTGGAAAACATCAACAAAAGTTGAGCGAGTTTATGCGTTTTGTATGAGTACTGACAAACTTGTAAACTTTTGAGAGACTTCTTTGAAAACAGGTATGAAAAGCATTTATGAACAGATCAAATTAATGTTTTACAAGGACATTAAAGCATGAGAAGACATAGGGAGCACTCAAAATGAGTAGGCTTATACCCTCGTCGATTTCCTCGACTGTGTCGAATTTTCCCATTCGACCGAGTCAATTTACCTTGACTATGTCAATTTACCTTGACAGTGTCAATTTACCTTGACAGTTGTCGATTTACCTCGACTGGGACACCGAAGCACTCAAGTGGTCACTTAAGGACCATGAGTGGGGCTCGGCCGTACCCGTTAGATCTAACCTTCGTTCCTAATTAAGAGTTAATGGCATTTCAAATTTAATCTATGCTCACATGATCTAATAGTTCATTTCATAGTCAATTAATACCGTTTAAACATTCGTAACATGTATTCCACCCCCGAGAGTTATAAACCGAAAACAGTTAAGAAAAAAGGGGACATGAACTCACAGTTTTGTGTTCTTCAATCCGACGTAACTCAAGTTGCTACTAGTGTGCACGACTAACTACAACGTACTACGGTCTATTAGACCGGGGGGGGGGGGGGGGTCGGTCCTTGACGTAGTATTAATTAGTGTCTTTGAGTTACGTTTCATTGTGCCTTCAATATTATTCCAAGTTACATAATTATTAGTTAAAATAATAAATATTTTAACTTAAATTATATTTATTAGATTTTGGAATAATTGTTAAAGCAATATATTTTAGCTTGATACTTTTCAAGCATTTATGTATATATTTCCTTACCAAGGATGGGTGTATTTGTATTCGTATCCTTATACTTGTATATTTTTGCCATGTGTTGGGGTCGTATTCCGGAGTGAAATTATACGTACGAGGATACGTATTTTCTTATAATTGTTAAGTATTCTTATACTTAATTCTGAATTAATTTGTCCGAAATAAAATTTCTAACAAAAATCACATCAATATATATATTCCCAAAATATTTATATTTTAAGAAATATCACTTAGAAAAATTATTCATAATTTTCCCTTGGCAAAAATATTTATAAGTCTAAAAAATAATATATTTCCAAGTCTACCTTAGAGAATATATATATAAATCCATTTTTCTTCCAAAAACAATATATTTCATGTTTATTTGAGAAAATATATTTTTCTTTGAAAAAACAATATATTTCATGTTTATTTGAGAAAATATATTTTTCTTTCAAAAATAATATATCTTCCAATAATTCCAAGAAAATATATATATTTTTATTTGCTCAAAAATAATATATTTTCTCTTTGTCAAAAATATGATATATATTGTAATAATTGTAAAAATCATGTTTTTGTTCTCTTGGTGTCTAAAATATTATTTACCAAAAATATACTTGGGAATAAGTTTTCCGGAATATTTTTGTGAGTTATATTCCTTTGTTCGGTTTCACCAATATTTTGTGTATTCATTCTCTTGGAATTTTGGTAATATTTTGGATTGTAATTTCTTGTTATTTTGGTGAGTTATATTATTTTAAGTCCTAAATATTATAACTATTAAACATTATATGCAAATAATCACACATATGGTGACATCAAAATATATATTTCCCAAATACATATTTAGTCACGTTTATTTACAAAAACCAACCTCCAATATTTATAATCTTGTAACAAAAATTATGGCGAACTTTATTATAAAAACCGTGGTTAAAAATCTACTTGTAAATATTTGTTTAAAAATATTTTTCTAAGTGTTTGATTTCTACAAAAAATTTGCCATAGTTTCCCCTTAAAAATTGAGGTTTCCATGCTTTCAAAGCATATCATTTTCTTTTAAAATTATCGTCAATCATCAACAAATCATTCAACACTTACCATGTGCCAAAAATATGAAATTTATACTATGTCATGAACTTGAAACTTTGTAAAAATTTGTAGTAACTTACTAGTGTATTTAGTAAGCTTAGTTAGCCTTTAAAGTTTGGTTATTCATTTAAAAATATCATTCTTGAAGAATTTAGATCTTCACAACTTTTGAAGTGATTTTCTAAAAATGTTTCTTCATAAATTTTTCTTGTCACATATGTGCTTCTATACCTTATTAACCACCAAAAATAAGGTTTATTTATTTAAGAACCAAGATTTAGTAAAAATTGTATTTCTAACTTGGTTTCTTGAATAATCATTCTTGAAATCTTAGATTAACAAGACTTACAATTCACTTTAATCATTCTTTTACAAGAAAACAATATATTCTTTCAAGTTCATGATTTATGTAAGGATGATCTATGGATCTATAACACTTTCATCCTCTCATCTTGCTAGATTATGTTTTTAATCAAGATCTAGCAAGTTCGTATGATGATCTACATCATTTATATAAGTAAACAACAATCAACAAGTATAACCACACATAAACATCAAGATTTCTTTAAGATTTAAGCTTATGTTCATGTTTCATTCTCTTGATTCTTAGTTTTCTTCAAGATTAACATCATGTATCTTCTTCTAATCACTTAAATAAGATGTAAAATGAAGAGATTAGTGTTCTTACTACTAGCTCAAGGATAGGGATGATCAAGAGAAGAAATGAGGTGGATAAAAGCAAATGGTGAAGGTCCTTCCAATTCCGTTGCTTGCAACCTTCTTAGATAGGCCCGAGACACCTTAGAATCACCTTGGATTACTTGGAATTGGATTGAAAATGAAGATTTATGGAAGGGTTGTTGTGGCCGTGAATGATGGAGGAAGAAGAAGGAGTTTTGTGAAGTTGGAAAGTGTTAGAATGATAGGTTTGGTGAACTAATGGTTTTTATAAAAGTTTCCAACATTCTTTGGCATATGGTATAACATGTTAGCATATTCCTTGACAAAATCTTATAGAATACAACAAAGAAATCAAGTGTGGGACCCATGTCCCCTAACCGGCTATCAAATGGGGGGGGGGGTAAAGTGTAACTTTTAATGGTAAGTTACTTGATTTAGTTAGGATTCAATGGTGCTAGTTAGGTATTTTTATGTATTTAATGTTTATGAGATGTAATATGATGTTCGGTGATCATAACTAGCTTCATAACATAAAAACAGTGCTACTAGTAAAAATTTGATGTTTCGGGTAGTGTCCGGTTGTTCGTTTCGTTACTGTTTGTTAAAGTGCTAAATTGCGCAGTTTAGTGTGCTTTATGTAGTCTTTTATGACAGTTTCGATTCCCGACACTTAGGAAAGTATTCTGGATGATTATATCACAATTCTGCTTTATAATTAGATGTTAAAAGCTGAATTTTACTGAATTTGTTTATTATCTGCAGAATTTTGTAGTTTTAGTGTGTTTCTGGCACTTTCCGGTACCTATGTCATCACTAGGAAGGCAGTTTTGTAATCCCTACTTTCCTACCCACTATACTAGTGTACACTTGGTCCTGGGCTTATTTTGTATCTTAACATCATGTCTATCTAAGTACTAAACTCCCGTCAGTGCTTCTAGTTTGTCTGATAACTGTGCCAATTCTGTTATGTGCATTAATAGAACTATATCGTGTTGCATGTAGTAATGACAAAAGTCTTGCAACATGAAATGCCATTGTTACGGAAATCAGAAATTCATTTGTCTTGTAAACTAAATCATGCATAGTCATTAAAGCACATATTACTGTTTAATTATTGTATGGAATGCATGGAAAAGTGCCAGTTGTCACATTCTCCCCCCGTTGAAAGAATTTCGTCCTGAAATTCAAGCAATGCCATCGGTCGCAGGGGAGTTGTGAATCAAATGTGGTCACTTAGGCTTAATTTGGTCTTCATGTTCCCAATTAAACTCTGGGCCATGATAAGAATTCCAACGAACTCTAACAAACCAATTACGACTTCTCCGTGTTTTGCGGACTTCTAGTCTGCAACCTTAACAGGTTCTTTAATAAATTGGAGTTTGTCGTTGACGTGAGTCTTGTTTGTGGTAATAACGACTGTTCCTAGAGTCAGACACCTCTAAAGGCTAGACACGTGAAACATGTCGTGCTTACTGCTGAATTTCTCTGGAAGTTTCAGCTTATGTGCAATGGCCTCGATCCTTTCCAGGATATCGAAAGGTCTAATATACCGTGGGTCCAACCTCCCACGCTTCCCAAATCAAACCACGCCTTCTCAAGGCGAAACTTTCAATAATATCATCTCTCCCAATTTAAATTCCAACAGTTTCCACCGCTCGCTGGCGTAGATTCTCTATATACCATGTGCTTGACTTGATACGATCACGTATCCGATCGATCTTGTCTGTAGTATCCTGAACCAACTCGGGCCAGTAAATTGTTTATCTCCGGTCTCCGTCCAACACAACGGGGACCGACACTTACGTTCCTATAAAGCTTTACGCGAGACGGCCTAACGGCGGTGTGATAAATATTATTGTAGGAAGACTTCACTAAAGGCAAGTGAGTAATCCATCTTTTCATCAAAGTTTATCACACAAGCACATAGTAGGTCTACCAAAGTCTGTATCGTTCGCTTGCTCTGGTCGTCCGTCTGAGGGTGAAATGTAGCACTAAGGTCCAATCGTGACCTAAACGCTTTTGAAACGTCTGCCATATCCTTGGCACAAAACGACCATCTCGGTCGGACATGATAGAATCAGGCACTCCATGACGTGCCACAATCTTTTTAGGCTAAATCTTTGCTAATTCCCTAGCGCTGTCTTCCTCACTGTTTGGCAGGAAATGTGCACTCTTGGTGTGTCGATCAATAATCACCCAATTCATATGGTGACCTTTTTGGGTTCTTGGTAGCTTGTAGCGAAATCCCTTGAGATTCGTTCCCACTTCCACATGGGAATCTCAGGCTGTTGCAGCAGCCCTGATGGTTTCTGGCGTTCTGTCTTAACTTTGACACAAGTAAGACAGTTACCCACATGTGTAGCTATATCAGCTTCCATTTTGGGCCACTCATACTAATCCTTCAATTCTTGGTACATCTTGTGAGATCCAGGGTGGATCGAGTACCTTGACCTATGAGCCTTGTCCCAAAATCAGCGTACGAAAATGTCGCGAAACAGAACCCAGAGTCGTTCCAGGAAGTATAAGGTTCCGTCCTCCTTAGGCAATACTGTACTTCTATTTCATATAACGCTTCAACTCAAAGGTTCTCTGGTTTGAGCATCTCTCGCTCAGCTTCGCAAAACCGAGTAGTGGGGAGTTCTAGTGAGAGAGAGTAACAAATTGAAGGTTCTCTGGTTTGAGCATCTCTCGCTCAGCCTTACCAAATGACGTGGCCTCCTACGTGAGAATCAGTAAAGGGTTTCTCAAAGGCCAATAAGTTGAGAGGAAATAAGAGTGGAGAGTTCTAGTGAGAGAGAGTAACAAATTGAATACCTTTGGGAGTTGTGTGGAGTCCTCTTTATTTAGGGAGAGCTTTCTTCCCTTGGGGAAGCCCCCTGTAAAACTCATCTTTCCAATTGGGTAAGTATTATCCTTTAAGGTGTAACTCATGCAGGTTGCCTTGCCTCTTTAGTGAAAGTCCGAGTCTGTATGTCTCAGTGACAGTTTTACACGCTTTTGGTTAAAGTCATATCAAGTTGACTTTGTAGTCTTGGAACTTGAGATGTGTACAGTAACAGAGCTTCCGGCTGCTAGTCACTTGTATTCCTATTTCATGCTTCCTTCTTGATGCTTCCAACTCCGCTCAGTGGGAGTTTCTGGGTGCCCAGATCATCAACCCCCAGTCACAATTATCTATAGTGTAAGCATATGTGCTTATGACTTAGTAAAATCTAGTCTAGTGTATGATCTTTTGTTATAAGTTATTAATAAGCTATGAGCACAGAGTGTGTTAATTTTCTAGCTTTGAAGTTGCAACGTATTTTTCTAATTGTTATTTGATGTTAAAAGTTGTTAGGGAAATGTGGGGGAGCTGTGAGCTAGAAATTTTTTCTTGCCTAGCTAGGGCTGTCCAAAATGCCTGAAAAATGCTCGTTCGATTTCTGCTCAGTTTGTAAATGAGCCGCTCGGCTCGGTTCGATTTGAAAACTAGCCTAGCATGAGCAAAGGTCCGCTTGCTCGTCGATCGCTCGGTTTCGCTCGAATTATTTTTATTAAATAACATATATATATATATATATATATATAGAAATGTTAACATACTTCACGGCTTATCATACTTCACGTAGGAGACAATGGTAACCGTTGGATCAGGGGTATAATCACGCATGTAACATATAATCACGCATGGGACCACATAATCACGCATGGGATCCAAAATCACGGACGTTATTTTGGTCAAAAAAAATAATTACGCATGTTATATATTTCGTGAAGTACGTTAATGTACGTTAAGGCGTGAAGTACATTATACTTTCTCTCTCTCTCTATATATATATATATATATATAGGGAGGGGCTCATGCGAGAACCACCCTTATTGTGAGAACCTTGAGAATCAATGTGAACACAACCTAAAATAGCTAAAAAAACCTAAAAAAACCTAACCCCCACCCCCCCCCCCCCAAAACCTAAACCCCCACCCCCCCCCCCCCCAAAAAAAAACCTAAACCCCCCTCCCCCACCCCCCAAAAACCTAAACCCCCCACCCCCCCCCCCCCCCAAGCTAAAATGCTAAAAACTAAACCCCCAAAAAACCTAAAAAAAAAAAAAAAATCCAAATTTTTTTTTTGATTTTTTAAATATTTTTTAGGGTAAAATGGCTACTTTTCGAAGCCAAAAAAAATTTTTTTTTTTTTTTTTGGGTTCGAAAAGTAGCGATTTTAACCTAAAAAATATTAAAAAAAATCAAAAAAAAAAAATTTTGTGTGATTTTTAGCTATTTTTAGGCATTTTTGGTGTGTTCACATTGGTTCTCGCGGTTCTCACAATAAGAGGTGGTTCTCGCATGATCTTCTCCCTATATATATATATATAGTTATATATATAGTTATATAGATAAGTAGCCCAAAATTTTAAAAGCGCAAGAAAATACTATACTAGCCCAACTCAATACCAAAACCTAACCCTAATTCTTAAAAGAATCATATAATATCTCTGCCACAATCACATAATCACATACCTCGGCACCTCACTGCTGCTCAACTGAAAAAATGGAATCTCGCTACTATAATTGATGAATCGGGAGAAAATCTGGTGAGATATCTGGACAACGTTGATGTAATTTCAACAAAGGATCCAAATACCTCGCTGCTGCTCAACTGCTCAAGTTCAACTCATATGGAATCTTGCTGCTCAACTGCTCAAGTTCAACTCAACTCATGATTACTTTCAACAGAGGATCCAAATCAGCAAAGGTACAATCTTGATTGATATGATTGTATTGTTGTATCAGTGAGTCATGATGATCAATAGTGTATGTGTAGTTATAAGTTATCTGCAAACTAGATAGTTATGAAGAAATTATGATGATCATATCTGTTATTAAACACGTGTAAGTGATGTTAATGTTCTATTGAAAAAGTAAGTTATGTTGATCTGGTAATGTAAATTATATTTCGGATGAACTAGATTTGATGTTAAGAAAATCGAGTGTAGCTCTTTCCTTTTTAGACATTTGCGGTGATCTTTTGTTTTAACGATACTTTTGTTATGCTTATGTTCAATTATGCTTATGTTATGCCTAAAATGTTTAAGCTGAGTATAATACATTATGGATCTGAGCTGCTCATGTTATGCCTAAATTGTTTAAGCTGAGTATAATACATTATGGATCTAAGCTGAGTATAATACATCAAACACTTTTAGAATCATAATTTTAGTTATTTATTGCTTTTGTTAGTAAGGTGTTGGACATGTTTTAATTAAGTTAGGATTTGTTTTTGTTGAATGTAGCCTTGTAATAGTCTTGATTTCAGTTTTTTTTTGTTTTGCTACATATGTTTTAATTTCGGTACTGAGAAAAATTGAGCGAATACGATCCGCTCGATTTAAATTCAATCCGAGCACGAGCATCACTTTTGTGCTCGGTTTTGAAAATTTGATCGGATCGGATCGGTAGTAATTCAATCTGAACACGAGCAGACCCTCGATCAGATCAGATCGGCTCATGAACACCCCTATGCCTAGCTTTAAGCTAGAAGCTTGGTATATGAAGCTACTAACGTGAAGCTAATCGCATGTGAAAATTGTTGTACAAATTTTTTGTATCTTCTTTCTGTACTCCTTGTACCTTCTATTTTGTCGATTACGTATGCCACTTGCACATGTCACTTGCATTGGACGGCTTCAATGTGACAGATGGGACGTATGCAACAGGGGAGGCGATTTCTTTTGCTTCTATAAATCGGTAAGTCTTTCTTCCTTCCGGGTTGTAGTTTTTCGTGGCTGCTAATGTAAAGAATGATATTGCTATTCATTATCAAAGTTGTCACAAGCCGATGTTGATCAGTTATGTTCCGAACATGGGATTAACCAGCCTTATGATCCAGTAGCCCCTGATACCATATAAGCTTTCCTGTAATTTTATAAAAATATAAGCTTTATATTATACATAATACCTATACACATTTCATTTAATAACAAAAAAAAAAAAAAAAAAGGAAACATGGACCAACGGTAGAATGGGTCACCTACGTTCGAGTTCAAGTGTGAAAAAGGGATGAGGCAAGGTGACCCTATCTCCCCGTTCATTTTTTTGCTTGTTATTGAAGCTCTCTCTTGTTTGATGGATAAGGCTAAAGTGGAAGGTATTTTTCAAGGTATTAATATCCCTAACGGTGGTCAGTGTATTTCTCATCTATTGTATGCGGATGACGCTATAATTCTGGGGAAATGGTCGTCAGAAAATGTTAAGACTGTCGTTAGAATCCTTCGGGTTTTTTTCATTTGCTCGGGCCTAAAAATAAACTTGTCCAAGTCTAATATGTATGCGGTCGGGGTTGAAGGGATAGAGGTCGAGGAACATGCAGCTAGGGTCGGGTGTAAAGCGATACGCTTCCTTTTCGGTATTTGGGGTTAGTGGATAGTGCTAACATGAGTAATATTAATAGTTGGAAACCGATGTATGACGTCTTTAAAGTCAGGTGATCGAAATGGAAGGCAGAATCTCTCTCGATTAGGGGTGGGCTAGTGCTTATCAAGTCCGTTCTAGAAAGCCTTCCTACTTTTTACTTCTCCATCTATAAAGCTCCTATTAAGGTTATTAAGGACCTTGAAGGTATGATTAAACATTTTCTATTGGGGGGGGGGGGGTGTTCTCATGAGGGGCAAAAAATTCATTGGGTGGCTTGGGATAAGGTTTCGGTCCCTAAAGATTTCGGTGGGCTTGGGCTTTGTAAGCTTAGAGATATAAATTTGGCTCTATTATCTAAGTGGTGTTGGAGGTTTAAGGCGGAGGAGAATTGTCTTTGGCATAAAGTGGTCAATGCTATCCACTGTGGTGCTCGAAATTGGGATTAATTGCCTGCTAGAAAGAATTTGGGAGGTCATTGGAGTAAATTAGTGAAATGGATAGCTATGACTATGGTGGATGATATTCCGTTGAGAAGTTTTTTTAGAGGTATTCCAGGCAAAGGAGATTGTATCGCTTTCCGGCTTGATCCATGGGTTTCTAGCGACCCGCTTAAAGATGTTTTCCCTAGACTTTTTCAACTGGAGGCTGATAGAAGAGTTAAAATTAGTGAGCATATTCTGAATGGTAACGGCCAAAACAGGTTCTCGTGGAATTGGAAAAGGCCTCTCGTGTCTGCCTTAGAGAGGGACGACCTGTCGCATCTTTCGAGTCTTCTGGACGCCTTCAATGTCTCTGGTAATATGGATAAGTGGGTTTGGCTCGGAAACGGGTCGGAGGATTTCAGCGTCGGTGCGGTAAAAAAGGTTCTTGTCAAAGGTAGTGATTCGGAGATGTCACACCCTGACTTTTGCGGAAGCGTATGATGTGTGACTTGTTTAATACCATTGAATTCAATCATAATAAACAACTATATGATCAAAACGATGTTTATCCATTCATTAAGTTTAAAGTATTACAAACACCATTTATTTAAGTTTCAAACAACCCAACCTTCGACTAAGTTACAAATCAACAAAAGTGGATGACATCTAAACTTGGAATTTACTTCTAGAAACTACACCAGCGCTCAAGATCCAACTTGTTACCTGAAATACATGTAATTTTCGAAAACATCAACAAAAGTTGAGCGAGTTTATGCGTTTTGTATGAGTACCGACAAACTTGTAAACTTTTGAGAGATTTCTTTGAAAACAGGTATGAAAAGCATTTATGAACAGATCAAATTAATGTTTTACAAGGACATTAAAGCATGTGAAGACATAGGGAGCACTCAAAATGAGTAGGCTTATACCCTCGTCGATTTCCTCGACTGTGTCGAATTTTCCCATTCGACCGAGTCAATTTACCTTGACTATTTCAATTTACCTTGACAGTGTCAATTTACCTTGACAGTTGTCGATTTACCTCGACTGGGACACCGAAGCACTCAAGTGGTCACTTAAGGACCATGAGTGGGGCTCGGCCGTACCCGTTAGATCTAACCTTCGTTCCTAATTAAGAGTTAATGGCATTTCAAATTTAATCTATGCTCACATGATCTAATAGTTCATTTCATAGTCAATTAATACCGTTTAAACATTCGTAACATGTATTCCACCCCCGAGAGTTATAAACCGAAAACAGCTAAGAAAAAAAAGGGACATGAACTCATAGTTTTGTGTTCTTCAATCCGACGTAACTCAAGTTGCTACTAGTGTGCACGACTACCTACAACGTACTACGGTCTATTAGACGGGGGGGTCGGTCCTTGACGTAGTATTAATTAGTGTCTTTGAGTTACGTTTCATTATGCCTTCAATATTATTCCAAGTTACATAATTATTTGTTAAAATAATAAATATTTTAACTTAAATTATATTTATTAGATTTTGGAATAATTGTTAAAGCAATATATTTTAGCTTGATACTTTTCAAGCATTTATGTATGTATTTCCTTACCAAGGATGGGTGTATTTGTATTCGTATCCTTATACTTGTATATTTTTGCCATGTGTTGGGGTCGTATTCCGGAGTGAAATTATACGTACAAGGATACGTATTTTCTTATAATTGTTAAGTATTCTTATACTTAATTCTGTATTAATTTGTCAGGAATAAAATTTCTAATAAAAATCACATCAATATATATATTCCCAAAATATTTATATTTTAAGAAATATCACTTAGAAAAATTATTCATAATTTTTCCCTTGGCAAAAATATTTATAAGTCTAAAAAATAATATATTTCCAAGTCTACCTTAGAGAATATATATATAAATCCATTTTTCTTCCAAAAACAATATATTTCATGTTTATTTGAGAAAATATATTTTTCTTTGAAAAAACAATATATTTCATGTTTATTTGAGAAAATATATTTTTCTTTCAAAAATAATAAATCTTCCAATAATTCCAAGAAAATATATATATTTTTATTTGCTCAAAAATAATATATTTTCTCTTTGTCAAAAATATGATATATATTGAAATAATTGTAAAAATCATATTTTTGTTCTCTTGGTGTCCAAAATATTATTTACCAAAAATATACTTGGGAATAAGTTTTCCGGAATATTTTTGTGAGTTATATTCCTTTGTTCGGTTTCACCAATATTTTGTGTATTCATTCTCTTGGAATTTTGATAATATTTTGGATTGTAATTTCTTGTTATTTTGGTGAGTTATATTATTTTAAGTCCAAAATATTATAACTAATACACATTATATGCAAATAATCACACATATGGTGACATCAAAATATATATTTCCCAAATACATATTTAGTCACGTTTATTTACAACAACCAACCTCCAATATTTATAATCTTGTAACAAAAATTATGGCGAACTTTATTATAAAAACCGTGGTTAAAAATCTACTTGTAAATATTTGTTTAAAAATATTTTTCTAAGTGTTTGATTTCTACAAAAAATTTGCCATAGTTTCCCCTTAAAAATTGAGGTTTCCATGCTTTCAAAGCATATCATTTTCTTTTAAAATTATCGTCAATCATCAACAAATCATTCAACACTTACCATGTGCCAAAAATATGAAATTTATACTATGTCATGAACTTGAAACTTTGTAAAAATTTGTAGTAACTTACTAGTGTATTTAGTAAGCTTAGTTACCCTTTAAAGTTTGGTTATTCATTTAAAAATATCATTCTTGAAGAATTTAGATCTTCACAACTTGTGAAGTGATTTTCTAAAAATGTTTCTTCATAAATTTTTCTTGTCACATATGTGCTTCTATACCTTATTAACCACCAAAAATGAGGTTTATTTATTTAAAAACCAAGATTAAGTAAAAATTGTATTTCTAACTTGGTTTCTTGAATAATCATTCTTGAAATCTTAGATTTACAAGACTTACAATTCACTTTAATCATTCTTTTACAAGAAAACAATATATTCTTTCAAGTTCATGATTTATGTAAGGATGATCTATGGATCTATAACACTTTCATCCTCTCATCTTGCTAGATTATGTTTTTAATCATGATCTAGCAAGTTCGTATGATGATCTACATCATTTATATAAGTAAACAACAATCAACAAGTATAACCACACATAAACATCAAGATTTCTTTAAGATTTAAGCTTATGTTCATGTTTCATTCTCTTAATTCTTAGTTTTCTTCAAGATTAACATCATGTATCTTCTTTTAATCACTTAAATAAGATGTAAAATGAAGAGATTAGTGTTCTTACTATTAGCTCAAGGATAGGGATGATCAAGAGAAGAAATGAGGTGGATAAAAGCAAATGGTGAAGGTCCTTCCAATTCCGTTGCTTGCAACCTTCTTAGATAGGCCCGAGACACCTTAGAATCACCTTGGATTACTTGGAATTGGATTGAAAATGAAGATGTATGGAAGGGTTGTTGTGGCCGTGAATGATGGAGGAAGAAGAAGGAGTTTTGTGAAGTTGGAAAGTGTTAGAATGATAGGTTTGGTGAACTAATGGTTTTTATAAAAGTTTCCAACATTCTTTGGCATATGGTATAACATGTTAGCATATTCCTTGACAAAATCTTATAGAATATAACAAAGAAATCAAGTGTGGGACCCATGTCCCCTAACCGGCTATCAAATGGGGGGGGGGGTAAAGTGTAACTTTTAATGGTAAGTTACTTGATTTAGTTAGGATTCAATGGTGCTAGTTAGGTATTTTTATGTATTTAATGTTTATGAGATGTAATATGATGTTCGGTGATCATAACTAGCTTCATAACATAAAAACAGTGCTACTAGTAAAAATTTGATGTTTCGGGTAGTGTCCGGTTGTTCGTTTCGTTACTGTTTGTTAAAGTGCTAAATTGCGCAGTTTAGTGTGCTTTATGTAGTCTTTTATGACAGTTTCGATTCCCGACACTTAGGAAAGTATTCTGGATGATTATATCACAATTCTGCTTTATAATTAGATGTTAAAAGCTGAATTTTACTGAATTTGTTTATTATCTGCAGAATTTTGTAGTTTTAGTGTGTTTCTGGCACTTTCCGGTACCTATGTCATCAATAGGAATGCAGTTTTGTAATCCCTACTTTCCTACCCACTATACTAGTGTACACTTGGTCCTGGGCTTATTTTGTATCTTAACATCATGTCTATCTAAGTACTAAACTCCCGTCAGTGCTTCTAGTTTGTCTGATAACTGTGCCAATTCTGTTATGTGCATTAATAGAACTATATCGTGTTGCATGTAGTAATGACAAAAGTCTTGCAACATGAAATGCCATTGTTACAGAAATCAGAAATTCATTTGTCTTGTAAACTAAATCATGCATAGTCATTAAAGCACAGATTACTGTTTAATTATTGTATGGAATGCATGGAAAAGTGCCAGTTGTCACATTCTCCCCCGTTGAAAGAATTTCGTCCTGAAATTCAAGCAATGCCATCGGTCGCAGGGGAGTTTTGAATCAAATGTGGTCACTTAGGCTTAATTTGGTCTTCATGTTCCCAATTAAACTCTGGGCCATGATAAGAATTCCAACGAACTCTAACAAACCAATTACGACTTCTCCGTGTTTTGCGGACTTCCAGTCTGCAACCTTAACAGGTTCTTTAATAAATTGGAGTTTGTCGTTGACGTGAGTCTTGTTTGTGGTAATAACGACTATTCCAAGAGTCAGACTCCTCTAAAGGCTAGACACGTGAAACATGTCGTGCTTACTGCTGAATTTCTCTGGAAGTTTCGGCTTATGAGCAATGGCCTCGATCCTTTCCAGGATCTCGAAAGGTCTAATATACCGTGGGTCCAACCTCCCACGCTTCCCAAATCATACCACGCCTTCCCAAGGCGAAACTTTCAATAATATCATCTCTCCCAATTTAAATTCCAACAGTTTCCACCGCTCGCTGGCGTAGATTCTCTATATACCATGTGCTTGACTTGATACGATCATGTATCCGATCGATCTTGTCTGTAGTATCCTGAACCAACTCGGGCCAGTAAATTGTTTATCTCCGGTCTCCGTCCAACACAACGGGGACCGACACTTACGTTCCTATAAAGCTTTGCGCGAGACGGCCTAACGGCGGTGTGATAAATATTATTGTAGGAAGACTTCACTAAAGGCAAGTGAGTAATCCATCTTTTCATCAAAGTTTATCACACAAGCACATAGTAGGTCTACCAAAGTCTATATCGTTCGCTTGCTCTGGTCGTCCGTCTGAGGGTGAAATGTAGCACTAAGGTCCAATCGTGACCTAAACGCTTTTGAAACGTCTGCCATATCCTTGGCACAAAATGACCATCTCGGTCGGACATGATAGAATCAGGCACTCCATGACGTGCCACAATCTTTTTAGGCTAAATCTTTGCTAATTCCCTTGCGCTGTCTTCCTCACTGTTTGGCAGGAAATGTGCACTCTTGGTGTGTCGATCAATAATCACCCAATTCATATGGTGACCTTTTTGGGTTCTTGGTAGCTTGTAGCGAAATCCATTGAGATTCGTTCCCACTTCCACATGGGAATCTCAGGCTGTTGCAGCAGCCCTGATGGTTTCTGGCGTTCTGTCTTAACTTTGACACAAGTAAGACAGTTACCCACATGTGTAGCTATATCAGCTTCCATCTTGGGCCACTCATACTAATCCTTCAATTCTTGATATATCTTGTCAGATCCAGGGTGGATCGAGTACCTTGACCTATGAGCCTTGTCCCAAAATCAGCGTACGAAAATGTCGCGAAACAGAACCCAGAGTCGTTCCAGGAAGTATAAGGTTCCATCCTCCTTAGGCAATACTGTACTTCTATTTCATATAACGCTTCAGCTCGAAGGTTCTCTGGTTTGAGCATCTCTCGCTCAGCTTCGCAAAACCGAGTAGTGGGGTTCGTCTTCATGGTCATTATAACATCTGTGCTTGTAATCATTGTGAACAATTCAGTTATCAATAAAACAACGTTATTTGACCCCATTGTTTGTTTGTTTATGTTTGACATTTTTCATGTTTTGGTTTTTATTCAATTTCAAACTCTACATCGCTTTCTGGAGAGTTATACGCAAACTGGTGCGTAAACGTACTCAGTTTAACGCGAAAAATACTCCGGAACATCAACCTATACTTAACATACCTTAAATAACCTTTACATAACTTAGAAATAAGTTTTGAAGGCTTTGGTATGGCAAAAACAAGTTAATTCGCCTACAGGGACTAAATTTGACAAACTACGAAAGTAGGCCAATTTGAACTGTAACGAACATTCTGGAACATGACCATAAGTTAAACACACCTTAAATATCCTTTATATAGCTTAGAAATAGGTTTTGAGGGGTTCGGTGTGCTAAAATAAACTTTTGGGTCATTCAGGGACTAAAAGTGTCAAAAAGTGCACAAGTTTGCACTTTCGCGCATAACTTACGTTCTGAATACATCCGGACATCCAAAAATTTATGTAAGCACTATAATATTTTATTTTAGTGTTTGGCATGAGAAAAATCCATTCGTCACGCAATTTGGATCGTTTTTCGCGCTTATGCGCATTCCGTCGTAATTAAGCGAACATCGCGATCGTACGACCAAACGAACCAGCATCCGGCATATTTTTGAGCATGTTTCATGTCCACAATGTTTAGGCATCTTTTTGGAGCCTTGAAAATGATTTAACGGGCTTCAAACGTGTGGAAAATGGACTGAAACATGTGCAGGGACCTAATCTGCCAATTCTGCAGAAAGGGGGGCTAGGCGTGACGCGAGGCCCTTTCAGATCAGCAAAAGCTGTTTTAACAGCTGTTAACAGCTGTTATGCCCTCTAAACTCAATTCCACTTGTTTGTTCCTGATCATGGGGGGCCAATATGATGCACATGGGGTTACCAACAAGTGTAGGGACAAGATCAAAGCACGGTATTCGAGGAACGATCCTAACGGTGGTCCAAATCCTATAAATACCCCTTGAATCACAACTCAAAACCCACTTGAAATCTGAGTTTTTCTCTAAGTGGTTGTGTTCATACACTTCCTACCTGAGATTACTTGGAGATCAAAGCTTTCGGGGACCCTTTGTAAGTGTTCTTTCGTTCTATTCATTCGTTTTAGCGTTAAAGTCAAACTTTGTTTGATTTTCTGTGTTGACCAGTTTATGGTCAATGCGAAGTTTGTTTGAACTTCATAACGTGAGCGTAATCATGATGGCTATAGTCCCTAGTGACTATACCTACTGATTACCACGTTATCTAGGCTCAGTGACGAGTTGTAGTTTCGGCCAAAATGTGTGTTATTTCGTATTTTGTAACCAAACTACTCATAGGTATCAAAACCATTTGTTTTGATACCAAACCTGTTTTCTAAACTTAGTTAAGCATGTTTTAACATGCTTAGCTCGTCACTTTTAGTTTAGTGCTTATATAGGGTCGTAAGGTAAGCGATCTAAACAATCGCTTATGCTTTCGAACCCGACCCGTTTGGTCGATCATTAGGATCCGACCAAACACATTAGGTGACCATAGTTGTATAGGGAATAATCTTCCAAGGTTAAACCTTATGGTCACATCGTTTGAGTAGTTGTATGATAGGTAGTATATATGCCTTAGGTAAATTACCAAAATGCCCTTTTAACGCCAAAATTCATTTTAAGCATATGTAACATAACTTTTGGTATCTAAACTGATTTGGTAACAATATTAGACATGTTAAGGCATATTTTACTTATCATAGGACTAGTTAGGCATTCCGAACGCGTTTCACGCGAACGACGCATTAAAGTAGCATAAGCTACCTAAACGAGTCGTAATGGGTCGTAAGCACTTAGGTTAGGTTTCATTTTAGTATGTAGGCTTTGTTAAACCATATTACATGAGTCTCCATACTCGTTTGGTTTACGAACCCTCATTCTATCTAATCCTCCGATTTAGGTCCGGTATATTAACATAGTTACCTATATTAGGTGCCGTTGATATCCGTGATCTCTAGCATTGTTTGGTTGTTACTCAAGGACTACTAAGCAATCTCAAGTGAGTACATATACCCCTCTTTTACTGTTTTCCAAACATTTTGGGGTGAAACACATGTGCCTACTTGTTACTTTCGTGCCTTTCATGCTTTCATATCATATGCTTGTTATGTTCAATAGTACATTATAGTACATGATTTCATTACATTTCATGCTATGTATGTCCATTGTGTGCATACTTAGTACATCGTTTTACATTACATTTCATGCTATGTATGTCCATTGTGTGCATACTTAGTACATTGTTTTACATTACATTTCATGCTATGTATGTCCATTGTGTGCAAACTTAGTACATTGTTTTACATTACATTTCACGCTATGTATGTTCATTTGATTTCATACTTAGTGCATTGTTTTCACATGCTTACATTTTGGTATGACATTTGGTTTGTTCAAATGGGACAATATACATTCATTAACATTAGCTACGCCATTCGTTAGTAGGTAATGGTACCATAGGACTTGACAACTCCCATTCCTGAACCCTAGGTTTGTTTGGGTGGAAGGAATGACCGAATTCGATAAACATAACACAGATAAACCTTTAATTTGTTTAAAGGTCTATCACCACAGTCACAAGGCTTGGATGTATGCATTTTCACAATACCGCATAGATGTTTGTATCAGTATAGCATGCATTTGTTCCACAAAACATAACTTTGACTTAAACTATGTTTAATTCAATACCCTGTTTTTATGCATTTTACCTATGGTTTAGTTGATATATTTCACATGCCATACATGATATTTTTTGGATACACATTATATGATTTACATTAAACATAAACATTTTGACATCGATATACACATTTGGTGATTTACATTAGACATGGACATTTTGATATGGTTTACACAATAACACTTGACAATTAATTTATACATGAACAATTTACATTGGTGGTTGTTTGGGTAAATGATTTGAGTAACGAGGCGTGTGTAATATGATACAAACATGGTGGATACGCCGCTGGTACTTCCTATATATAAGTGTTTGTATAATATTACATATCGTAGCGTTATTTAAATCATTTCAGTATAGACATATTACATTCTACACAAATAACATATTCTTCACAAGACATTGTTTTACAAAACAGTTTATTTTATACAACTCATTTTATTTGGTTATTTCATTAACCATACTCCTTTCTTTTCTATAATCTGATTTCTTATCGAGTTTTCATATGATTTATAAAAGAAAACACTTAACAAGATTCATGACTAATTTTTATTAGACCTTTCTTCTAAAAAATAAACCCAAGTCATGAATCCTATTTTCACAAAACCTATGTATCTCACAGGCATTTTTATGCTGACATACCTATTTTCACATGTGTTTTCAGGAGCTGTTGCTTAGGATGATGATCATGACACTAGGGCGGACCTGTGCCTTAGAAACTTAAAATAAAGATAGAACTAGTTTAATTATGTTCTGAACTCTTTATTTCTTGTTTAAAGACAATGTAACTCGCTTGTTTGATAAATAAAATATAACATTGTATGCCATGGTTGTGAAACAATTAATTCTGTTACAACACTCCCCGACGTTTCCGCCGCGGTTGCATGTTATACGCGGTCGGGGTGTGACAGTCATCTCTAAGGCTCACACCCTTAGAGGCTTTTACGCGATTTCTCGCGGCTCAAGGCGTATGCTACAACGCTTGCCCTGTCCAGGTGACACTTAATCTCACAGTCATGCCCATTCAGTAGCTCAATCCATCTTCGTTATCTTATAGTTAAGTCCTTATGATCAAAGATGTGTTGCGAACCTTTATGATCAGTAATGATCGTGCAGCGTTTTCCCATACATGTAATGATGCCAAATCTTCAACGCGCAATTACTGTACCTAGTTTAGAGCCTCTTCTCATGATCCCTTAATCAACGTGACACGTATGCGATGACTTGGTCTCGTTGCATCAACACGCAATCGAGACCTTGTCGAGAAGCGTCACAAAAACCGCAATTCTATTGGTACTGTCAGGTGAAGACAAGATAGGTATCTTCTAGGTTGGGGTTGTTAGCGGTTGAGCAGTACTTGAAAGGTTTTCTAGGGGTCGTGTGATACAGCGTACAATCCCAAAAATTCTTAGTTGCGTCTTTGGGACTCCTCAGTTCTTGATTGCAGGTTCGACATGAATCTCATTCTTATCCACCACGTATCCTAAGAATCTTGCCTCGCGAATCCCAAGTTCGAACTTAGACATCCTAACACACAACTGTTTTCTCTCTAAGAGTCACAAGATAAATTGCAGATGTTGCTCATGACCTTCCTTGGTCTTTGAGCTTATGAGAATGTAGTCGATAAATATAATCATGATCTTATCTAGGTATGGCTTGCACACCCGATTCATGAGGTCCACGAATGCTGCCGTTGCATGTGTTAAGCCAAATGGCATGACAAGGAACTCGTAATGCTCAAAGAGAATCCTAAAAGTCGATTTAGGGATACTTTCTTCTCGTATTTGCAGTTGAGGACATCCTGACCTCAAGTCATCCTTCCTGTAGTAATTAGAACCTTACGATTGGTTCAATCATGTCATCAATCCTTGGCAAAGGATACCGGTCCTTGATATCCAATTCTCTGAAGTTGATGCAAAACGGAAACTGTCGAATTTTCTTCTCGCGCACTTAACTAATGATACCTTGTCCTTAAGTCCACTTTGGAATAGTAGCTGGGACCTTACAGTTGGTCGACAGGTCATCGATTCTCGGTAAGGGGTACCGATTCTTGATGGTTTGTCGTCTATCTCCCTGTAACCTATGCGTAATACTTTTCCACATTAATTCTTCAGAGTTTCTCTCATATTAGGCTGTGTACACGTGTAAAAGAAACTGTCGTCCTACTTCCTAATGAATATCACCGGGGGCTTCCCACGGTGAAAGGCTCGGCCTGGTAGATTTCCTCTGTCTAGCAACTCTTGCAGTTGCATCAGAGGCTCATGTATCTCGGACGGAGCTAGTTGGTAAGGCATCATCTGTCACTGGTGCCGCTCCTGGCACTAGGTTCATCCTAAACTCCTCTTGTCGCTGTGGAGGTAACTCAGGTAAGTCTTCAGGAAAAGCTTCTGGAAATTCATCCACCACGGGGATGTCTTCAGGCTTTGGCTTCATGGTCTCCTTATCGACAACATGAGCAAGGAAGGCTATGCAGTCTACTCGGAGGCGCTTCCGTGTCTCTATAACCAATGTGAGGTGTCGCAAATCCACCACCTTACGGGGCCTAGTGCCCTCGCTCCTATTGCAAGAAGGTTTGTATTATAAGTGTTTCGTCATTCGCAAGAGGGATGCGAATGATTTTTCTTATAACGAACAACTTCAGCTCTACACTTAGATATCCAATCCATGCTGACTACCATATCATGACTTCCCAAGTCAATGGTAATAGAAGGTTTCGGCCTTCTAAGTTCCCAAAATACAATCGTTAATCATCTCCTTCGTTTAACTAACCTTCCATTCACCAATTCTAAAGAATACGGGACGTCTATTCTACTCAAAACTAGGCTAAGCAGTTCTTAAGCTCTAAGGATACAAGGTTAAAGTCGGTGCCAGTATTAATAAAAAATGGATGCATTGAATTTGGTTAATAGGGGACGTACCCGTAACCGCATCTGGATCCTGGCGTGCTTCACGAGCTACGATCGTGAAGACCCTTCCTTGTTTGGTTCTTACTAGGACAATCTTTCCTAAAATGCCCTACTTCACCACACCTGTAGCAACCTGGAACTTTACCATTATCTCTTCCGTCTGGATCCTTCGCCCAACAGGCATCCTTGCTGTGCCCTTCTTTTCCACACCTTCCACACTTAGGCTTCACACATCGACCTTTATGGTGAAAATTGCATTCCTCGCATCTCGGCTTAGTCCCCAAGTAGACCTTACCATCGGCCTTATTAGTGGCTCCATAAGCTTGCATGCCACGAGGCGGGTGCACTTCCCTTCTTTTGTTTGCTTTGGAGCTTCCATAACTGACTTGGGTGCCTATCTTTAGGTTCGAAGACTTTCTTTTCTTATTGCCCGAAGACTCCACATGAGTCTCTTTCTTATTTGCCTCAGATCCCGAAAACTTTCCCAGACGTAGAGCTTCTTCAGTAAGTGTGACACTCAAATCGATAGCCTCTGTGATGGTTGGAGGCTTTGAGGCAGTAACCATGCTAAGGATTTGAGGTGCAAGTCCCCAAATGAGTCGTTCAATCCTCTTGAATTCCGGCTTGACTAAGTAGGGAACAACCCTAGACAAGTTGTGAAATCGTTGGACGTACTCAGAAATCTTCGGCCCGTCCATTTTCAAATTCCAGAACTCAACCTCAAGCTTTTGGATCTCGGACCTAGAACAGTATTTCTTCCGCATCAATTCCTTGATCTCGTCCCAGCTCAGTGCATAAGCAGTAGCTTCACCAAGGGTCTAAACCTGAAGGTTCGACCAGGAGAGTGCGCCATCCAAAACAACCCTGAGATAAAGGTAACACTCCGCTCAGGCGAACAGTTACTCATTCTCAGAACGGAGTCAGTCTTTTCTGCCCAACGAACAAATGCAACGGCACCTCCTGTGCCGTTAAAATTCAATGGCTTGTAGTCCAGAAACTGTTTATAGGTGCAACCAGTTGGAGGGTTACTTCCGGGAGTGCCACCGCTACGTTCAGAGCGGTGGGCTTCATACTGCGCTATAACTTGAGAGATGCGCTCATTGTATTCGGCCATAGTTAACGTAATGGTGTCCGTGTCACGTCTGGATAACATCTTCTTCTGTCAAAAGGTAGGGGGTAGGTTAGATAACATTCCATGATTGTCTATGAGGTACATATTACCACTAGCAAACATGTACTCACCCAATATCACATGCATATATAATCAACAATGTATAAGTAAGAAAACAACCACTTAGCTTTCATATATGTTTGACAACTTGACTTATTGTTTGTATCAGGGAAAACAAAATGAACTCGAGGTTACACCACCTCGGTCATACAAGTTTCATAATATGAAAGTAGTAGTTATTTTCCTTCTACATTGGTTTTCTTAGGTCTTTAGCTTCACAAGACGGGTATACTTCCCATGAGATGGGGGTTGTACATATAGGGGTGATCAAGAGTGTAACGTCACTGAATCTTTCCCGCGTGTTAGCCATCTTCACTTACTTAGATATCGGTTCCCAAAAATTCGTACGGGTAGAAGTGTCTGACGCGAAGTAGGCAAAGACATGTTTTCTACTTTGTAGAGGGCTAAGCCAACTGTCTAGGTATTGTTCTACTAGATGAAGATGTGAACACTTAGAGATTATTTTTGGAGGGATGGTGATCATTAGCCTGACCCACAGAGTCCACCAGGATTTCCATGCACTACAAGTCGTTATTACGTGGGCCCCCGTAATAATAAATTGTCTTGCACGGTCACCCCAACTTTCCCTCGTCCAAGCAGATGATCAACCAAAGAGGGGACACTACTATCCTTATACCTCTGACATGGAAAGGACCATTGCGGTGGTCCACGCGCTAACATCCGTTATCGTTACACGTGAATAGGCACGATGATTAAACGTAATAGGAATATGGAGAATTCCTAGTGGTTGGAGGGGCACCTTTAAGATGAATACTTCATCTTCCTAGTCTGGACAAGAGCGTCTTTAACCTTGTTTCACAAAAACCACAGGGACCTCGTCCTGCTGATAAGGTTGTTTATCCGAGGTTGCCTCATCCGCCTCGCCGTCACTACCGTAGTCTGGCACCTTCGCTGCGAACCCGACCCGAACCCTACCCGAACCCGGATATATAGGGTATACATTTTTGGTAGAGAACCCGGACCCGGACCCGACCCGGTTTTTAAAAAACCCGATTTTGTAAAACCCGATCCTACCCGAAACCGATCCTACCCGAAACCCGGTTTTAAAAAAAACCCGATTTGTGCACCAGTACCTTCGCATTCGAGAGGGAAGAGCAGCCATCTTCTACGGAACCAGCTCAGGATCTCGATTTGTAATCACTCCGGTCATGAGCTTCGTAATAAACGCTAGGTCGACATTCTCATCGTGCGAGCCAAGAACAATTATCGGATTCAAAGTCGAAGGTATCTCATTCACGTCAATAATTATTTCGTACACTTATACGCATATATATATATATATATATATATATATATATATATATATGTATGTATCAATGGATAACTATGTTACTTAGTAGAAATAGGAAAATAAATGCATCATATCACATATAACTCTCGTTTATCCTTTGGGAGGGGGGGGGTCATTTTGTCTTTAGCAAGTCTATCTCACGTAGACTATGCCTTAATTGGCACCTTAATTTGGGGTATCCTCCTCCCTACTAATGTCCTTGCCTTGTCTTTTCTTTGAATAATGTTTGACTCATGGATCTTGACGCTTATGTGAATGCAATGAAAAACCTTTTTGTAAAACGTTTTTGTGAGAGAGTCCTAGTGATTGTAGTCTAGACTCGAGAAGGAATCCTAGTTCACCACAATCGAAGCTCTGATACTAAACTATCACACCCTGACTTTTGCGGAAGCGTATGATGTGTGACTTGTTTAATACCATTGCATTCAATCATAATAAACAACTATATGATCAAAACGATGTTCATCCATTCATTAAGTTTAAAGTATTACAAACACCATTTATTTAAGTTCCAAACAGCACAACCTTCGACTAAGTTACAGATCAACAAAAGTGGATGACATCTAAACTTGGAATTTACTTCTAGAAACTACACTAGCGCTCAAGATCCAACTTGTTACCTGAAATACATGTAATTTTGGAAAACATCAACAAAAGTTGAGCGAGTTCATGCGTTTTGTATGAGTACTGACAAACTTGTAAACTTTTGAGAGACTCCTTTGAAAACAGGTATGAAAAGCATTTATGAACAGATCAAATTAATGTTTTACAAGGACATTAAAGCATGTGAAGACATAGGGAGCACTCAAAATAAGTAGGCTTATACCCTCTTCGATTTCCTCGACTGTGTCGAATTTTCCCATTCGACCGAGTCAATTTACCTTGACTATGTCAATTTACCTTGACAGTTGTCGATTTACCTCGACTGGGACACCGAAGCACTCAAGTGGTCACTTAAGGACCATGAGTGGGGCTCGACCGTACCCGTTAGATCTAACCTTCGTCCCTAATTAAGAGTTAATGTCATTTCAAATTTAATCTATGCTCACATGATCTAATAGTTCATTTCATAGTCAATTAATACCGTTTAAACATTCGTAACATGTATTCCACCCCCGAGAGTTATAAACCGAAAACAGTTAAGAAAAAAAAGGGACATGAACTCACAGTTTTGCGTTCTTCAATCCGACGTAACTCAAGCTGCTACTAGTGTGCACGACTACCTACAACGTACTACGGTCTATTAGACGGGCGGGTCGGGCCTTGACGTAGTATTAATTAGTGTCTTTGAGTTACGTTTCATTGTGCCTTCAATATTATTCCAAGTTACATAATTATTTGTTAAAATAATAAATATTTTAACTTAAATTATATTTATTAGATTTTGGAATAATTGTTAAAGCAATATATTTTAGCTTGATACTTTTCAAGTATTTATGTATGTATTTCCTTCCCAAGGATGGGTGTATTTGTATTCGTATCCTTATACTTGTATATTTTTGCCATGTATTGGGGTCGTATTCCGGAGTGAAATTATACGTACGAGGATACGTATTTTCTTGTAATTGTTAAGTATTCTTATACTTAATTCTGTATTAATTTGTCCGGAATAATATTTCTAATAAAAATCACATCAATATCACTTAGAAAAATTATTCATAATTTTTCCCTTGGCAAAAATATTTATAAGTCTCAAAAATAATATATTTTCAAGTCTAACTTAGAGAATATATATATAAATCCATTTTTCTTCCAAAAACAATATATTTCATGTTTATTTGAGAAAATATATTTTTCTTTGAAAAAACAATATATATCATGTTTATTTGAGAAAATATATTTTTCTTTCAAAAATAATATATCTTCCAATAATTCCAAGAAAATATATATATTTTTGTTTGCTCAAAAATAATATATTTTCTCTTTGTAAAAAAATATAATATATATTGTAATAATTGTAAAAATCATATTTTTGTTCTCTTGGTGTCCAAAATATTATTTACCAAAAATATACTTGGGAATAAGTTTTCCGGAATATTTTTGTTAGTTATATTCCTTTGTTCGATTTCACCAATATTTTGTGTATTCATCCTCTTGGAATTTTGGTAATATTTTGGATTGTAATTTCTTGGTATTTTGCTGAGTTATATTATTTTAAGTCCTAAAATATTATAACTAATACACATTATATGCAAATAATCACACATATGGTGACATCAGAATATATATTTCCGAAATAAATATTTAGTCACGTTTATTTACAAAAACAATCTCCAATATTTATAATCTTGTAACAAAAATTGTTACGACCGGTTTTCGACTTCGAAACGATTGCGTATTGACACGTGTGACGTGCGGAATTCGTACACGTGCGTGGACCGAACACGAGAACGTACTAAATCTGTGATTCGATAAAAGATCTGAAAAGTACAAAGTCACGTGAATTACCTAGAGCACTTTCTCTCTCTACTTTCTCTCTCTAAGCACCAAGCTCTCCAAATATCCAAATGAGCAAAAGTTTCCAAAAGTTCTAAATGAGAACCCTAATGGTTCTATTTATAGGCCAAGGTTATAAGGATGTTCTCCTTATTTACAGTTTTGCCACATTTCCTTTTACTAACTAGATATTACAAAATAAGCCTAGAATTAATCTATTTCTGCTACGGTCTTGAGATGACGGAGGCGATAGACATACTGCACTAACAGACTCCCCCTTGGATATTGCCGCAGTCAATCTCAAACACTTAGTCAGACTCGTAGCGTCTTAACTTTCTCTCTCTTACTGAGTCTTATTGTTTGAACAGAATCCCCGTGGATCTGTTTTCAGCTTCAGCTTCCTCTTTCGATAGACTCTCCAGGCTCCCCCTTTCGTCAAGCTTCCATGCTTTGGGATCGACACCTGACTTTCCGGTTACAAGCTCTTCCGGGAAAGATACTTGGCTCCTTGCACGCTTCCCCTTGCGTTGAGTTCGTCTTCAGACTCCCCCTTAGACTCGGCTGTAGGGATCGTAGTCTGGTACAACATCTGCAATTCTCAAACGTTTATAAGTAACAATGTTTTGATTGACCAATTATCCAGGAATCGTATCCTGGCTCTATTAAACTTTCTAAATCAAGATCCTGGATTTAAGATATAATAATATGAATATATCCAGAAATACTTGACTCACTCCCCCTATCAACAATTTTCATTGATTTGGCAATATTAAGTATCCAAAATCGAAAACTGGCTCTTTTATAGATTTTAACAATATAAGCATCCAAATCCCTCACAGTTAATCATCCAAGTCCAAATTAATGACCTTGGAGATATCACAAACTCTTTTTTATTTTAAAAATTTCAAGTTTCAAATTAATGAACTTGTTTTATTTTCAGAAACACGATCAGCATACTTAGATTTTGAAACTCAGTTCTCAGACATCGGTTGTCGAAAATAAAGCAGAAATCAAAATCTTTTTGAATTTTTCTGAAACATAAAGCAATAAAGAAATATTTACAGACATATTTACAGATAATATTTTTGTTTGAGTTTGCGTCAGAGGATCATATCAGTTTTTGACGAGTCACAAGTATCGTTGAGCTTAGTTACACTTTAAGAATTAAACAATTAACTTAGATTGTCGATATACTGATCCACTTAAATTTTCACACAAATTTCAACTGATTCAGGATACGAATTAGGTGTATTAAGAACTTAAACTCATTCATGTGTCCCACCTCTTGAATATACTCCCGTATCCAGATCCCAATATTCAGTCTTACAGGTGAGTATACCTAGATGATATCTGTAAGGGGTTAAATTGCGAGGGCCGTGAGAGCTCAGGTCAGAACTTCCGTTCAGCAGAGAGATGACGGCTTCGACTTTTGGTGTGTCCCCTTTAGAGATCTTTTCTTCAACATCACATGATTCGCATTTTGCAATGTTTCATCATTTTTTATGCTGAGGGCGATGCTATGTTTCAAGCAAGCAGAAAGTATTATACGGGGACTAGGCCATTGCTTCCGCAAAATCAGAAGTCCCGGGATAATACCCCAGATATCACTAAGCATAAAGACCTAGTATCTCAGAAATAGGGGTCCTTCAAACGAGATTTCAGGGGTTACCTATATATCCAAGTAGTGTTCCCCACGAAATAAGCAAGTTTGAATTTAGGTTTATATCCCGAAAAAGTTTACTAAATGTATAAAAACCTATCGGCACATCATCAGTGAGACTGTTTAACGCTATAAAATCATTTCATTTCTTTAGCATACTGTAACTGTCTACTGATGTACTATCATTTCATCTTTTTACACAAAAACTCAATTTTTGAATTTTATCATGTTTTTGGCTTTTTCAAATTTTCTAATGTTTTTGGATTTTCTGACAATATTACTCCCCCTAAAATGCAAAATCATTAAAAAATTTGACAAACCGATACTGATAGCTTTGTCTCGCCATCCATTTTCTGCATCTCATGCTCTGATTTGCAGAAAAATATAACGTACCCCCATGATTTACAACACATTGATATTTTTACTGTTTGAAAACCGTTTTTCAATCTTGTGAAATTAATCATGTTTGTTCCGCCGTGAGGGTTTCGGCATATTCAAGCAACATATTTTTGTATTTTGAATTTTTGACAAATTTAAAAACAAACATATTTTTTATTTTTCAAATTTTTCAATTTTTAGGGTTTTTGAAATATTGTTTATTTATGTACAGAAAACAAACAAACTCCCTGTTCAACCAAACCAGGGTTCAGCAGCCTCCTCTTCTTGTGCCAGGCTGCTCTGACACTCCTCTTGACATACAGTTTTCTTCGGAAGCACCTGCACATTCAAATTACTCAATTACTTGAACAATTTAGCCCAGGCCTGTTTGACCTTAGGCATTTCAACACAATATGCTTCATTCAATTTTGGAAAATCTTTGTCATTTTGTACAAAGACTTTTTCATCTTTGACTTCAACTTTTACATCATTTACCGAAGTCATTTGTCTCTTAACACTCAATGTTTGACCTTTAGGAGTACCTCGTTTGTAAAAATGTGAATCTTTTTGAACATTTTGATTTTGAACAACAACTTTTGGTTTCCAAAACTGGTTTGGTTTTGTTGCATCAACAGTTGTTTTCCAACTTTGTGTTGTTCTTAGTCTGGACGTCACTAGTTTCCATGTTTGTTGTGAGTCAGCCTTTGACATTTTCGGCTTCCAAGTTTGCTTAGAATCAAACTTGGTTGACTTCTGAGTCACAACTTCAGATTTCTGTTTTTCATCATAAACAAACTTCTTTTTCGTCTCAACATCAACAGGTTTCAGATTTGGACACTTGCGTGCAAGATGTCCTGTTTGATCACATTTGAAACATGTTCTCTTGGACACATCCTTGACCTGTTGTTGTTGTCTTTTCTTTTGAGCACAGAACTCTTCATTTGACTGTTGTCTAAATTTGAGTTTTTCCTCTTCTTCAAAACTTTTTCCTTGAACAAAATTCATCTTTGTCTGATAATTTGGACTTTCATTTCTTTTCCAACTTTGTTTCTTCTTATAACCCAACCCAGCCTTCATGTTTTTCTTCTTGAAACCAGGTTTGTTATAAAAAGATTTGTGACCTTTACCAGCAAGCTTTGAAATCTCAGATTTTTCAATTTCAACCATTTTGAAAACTTTATCAACCTTTTCTGAAATCACATTCTGAATCGGGAATACAACATCTAAGAATAATTTGTCCGATCCAATCATGGTATAAACCAATCCTTTTGAATCATCATTCAAATATTTCTCGGATTTCGAGTTTTTCAGATATCCATCATGAAAATTTCCTTCATTTTCAACCTGTGATTCAGATTTACCTATATCAACTGACTCTTCTTTCAACACACTTTCAACGACCTTACCTACCACCTCTGAATCACTAGAATCATCAGATTTGGAATAGGTTACGTCAATGTTATCTGGCAATTGATCTACCATGTTGAAAGCCTTTTCGACCTTTTCATCATCATAAAATTCAAACTTTTCCAGTGGTGGAACTTGATGAAACTCTGAGCCAATACCTTTCTTGTTTTGCTCAGAATCTTTTCCATCCGGTTTTATGTTGAAAATACGTTCAAGCACATATGACGACACGTGATAACTCTTTAACTTGTTGTTATCCTGTTCTAAATCAGCAATCTGACGCTTTAGTTTAGCAACATCCTCAATATAAGAATTAACAACACCTTGTTTTATTTCATACATTCGTTTAAGCTCTTTAGTTGTTTCAGAATAATAATTCATTCTTGATTGAGCAAATTTCATTTCATCCTTCACCTTTTCATATGACTCTTTGTAATGTGATATGCCAATTTTATTAAATCATATTCTTTCTTCATTTCTTGACAAACAATTTCCTTTTGATCACATTCTTATGTCTTTTTCAAAACATTTTCTTTTAAAACTTCATTTTCTTTTTCTAACTTTTTACATTTTTCCAAAAGTTTTCATCATTATCTTTCAAAATCTTTTCGTTTTCTAACATTTCTTTGCATTTATTTTTGAAAACTTCTTCAATTTTATTGAATTCAATATTTCTTATTTTGAATTGTTTGTCTTTTTCAGTACAAGCACTGCATGTTTCCATGCATTTCTTGCACTGTTCAATTTTGATTTTAGTTTCAGAATCAGAATTTACCTCAGTGATTGGCACCTCCGTGTTTGCTGCATCTGTCTGATCAGCATCATTCTTCTTTCCTTCAACACCAACTTCTTCACCAACATCACCAGTTTCCAAATTCTCATTCTTCACTTCTTCTTAGTTTCTTCAACTTGCTGCTCTTTAGTAATAGCTTTCTCAACTTCTACATTCACCACAACTTCTTCTTTCACTTCAACAACTTCAGCTTTAATCTCTTCAGCTACCTTCTTCAATTCTTTAACCATACACTCAACATTCTTCTTCATTCTCTCTTCATCTCTCTTCTTCAAACTCGATATCATGACTTCTCTTATGAGTTTTTCCAGCTTTTCCTCATAATTTTTGTCTTTTACAGCATTTGAATAAAATTCGCCGACCCGAGGAATTACTAGAAGAACATCATAAAAAACTATGTCCTTCTTGGAAACAACAGGTTCACCATATCTGTTGACATAACACTCTCGTTTCTTATCCCATCTTTTGTATTTGACAGCTTCATCATATTCTCTTGGCATATCATTCATTCTGTTCGCAGCCATTCTTATTTCGTTGTCTGTTTTCTCACTCAGAAATTCTTCTCTGGTTTTCTCTTTAACTTCAGCAACAACATTTTCTTCTTTGTTGTCCTCTTTGATTTCAGCAACAAAAACATAATGTTTGCTGTTTGATGGTTTTCTGCCATGAGCTGTTTTTTTTAATATCAACACGATCTTCTTCCGGACAAACTTGACTCCAACCATATCCTTCATCATCGTGGATTACAGCACAAGCTCTTGACTTCTTTCTGGGTTTATCTTCGATCATCTTTGGCTCTTCTCTGCTTCGGTGGTAGATTGCCTTTCGGTAGTAATCATCATTGAACGGATGTTCATTCCCACCAACCCGCAAAATTGTTGCATTCTCTCTTGAAATGACCTTTTTGCTTACATCTGAAGCAGGTCACCTTGGACTTGTCAAATCCAAGTTTTGTTGAAGCACCACCAAGAGATTGTTTCCCAGTAATTTCCATATATCTCTAAGCTCTACGGATGCAACTAGCTAAACACCAGTGGATGTCAATGAGTTCCATCTCTTCCGGATCAATCTGGTCATAGTCTTCTTTGGTTAACTCTGAGTTTCCAATTTTTCCAGCTACAAGACCTTCATACGATTCCAGAACAGATGCAAGGAAACTCATTTGTTGCTTAGCTGCATTTATGCTCATTGTCGGGGAGTTCTTCAATTTGAGAGTAATATTGCACAGAACTTCTTCAGATTCTTCAGAACTAACTTTTGAAGCAGATGAATAATAACCCGGATCGTAACTTGATGAGCTTTTCTGAGGTTCTTTTGTCCTCTCACCACTGAATGCTGTCTGTGGTGATCTATCATCTTTCACCGAAGGTATATTGCCTTTATAGTAAAGACCAACATTCTGCTGATGCGAAGAACTGCTCATCTTGTCCTGCTTTTGCAACTCAAGTTCATGACTCTCTATCTTTTCTATCAAAACATCAAGAGAAATTGTATCATATAAAGCATCATTTTTCAGGATAAAAACAAACGTTTGCCACTGATCAGCTCGTGGTAACGCTTCTATAAGTTTGTCTATTATTTCTTCTCTTGTTTTTTCAATCTTAAATCTTTCTAGTTCGATTTTTAGATGACAAAAACGTTGAATAATTTGACGAACTGATTCACCGTTAAGACTATCAAACAAATCAAATTCCTTTTTTAATAAAGCAATTTTGTTCTTCCTGATTTGTTTACCACCCTCTGCCTTAACCCGTAAAGCCTCCCAAACCGATTTTGAAGTTCCGTCATGTTGCAGTAAAGCAAACATGTCATTTCTGATTACCAACTGGATCAAAGCAATCATTCTCTGTTCTGCTGAGAATTCTGCTTTGTCATGTTTAGGTAAGTCTTTGAGTGGAAACTCTTCTCCTTTATCATTAGTCGGCCTTTTGTACCCAAACTCCAAACAAAACCAGCTCTCGTGAGCATAAGCTTTTGCCCAACCAATGAACCTCTCTTTCCACCACGTGTAATCTTCAATGCTTTCCAGAGTTGGTGGCTTCGAGTGTGTTCCATAGAAGTTATCTTGTTTGATGTTCTCATTGATTGCTTTTGTAATTGACTTTGGTGTGACAGTTGAAGTTTCAGAAGATTCGGATGTGAATGCGTTGTAGAACGTGTTGTAAAACTCTTCAGCCATGATATGATCTTCTCGATTTACAAGCACCTTTTAATCACCTAAATCACGATCAAACAAACACAATGAGTTTAATCAATATCAAACAAGTGAATCGGACGGGTATCCGATCGAGTGAGTCAACACAAGTCAACAGTGAAAACAATTTCGTGACAACGCTGTCCGTTCGGGTGAGATTGTTGTCCGTTTGGGTGAGATTGCTGTCCGTTCAGGTGAGATAGCTATCCGTTCGGGTGAGATTGTATCCGTTCGGGTGAGATAGCTATCCAACTCTTTGACACAAGCCACTCTACTAAACGACAAAACTGTTGTCCGATCAGGTGAGTTATCCGACCGGATTACTTGTTGACCTTTTGACCACAATCATGAATTCAGATTTCACATGCAAACAGACATTCAACAATTAATGAACTTTGAAATTCAAACACAACCTTATCTCATACACATGCAATGAAATGATATATGTAAAAAATGACTAATCACGTGAGTTATTAATGAATCTGACAATTCATGTGTAACAATGATACCAAATATCACACCTATTTAAATTCAACTCACATGCACTAATGGTAATGGCAGACAACTATATTAATAGATTCACATGCAAATGCTGAACTATCAATTACACTTCACATGCATGATCACTCTAAATCCGATTGATTTCATGTCCCGATAAGCGGTGCTGACAAAATGACAAAAATGTTGACTAAGTGACAAAGTGGTGGGTTCACGTGGCTTACTCAGGTGAAATGTTGTGACAAGGATTGCTATCCGCTCGGATAGTAATTCGATCGGATGGGTCAACCAAAGTCAACTCGGATTGCTATCCGCTCGGATGGTAATCCGCTCGGATGGGTCAACTAAAGTCAACTTGGATTGTAATCTGCTCGGGTGACACAGCAAAGTGATATAATTTTCAATCAAAGCACATGTACTGACAATATCGCATGCAATTATATCAATTAATTTCTATATGAAATCCTGTTGTGCCGTTCAATGTGTAATGTATGAATTCAAGGGATCACGTGATGAGGTTATTAATGAAAGCTATCCCTCTTGACATCTATAATGAATATCACATGCACACCGATTGCATTTATTGACTCACATGAAATGCTAATAAAGTTGACTGACAAGCTGAATATGTTGACTAAAGTGACTAGCTCGGGTGAGATGTTGTGACTCGGATTGCCGTCCGATCGGATGGTAATCCGAGCGGGTGACAGTCAAGACAAAGTCAATATTTTTAAATGAATTTCAATGCCTCGGATTGCTGTCCGAGCGTACAACAGTCAACAAGTCAAACAACTTTAATGAACAATTGAATTACTTTGCCTTGGATTATTATCCGACCGGATAGGTCAACGTGGTCAACATTTAAGTGAAATGCAAAGATGGAATCTTGAGTCGGATGGTCATCCGCTCGGATTGCCATCCGAGCAGTGAACAGTAAGTTTAACAGCAGCAACATTCAACATATTTTCAACAAACTTCGAACCACAAATTTCTAAATTTCTCTTAAACGGCTTCGAATTAAGTTATGAAAATATGTAGGCTTATAGATCACGTGTTTTCGCACAACATATCCAAATTTTAGCCGATTTTAACCGTAAAAAGTCGTTTAATTTGGTGATTTTCGGTCGAAAACGTGAAGAAACGTAAAGATGAAGAAATTTTGACAAATCTGTATGAATTTGACTCTGAATCTGTTGAATTCAAGTGCGTAATTGTGTGTTTGATCCGTGCAATCGAGCTCCTGCTCTGATACCACATGTTAGGACCGGTTTTCGACTCCGAAACGATTGCGTATTGACACGTGTGACGTGCGGAATCCGTACACGTGCGTGGACCGAACACGAGAACGTACTAAATCTGTGATTCGATAAAAGATCTGAAAAGTACAAAGTCACGTGAATCACCTAGAGCACTTTCTCTCTCTAAGCACCAAGCTCTCCAAATATCCAAATGAGCAAAAGTTTCCAAAAGTTCTAAATGAGAACCCTAATGGTTCTATTTATAGGCCAAGGTTATAAGGAGGTTCTCCTTATTTACAGTTATGCAACCTTGCCTTTTACTAACTAGATATTACAAAATAAGCCTAGAATTAATCTATTTCTGCTACGGTCTTGAGATGATGGAGGCGATAGACATACTGCACTAACAAAAATTATGGCGAACTTTATTATAAAAACCGTGGTTAAAAATCTACTTGTAAATATTTGTTTAAAAATATTTTTCTATGTGTTTGATTTCTAGAAAAATTTTGCCATAGTTTTCCCTTAAAAATTGAGGTTTCCATGCTTTCAAAGCATATCATTTTCTTTTAAAATTATCATCAATCATCAACAAATCATTCAACACTTACCATGTGCCAAAAATATGAAATTGATACTATGTCATGAACTTGAAACTTTGTAAAAATATGTAGTAACTTACTAGTGTATTTAGTAAGCTTAGTTACCCTTTAAAGTGTGGTTATTCAATTAAAAATATCATTCTTGAAGAATTTAGATCTTCACAACTTGTGAAGTGATTTTCTAAAAATGTTTTTTCATAAATTTTTCTTGTCACATATGTGCTTCTATACCTTATTAACCACCAAAAATGAGGTTTATTTATTTAAGAACCAAGATTAAGTAAAAATTGTATTTCTAACTTGGTTTCTTGAATAATCATTCTTGAAATCTTAGATTTACAAGACTTACAATTCACTTTAATCATTCTTTTACAAGAAAACAATATATTCTTTCAAGTTCATGATTTATGTAAGGATGATCTATGGATCTTTAACACTTTCATCCTCTCATCTTGCTAGATTATGTTTTTAATCATGATCTAGCAAGTTCGTATGATGATCTACATCATTTATATAAGTAAACAACAATCAACAAGTATAACCACACATAAACATCAAGATTTCTCTAAGATTTAAGCTTATGTTCATGTTTCATTCTCTTGATTCTTAGTGTTCTTCAAGATTAACATCATGTATCTTCTTTAAACCACTTAAATAAGATGTAAAATGAAGAGATTAGTGTTCTTACTACTAGCTCAAGGATATGGATGATCAAGAGAAGAAATGAGGTGGATAAAAGCAAATGGTGAAGGTCCTTCCAATTCCGTTGCTTGCAACCTTCTTAGATAGGCCCGAGACACCTTAGAATCACCTTGGATTACTTGGAATTGGATTGAAAATGAAGATGTATGGAAGGGTTGTTGTGGCCGTGAATGATGGAGGAAGAAGAAGGAGTTTTGTGAAGTTGGAAAGTGTTAGAATGATAGGTATGGTGAGCTAATGGTTTTTATAAAAGTTTCCAACATTCTTTGGCATATGGTAACATGTTAGCATATTCCTTGACAAAATCTTATACATTATAACAAAGAAATCAAGTGTGGGACCCATATCCCCTAACCGGCTATCAAATGGGGGGGGGGGGTAAAGTGTAACTTTTAATGGTAAGTTACTTGATTTAGTTAGGATTCAATGGTGCTAGTTATGTATTTTTATGTATTTAATGTTTATGTGATGTAATATGATGTTCGGTGATCATAACTAACTTCGTAACATAATAACAGTGCTACTAGTAAAAATTTGATGTTTCGGGTAGTGTCCGGTTGTTCGTTTCGTTACTGTTCGTTAAAGTGCTAAATTGCGTAGTTTAGTGTGCTTTATGTAGTCTTTTATGACAGTTTCGATTCCCGACACTTAAGAAAGTATTCTGGACCATTATATCACAATTTTGCTTTATAATTAGATGTTAAAAGCTGAATTTTGCTGAATTTGTTTATTATCTGCAGAATTTTGTAGTTTTAGTGTGTTTCTGGCACTTTCCGGTACCTATGTCATCACTAGGAAGGCAGTTTTGTAATCCTTACTTTCCTACCCACTATACTAGTGTACACTTGGTCCTGGGGCTTATTTTGTGTCTTAATATCATATCTGTCTAAGTACTGAACTCCCGTCAGTGCTTCTAGTTTGTGTGATAACTGTGCCAATTCTGTTCTGTGCATTAATAGAACTATATCGTGTTGCATCTAGTAATGATAAAAGTCTTGCAACATGAAATGCCATTGTATGTATATAACAGAAATCAGAAATTCATTCGTCTTTTAAACTAAATCATGCATATTCATTAAAGCACAGGTTACTGTTTAATTATTGTACGAAATGCATGGAAAAGTGCCAGTTGTCACAGGAGAATACCTCAACTTTTTCTTGGTGTAAATGGCTTCCTGCTAAGTGCAATGTGTTCACGTGGTGGGCGAACTTAGGCAGAATTCCCACGGTGAAAGCCCTTCGCAAAAGAAATGTTAATATTGCTGAGTCGAGATGTGGTTTCTGTAACGAAGGCGAAGATTCGTTATCTCACTTGTTCACAGAATGTTATGCTACGAATATTGTTTGGAACTCGGTCAGGAGATGGTGTAAAGTGCCGCATATTTACGCCTTCTCGTTTCAGGACCTTATGCAGGCTCACGAGTTCTATGGATTGAAGGATCCGGAGAAATCCATTTTTCAAGGCGTGATTATCATTGTGTGTTGGTGTATATGAAAGGCTAGGAATGAAGCCAGATTCGGAAATATAAGGTTCAGAATTTAGAAAGTGGTTAGCGAGGTGAAGTCGTTTGGGTTCTTGTGGGCTAGGTATAGAACTAAGTTTAAAGATTTGACGTGGGAAAACTGGTGTAAATTTGTAATTATGTAAGTTTCTGTGTGTTGTGTTGCCTCCCGGTTTTAAGGTTGAACGTTTTCTAATGAAGTTCTCATTTTAAAAAAAAAATAGGTTTTTGCTAAGCAAGGTCTAATATAGCGCAACACCCTCAATTCCAAGACTCATAAGAATTTAATTTATAAAAGTAGTTATGGTAAGACCTCTTCAATCGGCTATTAACCCACATAAATTCCCATGGTTAAAAACGTATTTCGATACTCATGCACATGGTTGACAATGTTTAATCAAAACCTAGAAACCGGTAATTGTGGCTTTTTTTTTTATTTATTTCTGCTTCACATTAATTAGAATTTTTTTAGAATTATTTAAAGCTAGTGATAACATCATAAATCACTGCTCATGACTTTGTAGCCTAGTGGCATCTTGGGGGTGAGATAAGGCTTTAGGACCAATAGGTCCTGGGTTCGATTCCCACAAGGGGGTTTTTCCCACATTTATTGGGTTTCCTCCTGAATTGGTGTATAGGCATTATGCCTAGTGGAGATGGATATGATCGGGTGGTTCCGCTGGTGGCATGATGATACTCCAGTGGTCCGTCAGTGATCCAAATTTGCCGTTAAAAAAAACATCATAAATCACTTTCCATTAGATTCAGTTAACTAATAAGGTTCCGCCACTTGTTATCAAGTTATAAGATTACAGCTATTTTTATAAATTCTGTATTATTATTCTCTTTGAAATTAATTTTGAACTCGTTACCTCACTTTACTAGGCGTTGATCTTAAGATTCTCCCATATTTTGATTATATTAATGCATTAATCATTAATTGCAACATATAAAAATTGCACCATGTCCCCTAAGAGTTGTATTCCAAGCTATTGATTATTCCTTTCACGTGTAAACTTGTCAATTTTCTACAAACAATATGCATATATTTCAAAACCATTTAATCTATTCACAAATACTATAATATATTATTAATTTACAAGGTTAATTTGTTCATTATAAGAAGATATTAAAGTAAACCAAACAAAAGGAAATTTCCATCACCGAGGCATTGGCATCATCAAATGGAACCAAAAGAAATTTCCCTCACAGCTGTGATCATGTGAAACCATGCTACCCTATATATGTATTCCCACACCACACACCTAAAAGCCACTATATACCTTCGTTTCATGCCTCTGACAACATTACAAACAATGGCTCGATTTGTTCTTTTCTTCTTGATCTTAGCACACACATTTCTAACTATCTCAGCAGGATATTCAGGGACCGAGCCTACGGTTGAGGCGCCTGCTTTTAGTCCTTTGAACATTAGAAATATAGCTGAAGCACCCAAATTTCGGAAACTTGGTAAACACCATGTAATCAAATCAGAACCACCTACCACTGGACCATCAAGTGATCATGAAGAGAATAGCGGGAGTATGGCGGAAGAGGAGGATGGAATGTACCTAGAGAAGCACCACCACCACCACAGATCAGATTCAGTTGATAAGTCCATCGCTGGTGGCGGGGTGATCCTTGGAGGGTTGGTTATGGCATTTGTGGTGTCGATTGTTTGCTACATTCGAGCCACTAGAAGAAGAAGCATGGTGGAACCACCGACGCCCACTACTATTAGAAGTTCTTCATCATAGATATCATGTTTTGAGTAACACATAATGATACTCGTATTCAATTTATTCATAAAGTAAATAGTTTTTTTTTTCCAGTAATTCTTGTTTTTTATTTGCTCTAAAGATAATTTTACGTCTTCGGTTTTGTAGTTATGACAATAATAAAAAAAAATTCTAAATGTTATTAACTTAGTACTTACAATAATAATAATAATAATAATAATAATAATAATAATAATAATAATAATAATAATAATATAGTTTTTTTTCAACAAATTGGAGTACCTAGGGCACCCACAATGTACAAACTCAAAAACATAAACAAACCGCCATCTTAGTGTGGGCTAGCTCATTTGGTAGAGACTTTTGCCTCTTAGTAAGAGGTCTTGGGTTCAATTCCAAGCAAGGTGATAATTTGGTGTAATTTATTAGTGATTAGAAGTTGTATATTGTTAAAACGAAAAGAATATGGCTGGTTAGAAGGTTCTGGATCTTCCTCAGCTAGAAGCTTCCTTGGATATTTATAGACAAAGAAGCACTGTTTCCTTACTAAATGACGTGGCCACCTGTGTGAGAATCAGTAAAGGGTTTCTCGAGGGTCAATAAGTTGAGAGGAAATTATAAGAGTCGAGAGTTCTAGTGAGAGAGAGAGAGTAACAAATTGAATACATTTGAGAGTTGTGTGGAGTCCTCTTTTTAGGGTTTTAGAGGCGACATTTTGTCGCCGCTATTGGTTCTACTATTGCCATTAACATACCCTAGCCGTTGGATCGAGATAAGGAATGAGTGGTTGGGGTTAGTTGTGAGACACCTTGTTCCGAATCGACCAATAGCGGTGACATATTGCTTGTTGCTTCTATTGGTGTTGCCGTTATTACCTCATTTTCTTGTAGTGTCAGTTTAGAAAATTTCACATATATGCATTTTTTGCTAAGCATGGCCTCATATGGCGCAACATCTTCAATTCCTACACTTTATTTTTGTATTTATAAAAAAAGGTTGTGATTAAACCTCTTCAATCAGCTATTAAGCCACATAAAATCCAGGACTCAATGCACATGTTCTACATTAATGTTCAATCTAAACCCATAAACATTTTTTTTTTAATTCTATATCATGTGTTAGAATTATACTAAAACTATTTAAAGTGATAACATTATAAATCACTTTCAATTCAATCAGATGTAGATTCGGTTCATTAATAAGATCGCGACACTTGTTTATTGCATTACAATTAAAATATTACAATTTATTTTAATTATTTGATTGTTTTATTGCATTAAGGGGGTTTATTGCATTACAATTAAAAAGTTAAATGATGTTTGGGATTGATAGTAATGAAGTGATTTATTGACTTTTCTAAAAAGTGATAAGGAGTTTGAAAAGGATCGTATTATTGGCACACCTGAACACTTAAATCGACACCTTCAATACGGGTCGTATAGGCCTATACGGGTCGTATTTTTTTTTTAATTTCCAATAAAGACTGATATGTTAGATTTTGTCTATTTGACTGGACCTATACGGGTCGTATAGGCCTATACGAGTCGTATAGACCCCCTGAATTCTCAAAAAAAAAAAAAAAACAAGGGGTCAATACGGGTCGTATAGGCCTATATGGGTCGTATAGACCCCCTGATTTATCAATTAACGCCTTGTTTTTTTTTTTTTTTAATTCAGGGGTTCTACATAATAAAGTTTTAAAAATGTTTTTTTGTTTAAAAAATAAAAGAAGTCTTTTATTAAATTTTGTCAAAACTATGATTAAATGTATACAAAAATTTGTAAAAAAAAAAACAAAAGGTTAATTAACCCTTGTTTTTTTTAGAATTTAGATGGTCTACGTGATAAAGTTTTAAAAATGTTTTTTGTTTAAAAAATAAAATATTTTTTTATTAAACTTTGTTAATACTATAACTAAATGTATACAAAAATTTGTAAAAAAAAAACAAAGTTTTAATTACCCCCCCCCCCCCCCCCACATCTTTTTTTTTTTTGAGAATTCAGGGGGTTTACATGATAAAAATTTAAAATGTTTTTTGTTTAGAAAAATAAAAGAATTCTTTTATTAAACTTTGTTAAAACTATGATTAAATGCATACAAAAATTTGTAAAAAGAAAAAAACCAAAGTTTAATTAACCCCTTGTTTTTTTTTTTTTTGAGAATTCAGGGGGTTTATACGAACCGTATAGTCCTATAAGACCCGCATTGACGCCCTGATTTATCAATTAACCTTTTTTTTTTTTTGAGAATTCAGGGGGTCTGTACGACCCGTATTAGCCTACTATACAACCAAGTTTTGAGCTATACGATGCGTATAGGGGTAAAATTAAAATTTCATAATTTTAGGTTTTGCCTATTCGGTGCGTATACGGGCCATATTTTGACGTATTTTTTCATTACGTGTTGTTTTATGAAGTATATGCTCTATACGTGCCGTATCGGCGATGTTCGGTTTCCGTGTGGTATCGTATTCTATGATTACTCTAACGTGTCGTGTTGTATGTATACGCGTCGTACGGTGTCATTACTTGACGTATTTTGTCGTTAAATGTCGTATTATGACGTATATTGTCAATATGCTCGGTATTACCGCATATATTGTTCGTATGGGTCGTGTCTTGTCGATGACGTCAGTATTGTCACGTTTATTGTTCGTAAGTGTTGTATTAGGGTGTAGATTATATATACGTGTCGTGTTATCACGTATTATGGCGTAGTCTGTCTCTACTTGTCGTATTGTTCTGTATTATGGCGTATTATGTCTATACGGTGTTGTATTTTGGGGTATATTGCCGGTTACTTTACGTGTTGTATCCATTAAAAAAAACAAAAAAAAAAACACTTTAAATACATTATACAAACAAAATACCTTTAAAATTACCAATCAACCTACACAATACATATACGGGATCTTTACTACATCTATATATGCTCATACGACCTGTATAAGTCCAGTCAAATAGACAAAATCTGACACATCACGTAGACCCCTGAATTCTCAAATATATATATATATATAGGTTAATTAAACTTTGTTTTTTTTACAAAATTTTGTTTACATTTAATAATAGTTTTAACAAAGTTTAATAAAAGAATTCTTTTATTTTTTAAACAATTTTTTTTAAAACTTTATCATGTAAAGCCCTAAATTCTAAAAAAAACAAGGGGTTAATTGATAAATCAGGGGGTTAAGTAAACTTTATTTTTTTACAATTTTTTTGTATACATTTAATCATAGTTTTAACAACAATTTTAAAACTTTATCATGTAGACCCCCTGAATTCTCAAAAAAATAAATAAATAAATAAATAAATAAAATAAAATAAAAAATAAAAACCAATGGGTTAATTAAACTTTGTTTTTTTTACAAATTTTTGTATGCATTTAATGATAGTTTTGACAAAGTTTAATAAAAGAATTCTTTTATTTTTTAAACAAAAGAAAATTTAAAACTTATGTAGACCTCCTTAATTTTCAAAAACCAAGGGGTTAATTGATAAATCAGGGGGTCAATATGACCTGTATAGGCCTATACGACCCGTATTTACCTCCGGCATTATAAATTAACCCCTCGTTTTTTTTTTTTTGAGAATTCAGGGGGTCTATACGACCCGTATAGGTCTAGTCAAATAGACAAAATGTGCGGATAGGTCTATACAACCAATATTAAAAGCAATACGACATGTATAGGCCTATACAACCCATATTAAAAAAGCAAAGTGTGCGGAAAAGTTGACCGATGTACCAATAGAATTCCCCTTTTAAAAACCTAAGAAAAAAAACACATAAACACAATGCATCATGTCCCGTAACAGTTGTATTCCAAGCTATAATATTTCTTTCACGGGTACACTTGTCCTTTTCAACAGACAATATGCATATTTTAAAACCATTTAATCTATTAACAAATAATATAGTATATTTTTTATTTAAAATTTAATTCATCCATATAAAAAGCAAAGAACTATCCTTCTGAGAGGCAAAATTCAGAATTTATATCGCTGAATGCAATGCATTTTAATCGGTTTATCGAGGATGCCGATTTGACGGAGTATAACATGGGGGGGCGAAAGTATACCTATCATTCAGATGACGGGATGAAAAAAAGCAAGCTTGATAGGTTCTTGGTGTGCCGAGGTTTTATGAACCAATGGCCTTTTGCGTCGGTTGTGGCCTTATCGAATTTTGTGACGGATCATTGTCCCATTCTTTTGAATATGGTCCCGGTGGATTTCGGGCCAACCCCATCAAGAATTTTTAATTCTTGGCTCGAAATTCCCGGTCTTATGGATCTAGTAAAACAATGGTGTCTAGATTTTCGGTTTGAAGGTCCTGCGGACTTGGCACTTGCAACCAAGTTAAAATGGGTCAAATTTAAGATGCGGGACTGGGTGGCAGTGCATAAACAAGAAAAGGAAGGTGTGTATGCTGAGAAACTTGAACAATTGGAGGCTCTTGAAGTGGCGGCAGAGGATAGAGATTTAACTAATAGTGAATTGGAGCAAAGAGTAGAGTGCAAAAAATTTATTTTGGAAGCAAATCGATTAAAAGCAATGGATCTTAAACAAAAGGCGAGGGTCAAGTGGGCCACGGATGGGGACGAAAACACGCGATACTTTCATGGGGTAATAAATGCAAACACAAGTAACAACCGCATAAACGGGTTGAGGGTTGATGGTGAATGGCTCACGTGCCCATCAATTATTAAGGATGAAGCTTTTTCATTCTTTGCAGGGAAGTTTTTAGAACCTATGGAGGTTCGACCAAGATTGACATGCCCGAACTTATCAACCCTATCAGATATGGAGGCGGTTGAGCTTGTAGCTCCGTTCACAGAGGTGGAGATTCGTAATGCGGTTTGGGATTGTGCGAGCGATAAGGCGCCGGGGCCGGATGGGGTCAACTTTCTTTTTTTGAAGAAATGTTGGGACTTCTTGCAAGCAGATTTCTATAAATTATTTGAAGAATTTTATGTGAGTGCAACTTTCAGCAGAGGATGCACATCCTCATTTTTAGCACTAATTCCAAAATGCAATGATCCTGGTGGGTTTGGGGAGTTCAGGCCAATAAGTCTCATTGGGTTCATAACAAAAGTTATTTCAAAAGCACTATCAAATAGGTTAAAAGGAGTAATACACAAATTAATTTCAGAGGAACAAACTGCATTTTTATCTAAGCGGAGTATACTGGACGGCCCACTTATTTTAAATGAAGTCGTATCATGGTTAAAAAGAAACAAAAAGGAAGGAATGATATTTAAAATCGACGTCGAGAAAGCATACGACACTTTAAATTGGGACTTCCTCAATTCTATGATGACACAAATGGGGTTTCCGGCCAAATGGCGGGAGTGGGTAATGGCTATTGTTAAAACGGCTAGGGCGTCGGTTCTTGTAAACGGGGCCCCTACGCAAGAATTTGTATGCTATAGAGGATTGAGACAAGGCGATCCTTTGTCTCCGTTCTTATTTGTTATGGCGATGGAAGCTTTGACCGGTATAATGAAGGAAGCGTGTGCAATAGATTTATATAAAGGTGTGAGGTGCAACGCGAATGGTCCCTTACTATCGCATTTCCTTTTCGCGGATGATGTGGTGTTTGTTGGAAAGTGGTCAAATGAAAATATTCTAAATTTAAATAGGCTACTTCGTTGCTTTTACCTTGCCTCCGGGCTCCGGGTAAATCATGCAAAAAGTAGCTTATTTGGCGTTGGGATAAATGACGATAGAGTACAATCCATGGCTACTACCATTCGGTGTAATGCAGGGTCATTTCCGTTTAAGTATCTTGGGCTATATGTGGGAGCGAACATGAATCTAGTTAAAAATTGGGACCCGGTTGTAGATGTTTTTCGCAAGAGGTTGTCGATATGGAAAGCTAACACTATCTCTTTTGGTGGGCGAATTACACTAATAAAATCGGTGTTAAACGCCTTACCAACATACTTCTTCTCCCTCTACAAGGCACCATTGCAAGTTATAAAGAATCTTGAGCGCATTCGAAAAGATTTCCTTTGGGGTTCGGAGCCGGAACATGCAAAATTAAATTGGGTTAAATGGCGAAATGCCATGACACCTAAGGATATGGGAGGGTTGGGTTTCGGGTCACTAAGGGAAGCCAACTTAGCCTTGATGGCGGAGTGGTGGTGGAGATTCAAAGTAGATGTGGATAGCTTGTGGAGAAAAGTGATACGAGGCATACATAGTAGTTCAAGAAGCTGGAATTTTATACCGTATAAAAGTATTATAACTGGACCGTGGAAACAACTTGCTAGGCTGCACTTAGAAAATGGGATGGAAAATATAAATATGGCCAGCTTGATTAGGGCGACACCTGGAAGGGGTGACTGTGTATCATTCTGGACTGTTATGTGGCTGGAAGATGGGCCATTACAGAACTGTTTTCCAGGTCTTTTTAGTCTCGAGAGGAATAAAAAAGCTACTGTTCAAGATAGGTGTGAGGTAGTGGATGGGGTTGTCATCTTGAAGTTCTGCTGGACGAGACAACCGGCTTCAGCTGATGAGCTTAGGGAAGTGCAGGAGCTGTCAGTTGCGGTTCAAGGGTCAATATCGGGTATGGGGGTGGATCGATGGGAGTGGACTTTGGATTCATCGGGTGTATTCTCGGTACACAGCCTTCGGAAAAAGCTTCAGCAGGAAAATTTTGAAGATTTGGGAGTAGAGTTTGAATGGAATAAATGGGTCCCTATGAAGGTAAATTTTTTTGTTATGGCGGCTTCGTTTTAATCGCATAGCAACACTGGTAGAATTAGCAAGAAGAAATGTCCATTTAGAGTCTCTAAGGTGCAGGTTTTGTGGGGATTTGGATGAGTCATCAGAGCATCTTTTTGTATCATGCTCTTTTGTGCAGTCACTATGGGATTATGTTGCAGCATGGTGTAGGTTACCTGGCCTTTTTTTGTTTGGGGTGAACGATGTAATGAGAATACATGTACACGCTAGAGGGTCGAACAAATGGAAACAAGTGGTGTATACGGTTGTACAAACTGTAATATGGTGTATCTGGAAAGCACGTAATAACCTGGTCTTCAACGGAAAGCAAGCAAACATCAGAAGCATCAAAGAGGAGGTCCGAATACTTTCTTTTCTTTGGTGTAAAAACAGGTCCAGATCTATCGGGCTCACGTGGGAAAAGTGGTGTAATTTTGATTTATTGTGTATGGGCGTGTAGGAACCTCGATGTTTTTGGTGTTGTTGGGTTAACCGTTGTTAATCCTTATTATAAATAAAATGGTTTTTGTTTGCCGTTAAAAAAAAAAAGCAAAGAACTAAAACGAAACAAAAGGAAGTTTCCATCACGTTGACATCATCAAATGGAACCAAAAGAAATTTCCCTCATTGTTGGTACACTTTATGTGGACACGACTCGGTTCGGTTCGGTTCGACTCGGTTCGTTTCGGTTCGGGTCGACTCGGTTAAGTCCGGCTCAAGCCCGACGACACGACATTCCTCCGTCGTGCGCCCCAGAGTTCGACACGCGAGGCACGGAACGCCGGAAGTCATTCCCGCACAACACATCACCATGACATCACCTTGGTGATGTCATGATGATGTCATCAATTTGTCCTATGCATGAAATGGTGAAAGTTATTTTAAACAGATTCAAGCTTGGGCCGAGAATTGAACAAATGGGCCGTAATGTTGGAATGGACCTTGACTTTATTTGGGCTTCTATTAAAAACGACGAAACAGAATAGAGAATATATGTATATCGACGAAACAGGTGTGTTTCGTCGACTTTGTGTGTTTCGCCGAGAGTTGTTTAGTTTCGTCATGTTCTAGTCAGTGTATGTTTTAGTATAAATACAACATCCTGTTTCATTTGAACACAGAGATGAGAAAATACTTGTAAAGAAACTCTGTCAAAATTCCGTCTAAACTGTGTTTGTATCAGTTTGTATTCGGTTCTCATCCCGTTAATCAATTGAGTGTGTTTCATTGGTTAATCCGTGTTATTTACTATCTTTGTTTGGTTTGCACCGTCTCGGGGATTCCGCACCCGTTACCGTGTTTTGTTATAAACAGGGAATAGGTTTCTCGTTATCGATCCTCACCGGAAAAACGGGACCTACAAGTGGTATCAGAGCCTTGGCTCTTTTCCTTGTTTAAAACCAAACAAGTTTCGGTTTTTATCAAGTTTGAAACTGATTAGTTTATATATTTTTTTTTCTGGAAAAAGACATTAAAATCAGTGTTTATGTTGTTGGTTTGCTAAAAGTTTTATCGAAAACCTTGTTTTATTACATGTTAGCATGATAGGAATTGGTTTTTATTAAAAGTTTAAGCAAAATCTTGTGTTCGGAAATTTTTCGGTCACCGGAATCTTCAAATATTCATAGTGTTCTTCAGCTATCTTCAAAGTGTTCTTGAAAATTTCTAGTGTTTGATCTTTGTTTGGAAATTGATTAAAGTGTTAATTGATTATTATATAATTTGTTTGACATTTGTGTATTGTTGATGATGGTGTGTTGAAAACAGGGAAGTCTCGAAAACAACAAAGTTGAAAATTGTGGCTCTTGTAAGAAGATAAGGTTCAAAGATAATATCTAGTCTGTTTCGTCGCAAATAATCAGCATTCTGTTTCGTCGCAAATAGTTCAGCATTCTGTTTCGTCGCAAATAGTTCAGCATTCTGTTTCGTCGCAAATAGTTCAGCTTTCTGTTTCGTCGCAAAAAGTTCAGCTTTCTGTTTCGTCGCAAATAGTTCAGCTTTCTGTTTCGTCGCAAATAGTTCAGCTTTCTGTTTCGTCGCAAAAAGCTCAGCTTTCTGTTTCGTCGCAATACATATAGCAGATCTGTTTCGTCGCCTTATATCATCACAAGTGTTTCGTGGAAAGTGTTTCGTCAAGTAACTTATCTATTTTAAACAGAAGACTTCCAAAAGTGTGATAACAGTCTGTTTTCAAGCGAGTGATCAGTTTTTCAAATACATACATCAAATATGAGTTGCACAAATCCGTGGGATTGGAGTACGGATCCACTACCAGATCAAAAACAGATGTCGTTGGCTGAATATATGACGCGTACCATACCTCAACAACAACAGTCAATAAGTGCAAGTCAATGGGCAAGGGTGTCGAATCAAAATCAAGACATACAGAATCTTTTGGTAGCGAGAGGAGAAGAATATGCAGCTACTAGAAAGATACGTCATGATCTGTTGAAGAAGAAATTCGAATCATTTCATTTCTTAGAGAATGAAACGCTAAATGATATAATTACTCGTTATTATCATTTGATGAATGAAATGTGTTATGTTGGTGTTCTTGCATCTCAACAGGAAATTGTAGCACGGTTTGCTGATGCTCTACCTCCAAAGTGGAGCCCATTCATTGAGCTTTTAAAGCATACGGGCGTTCTGGATGCTGTCAATGTTAATATCTATGAATTCATTCAGAAGTTGGAGCACAAGAACGAAGAAGAAATTCGGAAAGCTAAACGAATCCCTGCTCCTCAAAATACCGAAATGTATCTTGGAGGGGGTTTTAACCCGTTAGTTAGTTCCATTTCAGCTCAGCAACCAAAGTTACAAACGGCGTTTGTATCAAATACAAACTCATCTCCGTTTCCACAGTTCAATCAAAATGCTTATCTTTCACAATCTAAACCCCAACCTCAACCTCAAGTTTCCACAACACAACCTCAATTCGATCCAAGTGTCGATTGTGGTCCGGCCATACAGTTGGGAAACAGTGATCAAACAAGAACTGCGTTTTATGCTGAAATTGTCAAGAATGTCAATGATGGTGAATCTTCAGGAAATGATGACAGTTCAGGATATACTGGAAGTACTGATGAAGATGGCTCAGGTATGAGTGATTACAGTTCAGAATCGGACGTGAAGGAGGGAATGGATTCTGAAGCTGATAGTTTGTCAAATGATGCTAAAGAGAAATCTGACTTGATCAAGAAAGCTGATGCTACATCAGAAGAAATGGAGAAGATTCTCACTGAAGATGGATCTTTCTCTTCTCAGACTGCCTTAATGGCTAATGTCTCAGCTTCTACAAGTCAGGTACAATCTGAAACTCCTAGCATATGTAGTGATTGTGCTGATTTGAAACATGAATGTGATAATGCTAAACATGCTTTTGAAGAACTAAAAAATGAATGTGCTAATGTTAAACATGCTTTTGAAGAATTAAAACATGAATGTGCTGAATTGAAACGTGAATCTGAAACGGTTCATAGTCACAATCAAATTTTAGTTGTTGAACTGTCAAAGTGCAAGGAGGCAAACATGGCCTTAGCTCGTAATGAAAAGGAGTTTAAAACAGTTATTGAAACCCAAAAGAAAAGTGTTTCCGAATTAACAAAAACTGTTTGTAACAAACAAATTGGTATTAATAACTACATTAATATCATCGAGGAAACAAAGAAAGAGCTAGCCGTGGCGAAATGTGAGCATGAAGCGATCAAGCTCAAATTGGAGAGTTATTCTAACTCCCGATATGTGCTCGATCACATCATTGACGTTCAGCAACTAAAAGGAAACGTTAAAGGCGTTGGTTATAAGGCGTGTCCACCCCCTTTGAGACACGACTATACCAAGTCGCCCGATGAAGAGTATATGCCTCGTTTTGAACCCAGTGTGCCTCTTGATTATGAGGAAGTTACTACTGGCCTAGGGTTCAAATCGGACAGTTCTTCAAGTACATCATCTGAGCAAACAGAAACTTCAACATCTACGAAACAAAGTCCTCCAATCATTGAGGACTATGAGTCGTCGGATGATGAACCAGAATCAGATGCGAGTAATCAGGATGAATCACTTGACAAAATGAAAGGAGTAGAAGTTCCAATTGAGAATCATATTTTGTGTGATCCTCCTACTCCTGCTGTTCAACCAGTTGTCCAACAAGTGATAGATCCTGTCAAGAATGACAAGAAATCTGTGTCTACCGTTAAGAGTAATAACGTGTTGTACACTTTGGTTGGTGATTCTAAAATCTATTCAGATCACGATTTCCCACTTAAGAATGTCAATCCATCTTCGATTGATCAAGTTTTTGAAAATAATACAAACAAGTTTTTGGGAAAGACAATTCCAAAAGCTGAAATCAAGAAACAATTTGGAAATCAAAAATCACCAACAAAGCAACAACCTATTGCTGCTAAAGATAAACAAACAGAAAAGCGAGCTCAAAAGCCTAATGTTTCTCAATCTAAATTTGAAACAAAAGGAGCTCGTTATCAGAAGAAAAACAGTAATGTTAAATTTGTGGAATCGAAGGGTACTGATAAAATTGAGACTTTTGAAAACAAATCAAACACCGATTTTATTCAACAAGTCAAGATTTTAAAACGTAACAGTCAAAACAATTACACTCAACATACAAATGGGTGTGATGAAAGAGCAAGTACCTCAGGTTCTACAGGTTCGACATCTGCTGGTCGATCAAATTCTCCTAAGTTTGTGGAAAGGAGAACGTGTTTTAAATGTGGGGAGTTTGGGCATATCATTAAGAACTGCTCAAACACTCCTAAAGAGAAATTTGTGGAAAGAGCCCCCTCTGAACAAGGTCACTCACAACGTCATCCTGTTTCTCCAAAACATAAGAAAAGAAATGTTAAAGAACAGGAAACAAAACAACGACGTCAAAATGTGAAGGTGATTGAAAAGGCGTTAAAACCGGAGGTTGTCCAAACAAAGTCTGTTAAGTTAGAAATTAAAAATGAAAAACAAAAACAGATTTGGAAACCAAAATCGGTAACTATTTCAGGGGAAGCTCACTACATTCCGAATCATCGGGAAATGGATGTCACAATCCTCGATGATGACGGACGACCCAAGTCTGTGAAGGCTTGGGTCCCCCTCTCCAACTAATCTCTGAGTGAGTGTGTAGGATGTTCCAGGAGGAACTATCGATAATCGTAAGATTGTTGATAGTGGAGTGTCCTTGCACAAGATAGGCGACAGAAGAAATTGTTGCCTTTGGTGGAGAGAAAAAGAAAAGAAGACAGAATTGTCTGTCGAAAAAGATTGAAAGCTTCGACAAAATGAAAATCATTTCAAAATGTGATTGTTCAAGGCTTTGATCGGGTCCCCAGGATAGATTTAAATCTGTGAAAATGTACGCACCTGCAGCACGTCTGAAGTTCAAACTCAACAAGATGAACGTGCAGTGTACATTTCTTCGCGGTGTGATTGGAGAAAATGTGTTTGTTGAACAAACCAACCGGGTGTGCGGATGCTTTGGCGTGGATTGAACAACCGCACACTACTTCTCAAGAGAAAGACAAAGACCTTCGCTGGTGCAATGTGGAAGACCAGCCGGACCCAAAGGTTTATGATCTTGTTGCTGTGAAGAGATTTCTTAGTAGCTACAAAATCGACTTTGAAATCCACACCGGGTGGATATCCAGTTTAGGAGAGCGCTCAGATTTCTTGCAATGCACGAAGCAGTTGCAGGATACGGTTCTAAATTTCTAATCTCTCCTATACTTGTCGATATTTAAGCTGCTTTATAAATTGTTATACTCTTATAGCACTCTTTGGCCTGACACGTTGAACTCGAATATCACCTCACACGTGATTGTTTCACTATGAAACTCGTCAATGTTGTCATGGTCCGCACCGCTTACCAACGTGCCAACTGATTTTTCCAAAATTCGATAAATCTTTTCTGATTAAAACTTAATTTTGGTAAACGGCATTGAGGTACAACATGAGTAAACTGACATCGGGAAATCGTTTTTGTAAATATCTTTGTGTCTTTTAAATTTATCTTAGTTTGTTGATTTTAGGGGGAGTAAATTCAAAAAAAAAAAAAAAAAAAAAAAAAATTTTGAAAATTCAAAAACAGTGAAAAATTTCAAAAAGCGCAAAAACAATTGAAAAGCAAAAATGAGTTTCCTGGCGAGCAAAAGAGAAAATGATAGTAGATCAGTGGTCTGTCTAAACCTCTTCAAACTGAAATGCAAAATGAAAAATGTTAAGCAGCTCTATATAAGATGTATCGGTAGGCTCTCAATCATATTAAAGTGTGCAGGGTGATATAAATCTTAAATCGACTGAAGACCAGGTGGGAACCGCACATTGGCATATGGTCTTAGTACCGAAATTTCGTTTGAGAGATTGCCGAGGTTCTAAGATATTCGGTCTTTATGCTGCTTATCATCTGGGTATCATGGTTGTATCAAACCGTAAAAATAACGGAGACGAAGTCTAGATCTTCCATGATACTATACATACGTGTACATATTGCATTCGACCTCAATAAGTGATCAACAATCACATGTCCAAACAAAATAAGTGATAATATATCACAGATTCTTTGCGGGAGTCAAGTTCGTCTCTCTGCTGTACGAAAGTACTGACCTGTTCACGGACTTGCTCCTGTGCCCTTCATGCATCTGAAAATCAAGTTCCTCATCAATAAGTGATTCTATCACATAGGGCTTGTTTTCAATCAAAATAAGTGAGTTTCTCACATCTTTTATACGGTCAAACAGATGATAATCGGTATACTCACCGGTAAGATGAACTCTCGCGCATGCCTTGATACGGGAATGTGTCGTGTGTGGATGAACACCGGTCGGTAAGTATAAATCATACCTTAACGTATCCCCTCGCCATGATTACATCTGATAAGCTGAGCTTATGTGGACAACAATACCGATAATTGTTATAGGATGCTTATCTAAATGTTAACTATAAGAACAAAAAGAGCGTTTTGGCATGACCGTACACTGATATGATTCTCTTACCCTCGAAACTCGCAAAAAGATTGTCTGTAGATATTTATTTACTGCTTTCAGTTTCTGTATCTTTGTATATATTTATTTATTGCTTTCCGTCTTTACATTTGAAAAATGAAAATTCCAAAAAGATTTTAGGTGTGTTTTAATATAAACTTTATAAAATCCAAAAAGATTTTGCTTCTAGTTTATTTTTGATTGACTGATGTTGGAACTCGAGTCTATCCTACCCAAAATCCTGATCGTAAGCCGGAAAACAATTGCACCTTCATAAACAGTCGAAGTTAACAAGTTTTGAAAGTTAAAGGATTAAAATTGATCATTTTCTAAACTTTCAAACTGTTGTCGGTCGGTGTTTGTTTGAGATTTGATCTCATATGTGTCGTTTGTTTATGTTAACTATATTCCAAGCAGTTGTTCTCATTATGCGTTTAGCTTTCTTGCATGTGCAGATGCTAAAGGCGAGGAGAACATGTTCGATGACAAGCTCTGGAATGAAGACACGAAATGGAGGCACTCAAAGGATATAATGATCGAGTTGCCGTTGGCTCTTCTTCAACACCACAAGGATCTGAAGATTTGACAAGTCAAAAGATTCACGAGCATAACTCAATGGAGAGTTCATTCTAAGGGGGAGTTTGTTAACACACTTCCTAAATGAAAAAGGGAGTTTGTTGATACACTTTCTACTTACGACGCGTGAAGACTTTGAAGATCCTCCGACATGAAAGACACAGAAGACGAACCATCACAGAAGACGAACCTCACGAGTAGCGTCCAAGGGGGAGTTTGTTGGTACACTTTATGTGGACACGACTCGGTTCGGTTCGACTCGGTTCGTTTCGGTTCGGGTCGACTCGGTTAAGTCCGGCTCAAGCCCGACGACACGACATTCCTCCGTCGTGCGCCCCAGAGTTCGACACGCGAGGCACGGAACGCCGGAAGTCATTCCCGCACAACACATCACCATGACATCACCTTGGTGATGGTGATGTCATGATGATGTCATCAATTTGTCCTATGCATGAAATGGTGAAAGTTATTTTAAACAGATTCAAGCTTGGGCTGAGAATTGAACAAATGGGCCGTAATGTTGGAATGGACCTTGACTTTATTTGGGCTTCTATTAAAAACGACGAAACAGAATAGAGAATATATGTATATCGACGAAACAGGTGTGTTTCGTCGACTTTGTGTGTTTCGCCGAGAGTTGTTTAGTTTCGTCATGTTCTAGTCAGTGTATGTTTTAGTATAAATACAACATCCTGTTTCATTTGAACACAGAGATGAGAAAATACTTGTAAAGAAACTCTGTCAAAATTCCGTCTAAACTGTGTTTGTATCAGTTTGTATTCGGTTCTCATCCCGTTAATCAATTGAGTGTGTTTCATTGGTTAATCCGTGTTATTTACTATCTTTGTTTGGTTTGCACCGTCTCGGGGATTCCGCACCCGTTACCGTGTTTTGTTATAAACAGGGAATATGTTTCTCGTTATCGATCCTCACCGGAAAAACGGGACCTACACTCATAGTTGTGACCATGTGATTGTGAAGCCATGCTACCTTATATATATATAGGGTAAGGTTCATTTTAGAAGCACACTTATTACGAGAAACGCGAGAACCAATGTGAACACAAAATAAAATATATATAAAAAAAGCACTCAAAATTTTTTTTTAATATTTTTCTAATAAAAATCGCTATATTTTGTTAAAAAAACATTTTTTTCGATGCACGTGTGCATATGTATCATTTCTTGGACAACTTCCATAATTTATTACCAGTAGTAGAAAAATGCACTTTTATTTACACTATCATATGTAATACACTACTTTTTACATTACCAATATTAGAAATGCACATGTGCATCTATATCTATCAACATGAAATAAGGTGTTTTGTTACAAAAAAGTTTGTGATTTTAAATGATGAAGTAGGTCTATATACATGTGTTTTGGTTAGTTATATCTAGTGGTTGATGGTTTGATTATATTTGTCACTTTATGATGTAATATGTTGTTTGGATGGTATAAAAGATGTTTATGTACATATAATAAAGTGAAATATTGGTAATAATATTGTATTATGGATGGCAAAAAGAAACGGTATTGTATTACGGACAGTGTTGTAGAGATCGCTAGGCGCCAGTCGGGCGGTGGAGTACCGACTAGGGATTAATCGGGATTAATCAGGATTAATCGGGATTAATCGGATCGGAATTTATATATGTAATTTTTAAATTTATATATATACACATACATTAATATCAATATAATACTTAAAAATAGTTCAAAATTCAAACAACTAAGTTTAAAACATAGCTAATCAAGTATTTAAACATTCAATACACACGTTAATATCAATATAATACTTAAAAATAGTTTAAAATTTAAACAATGAAGTTTAAAACATAGCAATTTAAGTATTTGAACATTAACATATCAGTCATGGTCTCATGGAATATGTTTTAATGGGTTAAAAACATGTTTTTTTGGGCCAGGTTGGAACTAAACAAGTTGGGCCATGTATTTAATGGTTAAAAACATTTGTTTGGGCCAGATTTAAACTAAAAAAGAGTGGGCCGACTTGGGCCGATTTGGTCCGCCTTGGACCGACTAGGTCCGCCTTGGACCGACTAGGACCGCCTACCGATTAATGGTCCGACTAGCTCCAAATTAATCAGTTAACCGCCGACTAGCGCCTAGGCGCCGATTAATTCCGATTTTTACAACACTGATTACGGATGATAGGAGGTAATGGTAGTGTATTATGGATGGTATGATAGATGAAAGGAAATGTGTATTCAAAGTGGTGTACTAAAACACGTTATAACATGTTCATATATATAGATGCACATGTGCATTTCTAGTGTTGTTAATGTTATAACAAGTTCATACATATAGATGCACATGTGCATTTCTATTATTGTTAATGTAAAAAGTAGTGTATTATAAATGGTAGTGTAAATGAAAGTGCAATTGTCTGATATTTGTAATGAATTACGGAATTTGTCAAAGAAATGATACAAATGCACATGTGCATGGATAACTGTTACTCGAATTTTTTTTTAATATTGACGAAATATAGCGATTTTTTCAAAAAAAAAATAGTAAAAAAAAAATTTTGGGTGCTTTTTAGTTTTTTTTAGGTATTTTTTGGTTGTGTTCACATTGGTTCTCGCGGTTCTCGCAATAAAAGGTGGTTCCTAACGGATCCTTCTCCTATATATATATATATATATATATAGGGCAAGGATATATAGGAAACCATTTTTTAGTGAGAAAACTAAGGAAACCCAATTGTGACCATTGATCTTGATCATCTAAGGGTTAGGGAAATTTGATGTTTATTGATTTAAATTTAATACATAACATATGTTGATGAGTGGGTCAGGAGGGTATTTGTGTCAAAAAGGCCTTATCTCATTCTCTCTCTACTGTAGAGTTATCACCATCACCATCACATCATCATTGTCTCTCTTTCTTCTTTCTTTTCTTTGAGAATTCAAAATATCTTATGTGCATTCACCATCAAACCATCATCATCATCCATTCTCTCATCCTCTCTCTTTCTTCATGTTTCAATCACCAAGAACACACACAAGTGTGTGTGAGAGAAGCAAGCCTGAATCGTTGTAGGTTAAAACCCCTTCGTGTTCATGAAGAACACCAAGAACACACACACAAGTGTGTGAGAGAGAAGCAGGCATGAATCATTCGGTTGCATGTGTTTCTAGAGAGAGAAAGTTATTAGAACACCAAGACCAAGAACACACACAAGTGTGTGAGAGAGAAGCAGGTCAGAAATCATTTGGTTCATGGGTTTTTAGAGAGAGAAAGTTGTTAGAACGCCAAGAACACACACACACAAGTGTGTGTGAGAGAATCATTTTTGAAGATCTTCATCGTGTTCATCAGACGGGTCTAGATCCGGTTAGTGTTCTACTAATAGCAAGAACACACTTGATTTTTTTGTTAAAAAGGTTGTCAATAACTTTTTATGTGCTCAAAGTGTTCTAGTAATGGGTTAATGTTCATGTATTTTGCAGGTTTTTGTTTTTATGTTAAAATCATTTTTAGTTTTTTGATATTTTCAGTTTGTTGACCAATAATTTATGGGTTGGGTTTGTGTTATGTTTTATGAATTGGATTTGCTTTATTTTGTTTTCTGTTTTTTGTTTAAATTGGGCATCCCAATTATTGGTAGATAATTAGTTTGAAAATCCATAATTGTTACAGTAAAGGTTTCAAAATGTTGTTGGTTAAGTTGTTCTTTTTTTATAATTAGTGTTAAATGTTTCAAATTTTTGCAGGCATAACTAGTTACGTATGTTACATTTCTGCCAGCTACATTTCTGCTAGTTAGATTCTAAACTGTTTGTTCTGTATGTTGTAACATATGTTACACTTTCGGACAATATATGGTGCATACATTGTGTTACACATTTTGTTTTGATATGAGTGGATATTAAAATGGTGAATGGTAATTGTTGTATCATCATCTTAGCAAGTACTCTTTTTAAATGGGGAAGAAACCTAACAAAACATTACGTGTGTACAAATCTATATCTTTTTAAATGGGTTGAAATGTTATTTTAAATGGGTTGTTAGTTGAAATGTCTTGCTAGCATAATTAGCTACATATGTTGTAATAATGTTACACGTGTTACTTATGTTAAAACCAGCCCTTTCTTGGACATAAAAAGGAGCTACACATATGTAACACATGTTTGTAACGTGTGTTACACTGGAGGGTAACACATCTAAAACAATTGTTGCGGGGAGCACAAATATCCAGTCTAGAAAACAAAAACAAAAGCTATACGACGTCAAACAAATACGAAAGGTTGTGCTAACATATGTTACATGTTTGTTTAGTGCTTACAGCGAGGGAGTTGGTTCTACCGGATAGTAGTTGTTTGAAGTGTATGGTAACTTATTACATAACGATAACGAAAGAAGGTAGATGGAGAAACCGATGAAGAATGGGAACAAGAAGTCGATGAAGGGAAAATGGTGGGTACCTTTGATGTTGTACAGAAGTTACCCTCCAGTGTAACACATGTTACAAACATGTGTTACATATGTTCAACCTCTTTGTTACCAAAAATCGGGGCTGCACATATGTAACACGTGTTACAACAGGTTTTTACCTACTTGCACGTCTCTATTACAAATGGATGAAAAACAGTTTTTTTTAAAACATCCACGGTGTAACACTTGTTTATTTGAAAGTTCTTAAAACAACCGTTGTAACACGTGTTATAATCCCATCTTCAACGTAAAGATACATCCAATGTAACACGTGTTACAAAAGGAAATTACCTACTTAGACATCTCTATTACGTATTTAAAAACATCCACTTTGCAACACTTGTTTATTTGAAAGTTCTTAAAACAACCGTTGTAACACGTGTTACAACTTTTTTAGTGTTGTGCATTTTCCTTTTTATAATCTCATCTTCAGCTTGAAGATACATCCAATGCAACACGTGTTAGGTTTTTTACGTGTTACAAAAGGTTTTTACTTAATGTAATAGTAAGTTTAAATGTTAAAATGTTTTTTTTAAGATTGGCTGTTAAATGTTAAAATGTATAAACTTCATAATTTATTCGGAATATCTCGTTTATTTTACAAATAACTCCAGAAATATTACTTATGCTATTATGTATTTACTATGGCGGTTGTATTTGCAGGAGTGAGGAGAATGACCAGGTCCGTGACGGGTAGGCTGGCTAATAAGCGAAAGCAGAACGATAAAGAAACAGAACGATAACGAAAGAAGGTAGATGGAGAAACCGATGAAGAATGGGAACAAGAAGTCGAAGAAGGGCAGGTGGTGGGTACCTTTGACGTTGTACAGAAGTTACCCTCCAGTGTAACACATGTTACAAACATGTGTTACATATGTTCAACCCCTTTGTTACCAAAAATCGGGGCTGCACATATGTAAGACATGTTTGTAACTTATGTTACACTAGAGGGTAACACATGTATGATAATTTTTGGATCATTTGTATATATTTAAGTCTGTATAAACCTACAACATTGATACCCCCAAAAAGGTTACACATGTTACGACAGAATGTGAAATGTGTAGCAACGTTCAATACTGTTGTTTCACTCTATAGTGTGTAACATGTGTGACATGGCATTTGTCAGTAAAACATATAACTTGTAAGGTGATACGACTGTATCTTTAAAACATGTTTACCTATAAGTACTTACATGTTACAGGTTGTATCTTTAAAACATGTTTAAACTGGAAACAGGAAACACTTACAATGTATAAAGCAGAGTTACAGAAGATGTAACATGTGTAAAACTGGAAACACTTGTGTAACATTTTGGTGTAACACATTTTACAGGTTGTATCTTTGAAACATGTTTACCTATAAGTACTTACAAAATATAAAGCAGAGTAGGAACACAACTTTTAAGGATGTTACATACATTGTAGAGAAGATGTTACATGTGCACACACAATTAACATGTGTAACATGACGACAAGTGTCATGTGTGATCTTTTTTTGTTACCCTAGGGTGCTAAACGTATTACAACGTTCATAACACACGTAAACTTATACTAACATCTATCCCTATGTCCACAGATGATCTAGAACATACTCCACGTTACCATATTTACTAGTATTCTAATGGCACTAAATTGTGGACACCGAATGTCAACGAGCAATATCATCCTATTATTGTTAAATCATACGTCACACTGGAAGAACTTCTTGCCATGTGTAAGACTTATAACCAATAAGCTGGGTTCAATGTAAAAAATATACGTTAATGCAGTTTTTTTTATCTACTAATAACATTGTTAATAACAAGTCTAGGTACTTATGTAACATGAAGTGTATCGTTTGTCCCTTTAATTTGTTACACTAGTCTCATATACTTATAGTTACATATATTACTTGTTTGTTCATTGATATGACATTTTGGATGATGTAATGTTGTTACATATGTAATTTTGCTAAGTTTAAATTGACACCAAAGGGGCTGACATATGTAACACATGTATAGCAATCTTACACATGTTACATATAGGTGTTACATGTGTTACAACGTCAAGGTTACACATGTTACATATAGTTGTTGCATCCAAAAAAAAAATTGCCTTCACAACAACATCCGTATTCATCCAAATATTGGCATACTAACAATGAAAATAAAAATAAATTTTATATCAATAGTTGTAATGCTTCTAAAAATGGTCTTCACAACTACATCCATCTTCACAACACATAGCAGCCAACCAAAAAACACACCATCGTCACCACGAAAACCTGATGATGCGTTGTAATCCTTCCGCGGGTTTCGCTTCTTGATAACCATCTTCATCTTGAACACAAAACATCTTTTCACCTATGAACAAAACAAGTACATCGATATTAAATATTCTATAGTTAAAACTTATTAATCTTCTATGTAACATGTGTAACGTGGCTATACATGTGTTACCTCTCTAGTGTAACACATGTTACAAACATGTGTTACATATGTGCACCCCCCCCCCTTTGTGTCCAAAAAAGGGTTGGGGTAACTATAAGTAACTTGCGTAATGTTGTTACTACATATGTAGCTAATTATCCCACCAAAAAAACACGACTTTTTATTTGTAAAATAAACGAGATATTCCGAATAAATTATGAAGTTTATACATTTTAACATTTAACAGCCAATCTAAAAAAAAAACAATAAGCTGGTCTCATATACTGGGTGTAACACATGTAACACCCTGTATACAACATATGTAACCCGCAGTGTAACACGTGTTACAACATATATGACAAACAGTTTAGAAATTTTAGCATTAATCTTCGTAAAAATAACAATATACTCTGTACAAACAATTTAGAAAGTCAACATTAATCTTCGTAAAAAATATCAATATACTCTTCGCATAAATGTAGCTGATAGAAATGTAACATATGTAACAAATTATGCCAGTAAAAAACATGAATTTCTATTTGTAAAACAAAACCGATATCCGATTAAATTATGAACTTTTTAAAGGTAATGAAAATGTAATATCGGAGTGAATTTATTCAAAAAACAACTAAAAAACAAAGAAATTTGAAACATACATCGTAAAAATTATAGATTTTCAAACTAATTATCTACCATCAATGGTGATGCTGAATTTAAACAAATCCAGAAAACAAATTAAACCAAATCCAATTCATAAACCCTAAAAAAAAACCCAGCTCACCCACATCCCCCCCCCCCCCCCCCACACACACAAAAATCCAACTAAAAGCAATCATTAACTCAAAATCGCTGGACAAACAATTTAGAAATTTAACTTTAATCTTCATAAAAAAAATCAATACACTTTGAAGAGAGAAATACAACATACAAAAATTTCTTATATATCTTGATTTAAAAAATAAAATAAACAAACTAGCTCTGATTTTAAATCTACCAAACGTTATAGAACGTATAAATCTAAACAAATTACATAAATTAACAAAAGTAAGATCTTTAAACCTGTTTCTCTCTCACACACTTGTGCGTGTGTTCTTGGTGTCTAGGTGAACAACATGAAAATTGTTATCTCTCCTTCCAAAACATTAGCTTTCTCTCTCTAAAAAACAGAAACAAAGATGTGATTAAAATGACACCGAGCTTCCTTTTCTTTGAGAGCTTTGATGGTGGCTTCGATCTTCAATGGTGGCTTCGATCTTCAGATTTCAAGGTTGGAAGGGATGGTGGCTTCGATCTTCGATCTTTGAGAGCTTTGATGGTGGCTTCGATCTTCATATTTCAAGGTTGGAAGGGATGGCTTCGATCTTCGATCTTCAGATTTCAATGGTTGAAGAAGAGAACAATGGAGTTTTGAAAAAGATGATGGATGATAAGAAGTACAAAAGGTGATGGATGATGGGTTGGGTATAATCGAGTGGGGATGTGGGGAAATGTGATGGTTGGTGAAAAGTACAAAGCACAATCTTCAAAGAAAAAAACAAAAAGACCAAAATACCCTTAAAGGATGGGTATGGATGAGGTGATGTGGGTGAATGTGGACCACATATTCTAGTTTGCTAAGTTTTCTCACTAAAATTGGTTTTCTCCATATACTTACACTATATATATATATATATATATATATATATATATATATATATATAGGGGATGGTTCAAATGAAAACCACTTTTAACGCGAAAACTCGAAAACTAACTAAAAAAAGCCTAAAAAACACACAAAATTTTTTTTTTTTCAATTTTTTTAATAAAAATCGCTGGTTTTTATATATAAAAAAAAATTTTCAAAAAAAAAAAAAAAAAAAAAATTTTTGTGTAGTGCACATGTGTAATAATACACATGTGTAGTACAGATACACATGTGTAGTATTACACATGTGTAATTTCAAAAAAAAAAAATTTTGTGTGTTTTTTAGGCTTTTTTTAATTAGTTTTCGAGTTTTCGCGTTAACTAGTGGTTTTCATTTGAACCTTCCCCTATATATATATATATATATATACCCACACTAGACACCTAAAAGCCACTATATACATCCATTTCATGCCTTAAGAACATTGCAAAAATGGCTAGATTTGTTCTTGTTTTCTTGATCTTAGCACACACATTTCTAAACCTGTCAGTAAGACATCTAGGGACCAAGCCTACGAAGGTTGAAATGCCTGCTTTTACTCCTTTGAATGATAGAATTATAGCTGAAGCACCCAGGAGTCAGAAACTTGGTAAACACAATGTAAGCAAATCAGAGCCACCCACCACCGGGCCATCAAGTGATCATGAAGATAATGGTGGGAGTATGGCAGAAGAGGAGTGATGAAACACAGGTTAATGCTAGGGTTAATCTGTGGGGTTATTTCTCCTGTGGGTTCAATCTCTCTTCCTACTCGTGAAATGGCTTCGTTCCTGCAAAACAGCAACACCGTTAGTCTCGTTAAGAGGGGAATATGGGGGTTTCCCTCTTAACCAGGCTCCGGCGTGAGAATAAGTACTGTTCTGAGGGAGAATAAACAGTGTGTGTTAAGTGTAAGAATATGGAGAGCAAGCTGATTCAACCTGAATGATGAAAGGTCCTATTTATAGCCGGAGGGTGAGAGAGGGAAGAGCAGCGATGCCAGCTGTGATTGCGCGCCAGCTGTCTGACCAAGGGGAATATCCTCTTGGTCTCCTCTACTGTGGTCAGTGTAGTGGTACACGTGGCGCGCTTGCATTTGCCCATCTTGGAGACGTCGTACTGGTGTTGTCGGGCTGCTCTTAGATTTGTTACAGGTCTACCTGGTGCCTGGTGACACGTGTTGTCCTTTATGTCGGATGGAGCATCTTTGGAGCCACCTAGATATTTTCCAGAAGCTTCTAGAAGCTTCTGGATGACCTCGTTGATGTCAGCGCCACGTAGGATGGAAAAAGTGGTGTGGTCCTTGCCATGTGGGCAAGGAATTGGGACCATACCTCTTCAAGTCCCCCCAGTCTAGTGTGCCTTCTAGTTGAGTTGATCGTCTAGGAGGGATTCTGGACTTATGAATGTAGTGTTTGTTATGGCGTGGGGTTTTTATGGGTTCTCCCACAGATTTGCCCCTGATGGGCGCATGGCGTATGTTGTTTGGCAACTTGTATAGTTGAGCCGAATGGACGCATGGCGTACCGCGCATGGGTTTTTGTATGCCTGCTTTATAAAAGTTGAGCCAAATGGACGCGTGGCGTACCGCGCATGGGTTTTGACACTTCAAAAAATTGAGCCAAATGGACGCATGGCGTACCGCGCATGGGTTCTGCATTTTATAAAAGTTGAGCCAAATGGACGCATGGCGTACCGCGCATGGGTTTTGACACTTTAAAAAATTGAGCCAAATGGACGCATGGCGTACCGCGCATGGGTTCTGTCACTTTATAAAAGTTGAGCCAAATGGACGCATGGCGTACCACGCATGGGTTTTGGCACTTTATAAAAGTTGAGCCAAATGGACGCATGGCGTACCGCGCATGGGTTCTGGAACATTATAAAGGTTGTCTTCAGGAAGAAGCTTTGTTGTCTTGGGAAGGAGTGACTGATGTGACTGTCTGGTGTCAGGTGAACAGGCGCCTTTTCAGTCATGTCAGTTACTTTATGTCATGATGGCAGGCGTCTGTTGCACACGTTTCCGAAAAAAGGAGACGGCGTCTTCTCTCTCCTCTGACGTGTTTCCTCCCCGTTGGTTGTCTTTTTGTATTCTGACGGCCCACTACCCATCGCATTAAATGCGATGGGTATAAGTATCCGGTGATCTTCTCTTTCTTCACCACTTTTCAAAATTTGAATTCCGGATTTCTCTCTTCTTCCTTTATTTTCTTTCTTCTTCTCTTGAGTTCATCTGCATTATTGTTTGTTTTCTTGTAATGTCTTCTGCAAATCCTTCTTCGAGGAAGAGAAGGAACAAAGGGAAAACTCCGCCTGGCCCGGATCAGGCGGTAATAGGGTGGAAAGAGGAGGAATTCCACAACTTGGTAAGGGAGATGGGTTTTCTCCCTGAGTGGGGTGCTCAGTACCCTATTTCTGGTTCCACCGCCATGGATGCTCCTCCCGGGTATATGACTTTGTACGCTGCTTTCTTCCGGGAAGGCAACTTCAGGCTTCCAATGACTCGATTTACTGCTGATGTGCTGAGGGGTTATGGTCTCCACATATCTCAGATCAATGCCATCGGGCTCCCTCGTATTACTCACTTTGAGTTCGTTTGTATGGCTAACCGTTTGGACCCGACGTTTGAGATGTTCAACGCCTTCTACACCGTTTCATATACAAGTGGTTTTTACTCCTTTAGTGCTCGTACCGGCGTTTCTCCAGTTTGCTCTGTGCCGTTGAAGAGTCTCCATGACTGGAAGCAAAAGTTTTTTTATATTCGCCGGGGTGTTGTTCCTGTGGATATGCATTACAGATCTGTAGATGAGGGTATCCCCAAGGTTGATGTGGTTGTAAATTTTGCTGAACAAGATTGGTATAAGAAGTTGACTCGTAAAGCCACTCCGATAATCCAGCTTGAGGAGATGGCGTTGGTGGGTGCCGGTATGAGCATGAAGTGGGTCCCTAAACATCCGTTGGGGGTTCCGGTTTATGGTTATGATGGCAAGTGTACGTTTTGCTCCATACCCTTTTTTCTCTCTTTTGTATGTGTACGTTGTATTATTTTTGTATTGTTCTTTATCTCCACGTTTTTTACAGTAGGTTTCACTTTGTTGAACGTTTTGGATCTTAAGGCACCGGGTGCAATGGTTGAGGCGATACAAAAACCTGATAAACGACCCTGGTTGGATCAGATCCGTGGCCGTTTTCTGCATCCGAGCGATGAGAGTTTCACCGCTTACGTTAACACTGTCTTAGGTGAAGATAGTGAGAATGATGATGATGCATTTTATTCCATTCGAGAGGAAGTTATCGTTCTCTCGAGTGATGGGTCTGGCAGATCTTTTGAAGACCTAACCTCTCGTTCCGCGCGTGCAGGTCCGGCGCAGCGGGTTGTGCATGAGCCGGTGAACGAGCCTGTTGGTGATGATTTGGAGGTTCCAGTCGAAACTGCTGACCCGTTGGAGACGAGGAGAAAAGCAAAAGCTGACAAGCCGGAAGGGAAGGGGAAAAAGGCTGAAGAAACTGCCACTGAGCCTCCTCGTAAGCGACCTCATACTCATCGTATCCTTGATTATGTTGTCGTTTCTGATACGTTGTCCGGTTTAGGAGTTGGAGAGAAACGTCCTGAGTCGGACCCTGAGGACCGCGCAACTCTAACAGAGATGATGCAGAAAAGGGCCTTCGAGGATAAAAAACGAAAGCTTGACGAGCAGGCTGCTGCTATAATTGCCTCGAAAAAGATTAAACTTCAAAAAGAGGATCCCCCCGCCCCTTCTGAATCGGAGATTGACATGGGTATTTTTGCTGAGAGACCTGGGGATTTGTTGCAGAAGATTTTTGAAGCTTATGGTATTCGTTTTATCTTCTTCCAACTTGTCTTACATTTTTTGCTTGTTTATCCTCCTTTTCTCTGAATGTGCTGCTCGTTTTGGAGCAGGTGCCAAAACAGCCAAGACTGGACACAAGATTGATATTTCGAAAATTACTCCTCCGGAATCTCCGCCGTCGAGGACATTTGGGTTGTCTCCTCCTCATGATACTCCTGACAGGAAGAAAAAAGAAGATGTGAATGTTGAGCAGGTTGGAGAAGGTGGTGGTAATACAGGTGGTGATGCGGGCGGTGCTGTTGGTGGTGATCGTGGTAAGAATGTTGAAGTTGAAGTGGAGATAAGTGAAACTACTCCTCATCAAACGGTGTATACAAAACGCCCACCAGGTGATGGTGGTGGTGCAACCTCCGGGGTAGTCTGGAGTCCTGATATTGAGTATGCTCGGGGTGGTTCTTGGGACACCCATAATCCAGCATGCGATGATCTGCCCCATGCGCCTCGCTGGCACTTAACTCAGGGCTACCAGATGAACGACCTTGACAATTGTCATGAGTTTTTCTCTCTGTCTCTCCCCCCAGCTGAAAGGTTATTTCAGAAGAGGCGCCGCCGGTTAGAACTGTTAGATGATCATGTTCAAGCCGGGGTTAACTTCTGGTCCACTTCTCAGGAGATTGTCCGTGAATGAAAGCTGATGGGGGAGGACACTCTTGAGTTTGAAAATGAGAAGAGGTTGTTTGCGGAAGAGAGAGAGAAATTTAATACTGAGAAGAAAGGGTTGGTGTGGAGGTTATCCGATGCAGAAGAGAAACTCGCCCAGGAGAAACAAGCGAATGCTGAAAAGCAGAAGAATTGGGAAGCTGCGTGCGAGCGTACTAATGTGGAGCTTAAATCTCAACGTGACGCTATTGTACGTTTGTCTGGTGAGAAGACGGAGCTTGCTGAGGAAGCGCAAAAGGCGCGCGTCGCGTTTGAGAAGAAAGAGAAGGAGTACATTGATCGTATAGCTAATCTAGAGGAGCTTGCGAGGCAGTATGAGACTACTGAACGTCTTCTTCAAGAGAAAACCGTTGAGTGCAAAGCCTCTGAAGTCCTTGCCGAGGAAGCGTCAGCTGATTGCAAGTGGTTGCTCTCGCGCGCGGTGCCTCTGGTAACTTCTTTTACTTTATTTTATGACTTTCGTGAACTGTTTCTCTTATTTGTGTGTTTCTCGTAGATTGCTGATCGCATCGTCAACTCCCACGAGCTTGCCAATTATATGTTTGAGTTGGGGCAAGCTGGTTACAGTAGCGGGCGTAAGGATGGGTATAACGAGGGTAGGGTTGCGGCCCTTAATAAGGAGAAAGAACATCATTTCGAGTTGTGGAAGGAGGATTGTAGCGCTGCTTATGCTGCGAAAAGACAAGAGTTTTCGTCTTTGGAGTTTGCTGTGGTTAAGGCTGCGAAAAAATTGGCTCGAAGATCTGATGGTGTCGTTTTGTTGAAAAAAGCGCTTGGCGATGAAGGTGGTGCGGCTGGAGGTGCCGGGACCAGTCGAATGAGGGACTCCGGCCTGCGCGCCGCGTATGACCTTGGTTGGTCTTGTACTTGACAATTGCATGAACAATTTTAACTTTCTTGTTATGCCTGTGGATATTTGGCTATGCTTTGTCATTTGTTATGCTAATAGTTGTTTGTTTTTATGCGAATTTTTTTATTGTCATAATATGTGCATGTATAATTACTTTGATTCAGGTATCACGAATGAATGATGGCGCTGACAGGTTGTGTTGTGTTTATTACAACGTTTTATTCTGTCGTTTACGTGCACAGGTTGGTTCGTGAATACGAAGTGATCGAATTACAGGTTATTGTGTGGACCCAGCTGTGCTCAGCCTTGGGGGTTCTTACAATGTTCGTTTGTCCTTTGTTCGATGCTTTCGTGTTTATGTGGGCACGAAATATTTGTTTGGCGTTTGTTAGGCTTTAGTTGTGTATCTGACCCAGCTGTGCACTTGTTTGTTACAGGCCTTGGAGGTCTACAACGTTTCCAAATGGTCGAGCCATTGATGTTTTCGTGTATGCCCAAAGTAATATATGCAGTTGTGACAGGAAATTTGCATGATAGAAAAAATAGCCAAACACTTCTTGTATTACTATAAATGTGTTGGCGATTCAGCCGTTGCAGTTACATAAGCTTTTTACAGGTAACACTTTCTTAGCTGTTGAGCGTTCCAAGTTCGTGGAACCTCTTTGTTGTCGATGGTGCGTAGCTTGTAGGCTCCCTTTCCGAATGATTGGGAGCCAATTTTCTGAGTACTCAGTCCGAGTACTGTAGCTTGGGAGCCAATTTTCCGAGTACTCAGTCCGAGTACTATAGCTTGTAGGCTCCCTTTCCGAGTACTGTGTCGTGCGCGCTTGGCCTTCTAATATGTGGCGGAGGTACTGACTCAGGGCGTAGATTGAATGCATTGGTCTGTTGAGGCATGGGAGCGTTCAAAGGCCTTGGCAGTGGAGTGACAAATGCGGACTGGTTTGCTTGTGCCTGAAGCAGAGCTTGCTGCGCGCTGAGTTGTGTGTAAACAAGGTTTATAGACGCCACTTGTTCGGCATACCAGGAAGCCAGAGTTTTTCCTTCGGGTAGCCCTAGTAATGCAGAGAAGTTCAGTTGTGCTTGGTCCGATGGAGCTGAGGGACCAGCCCCATGGCTCTGTGTTTGCACTGGTGGTGGTGTCTATTGGACTACCTCTGACGGAGGCTGGAACGTAGCTCCGTTTGTGATCTGAGAGATGATCCTGGGTGGAGTTTGGAAAGTAGCACCAGGTGTGTTTTGAGTAACGATCCTGGATGTACTTCCAAAGATACTGGGAAACTCGTTGTTCATCGGCCCTTCTTGGATAATTTCGTTCCTTGGACCCCGCTGGACGTGTACGTTGTCCGAAACGAGTTCAAAGGAAGAAACATCTCCATCTACCGGGTGAGAAGGGTTTTGTTCAGCCATGTTGACGAGTGTATTTTGAAAAGAAAAAGAGATGAGAGTGGTTTAACCACGTGGTCGTGGGTTCGAGTCCCACGGATGGCGCCAATGATGAAACACAGGTTAATGCTAGGGTTAATCTGTGGGGTTATTTCTCCTGTGGGTTCAATCTCTCTTCCTACTCGTGAAATGGCTTGGTTCCTGCAAAACAGCAACACCGTTAGTCTCGTTAAGAGGGGAATATGGGGGGTTTCCCTCTTAACCAGGCTCCGGCGTGAGAATAAGTACTGTTCTGAGGGAGAATAAACAGTGTGTGTTAAGTGTAAGAATATGGAGAGCAAGCTGATTCAACCTGAATGATGAAAGGTCCTATTTATAGCCGGAGGGTGAGAGAGGGAAGAGCAACGATGCCAGCTGTGGTTGCGCGCCAGCTGTCCGACCAAGGGGAATATCCTCTTAGTCTCCTCTGCTGTGGTCAGTGTAGTGGTACACGTGGCGCGCTTGCATTTTCCCATCTTGGAGACGTCGTACTGGTGTTGTCGGGCTGCTCTTAGATTTGTTACAGGTCTACCTGGCGCCTGGTGACTGGTGACACGTGTTGTCCTTTATGTCGGATGGAGCATCTTTGGAGCCACCTAGATATTTTCCAGAAGCTTCTGGATGACCTCGTCGATGTCAGCGCTACGTAGGGTGGAAAAAGTGGTGTGGTCCTTGCCATGTGGGCAAGGAATTGGGACCATACCTCTTCAAGGAGGATGGAATATACCTAGAGAAGTACCACCATCACCATGAATTAAGTTCAGTCGATAAATCCATTGCTGGTGGTGGAGTGATCCTTGGAGGGTTAGTCATGGCGTTTGTGGTGTCGATTGTTTGCTAAATTCGAGCTACTAGAAGACGAAGTATGGTAGAACCACCAACGCCCACCACTGCTCGAAGTGTTTCACAATAGAAACCATGTTTCGGGATATTGATGTTGTTTGTATACATTATATTTATAGAGTAAATAGTTTTTTCATTAGTTATTGTTTTTTTTTTGTTGGTGCATCCGTCTGTCGTCTACGTCTTATATCGAGTCTCAGTCTCGTTGCGAATTTGAACGAGAATGATGTCAACATCTTGGATGATGACATCATACTAGTAATGTCATCATGACATCATCACACAAAAGACAAAAGATTTAGATTGTTAATGTTTGGATTTCGGTCAAAATGTTTCATGTCAGGTTCGCTTTTATGTCATTGTAATAGGTCCGCTTGATAGATTCGCTTTTATGTCATCTAGATAGGTCCGCTTATGTGTCCATGTATGTAAAAGCGGACCTGATCACCTATATATAGGTTCTATAAGCAGATCTACACACATAGTTAGAGGTGCATTCTTCCGGTGAGCCACGAAGTGCTGCCGAAGTGTTGACTTGATTGTAAACGTTATCAGTATCAATAGAATCAACAGTTTAAAGGTGAATACTTGCTGAATTGTACTCGGTTTGTTTGTTTCCGCCGTTCAAACTGAGATAAACTCTTCTACGCGACTCGTTTAGGTCCGAATTCGATCCTACAATTGGTATCAGAGCCAGTGAAGAAGAGTTCTTTACGAATTCAGCCGATAATTCTGTTTCTACACCATTCTTTTCTGAAAATCAAAATTTTTTTTCGGTCAGAATCGGTTTAAATTCACTCAATATGTTCGGAATCTAGTATTAATAAACCCTTGAAAGTTTCATAACTAAAATCGACCTAAAACCTTGGATCTTTTGATGTTTCGCTCATACGGACTCGTGATATTGATGATGTCATAAGCTGGTTCGCTTTTGAGGTACGTTTATTAGGAAATGTTTGTCGACAGATCCGTTCTAGAGGTCCGCTCATAGGGACTTGTTTGTCAGATCCGCTCAAGAGGTCCGCTCATAGGGACTTGTTTGTCAGATCCGCTCTAGAGATCCGCTTTTAGGGACATATTGTGTGTAAGGTCCGCTTCAGTGAACAACAAACAGATCCGTTTTTGTGACAGGGTTAGGTCCGCTCAGTGTTACAAAAGTTTAAGAGATCCACTTCAATGTCCAAGAAGTTTTGTTCCAAAGTGTTTAGATTATCAGTTCACGTGATCACCCTCGGTCAAGTAAATTGAAAGTTGTTGTCTGCCACACTCATATTTGTGGTCCAATGAGATTTTAGTGGACAAAAGTCTTGCATGTGATATTATCTTTTTGAGGTCATCGTAAATTGAAATTACTTGTTACATGTGAAGCCGTGTGTCAGCATCATTCATCAATTAATGTGATCTGATTAAAGTTTTGTCGGCTAAGTGGGTTTGTCATCAACCCATGTGAACAACATTGTTCGATCCAATCAGATTCATACACACATAACTTTGTCGAGTTTGTGGTTTTGAGATCCAAGATATAAAAAAAAATTGTTAGCTACGTTAATTGAAAATGCACGGCCAAATCTTGTTCAGTAATTGAAAGTTGTCAGCCCACGTGATTGTTTTAAGTGCACCGGCCCACTAGTTATTTGAAGTCAAAGTAAAAGTGTGGTCAAATAAAAAAGGTTTTGAGAGATTAAAGGATTTTGTTGGTAGTTGATATCAGCCCACTATACCGAGCCCATGTGATTGGAACATTTATGTGTGTCAAGAAAGTCATCGGTTTAATCTGATCAAAAGTTTCTCGGCCCAAGTTGCATCTTCATTAACAGCCCAAAGCCTATTCATTCAGTGATCTTACTTCAACAACATTGAAACGTGTTCACAAATCTTCGTCACGAATCTTAGATTGATTTCACAAACACATTTTTACATTTTCAGTACGTTTTAAACTGATCATTTGTTTGTGTGTCGACAGGTGATTTACAAGGTGATACATTTCATTTGAAAATCCGAAACATGGACGAAGAATTCTACAACGCATTTGCTACTCCGGTTACTCAGATCACTATTGCACAGAACACAATGCTCGAAAACGAAACGGGAACAATGCAAAAACCGCCCAAACTAATGAACATCGAAGAATATAAGGGTTGGGAAGGCCGTTTCGAGAATTGGGTACAAGCTAATTACTTGGATGCGTGGGAATGTGTCGAGACAAAATACATTCGACCAATGAATGATGATGAAGAAGTGGTTCCGATTAAAGATCTGAGCGCCGATGCTAGAAAGAAATACAAAGATGAGAAAATGATGTTGAGTCTTCTACAACAAGCTGTGAAAGAAGACATCTTGGTGTTATTACAACATAATGGAACTTCATACTCGATTTGGAAAGCTTTAAGGTCAAAGTTTCGTGGTAGTGAAGAAATGGTCAAAAGCAAGAAATCGCTTCTAAAGAAAGAATTTGATTTGTTCCGTGGATTAAAGAATGAAAGTACAAGAGAGATTATCGAAAGATACTACAATTTGCTTGCTAACATGAAGAGATTGAGTATTGAGAAAGACAATGAAGAATTGATTGAGAAGCTTGCAGATGCTTTGCCACACGAAACTTGGGGCACATATCTCATGATGCTTAGAAACAAGAAAGGTTTTAGCAGCTTGACACTCAGCAAGTTCATTGAGAAGTTGGAAGCTCAAGAGATGGAGCAACGAAAGATTATTCGAATGAAAGATTTCGATGGTGAACAGGATATTGGGTTGTATTACAAAGCAGGGGTGAATGAGAAATCTACAAATTTATCTCCAAAAATAGAAACTGCTTACAATGCCAAGAATTCTTCTGGAAGTTCATCATCAGGATCAAACAGCAAAACAAGTTTTTCATCATTTTCATCTTTTGATCTGAATGTTTCAACAACAAGAAATGACAAAAAGCTTCAATGCAATATTGTGTTGAACATTGAAAATGATCAGGAATATTCTGAAGAGTTAGCAAAAAGTCATATGTCTTTATTGGGAACTGTTCTTGAATCTTATGGTAGCTTTGTTGCAGGTCGAATCGGGAATCCAATGCTGACAAAGGAAGATTACGACCAGATAGATGCTGAAGAGATGGAACTGATGGATATAAAATGGTGTTTGGCAAGCGTGTTGAGGAGAGCTGAGAAATTCAAGCAAATCACTGGAAGAGATGATCTTCGTGAGGTTGGTACTTCTACTTTAGGTTTTGACAAATCTAAAGTCACTTGTTTTCGTTGCAGAGAAAAAGGACACTTCAAGAGGGAGTGCAAAAACCGCGAAGCAAGTGGAGCTCAAAATCCATTTAACAACAACAATGATTATTATCGAAAAGCCATCTATCATCAAGTTGCTCAACAACCATCTCAACAACAACAACATCAGGCACAAACTGCACATGGAAGACACATCATTGAAGACTCTGGAAAGAGAGCGTGTGCGGTGAATCAAGATTCTTTAAAGAGAGTTAATGGCAGTGCCTTGATAATAGATCAAGATGACGAAAAGTTACCTGAAGGGTTTAGCTGGGAAAATTTCACTTGGGATAATTATGTTCCTGATCAAGCTAAAGCTCACACAGCTTTTGTAGCTCGAGTTGAAGAAGATAGTGATGATGATCGTGAGTATTGGGCGAGAAAATTCAAAGCTGATATAAAACTGATTGCTGAAAGTGACAGTGAAGATGAAAAGGTTAAAAAGAAGAAGAAAAAAATCAAGACTCCAGTGAGCAGTGATGACGAAGAAATTCCAGTGATCAAAAGGAAAGTAAAGGTTGAAGTTGCAAAGTTCAAAGTTGATCAAGAAGTTGATGCAAAGAAGATTCCAGTGAAGTGTGAAAACTGTGAAGTTGTGAAGAAGCAAAACAGTACACTGATCTATAATTTGAATAGTTTGAAGGAATCTTACGATGTACTGAACAAAGCGATGAATCAGTATAATCAGACAAGTGAAGAACAAGCTACAGCAATGAAGACACTTCAGGGTGCTTTTATGACGAAACAAAAAGTGGTGAATAACTACATCGAGAAGTGTGCTGTGCTTGAGCAGAAACTTGAAACTCAGAGAATTGAGACTGAAAGAGTAAATCGTTTGTTGAAAAGTTACTCATGTACTTCTTATGTCATTGACAGGATTTATCCGACTGTTGAAGGCATGAAGGCATTTGAAGAGGATGAAGTAACTGAAGAAAAGAAGGATGATGGAAAAGTGACTGAAGAAAAGACTCCAGAAAAGAAAAACAAGAAGAAGTGTGATACAAAGAAAAAGACTGACAAGAAGGATTCTGGTAAGAAACAAGATGTTGGTTATAACAAATGTCCACCCCCGTTAGAAAATGGATATTTGCCCAGGAATCCAAATCAGGAAAGAGTCGAAAAAGCAACAAATTTACAGTGGGAGTCGGAGTCGTCAGTCAATTTGCCAGAAAATATTGATGTCGTGTTTACATCATCTGACACTGATCATGAGTCCGAGTTAATAAAGAAAGTCGTCGATCAGGTGTTGGATAAAGATGAAACTGAGGAGTCAAAGTTGGAGTCAAACTCAGAGTCAAAGTCAGAGTCAAAGTCTGGTTTTGAAAGTTCGAGTTCGACAGTCAACGGTCAAAAGTCTTCAGTTAAAAGGGTTTATAATAAAGAATTCCTGTTATCAAAATCTAATTTGAATGATGAAACGTTTAAAGTTGCATATACTTTGAATGATTCTGACAAATTATATTCTGATGAGGAATTTCCAATAAGAGGTGTCAAAACTGAATTGATCAAAAAGGTTTTCAAACTAACAGAAATTAATATTTCTGAAATAAAAGATTTAAATCTTAATGGTAAACCTAAACTTTACACCTCAAGAGTACAACAAAGATTAAACAAGAAAAAAGGTTACAGATCTGGTTCTGGTTTTCACAAGAAACCAAACCCTAACCGTAATTTCAAAAAGAAAGGTCTTGGATTTATTCCAACAGAAAAACAGAAAAATGAAAAATATGTTCGTGATTTTAAAGCAAAGATGACATTTGTTTCAGGTACATCAGCAGAAGAAGAAGAAAAGAAAGAATTTTGGAGACAATCGAACAAAGAATTCCTTGCAAAGAAGCAAGAAGAGATGAAAGAAATGAGAACCTGTTTCCAATGCAACACAGTTGGACATATTGCCAGAGATTGTTCAAAGACAATACCATCAAAACAGGGAGTTTCTCGTAAACTGAAAGAGAAAGTGATTGAGTTTGAACCGCCAATTGATCGAATCAAATTATTCAAAAATTCTACATTTGAAATTGGTGAATGTTCAAACAGATTTTATAAGAAGAAAGCAAATCCTGACAAACAAAAATGGGTGGTTAAGAAGTCTGGAAGTAGTTCTAGCGATGATTCTGATAGGTCAAAATCAGATGAGCTATCTTCTGGCGATGAATCTGATTCCACAAAGTCAGATGAGCCACAGGTTGAGTTAAAATTGAAAACTTCAGTTCCTCCAATGGATGATGTTCATTTTCCACCATTGAAGGCTGAAAATTTTAAAAAGAAAATTGGTAAGGTTGAAATTTCAAACCAATTTTATGATGACAAGAAGGAATTTGATGTCGAAAAGGCCTTTAACCCCACTGTGAAACACATTTTTGGTAAAATGATTGATCGAAAAGTCAAAGGGGTTAAAGAGTTCTATGAGAAGAAGACGGAGAAAGATAAGGTTGAACCATCCCTGGTTTGTGACTGGGATGGTTCATACTATGAACAGTAAGTCTGTGGACTTGCCGGAGATCCCAAGTTGGTAATCGTGGATCAGGAATCGGCATCATTATGTGTATTTGATTGTGTTTTTTGTACAAGTGGTAAATCAGGGACATTAATTTGTACTTGATTTTCTACAAGTGGTTGAAGACAAAATGATGAATCACATCCCCAACTTTACAAGTGGTAAAAAGAAACTTATTTTCCGGAAAAATCATTTTGATTAAAACAAACTTAAGTGTTTTGAAATCTTAATGAGAAAATGGTTTGTTGTGAGGGGGAGTTCTGATTGTTTATGCCAAGTGAATGGCGAATTGAGGTGATTCGATATTGGTTGTCATTTTATTGTACAGTTTATTTTCAAATTTCCTAAAATGTGTTTGCATTTTAGGGGGAGTAGAAAATTATTTCAGAAAATCCAAAAACATTTGAAAATTTGAAAAATACAAAAACATGATAAAATGAAAAATGAGTTTTGTTGTATAAAAGAGGAAATGATAGTACATCAGTGGACGATCACAACATGCTAAAGAATTGGAAAGTTAAAAGTGATAAACGGTCTCACTGATGATGTGCCAGTAGGTTTTTGCACATTTAGTAGATTGTGACGAGATATAAACCTAAATTTCAAACTTGCTTATATCGTGGGGAAACATCTCTCGGATATATGGGTAACCCCCGAAATCTTGTTTGAAAGGTTCCTCTTTCTGATATACTAGGTCTTTATACTCAGTGATATCTGGGGTATTATTCTTGGACTTCTGCTGAATGGAAGTTCTGACCTAGTCCTCGAGTAATACTTTCTGTAATGCTTGAAACATAGCATCACCCTCAGCATATATGATAAGACAATAAAATTGCTTAGCAATGCTGATGTAAAAAAGATCCTCTAAAGGGGACACACCCAAAAGTTGAGTCATGATCTCTCTGCTGAACGGTAGTTCTGACCTGAGCTCTCATGATTCTTCATAATTTATTAACCCCTTACAGATATCATTTGTGTCATAATTACCTGTAAGACTGAATATTGGGATCTGGATACGGGAGTATATTCTGAGGTGGGATACGCGATTGAGTTTAAGTTCTTAAGTCATTAATTTCATATCTCGAAGCAATTGAACTTTGTGTGAGAATTTAAGTGGATCAGTATACTGACAATCTAAGTGAATCGTTTAGAACTTAAAATAATTAAAGATTAACGGTGTTGGTGATTTGTCTCAGAAACTGATATGATCCTCTTACACAAACTCACAAAAATATTGTTTGTAAATAGTTCTTTATTGCATTCTCATTCAAAAATCCAAAAAGATTTTCAATGAGTTTTAGCATAAATTTTGAAAAAGTCAAAAAGATTTTCAACAACTGATGTTGGAGAGCTATTTTTCAAAATTCCGAGTGCTAGACATGATGAACAGATGGTTTGGGAGAGTGTGTTGTTTTGAAAATGAATATGATACTTCTGCAAGTGGTTCATCGGAGACTATAAATGTTGAATCATTTTAAAATTTGCTCTACAAATGGTCATCAGAAAATTTATTTTTGGGTAGAGAATGTGCAGGTTATTTGAATGACAGAGAGTCAGGTTCCGATACCTGAGGTTTCTGTGAGTCTTTCAAGCCAGGCTAAGATCCCAGCAGATTGAGAGGGGGAGTCTGAAGTCAAAGCTGAAGAAGCAGTTAGAGCCAGTGATGATTCTGGAACTACATTTGAGAAATAGAAGAATGAAAGAGAAGATAGAGATTGAGGATACTCACAGCGTCAGACACTTCAAAGAGTTCGAGAGGACTGATAAAGACTGAAGATGCGAAGACTCGACACTGAAGACTCCGTCAACATCCGAGGGGGAGTTTGTTGGTGCATCCGTCTGTCGTCTACGTCTTATATCGAGTCTCAGTCTCGTTGCGAATTTGAACGAGAATGATGTCAACATCTTGGATGATGACATCATACTAGTAATGTCATCATGACATCATCACACAAAAGACAAAAGATTTAGATTGTTAATGTTTGGATTTCGGTCAAAATGTTTCATGTCAGGTTCGCTTTTATGTCATTGTAATAGGTCCGCTTGATAGATTCGCTTTTATGTCATCTAGATAGGTCCGCTTATGTGTCCATGTATGTAAAAGCGGACCTGATCACCTATATATAGGTTCTATAAGCGGATCTACACACATAGTTAGAGGTGCATTCTTCCGGTGAGCCACGAAGTGCTGCCGAAGTGTTGACTTGATTGTAAACGTTATCAGTATCAATAGAATCAACAGTTTAAAGGTGAATACTTGCTGAATTGTACTCGGTTTGTTTGTTTCCGCCGTTCAAACTGAGATAAACTCTTCTACGCGACTCGTTTAGGTCCGAATTCGATCCTACATTTTTTTTTAATTTGTAGATGTGATTGCATTTGTTAATTGTTACAATGGATTTAATTGGTCTAAATATTGATCTTGAGTGTATATAAGCTATAATTTAATCATTGGCCGACAAGGGGATGTAAATTTAAAAATTATATATAAACAAAACTAGGTTATTACTCGGGATTGCTTCCCGGGCTCGGGAAACTTAGTTATATTAATTTTTATTTGTTATTAATACGACCTCATTACATCAAGCATCTCATTGGATTTAACAACAATGTCTACACTTCACCGGATTAAATCATAAACCCATATTAAACGTCAAACAAAAGCGCAACAGGACCACATGAATAACGTCATTTCCACTTTTACTTCAATGCACTTACATGATCGGGTGATTTGGGATTTTGTAAAAATGTTTGTTCTTGTACTTCTTTATAAAATTACATAGAATTCAAGAAAACGAAACAACGACTTAAACAGATGTTGAGTTATTCAAATTTATGTTGAATACTAAATGAAATGTTGACCAAAATTCAAATAGATGTTGACCAAAACATCTGTTTAAGGCCAAACATCTGTTTAAGGTCAAACATCTGTTTAAGTCCAAACATCAGATATAGAAGGCCAAACATCTGCCAAATACAGTCATATATATCCATCCATTATTCTGAATTCATAAACTGTTAGGATCTGAGTTTGCTAGATTGTGTTTGTTTAATAATAATGAAGATGAAACAGAGATGAATTGCAGCGGAATAAATGAAATAAACTTTTAACACACAATCAATGGAAGATAAGTTTCAGCAAACATGTTTATCATTTAATCGAATGATTGTATTCGATTACAATAAACAAACTAAATGCATGCATGCACAGATCTCCCCCTCAGCCTGAGCTCACTTGATTGTTCGTACACAATGACTTGGTAAAAGAGAGCTAATAGAACAGTACAGAATACTGTTCTATTTATAGTACATAACAACCACTGAGCATCTTCGGCTGACGTCACCATGAAAGTGACATCTAACCTCCTAACAACCTACAACCACTGACTATTACAACCACTGATACAAACTACTGATAACAAATATAACGTACAACTAAACTACTGATTCTTCATTCCACTGTTATAGCTCCAGCAACGCTTTGGTCTTCAGCAGTACTTGAGACATATCAGTAGATTGAGCATCAGTGCCTTATCTTCAACAATCTTTAGTTCAGCAACAGTTGTAATGAGCAGTGCTTTGGGTCATCAGATGTTAGGGCCGTTGTCAAGGGGAAAGATCTGTTACAAACAACTGCTTATTATGGATCCATTGCTCTGAACCAGTTTTGGCTTTATCAAATGTTCCTTTGTAGGGTTCAATCCCAACAATCTCCCACTGGAACAGATGATGCCAAAACACTTCATTAATATTCTGGATCTTTATTGCCTCATCAAGAATTCCCTAACTTGCCCTTTGAATTGTAATTCAAAGTTCATGGAATCCTCATCATCTTCATCCCTGCATAGTGGAAGCTCAAGGAGATCTTGTAAATCTTCTACACTTAGGCCAAGTGCATTTTCCCTTGATATATGCTTCACTTCACCACTAGACTTGAGCAGAGTCAATATGTGGGTCTTTTGATCAGACTTCCACTTTAGTATTTTTGAGTCCAGTGGGTTTCTTGGGAGAGTTTTTATTTTTGATGAGTTTGGTGATGGAGCCCTGGTTATGACAACTTTGGCAGGGTCTTGAGATTTAGCTAAGTCTGGATTTTCTGCCATCATTGTCTGAAGAACCATCTTCATAATATATTCTTCTTGAGCCTTGCCTTCTTTTGCTTCTTCATCCATCTGCTTTTGCTTCATTCTTTGATAAAGGATAGCAGCAGGTGGAGCAGTGGATCTTTTGATTGGCAAGGCCTGTTTGACTGGAACCACTGCTTCTGGATAATCTGGCTTTTTGGGAGCTGTGGGATCTTTCTTTCTTAATTCTTCCAACCTTTTGTAGGTGTCTAATACTTTCACTTCTGACCACCTTGTAACCTGATTCCTTGAGCCATAGTTTGCAGCTATAAGCTCTTCTTTCATTCTTTTCATCTTCAAGGCCCTTTCAGGTACATTCTTTTTATAATTGGACCAAACTGGAGGAGTTTGCTTTATTTTGTCATCAAGCATCTTTTGGTTTCTTGCTATCTCCTCTTTGAGCTCACTTATGGTCCATTCCTTGTACTGATACTTTTCTGCCTTATATTTCTTGTATGCCATGATGTGCTCAATGTAGTCTTGTTTTAAGCTTTCATCATCCTTCTCTGACAGTTTCTTACAAAGGTCTTTTGAGAACTGCTCTAATGTTCTGACTTTGGTGAGCAGATATTGCAAATTCCTCTGAATGTCTTTATCTGACTTTCCCTTTGTGTCTCTTTGTGATATATCCTCTGCTTGTTTGGCCTTCAGTTGAAGATACTCTTCTATGTTTCTTGGAAGAGGATAACCTTGAAGAGATGGGAGATTTCTCTTTTCAGGATCATCTTCAGAGTAGAAGGATTTGATCTCCTCCGTAACTGCTGGAAGATCCAAAGGATATTGTACTCCCAAAGGGACTAAGGCAATGTTTGGATAAAGGGCTTGAACTGAAGAGATTGGAATAGGGTTTGGAATAGTGGTTAGATCAGAGGTTGTGAAGATGTTGGAAGTGGAGAAGTGTCATCTTCAGGTACAATATTTGTTACCCTTCTTCTTTTGTGCTTTGGAGTGGTTGGTGGTGTATTTGTGGGTTGAGTGGTGGTGTTTGAAGTGATGGGTGACTGACTAACAGCTGTTGAAACAACTGGTGTTTCAACCACTGTTGTCACTACAACTGTTGATGTATCAACTGTTGTCTTCTGCTTTTTGGCAGGTGGTTTTTGTGATGGTGATGTTGTTTTTGGTATGGCGGTGGATTGAGTGATGCTTGATGAAATGATGGGGGCAGTGGTTGAAACAACATCTGTTGAAACCACTGAAGTATCAACAACTGTTGATACAGTAGGTGTCTCAACATCTGTTGGCTTGGAGGTTTGATGTGAGGAGCTTTTGGGAATTTGAGGAGTATGTTTAGTGGTTTTGGAAGGTGTGGTTTTGGGTTGGCTAACCTTTCTGGTAGTCTTTCTTCTTTTAGTTGTAGAAGTGCCCTGTTCTTCCTTTTCCATCATAACTTTCTTCTCTTTCTCAAAACTTTTTGACCCTTTTATTTCCATTGTCTCTTTCTTGTTTGCTTTTTGATCAGCAAATGCATTTTGAGTCACATCAACCTTTTTAGAACCATCTGGCCTTAGAATTTCTACCACAAGTTTAGACAGTGGATCTGGTGGTAGATATAAACCTTCTTTTCCCTTCTTTCCTTTCTCCCCCTTTTTGGCATCATCAAGGTATTCGACATAAACAACTGTAGGAGGAGAAGTGCCAGAGATTTGAAGCAGATGAACTTTTATGGCCTTTATATCAGCTTGAGTATCTCTATACCTAGCTTCCATCATATTTCTGACCATTTGAAGCTGAATCTCATGTTGGTGATCAGCATACTGTCGTTGTTGATGAAGCATAGGTTGAAACAGTTGTCATAGCTCAGTGGGGAATGGAGCAGATGTTGCAGCAGTGGGTGGAGCTCTTTGAGACTGTAACAACTGTTGCAACATGATTTTGATATCTGCAACAGATGTTTCAATTTTGTCTACTCTCTCCGTCAATTCTTTGTATTTCAAACCATCACCCAAATGAATGGGATCATCTGATTTCCCACTAGCAGTGGTTGTATCAGTAGTTGACTTAGGAAAAGTTTCCCAAAAGTCATCCACTGATGCCCCTTGTTCTTGGTACTAGGGACTTCCCTTTTCATTAACTATCTTGGTTAACACACAAGTGGGTAATTTAAACACATCAGTGGTAGCTTTGATAGCATCAGAAATGGTTGCCTTCAAGGGAGACTTACTGATGAAACTACTGTCCAGGTGTAAATCAGTGGATTCAACACTTGTAGTAGCTGCTCCACTTGAACTACTGACAGGAATTACTTGTAACTCCTGCAGTGTAACCTCCTCAGCTGTTGATGGGTTAGCAATGATAGAGGAATCCGACTTAGTCACTTGTTGAGGTATTTTCTCAGTGATAAGTTGTTGAGAAGAACTGATTTTTGTCTGATCCATATCCAGAGCATTCAACAGGGGTAGAAAAGATGGTGGAATTTGTGAAGTGAGGATAGGGGTAGAAAGAGAATTTGGCCCGGGAGCAGGGCTGTGGAAGATGGATTCAAGTGGATCCAGAGCTTCATAATGTGGTGTCCCTATGCGTACAACCTGATCCTTTTGAGAGGATACAGGAGGAGTTTGAGGCTCAGGTTGAGATCTTTCTTCTATCTGCTGTGAGGAAGTAGCAGCAGTGGTTATAGGTGACTTTTGTGTTGTCACATGATTTACTTCTGGGATCTCATCTTCCAGAAGATCCTTTTTGGATGGGATGGTGGGCTTTTTGGTAATTTTCTTTTTGGGCTTTTTGGTGGATTTGGGTGGGGGTTTCACAGCAGTGGTTATGCTGCTGTGATCACCAGGAGCAGTGGGCTCAACAGCAGGAACCTGAGGAGCAGAGGTTGTCTCAGTTAAATTCTGCTCAGGTTCCTCTGTTTGTGTTTTGTAAGCCTTTGACAGCCTTGTAAAGGTTTCAGAAGATAGGCTGTTTATTTGAATAGGATTTCCTTGGATAAGCACATGTACACTATCCTTTGGAAATTTCTTTTGTAAATAAAAACTTAAAAATCTTAGAAACAATAGAAATGGTTTTTTCTTATCTTTGATATTATTAACACTTTTGACCATATCGTTGAAAATATCCTGGGAGTAGTTAAAATCAACTTCAACCATTATAGCATATCCCAGGTATTGGATTTTCAATGGTATTTCATTGAATGCGATGGTTTTATTTGAAACACATATGAGGAGGGTAAGGAATAAAAATCTCATGGGAGGTGGAAAACTCCCTTTTTGCAAAGTATCTTTTTTCATTTGTTCCTCATACACCCTCTCAATCAAATCAGTTTGATATTCTTCCTTTGGGAAAGAATTTTTACCTGTATGATCATTCATTTGAAAAACCTCAGAAATGGTTTGAGGTGTGACAGCAACCTGAATTCCCCTTACTGTTGAAGTAATAGCCAAGGGCTTTTTGTCCTGAACTTCAAGTTTTGCATTTTTCCAGAAATCACGTAGGGTATCAAAGTAGATAGGTGCGTTACAAGTCAACAAAGTTTTGTACTTTGAAGACGAGAGAGCATCAATAATGGAGTGAAAGGTTGTGTTTTGACTTGTTTTTGTCAAGTATACACTGGTAGTTATGAGGAGTTTTTAGTGTGAGAGCCATGGTGATTTGAAAGTAGGTGCGAGAGGAGGAAGAATATGAGTGATTCGAAGGATTTTGATGGAAACCGCTTTTTGAAAGGAATTTTGAATTCGATTCGACAGTGAAAACCCTGTTTGGGGTTTTGATCAGGGTTTTATAAGGGTAAAAAATGAATGCTGACGTGGCAACGGTTACAAAGATCTGACGACTAAGTGCTAACCACGTGACAACCTCTGATGAATAATGGAGGACAGTTGTTTAGGAAACCACTGATGATCAATATCAGTGGTTTACAGTGGTGAAAATGAAAACAGTCGCTGATTTTTAACTATCAGTGGGTAGCTAACAGTGATTGAAACACTGGTTTTGGTCAGTCAGTGGTCAACATGAAGAATGTAGAAACAGAGGTTGTCTTTCAGCAGTGGATAACTTTTAACAATCAGATGTTTGAACCAACACAGTGGTTGTAATAGACTTTTAAGGATTAATGAAAACTATCATTTTTAACTATTTTCAAAAGTGTTAAAATATGAGAAGACTTAAACAGATATTGGAGCTTAAACAGATGGTTAGCCTTCTATATCAGTTGTTTGGACTTAAACAGATGTTTGACCTTAAACAAATGTTTGGCCATAAACAGATGTTTGGCCTTAAACAAATGTTTGACCATAAACAGATGTTTGCCCATAAACAGATGTTTGGCCTTAAACCAAACATCTGTTTAAGGTCAACATCTGTTTGACTATTGGGGAACATTAGTTTGACTTTTGGTGAGTTTTGGTCAACATCTCATTTAGTATTCAACAGAAATTTGAATAACTCAATCAGTGGTTTGAACATCTGTTTGACTTTTGGTCAACAGTTGGATGGAAACCCATGTTAGATTGAACAAGTGTCGGTCTACATGGTAAATGAAGAGGTTAATTGTAATTATGATAATCTGCTTTTGTTCTTTGAACTTTGAAAATTTGTCCCTTGGGTTTCTTGGTATTTAATTTTACACTTTTCCCATAAAAGTTGGGGTTTGAAAAGGTTTTTGCATTTAAAGACTGTTGTTTTGAAATATACATTAATATGTTTATATTAAATCTACACGTTTTGATTGATTAAGTATATAAACTCATAGCCACTTCACCTGTTTTTCATCACGTTTTCCTACGAAGATATCATACTTTCAGGAAAGTCGAGTAATATAGTTTATTGAAATGGCGTCATTCACTTCTGTAAAATCAGATAATTTAAAGCAGCATTTTGTCAGGCAAATCGAGGAACAGGTATGTCAAGATAGGGCTTTGTGTTGTCAGTAATATAGAGTGCGATGATAGAGACGTGGAGTTCATGGCGATGCTGAAGGACATACATCGAGAGGTTCAGCAATCGATGGAGTTGAAGCTAAAGTTTCTTAATTCTTACGGTTATTGTTAGATTTAAAAGTTTAGTTGTTCAGTATGTTATGTAATTATTGGAGTTTTAATGTCATGAATAAATGAATAAATTTTAATCTTATGAATCTATGTTGCGTTTGTAGGAAAAAAAAGAGAACGTCAATTTTAAATTACCAATTGCATATTTTGAATTTCAAAAGTTATTGACATTATCAGTAATTACTGATTTGATTTGAAAGCAATTGTCATTATGAATTTTCTAATTTTTATTTTAACTTTAATTAAGAGAAAATAACCGTCAATTTGAAATTCCCATTTTGTATATTTTCAATGTCCAAAGATCAAGTAATTAGCATTAATTACTGATTTGATATGCAACAAATCGTCATCAAAAGTTTTTTTTATTTTTTATTTTAACTTTAATTTTTATCACCAAAACAATGTTGGAGGAACTCTTATCTCATTGGAATGTAACGATTAGGTAAAATGGTAATTTCATTGTAATTCTAGTTTTCATTTGATAATTTCATTCTATCATTAATTAACCACATCAACAATAAAAATGTGAGCAGTGGCTGTTTTTTAGGGAAACCACTGATGGTCAATATCAGTGGATGTCAACAATAAAAATGTGAGCAGTTGTTGGTTTTAAACTATCAGTGGATAGCCAACAGTGATTGAAACACTGACGTTTGGTCAGTCAGTGGTCAACATGAAGAATGAAGAAACAGAGGTTGTCTTTCAGCAGTGGATAACTTTTAAACACTGATGTGATAAATACTGTTACATATAAACACTGAAGTGATATGACATGTAACAACCTAACAGAGTATAAAACACTGATGTGATAAATACTGTTACATATAAACACTGTTAACATAAACAAAGGTAGAATATCTGTTGTTGATGCTGAACCACTGTTGTTGTTGGGCAGTGGTTCACCTATGGTTTTCTATAGGGTTTGTCTCGAGAGATAAACTCTAGGGTTTGTCTCGAGAGATTGTATATACATAACATACCATTAAGCGAATCAACATGGGGAGCAGTCAATCATGGAACCAACATAATTTTCATCATAAACACTGAAGTATCATAAAACTGTGAATGAATATACCCAATCGGAAATTGTTAGACATTTTCATAAATCTAACAACCATCATCGAAGCTGTAACAAAATCTAAACACTGATACACTAAACACTGTTACATAAGAAAAACTGATACATAAATACTGATGTTGAATCCGCTGTAGATGTTGAACCACTACTGTTACTGACCAGTGGTTTTCCTTTGGTTGATCAGGACTTAGGTACATAAGTGCTTGTCTTTAATAGGGCTTTGTCTTCAACAGATGATCAGCTGTTATAACCACTCCATAACCCTTTGAGAGGAAGCAAGTGTGCGTCTATTCAATTGAGAGGAATCATTGCATTACATCCCTGTTGAAAAACAGAATCAATAAATTTAGGGAAAATGGGTTTGAAAGATGATAACCCAACAGTGGAGGATCTCATTCTACAGCTCTGATAAATTCAGGGGTATTCTCAAATAATGGTTCCTAGATGTTTGAAGACCGACAAATGTCCACAGAAGCATTATTTGAGAATACCCCTGAATTTATCGAAGATGTAGAATGAGATCATCAACTGTTAGGTTATCATCCTTCAACCACATTTTCCCTAAATTTATCAATTCTGTTTTTCAGACCTCCCAAAGCCACATATCCGCCTCCAAAGAGATCGAGACAGCTTGAAGCATAACCTGGACTTGCTGTAATTCCACCAGTTCAGTATTTAATCCCAATATACCAACTCAATGCAAATAACAAATATTTGGTGTGCTACAACTGTAAATAACTCAGGAAATAGATTTGAAACCATAAATATGGATTATAAAGATCTATGAATGAAACATGGGTGAATAAACCAACAAAATAGATTGTGAAAAACAAAAACTACAAACATATCAAAATCAATCTACTCGTAATCACATGGTACACCAATGCAAGCATCTGAATAAACAATAACAAATCAAAGACAAAATCAAAAGCTACAAACATATCAAACAAATTTCATAGAATCATGAAAGAAATTAGGTCACGGATTGTTACCAGATTTAGCGAGAGAAGAATAAATGGAAGCATTGGAGAAGATGACGATTTGAAGAAACTTCAATCTGGAAAAGATGTAACAAAGCTCAAGAAATAACGAAGAAGAAGATGAACTGATTACAAAGTGTATTAACAATTAGCAAAAGAATAATAATTACCTGATTTATGTGCGGCTCTTAACTACATTCGGTAGAATGTGTACATCTAACAAATAAACAAAGAACAAAGAAACAAACCAAAAAACTTGTTGGGCGATTAAAATTAAAAGGATATCATACGCAATCTTCAGGTAATTAGAATGGCCATTTTTACCTTACTTCACAAATTTCATAATATGAATATAAGTAAAACATAGAAATAATGAAAGCAAACAATTGATAACAAACAACAATAGCAAGTCACCAATCAATCGACCTCAAAATCATATAGAGGCCTAAAAATGAAATGAAAATTAGATAAGTGAACCTCAAAACTGAACAGGAAACCTGACCAAAAATTAACCAAACATCTGATATTTGTCATTCGAATCTTTGAGTTGGTCGTCATAGTCCTACAACCTTTCGATGTCGTTGGAGTCGGTCAGTGATGTAAGCAGCCTAATTAACAAACAACAGCAAACAACAATAGCAAGTCACCAATCAATCGTCCTCAAAATCATATAGAAGCCCAAAAATAAAACAAACCCTAACCTAAATCTCAAGATGAAAAAATGAAAAAATATATTTATAACTAACCCTAAACCTCAAATCCATTACAGCATAACCATTCAATCGACCTCAAAATCATATAGAAGTCTAAAAATAAAATGAAAATTTGATAAGTGAATATCAAAATTGAACAGCCTAACCTGACCAAAAATTAACCAAGAGAACTGCAGACCGCAGAGCCGACAACCTCCGATCATCTCCGTCATCAAGTTCCCAGCGGAATCCTAGCCGAATCACAACACTTGGAAAACACGCATGAAGATCAAATGAGTAAAGAATGAAAACAAAGATTGACACTTATTGATAATCTAACCTTCATTCGGAGCGTTGATCTGAACATCTGTTAAGATCGGAATAGAGCAGAGCGAGAGAGAAAGTGGGGAAGCCCTAAATGAGAGATGAGATAGATAAAAGAGGGGAAGGGTACTGTTGGGCGGGAAAAAAGAAAAAAGGTAGCCCACATCTACTGACACGTGGCCCAAATAACTTTCATTTATTATATATAATAGATATGTGGGATAACACAATACTGTGTTGGGGGTAGTAATTCCAATACTGTGTTAGGGTAGTAATTCCTAACACCACACGATAAAGAAAGACATTGGTCAGCTAACACGACACATTTCTTAAATAGGTCAATCTGAAAATGACTCATTTAAAAAATGGATAAACATAAAACATGACCCGTTTGGTTAGTGGATTGACTTGTTGAACCGCTTAAGATTTTATTTTTAATTTTATCTTTTGAAAAAAAAAAAAGCAAATATTTACTTATTATTAGGGCTGTCCAAAAAGCTCGCGCCTCGGAACTCGCTCGAAGCTCGCTCGGATTTAGCTCGAAAAAAGCTCGCTCGATATGGCTCGGTTTGAAAGTGAGCTGAGCCGGCTCGGCTCAGTTAGAAAGTGAGCCTAGCTTGGCTCGGCTCGTGACGAGTCAACTTGCTCGGTTTGGCTCGCTTGGTAGCTCAGCTCGGCTTAGCTCGTATTATATTACTTATAATATATTTTATTTTTATATACATATACTATATTACAAAAAAAGTGATTATTATTTACATGTATTTAGGCTTGTAGTTTGATATCTATGACATATTTAAAGGTTGATTGCCGTGCTAATGAACAAATATTGTATTTACTTGAAATATAAAACTTATTTTGCATTGTTGAACGAGATTTTGGCTTGTAATGTATTAGATTGAACTTATTTTGAATATGTTCTTTTGAAGTATTGAATAATATTTTAGAATACTGAATTTTGAGAACTATGTATTAATTTTTATTTTTAAAATCGAGCTAAACCAAGCCGAGCCGAGCCAGCTCGGTTTAAAACCAAACCAAGCCGAACCCGAGCTTAGATTTTCAGCTCGGTTTCAAATCCGAGCCGAGCCAGCTCGGTTTATAATCGAGCTGAGCCCGAGCTTGCCCTAGCTCGGCTCGGCTCGGCTCATGAACAGCCCTACTTATTACAGGTGAAAAGTGTTAAAATATAAAGTTAAATATTTAGATTTTTATTGTTATCCTTTAACTATTTCCTCTATGTGTTGCGGCGGGGAATTTTCAAAATTCAATCCTTTACACATTCAGGCGGGAAATTCTAATGTCCATACAATGGAAAAGCATGCTTCTATTACTAAATTTTAGCTTGTCCCTTTGAAAAAAAAAACATGTCGCTCAGGAACTCGTGAGACTTCAATTAGTATTGTTGGTTTACGGTACTGGTGTAGCAAGCGAAAGAAAAAAACATAAAAAAATAAAGGCGCAGCATAACCAAAACGATATATAGACGTGTTCATGCCGTTGGGAAACAAATTAACCACTAAAACACTCGTATATAAACATGAGTTTAGTTCATTATAATTAGTTTGAAAATTAAATAATAATCTGTTAACTTAAATATAAGCCAAAAAAATTAAACTCAAAAAAACTACCTACATAAATTATTTAAACTAAATAATAATCATGAAATTTTAATAATAATTGTGCGTTTAACGTTTTTCATAAATCATAGTTAACATTTCTACCCTTCGTGTCTACAACAAATTTCGTTAATCAATCCATAACATAGGATGACATTTGAGAATTTTGTGTCCTGTAACACTAAATTGTGTTTTAATATATATTATGTAATAGATAATAGATAATTTCTACAAGTAAAATTAAGGCCCCCACTATCTGCACACTCACTTTGCCTATCTGCACACTTAGGGTTTATATACGCTGCGTATTGGTCAATACGCAGCGTATAGGGTAATACGCAGCGTATAGGGTTAACCCTATACGCTGCGTATTGACCAATACGCAGCGTATATAGACCATAGATCTCAGTGCCTGATTACCAATCATTGCACAGAAAACAAGGTTTCTATACGCTGCGTATTGAGCAATACGTAGCGTATAACCAGGGACCATTTTTGTAAATTTATGAAACTTCAGGGACCATATTTGTCAGTTTTTGAAACTTTAGGGACCTTTTTGTAAATTTTCGAAAAACCAGGGACCATTTGTGTAAATTTACGAAATCTCAGGGACCATTTTTGTAAAAATATCAAAAAAGGGGAAAAAGGGGGTCTTCATTTAAGAACCGGCCCTTGCAAGACTCGAACCCATGACCTCTCGTTTAGAACCGCAACGCCTTAACCAGTTTATCCTCTGTCCAGAGCTGTTAGAATATGAAACTTAATTCCTTATATACACTCGTTAGGTAATACGCTGCGTATTGCTCAATACGCAGCGTATGTCAGTGGTTGGTACACTACCAGACAGTCAAATCTAGTACCATGGTCAAATCAGTCTGACATAGGGTGCGTAGTGATCAATACGCATCGTATATATGTAAACCTATACGCTGCGTAGTGGTCCATACGCAGCGTATGTCAGACTGATTTGACATCGATACGATGTTGTCCAGGCACGTGAATAAAGTAATACGGGGAGTAGAGAGCAATACGCTGCCTATTGAAGTGTCAGATGAAAGTCTATTTATCCATCTGTTCACAATTCGAATTCTCAATCATCCTCTGCTTTCTTTTTCATCTTCCTCTTTCAGTAAACAATTTACACCCTTGATCCAACATTATTTGTTCTGTTTTTTCTTCAATCTTGTTAAAATGTCATCATTTTGGAACGATAATTATTTCGGTAATCGCTATTCTAACGACATATGGGGAGCAAATGCTGCCAACGAGGAGGAGGAGGTTGTGTCTGGAGTCCCTGTTGATCAAAAAACACAGTTGTCAAACTTGAACAAGACTCCCACTCCACCTGTTGATGAACCAAATTACCCAGCGCATCAAGTGTATCCAGATTACGGATACGGGTATGAATCTCCATACGTGCAACAAAGTGGATACGGTGCTGAGAATGCACCTGTTGATGAACCATATTACCCGATCCAGCAATCGTATCCGGGTTACGGGGTATACGGGGATGAAGGTGGATACGGAAGTTACAGTGGATACGGTGGTGAAGGTGGATACGGGGGTGATGGTGGTTACAGTGGATACGGGGGTGAAAGTGGACACAGTGGATACGATAGATATGGGGGTGAAGGTGGTTACAGTGGATACATGGGTGAAGGTGGACACAGTGGATACGATAGATATGGGGGTGAAGGTGGTTACAGTGGATACGTGGGTGAAGGTGGATACAGTGGATACGATACATCACTTTATGAACCATCTACCCCGGGCAATCCGTTTCAAATAAAGGAGGTATCACATTATTATTATTATTATTATTATTATTATTATTATTATTATTGTTATTATTGTTATTATTATTATTGTTATTATTGTTATTATTGTTATTGTTATTATTGTTATTATTATTATTATTATTATTATTATTATTATTATTGTTTATTATTGTTATTATTGTTATTATTGTTATTATTATTATTATTATTATTATTATTATTATTATTGTTATTATTATTGTCCCTGAGGTTTCGAAAATTGACACAAATGGTCCCTGAGGTTTCGAAAATTGACACAAATGGTCCCTGAAGTTTCGAAAATTGACACAAATGGTCCCTGTACTGTTCAGTTAAGTATGCTAACTGAGTTAGTGTTTAAAGAAGAAATCTTTATATGAAAGTTAACCTGGTTAAACCATTCAGTTAAAATAGTTTCAATAATGACCATATTAGTCCCTGAAGTATGAGTTTCAATTATATTATAATTATTATTATTATTATTATTATTATTAACGTAACTTTTTTTTAGCGTTTCATGTCTCTAACTGATTTGAAGAATTGGGTACAAGAAACGGGAAATGAGTGTGGTTACGTAATTGTTACCCGCCGTTCAAAAAATATTGGCGGTACTACTGGGATGGTATGGCTTGTGTGCGACCGTAGTGGTGAGCACCGTAGTAAAGCAATAGTTAGGAAAGCTGGTAGCAAAAAAATCGGTTGCCCATTTTCATTTCTCGCCATCCGGGACGTGACGAATGACACGTGGGAGTTAAAAGTGGACTGTGCGAACCATAACCACGAAAATAAAAGAAGTAGAAAACAACTAAAATGACACCAGTTACAAAAATATTTCATTTGTGTCGAAGTAATTAATTTTTTGAATAGCTACCAAGTCACTAGGTATTACTCGTATTTATAGATGAATATAAAAAGGGTCGACCTGAACACGACACAATTTTAAGTGTGTCTGACATGAGCCAACAGGACACGATAGCACACCCAAAACAAGTGTACCAGTTGCGTCATGCGTGTGCTTCCGCCTCTTTTTTTTATACAATGTTTGACTATTAGCGTTGGATCGGGTTTCTTATGGCCTTATAGTAATAGATATGCCAGGAATTTGGTCGAAGATTTAGATCAAGCACGTAAAAGATTTTGAGGATCCAAAATTGAGTTTAATGAAGGCCTGATTCATGGTGTTAAATGATTTGAGTCCAGCTTAATGTAATACCTATGTTTTCACCAACAAGATTGTTGAAACCAGGAACTGAATACATATGTAGTAAAGCAACAACAATTTGCTCGGCCAAGAATGTTAGATGATAAGAAGATACTGTTATCTTTTGGAGAAGGTTTAAGCACAAGATTTGATGCGATTACCATTAGCAAGGAATAAAAATGTTCGAATTCACAGAATGAGTTGAAAAATGAATATGAGTGACTTGCATAAATCTTCTATTGAATTAAATCACGATTCTATCATTAATAGGCTACAAGTGTATGGTTTTAGTTTATTGTATCTAGTTACTTGCTTAATTGTAATTGGGCCGTAGGACTGTATAGTTGATAAATTAGCCCAAGTATGTTTAGATTAGTGGATTAAGGAATGAACTGGTAATCGACGTATTACTTAAAAGGCATTGGTTCATATACTTTATCATCCCTTTACATTTTCTAAACAAACCTGTTCATTTGTATATAATCGAGCTTTTGCATTGGGTGATTTTTAGCCCGATAATTGGGAAAATGTGACAAATAGTCGCGATTCAAGGTTGTGTTGGATCTTGTGGATGTGCCTACAAAGAAAATATATATATATATATGCATTACAAGATCAAACTGGGAACAAATAGTTGCTGCCTGCATTATGAAAAGCGTGACTAGGGGGCGTCTAACAGAGAGGCGCATCCAGCCAATTGCGCTGATGTGTGTACGTGAAGCGTGTCATAGTGTGCTCTGTTTTGCACCTTCCTAAGACATTTCTTTAAAAATTTGGGATTTTGTGGAGTCACAGAATCATTGCTTGAGTTCATATATCGTTTTGGCGCATCGAGAGCTCTTGAATCATCAGTTAAGGGTTCCGTCTTTGTCCATTAACTTTAACACTTGAAGGTCCGAGTTAAAAGATTAGTATTTTTGTTTACTTAAAAAGTCTAACATGGAACTAAATGGAGCCAAATGATTTTGTGGACTTGAGGTAAGTTGTTGATATTAAATCGTTTGTTTCTTGAGAGTTAAGAACTTACAATGTCAGTTTTCTATTTTCACATATTTATAACTGAATCTGTAAATTATATTTGTATTTATCGTATTGATATTATAAACTAATATATTTTATTTAGCAGAACATTATGTATTGCGAGAACATAATCAATCATTCATTGTTATCAATCTTATAAGATAAAATATATTCTAACTGTAATATTTATTGTTTCTCACTTTGCAATTCAAAAAAAATGTGAGAAAATATTGTTTATTAAATAACCTACACATATGTAGGTTAAATTAATAGATGTAAAAACCATTTAAAAAATTAATTTGATGGTCTTTTATGTACAAAATATATACATATATATATGAATGTTAGATACATAAAATTTGAAAAAAATTGTGAGAACCCATATTTCTCGAGGTAAAAGCCATTTATTCTCTTCGATTAATTTACTTACGCTTCTTATACGTTTTTTATCACAGCGTTTGTTTAACCGAGCACTGTTTATGAATCATTCTTTTTTTCAAAATGGAAACATATTTTTGAAGTAAAAGAAAACAATCTAGAACTTAAATTGGAAGGTGGCAGAAAATAAATGGTTACAAGCAGAGCGTTGTAAAATGCATCTTTTTTAGGCCGGTCGTATGGTTTGGTGCCCTCGACCACGTAGATTGGTAACACCTGAGATCATCACCCTAGGACGTTCAATCAAGGCATAAAAGATGCTCTCATTAAGTTATTAATGGGAACGAGAGGTAACGGTCGCATGTGGGTCTAGGTAACAACAACCATTTGACCGTTTGAAATAACAAATATATATATAATATATTATATATATTAAAATTTAAAAAGTTATACACACATTTTACCAACCAAACTACACCTCACTCATATTTCTCCCATTCTCTCAAATTGTTGATGATTTTTTTTTAAAATGAACTCGCCCTCCTACTCTTAATCTAATTCGGGCTTGATAGATGAGTTGATAATTATTGTGTTTCGGGCAAGGGTCCAACTTTTAGTCGACAAAGCCGAAACTCACAAACACGTACTAGAAGATTCGGCTGAAACGGCCTCGGGAGGATGCTCATGAGAGTTTGGTGAATGATTATTTTTTTTTTTTTGAAAAACCGTTGAATGATAATGATAATAATAATAATAATAATAATAATAATAATAATAATAATAATAATAATAATAATAATAAAAATAATAATATTAATACTTTTCGACGTCGTTTTCGAATAATTTGCCGACTTTTTTCCAATCTTCGGCGATTTGAGAATGGGAGTTTAAATATTTTCAACAAAAAAATGATGCTTGATGTAAGATAGGATTCTCCACTTTGCAAAAGTGTACGGTCACAATTTTTCAACTGGCAGACGGTATGTCGTAATAGTACGAGTTTTTAAAATGTCAGAGTTTTTAAAAATGACAGAAAAAGTGTCCCTAGAAAATCTTGAATATATATGCAAAAGTATTGTTGTTGTTGATCTCTGCGGACAATGATATTTGAGTTGGTGTTGTTGTTGTCGTTGTAATTATTATTATTGCTACTGCTACTGCTACCTGCTAGTGTTGTTGTTTAGTTACTATTAGGTGTTATTGATCTCTACGAAAAATGATATTTGAGGAGTCCGAACTTTGGTGACACCTAAAACAATATACGAGGCCCGTCAACATACATGATTTTCCCATGATGCTTAGTAACCTTGATTGTACACATTGGTAGTGTATGTTGATAATTTAGGATTTGTGAAGGAACGATTTATTGGTTTGTTCATGTTATGAAAATAACCGCGTTATCTCTTAAAATTTTCAATTGATGAATCATTTGCTCCTTACATTTTAAGTTTAGGTGGGGCTAAAGGCAAGGATATGGCGGTTCAAGCAACATGTACGGTGGGCTTAATGCTTTTAAAGCTTTGATTTTAAAGAAAATACTTCGGCATATTTTGTTCATTGTTTTCCTCACCAACTTCAACTTGTTGTTGTGGCCCTTGCAACCAAACATGTTTAAATTTGTAATTTTTTTTAAAGAAGTATCATATTTAACAAATGTTGTTTGTGCATCTTGCAAATGAATAGATTTTATAAGAGAAAGTCAAAGAGAGAGTTTGGGATTAAACCCGGGAGTTGAATATTGGACTATATTGTGTGACCCCACGGGCTCACTTTAGCTAGCTAGGGTTTCGTGGCATCTCTATATATTGTAATCGTTAATGAATGAATGGGTCAATCAAGTCTTTTACCCTATCTTACATGGTATCAGAGCCCGCGCTCTATACCGTTTCCGCCGCGCCACACAAAAATAAAAAAAAACCCTAGCCGTCAACACTTGAGAAAAACCCTAGACTAGGCGGCGTGCCGCCGCCGCCCTGTCCGGCCGCAATTTTTTTTTTGTTTTCGTTTCCGGTTTATTTTTCTTATTTCCCATTTGAAATAAAGTATCGATTTCGGTTCCAGATTTTAGTGGTCTCACCCAGGAGATTTTTTATTCCAATCTAACCCTTACATTAGCCGGATCACTTTTCTTTCGGTTTTCTCGTTTCGTCGTTCAACGTATCTTGCTGCAACTTGTTCATCTTCATAAATAATTAATATTGTTTGGAATGAAGTTTTCAAATAATATTTAATAATCACATTTGAAAATGGCCGAAAGAATTATTGATATTATCAATGATTAATATATATCTAATATTTGTTTGAAAATGCAACTTCAAACATTATGTGTCATCGTTGCCATAGTTGCAGTCATGATCGTTGAACAAGACTTACACACACAAAGCGAAACTGATTGTGTGCGAGTAGAGCCGCCGTTGCCGAAGTTTTTTTTTTTAGTTTCTTCTGAATCTCAGGTTGCACCTTCCTATCCTATTGGATTTTCCTTTCGCCGAATTTGTTTGGTTCTGTTTCAGTTGGTTCCCGCAAACCCGCCCACTCTTTCATTACGATGAAGATTTCTCGTCGGGTTATGTCTCTCCTTCCAGATCTGCTATCTCATCTCCTAGTTCGTTTCCTTTCTTTTGTTATTACCAGACCATGCTCCGCTGCCACCAGAGATTGTCGCTTGACTACGGTCCCCGGCCTTTGGTTTGACACACCGCCGCACGACCTTGGTCGCCGGGTGTCTATTTATTTCTTTTCTTTCTTTTGTTCTTGTCGGATCACGATCTGTTGTCACCGAAGATCGCCGCCTGGCTAGGGTCACCGGCCTTCGATTTGACGCACCGCCACCACGGTCGTTGGGTGTCTATTTTTTATTTTTTTTTATTTTCCCTTCTATCTTTCTTTCTTCTGTTTGGTTGGGATAGCAATCATGTTAGATAATTTCGGGGACAATGAACCAAAATAGGGGGACGCCATGAATCAAACTTAAGTCAAGAAATCCTAATCTCAGTTTCAAGGATCCTACAGTTTTGTCACCGTGCTTAGCCGCCGCATGATCACGGTCACACCGCCGCTCCTTTGTTGGACTACGGTCCTTCACCGCTGTAAGGGTATTAACTAGTGTAGGTTTGCGTCTGTCTTGGGTTATTATGTTTGTTTTGGGTTCGAACTGTATATTGGGCTCATATGGTTGTTTTGATGTCTATGGGGTATGGGGATTGGCCCAATGTAAAAGGATCTCCTATGCATGTATAAATAGGGGAGTCCTTAGTCTTATTTGGTTGTTGATTCTATTCGAAACTTTGGTGCTTTGTGCGACTAGGATACCAGACGAATCATTGCATTCGTGTGTTCTAGTTTGCTTTGAATCAATATCTTGCTTTCAATCTTCGACATCTTGCTTGTATTTCCGCTACTTGTTTGGTGTTTGATATCCGATTGTAGTGTTCCTGGACTTACAATTGGTATCAGAGCCTAAGTAGTCTCACGAAGGCTCGGTTGGATCGGATTCTTGAAGATTGAAGGTTGTTTTTGCTGCTAATTGTGCTCGAAAGTCAACAGAAAAGGTCTGATTTCTTGGCTGTTTTTAGTTCTATTTTATAACTTCTTTCTGTCAACTGTTTATTCGTTTAGAAAAGATTTGAGTTGTCAATTTTTTGCTTTAAGAATCTGTTTATTTGCGTCTGTTTATCAACCCAAGTTGAAGCACTAATACCGATTTTAAAGTAAATTTTCTGTTTTGGTTAGAAGAAATCTGACATATTGTGAATCAAAACGGATCTGCCAATCTGAAATTTTGACTTATTTTGATGAAAGTTCTTGTGAAAATCAATTGTTTTAGGTATCAAAATTAAGGTTTGACTACTTTTTTTTTTAATCCTAAAGATTTGGTTTGGTAAAATTAAAAGGGTTTTTAGTCAGACACGTCATTTTTTATTAAAAGTGTTTCGAAAATATTTGAATTTCTGGGTTTTATGCTTCGAGTTTCATCAAATATTCATTAGAAATTTTGAATAATTTTTGGGTTTGATCTTTTTGTGTGCAAGTTGGTTGTGTTTGCAGATTTTTGGAAAGTTTGTTACAGGAAATTTCGAAAAGATTCGAAAATTGAAATCACCAAATCTTTCGGGATTTTGGTTGAAAGTTGGCAAGATTATCTTTCCAAAAATTCAGCTTGTGCGATTGAAAGACTTGTACGATTGGTGCATTCTGGGCTTTTAAAGAACTGAGGCTCAATATTATACCTTGTGCGATTCACTTTGGGTTGTACGATTACACTTGTCTGGGTTGTTAAGGATTCAAGCCCAAGTTTTATATCTTGTGCGATTGAAGATCTCTTGTGCGACTGAGAAGATCTTGTGCGATCCACTATTCGTTGTTGAACTGCTGTCAGTGATCTTGTGCGACTGGACTCTTGTGCGACTCAAAGGTTAACATTGAAAGGGGTAATAACATCTTGTGCGTTTGGCCAAGGGTTCAACTGAAGACGTCTTGTGCGATTCACCTTGTGCAATCGGACTTGTGCGATCAAAGGGGTCACGCTGACTTGTGCGATTGACAAAGGTTCAGTTGAAAGGTGTCTTGTGCGATCCATCTTGTGCGACTGGGATTGGACCTTTTCACGTGGACTGGACTGTTTGGGCTCGTGGACTGTTTCTACAGAACTGTTTTATATTAGATCTTGAATTATATATTGAACCATTTGAATTATTGTTTGAACTGTATTGTAATCATTAGTGATATTTAATTGGTCTTTATATTTAATATTACGTGTTACTCATAAGTTCAATTGTTTTTTCAGAAATGGCTCAAACTAATCAATTGGGATTGACTGAAACTGCTGCTACTAACAAGGATCTAGATAACATAATTGGAACTAATAACAGGATTCCCAGGCTCATTTCTGGGGGATCCTTAATGGAAGTTCAGGTCCATCCAATACATGAGGATTAAGGATCCAAAGGCGTGGAGGTCCATCTGCAACAGACCAACTGTGATCACCTATGTTGTGAATGATGCTGAGGGAACAATTGCTCCTAAGCTCGAGTCTCAATTTACTGAAGAGGATCGTGAAAAGCAAGACATTGACAACAAGGCTCTTGCTATGCTGCACTCTGCTCTTGCACCAGAAGTTGACATTGGGGTTCGTGATTGCAAAACTGCTAAGGAAATGTGGGAAGCTCTGCTGGCTATCTATGATGGAAATGAATAGATGAAGGAAAGTCGAAGGGAAATGCTTACCCAAAAGTTCAACCTATTCAATCACTTCCCAGGGGAAACTTTGGAAAATCAAATCCAAAGATTTGTTGCCTTGGTCAGTGATATGAAAACTCATGATATCAGCCTTGAAAAGTCTGTTACTAACAAGAAACTGCTTAATGCTCTTCCAAGAAACTGGGATACCAACGTAACTCTCATCAAAAGAACCAGGAACTTAGCTAGAATGACTCTTTCTGAGCTGATTTCTCTGCTAAAGTCTTATGAAATGGATGACAAACAAAGGCTCTACAACCACACTACAAACTACAACAATGCAGGTGTGTTGACCAACAGCACCTTGATGTCTCAGCAGGGAATGAGCTCACTTCCAGGACCTTCTACTGTGCAGCTCCCTGCTAATCTTGGAACTTTTGCTAATCAATCTGACTATTTTTCCTGCTTCTACTCAACAAGTGAACCAAACTCTGTCTGCTGCACCGCCCACTAATCAATCTGCTCCTACACCCACACAACTTCTTTCGAATATCACTACTGCATTTGCTGCTACAAACTCCTCAGTTGCTACTTCAAGGGATTTTGAACAAGCTATGGCTTTCATTGCTGGAAGGGTAAAGAACAACATCGACTCTGCTGAACTGCTGGAAGTCCATCCTGATGATGTTGAAGAGATGGATATCACTTGGCAAATGGCCATGGCAGTGTTTCGTGCCAAGAATTTCGTGAAGAAAACTGGTAGAAACAAATGGGAAACAATTGATGGTGAGATTGGTTGGAATAAGGCTACGCTCAGGTGTTACAACTGCCATGAGCCTGGGCACTATGCTAGAGAGTGCAAACAGCCAAGAAGGGAAAGAGTCGATCCAAATGTTACTGTCACTGTTAGTTCAGCAGCTCAACCAACTCCAAATGTTGTTTCAACCTCGAATATCACTGTCACTCGTCCCACTCAAGGTTCACCCTCAAACACTGTTGTCAGAACTCAAGCTGCTGAATCGGTTGCAACTCCTAGAAATGCATTCATGATTCAGGAAGGAGGGGGATTTGACAGGACTCAACAGATGAACGATCTGCAGATCACAACAGACACCTTATACCAACAAAATCAAGCTCTCATGGCAGAAGTGAAAGAAGATGCTGACTAGGCAGCTGAAGATGCTGAGGAAATGATCTAACATGCCCTCATGGCTCAAATGAACGACTACACTCCTTCTGAGGCTGAGGTATGTGTAGATGATGTTCGTTGTACTTTAAAATGTAGAGAGAAGGTAAAAGGTTTTAAGGAACAGGTCGAATCGCTTACTATGCAACTTCAATATACTAGATCCAGTAGCTACGAAGTTAAAAAAAAACTGGATGGGTATAAAGATATGGTCGAGGCTCAAAAACGTGACATTCGAAAGTTGCATAGTGATCTAAGCGAAGCGAACTGTCGATATCTCCACTTCAAGGAGCTATCTGAAAAGTTAACTGTTGAATTAAACGACTTAAAATCGACTTTCGAAAATACAGAATTTAATTTTAAAATTTTTTATGTTTTAAGCTAAAAGGTCGAGAAAATGATAAATCAACAGTTAAAGTATAGCAAAAAGGAAATGAGGAATAAGGGGTTGGGTTTTGTATCCATACCCCCACCATACAACCATAACTATGCCTTAATTCCTATGACTGAAGAGGAGATAGACAATTTACCTAAGATGGAATATGGAAAACCAGAGGATAGGAAGCCTGAGCCTGTCAAGCCTCGAAAGATAAAAATCACTAGGCCTGATAATACTGAAGTCATCTTAGAAAAACAGGCTTATAATCAAACGTTTGTTGAATCAGAAAATGTTTTAAATCACACTGAAACCTTAAACTTTGATAGAAATGCAAGTGTCGATAAACAATTTCAAGTGTTGAAAGAGGAAGAATCGTGTGAGTCAAAACAATCTTGTGAAAATAAATCTGTCACAAACGAGCCTGAATTAAAGGAGCCTAGAGTTAATGTAGACAACATCGAGTTTGCCATGTTAAAAGGTTTGACTAAATTTATGAAAGAATTCAATAGGGGCAAACAAAGTGAATCTTCTTCGTCATGTGACACATCTTGTGACACTTCTGAGACATCCACTTCTGAGAAATCAGAAATGGGCGAATCATCTAGTGTCAACAGTGTATCTCCTGAGGAAGCAGAGGCATCTCAAACTGAATCATCAGCTTCATCTGATTCAACCCGTGACTCCTATGAAAAGACTGACTGTTCAGAGTCAGTTGCTTCAGTGGAATCAACAAATGAATCATCTGAAACAGTTGATTCAAATTTGATCAAAGAAGAATCAGAAACAACATCAGGAGCCTCTGTTGAGTTAGATGGTAATGAAACCACAGGAGCCCCTGCTGACTGTTCAAAGGAAAATAATTTTGATTCTTCTGAACCAATTGTGTCACAAGAAGCTGAGAGTAATTCTGCAGCATCAAGTGACACTGTTTGTGAGAAAATTAATGATACTAACCCTGTTGCTTCAAATGCAGACCAAGTAATTATTGAAGATTGGGTAGTTGGAGATGATGAGGACGACGTTGCATTTAAAGTTTTGAAAAATAAAATTCAGAAATACAATTCTTTAATTTCTGAAAAGTCAAACAATATTTCAATTTCTTCTGATGCTTTAAATTGTGTGGGCTCTGTTTTAAAGAGCGATGAATGTTCTGACATTTATTTTGGTTCTATTTGTGTGGATTTGAATTCAGTTGTTTTTTTCCTAATAAAGTTGATAAATCTAAAAATCTTTTGGTAAAACAGACTAAAGGAGGAAATGAAGCAAAATATGTTCCTCCAAAATCAAGATCAAACAAGCAAACTAAGTGTCATTCTATTTCTAAAGACAAATCTAAACCTGTCTCGTTTGCATCTCAGGAACCACACAAGCCCTCAGGTTCTGCAAAGTCTGATAAATGTCAAGCAAAACCACATGTGAAATGACAAATATGCTACACGTGTGGAATTGTTGGACACATTGCAAGAAATTGTCAGCATCGTCCTGATAAACTCAAAAAGGGAGAGCATCAGAAGGCTCCAAAAGGGAATGTCAAGCATCCAAAATAGGAAAAGACTTCAAAATCTAAACCTGTTAGGAAGCTGAACTCCAAAATGAAGCCTTCTGATGGAGATTGAAACAAAGCTAAACAAATGAAAATGAAATCAAACAATTGCATTCCAAACTCTAATTCGGTTTCGTCTAAGGCATCCAAGAAATTGGAGAGTTCTAGGAGAGTTTGGAAACCCAAGAATAATGTTCCAAACAACTCTCCTAAATCATCGCGCATCAATAATAAACCTATCTACTCTAAAGAAAAGTTGATTTGGATGCAAGTCACATATTTTAACGAACAGGGTGTACCCACTACAACTATGGCTTGGGTACCAAAATCTAACTAAACCCGTGTAATGTGCAAGAATGGCTATGGAGGGCTGTCATTCGACTTTGGGTCATTGACAGTGGCTGTTCCAGGCATATGACTGGCGATCTATCCCAACTTTCTAATCTTGAAGAATTTAATGGAGGATATGTTACTTTTGCGGGTGGCGAGAAAGGAAAGATCACACAAAGAGGCACAGACAAGAATGGTGATCTCTATTTCAAAGACGTCAACTACGTTCCTGAGTTGAAGCATAGTCTGCTGAGTGTCGCTCAAATCTGCGACAACGGTTACTCCACTCACTTCACTGATAAACACTGTCTTATTTTGAAACCAGGAATGGTCATTCCTGACGAATGGATTTTGTTGAAATCTGAACGAAAAGGCAACGCTTATGTCATTGACATGAATAAACCTCCCACTGAAGGTGTTGCCTGTTTGTTTACCAAAATCTCTGAGCACAATACTATGCTATGGCATCGTCGTTTAGGAGATTCTAACGTGAAAAATCTAAACCGTCTTGCAAAATTGGGGTTGGTAAGGGGTCTACCTGTAAAAGACTTCATAACTTTTGAAAAATGTGTTTCTTGTGCAAAGGGTAAACAACATCGAAAACCACACTTTCCCAAAACTGTAAACACCATTAACAGTGTGATGCAGCTTCTTCACATGGATCTTTTTGGTCCAGTGAATGTGCTCAGTCTGTCTGGAAAATCTTACTGTCTTGTAATTACTGATGATTACTCACGTTTTACTTGGGTTTTCTTCTTAGTTAACAAAAGTGAGACTGCAGAATTAATCAAGAGATTCTTAATCTTTATGGAGAATCAGACTGGCAAGAAAGTGAAAGGGATTCGAAGTGAAAATGGAACCGAATTCAAGAATGCTGAGTTAAATTTATTTTATGCCGAGAGAGGAATCGCTAGACAATACAGTGCTGCTAGAACTCCTCAGCAAAATGGAGTTGTTGAAAGAAGGAATCGAACCCTGATTAAAGCAGCTCGCACGATGCTCTGTGATTCGAAACACCCAGTTTCTTCTGGGAAGAGGCCATTAACACTGCGTGCTACGTTCAAAACAAAGTTGTTATCAACAAGGCACACATGAAGACGCCTCATGAAGTAATGTTTGGCGAGAAACCGTATGTGGGGCACTTTAGAGCTTTCGGTTGTCCATGTACTCTTTTGCACTTGGAATCTATACCAAAGTTTGATGCTAGGGGAGACGAATGCTATTTCATTGGATATGCTGGGAAGGCTGCTCATGAAAACAAGATGGCATACAAAGTGTACAACAAGAAGACTAGACAAATCATTGAGTCTTATGATGTGCGGTGGCTCGAAGAAAATCAGACAGACGCTGGAAAAGGGCCATTTACTCTTTATAATTATGCCTATCTATTCAAATCTTTTGATATTCTTGATGATCCTCCTGTTACTAATGCAGGTACTTCTGGTACAACTAATGTTGTTTCTCGACCCTCAATTGTTCCACATAATGCTGAAGAAGAGGGGGATGTTGAATTTGAGGGGGATTCTACAGCTGTGGGGGATCACACACCTGCAGTCTCATCTTCAACATCTACACCTGAGATTCAAGTGGCTCCGGATTATACCGACTTTCTTAATGATGGAGGGGAGGGGTTGGACTCGTCTGATGAGGAGGACACACCCATTGATCAAAATGACATGTTTGATGGTCCCATTCCTGAAGAGTTTATCGCAAATTGTGCAGAAGAAGAGCAAGTCTCTGACCAAACTGAGTCAGTAGCAGTTGATAATTTAACCAATGTATCTCCAACTGGAACTTCACCAGAGGTTGCTATTCCTGCCAGTGTCCAGCGTGATCATCCCATCGAAAATGTGATTGGACCAGTAGAGGCGGGAGTGTTGACTAGAAGTCAGTCAGGAATTATCAACAACTACTTGTTTTCATGTTTTATCTCTCAAATCGAGCCAAAGACAACTGATGCAGCTCTTTTGGAACCTAGCTGGGTAGATGCGATGCAGGACGAGTTGAATCAGTTTGAGAAACTGAAATTATGGAAGTTGGTTACTCTACCTGCTAGAAAGAAATCACTCAGAACTAGATGGGTCTATCGCAACAAGAGAGACGATAGCGGAGTGATTGTTAGAAACAAAGCAAGACTGGTCGTCCAAGGGTTTAGATAGATAGAAGGCCTTGACTACGATGAAGTGTATGCTCCCGTGGCTCGACTGGAGGCAATCAGAATCTTTCTGGCATATGCCTCCTACATGGGATTCAAGGTCTATCAAATGGATGTCAAGACGACGTTTCTCTACGGCAAAGTAAAAGAAGAGATCTATGTGTCACAGCCACCGGGCTTTATGAACAAACAGTGTCCCCGTCACGTGTATAAGCTTGATAAGGCTTTATATGGGTTACACCAGGCTCCTCGTGCTTGGTATGCTACTCTGACAGAGCATCTGCTCGCTCATGGATACACTCGGGGTGTGATTGATCAGACACTGTTCATTTGAAAAGTGGGAGAGGATCAAATCTTAGTGCAGATCTATGTGGACGACATCATCTTCGGATCCACTAGTGATGCACTATGCAAGTAATTCGAAGAAGTTATGAAGAAGCAATTTGAAATGAGTGCGTAGGGAGAAATGAGTTTCTTTCTGGGTCTGCAGATTCGACAGGATTCCCAAGGAATTCTCATCCATCAGGGAAAATATGTCGATGATATTCTTGCTAAATTCAAACTTCAAGATGTCAAACCTGCAAACACTCCTATAGCAGAAAGACCAGTGATGACAGAAGATATAGAAGGGGAAGCTATTGATGCTACACTGTACCGGTCGATGATTGGCTCGTTGATGTACTTGATAGCCAGTAGACCAGATATCATGTTTGTTGTGTGTCAGTATGCTCACTATCAGGCTGCTCCTAAACTTTCTCATTTAAAAGTTGTTCAGAGAATCTTTCAATATCTTAAGGGCAGGCCTCGGCTTGGTCTTTTGTATCGAAAATAGTCTCCATTTGATTTGTGTGCTTTTTCTGACAACAATTTTGGAGGTACTGGTCAAGACATGAAGTCTACGTCAGCTGGATGCCAGTTTCTGGGGGATCGCCTCATCTCCTGGCAATGCAAGAAGCAGCAAACTGTCTCTTTATCTACTGCAGAAGCGGAATACGTGGCCTCTTCAGCCTGCTGCTCACAGGTTATCTGGATTCAACACCAGCTGGTAGACTACGGTTTGAATTTTCCCAAACTCCCATTTATTGTGACAATGATGCAGCTATCCAAATAGTGAAAAATCCGGTGTATTTTTCAAAAACCAAGCACATTGCCATAAAAATTCACTTTATTCGTGATTCTTTCAACCAGGGTTTAATTAAAATGGAACAAGTTCATACTGACGACAATGTCGCAGATATTTTTACAAAACCGGTTAATAAAGCACGTTTTCTTGAACTTCTCAAAATGGTCGAATTCGAGGATTGACCGCGGTCACACAAAAAAAAATTATTTTTCTTCGTTTCTATAAATTTGTTTCTTAAAATAGCTTTTTCTTCATTTTAAGCAAAAATTTAGGGGGATGTAGTCTCTCAGAAAAATACAAAAACATTGAAAAATCAGAAAATTTCAAAAATAGTTCTTTGCTTTTGCCATGCCTTGGCTACAACCCGGGAAATGAAATAAATTTTCACTATGTGGATTAAGGTTGACTCATGTAAGACCAATATTGAAATGGTCTGACTCCAGAGTGATGTGCGGGTAGGCTTTATCCTGATGGCTGGACTCTTTGACTGGTACTGTTTAGAACACTAATATTTATTCTATGACCTCAGGAAAGAACGTTCACTTGGAATTAGAGCATAGCTATTTGAATGCGTGTGTGATGTCCCGATACACACAATTTCGTTCTAGTTCTGAAATCTTTTCTAAACAACTCGTGTATCTCCTCTGTTTTGTGTGAGCAAAGACTTGGAGATGCTAGGCAACGTCGGCTTCTGTTTTGCGTGAGCAAAGACCTAGCTGTACGTTGTCGCTCTGTGGATCAAATACACCCAAAAGAGGCCCTCTAGTGCCCAAAAGAAACCCAAAAATAAAAAACCTATATCAAACTGAGAAAATCTCATTTGATTTTATATTATATCCATCTTCGCTGATCCATTATGTTCTTTTCTCAATCCAGTCCAGTCAACGTTTCAGAACTCTAGAATGGGCTTGTGAAATATGTGGTAGGGAAACTACTCGTATGATAGCCTGTTCAAATAAAAAATTCCGGGATTTGATCGTGATTGATCTAAGTGTTCATATAATTTAAAATGAAAACATGATAAATAAGTTGCAATCCGTTATTTGAGAAAAGCCTAGGGAGATAAGTTTAAGAGGAAAAACATACTAGCAATCGCTCGGATCTACCAGAGTAAATTAGTGTTGATAAGTGTAGTCTAGCCCGAAACTCTGTGATTTGATCTCGTAAGAAAAGTGCATGCAAAATGGTGTATAAGATGTTTATTACTTGTAAATATTTCATATTATTTCTTTTGTGTAATTATTTATTTTTGTAAATATTTAGTTATTATTTATTTTTATAAAATCATGTGGCCGTGTGTTTATGAATTGAAAAAGACCGAGTGTTCACAGAATGTCTTTTGCACAAAGATTTTAAAAGTGATTTCATCCATGGGATTTGAGCTGGGCCCACCGTAAACTTGGTGGGGCCCACAAAATTTAAACACTTTTCAAAAACATATGTCGGTTAACAAAAGGGGTTGCAGAATGACGGCTGGGCCAACCGCAGACTTGGTGGGCCCCCTTGGTTGAAAATCCATTCGAGTTAGGGTAGTTAGAGACTTGTGCGATTAGAAAGCCTTTCACATCATTGGCTTTTGAAAACTAAACTCTCTCAAAATCCCACGAGCTCCGATCGCACAAGCTGTTCATCTTCTTCATTATCATCTGAAATCATGGCTAATGAGAAAGGGAAATCAAAAGGTATGTGTTTCTCAACTTGTCTTGTATCGGGCCTCTGGTATGTGCTTTAAGCTAAATCATTAGGTTTGTTTAAGTTGTTATTTGTATGAACATTGAGTGCTTAGAAGGTTTTGTTGATGCTGAAATTGGAAATTTTAGGGTGTATGAAGCCTTAACAGATAATTTTTTTTTGACTAAATGTGGTTTAGAACCCTAAGATTCAGCCAGAAAAACGTTTTTGAAACCCTAGAATATCGCCGGAAGTTGCAGACCTCGCCGGAGAAGACAACCGGAGACGGCGAGTGAATCACACGCGCCGTCAGAGTAAATCGCACAAGCTGGGGACAGACGGTTTTGCCCCTGAAATTTTATGTGAAAAGTCTGTTTTGCCCCTGTGTTTTTAAAGTTCTTGTGCGATTGAAAGTCTTTTTGACTTTCGTTGACCTAATCTTGTGCGATTGACATTTGTTGACTTTCGTTAACCAAATCTTGTGCGTTTGACCTGAGTTGACCAGGTCTTGTGCGCTTGATCTTTGTTGACCGGTCTTGTGCGACTGGCTTTATCCTTTTTATTACAAAACTGCCATCGCACAAGACCTGCCTAATCGCACAAGAGACTCTCAATCGCACAAGGTGTTATCTTTGGGCCTGATCCAATTCTTTGGGCCAATGTTAACACAGTGGGTATGATTAATTGCTATGTTGTGATTTATGAATTCTTTTAAACAGAATACAGTTATGTGTTTTGTTTTTAAAGATTCTAAAATTATGATATATCAGTTGATTTGGTTTGACCAAGTTTACGGTCAAACTTAGAAATCTTTAAGAATAAGGTGTATGTGTCTGCATTAATTTATTTCTTTGTGTGCAGATACAGGAAAGAAAGCAAAGGGTCCACATGTTCCAGCATGGGAAAAGATGATGAACATTGCTTGCTATTTTTCAGATCCTCCAAAGGGATTCGAGACGTACAAGTCATTGATTGTGGGCCTAAACACTTGCAGATTGGCACATTCTCTTCGGGAGAATCCAGTCATTCGTGAAGACTGGATCAAAGATTTTTGGGATAACTCAACGGCGAAGAAAGGTGACTCGGTGATCAAGTCAAAGGTTCAGGGTACAGAAGTTTCAGTTAGTGAACAAGATATACGTGATGTGTTGCTATTCGGAGATGCAGCTGATGATCCAACAGAGTATTCAAAAGAAAAGGTCATGGAGATTTTGGTCAAAATGAGCTATGAGGGAGCGACTCCTCCTCCCACAATCAAGAAGTTATTGCATCCGTACCGGAGACTTTTGGCACACATTTATCTGGTATGCATCAGTGGGAACAAGAGTGGTCTTGACAAACTGACAATGAAGCAAACTTCTGCAGTGGTTTCGATAGTTGAAGGATGGAAGTATAACTACTCAAAAAGTGTTTTTGATGATATGTTTGCAAATGTAAAGACATTGAATGAGAAGTACTAGTACAAGTTCCCAAGATTTATACAGATGATCTTAGAAAAGAAGTATCCTAAGTTGCCAGTCACTGTGAAAACCTATGATGCCAAGATGATGAATCATTTGGTATTTACATGGATAAACCAAAGGTTTAGAGATAATGTTGGGGTCAAGTATGAAAACAAGCGCGCTTTAGAAAAATTTGAAATGTTTGCCGAGATTCAAGAAGAAGCTCTGGCTCAGATAAATGCTATTGTGGCTGAAGAACATGATGTAGAGATAATTGAAGCTCCTGTTGGTGTTCAAGAGCCGATTGAGAATGTAGATCTGACTGGTATTGAAAGTGAGGAAAATGTTGTAGATGACAAGATGGTTAATGATGAAGAAGAAGATGAAAGTGTTGATGAAAGTGAAACAGAGACATATATCATGGATGAAGGCCTTACAGCAGAAACTGAAGAGATTAGCGAACCAGTTCACGTTAACCCTCCTCATGTTGAACCTGTGTCCACAACGGAAGCTGTTGGTGTTGATCAGTTTTTAGAAGAACCCACCGCTGATCTCCCTCCTAGGAAACGAAGCAGAAGGGATCCTAGGCTCAGCGGTGAGGTAAATGTTCAAACAACCTCAGAGACAACTAACCCCATTGGTGACACACAGCCAAGAGTTAACTACATTCCCACTGAGTTGAGCCCAACAATAATTGAATTCATGGCCAATGAAAGACCTGCTATGCATGTGCCCGTTCCTAAACCAGGTGAAGGTTCTAGCAGTGGTCCATCTGATGCTGATGTTATTAGGGCTGCTGAATTGCTGCAAGCTGCTGCTGTTCAAGTTGAAGCGGTAGCTAAATCAAAACAAGTTGAAACTCCTGAGACTGCTGCAACTGCTGAAAGTTCCGATAGTGAAGGTGTGTTTGAGGAAAATGAGACAAAAATCCTGATGCGAAGAATCTCCACTCTTGAAGAAGACAAGATTTTCAAGGATGCTCAGATTGCTAGTCTCATGGAAGAATTGGTGGTTAAGAATCAAAAGATCAATGAGTTGGAGACTAACCTGGGAGCTCTTAGTGCTATAGTGATGGATATGAAGCAAAAACTACAAGGAAAATTTCCTAAGGAGTTTGCTGATCCTCCAAAAGAATTAACTGCTGAAGAGAGAGAGCAGCAGAGGAAAGAGCACGAAGATGCTATGAACAGCTACTATGAAAGCACTCCTCGTACAGTGAATCAGAAACCAAGAAAGAGAATGGTGGTTATGAGGAATGTAGGAGCTGAATAGAACTTGCAGTTTGGTGACAAACCTGATCGATATGTGATCACCACTGAAAAGAGCAAGAAGGGCAATAGATCGGGTATTAAAAGTTGGGCATACAACGATGAGAAAGAAATGTTTATCGTGCTGAGGAAGAATAATGAAGTGGAGTATTATGATAATTCTGAAGCTTTCAACTCCTGGACTCCAGTTGATTTGAGAGAACTGAGCAATGCTGGATTTCATGATCAAGTCAAGAATCCAAATTGCAAGATTGGAATTAATTTCTATAATAAACTGCAGCAACAGGCTAGAGTCAATTTTCAAGATATGAAGTTGGATGAGTCTACCATTGAAGAAGATGAAGAGGTATTGGATCCTGCCACAGGGAAGCCATATAAGATTGTGAAGTGTCCTGCTACTAAACAGACGAATGCTGTGCCATTTTTGAAGGAGCTTCCTGATAATTCTCTGAAGAACTTTCAATTTTGGATGTATGATCCTATCTCTGGTCAAGTTGCGATTGTGTGTGATGATGCTGAGTACAGGTTCATTGATACTCGAGATTTGATGTGCTTTGGTGAGAATGACATCAATCTCTTAGCTAAGTCACAGATTTAGAGTGATCCTCAGTACGAGGTGTGTGCTAAAAGCTGGACAGCAGCTGTGGTCCAGATTATGAGCTTCAAGTTATGGTAAGGGCAACGTACAAGAGTTGAAACACAGTTGTTTGGTCCATATGTGGGAAGGAATATACCGATCTTGCCTGAACTACAGAAGAAACAAAAAGAACAAGCTAAGAAGCAGAAGAGGAGGCAGTAGTAAAGCTGAAGACGCCAAGCCAACACAAACCTAGGGGGTATTGTAAGGGTATTAACTAGTGTAGGTTTACGTCTGTCTTGGGTTATTATGTTTGTTTTGGGTTCGAACTGTATATTGGGCTCGTATGGTTGTTTTGATGTCTATGGGGTATGGGGCTTGGCCCAATGTAAAAGGATCTCCTATGCATGTATAAATAGGGGAGTCCATAGTCTTATTTGGTTGTTGATTCTATTCGAAACTTTGGTGCTTTGTGCGACTAGGATACCAGACGAATCATTGCATTCGTGTGTTCTAGTTTGCTTTGAATCAATATATTGCTTTCAAGCTTCGACATCTTCCTTGTATTTCTGCTACTTGTTTGGTGTTTGATATCCGATTGTAGTGTTCCTGGACTTACAACCGCACCCTTTGCAACACTTCTGGATCACTACTTTGAAGAATATGGATTAATATTTTGGCAAAATAAAGCTGCTCGCTAATTTTTTAAGAGAGGATTGTGGAACTACAAGTCAAGAACCGAGATCGAGACTATTTATTGTTTTCTTTATGTTTTTTATTCCAGTCCGAACGTTCGATTCTCTATCGCTCCGACTGCGAGGGAGTATTGGACTATATTGTGTGACCCCACGGGCTCACTTTAGGTAGCTAGGGTTTCGTGGCATCTCTATATATTGTAATCGTTAATGAATGAATGGGTCAATCAAGTCTTTTACCATATCTTACATTGAAATTGGATGTGGAACGAATCAAGAACTGTCACTTGCAAGAGCTGGAAATACACATTGGAGTTCTCATTGAAAAATACTTCTCCATTTGCTTTCTCTATATCCAAGTGTTATTAATGTGCTTGAATACATAGAAACTTCGGCATTAGATAATGCTCACCAAAGTCAAGAAAATGGACTTCAAATACACATGAAAAGTTTTATGTTTGTATTTTATTTACATTTGATGAAGTACATCTTGGAAGTTAATAAGTTATTGTGTGAAGTTCTTCAAAGAAAGAATCATGATATTGTGAATGCAGTTAGGTTGGTTGATCAACATAGAAGATGTTAGATTCTTTTATGACAAATATGGGACTGAGATGATTAACATGGAAGACGAGTTTGTTGACCCGAAATATCAAAGAAGAAACACTAACATCACCAATCGTTACCAATATGTGGTTAATAATCTCAACACGGTTCTCGATATGAAAATTTAGGAGTTGGAAACCCTTTTAATGAGATAACCACTGACTTGCTTACATGTATGAGTTATTTGAGCCCGTGTCATAACTAGAGTGCTTTTAATGAACTAAACTTGCTAAAGTTGGCTTAGATGTATCCGTATGATTTTAGTTTTGATGAAAAGACAAGCTTGTTTATGAACTCGGCCACTGCATTACTAATGTGAAAGAGGATACAAGGTTTGACACCTAAATCGGTGAGTGTTAGGGTCTAAGGGTGTGATTTGATTAACAAAATATTTGTAGTGCATGATTTATAAGAATTAATTGCAGCGAGAATGGTAATCAATCAAATACAAAAATGAATTGCAGAATAGTCATCACTAATTCTCATATCATTGAATCATAAAGGTGTTTACAGACTCTGCTCCCCCTCAACTTTAAATCTGACAATCGTGTAGCACTCGAAATACAGAAGAATAACAAACAATAGATCATGACATACTCATGATCTATTTATACAAATACGGAACAATTGATGACCTATGATGACATCACCTAGAATCAACTTCTAACAATCAAAATAACTAAATGATTTTCAACAACTGATAATCTTACAAGAACAGTTATATTAAAACAACTACCTAGACATATACAATAATTGTTTGCAGAACAACTGTTGTTTGTGAACCAGCAGTTGAATTCTTGACTGTAGTTCTTTTGTCTTGGGTAGCAGTGCTACATTCCATAGTAACGCAACATTTTCATTGTCTTCATGAGTCATTTCATTGGAGAAACAAATTGTAACACCATTGATTCAAATCTTTGTTTCTTATGAAGGACAATCGACTGTATAACAATTATTTGGCCTTTTAGCATATAAATTCTTTATAGGGTTCAACAATAACTGATCTTACCAAAAGGATGGTAGAAACAAGAAAACACATTGATTATTTATTGGTCTATTGTTTAATAAGTTATCACTAGTTTTACCAGTTGTAACAAGGGTTCAAAGAAGTTTTTCTTCAATCAAGCATGTGAAGATGGAATTGCGCAATAGGATGGGTAATGGGTATAGGTTCGATTCTTGCATTTGTTACATTCAAAGGGAGTTCTTTCACACAATGTTATAAAACCGGTTTTAACGGTGTTTCAACTAATGTTATAAAACCGGTAATTTGAGGGAACGACAAAGAAGTTGTATCGTCGATCAAGGTTAAAATTTGGACTTTTATCAGCCCAAAAAAATTGACAATTTACCTTCTTAATTTAGCTTAGCACACACATCGATCAAAGTTCATCCTCAGAAATAAAAAAAAACATCAGTTTTGCCATCTTAGTTTATTAGTTCATAAATTCTGTCATCGATCAAAGTTCATCTAGGTATGTTCAATCGTTCAGGATGTTTTAATCTTTGCTAATTGCTGCATAATTATAATTTTTAATTATCTTTGAGGGAACGTCAAAGAACAAGTTCTTGGATTATTTTTTTATTATGGAATAATGTACTTTTGGATTATTTTTTGAGTTGAAATTGTATTTTATGGATTTATATGGTTAATTAATCAACCCGATTGAACCGTCCAACATAAACCGGTTCAACCGATTGAAAAAAATTTTGAGTTCAACCCGTTATGATTTAAAAACCGTTTTTTGAAACATTGCTTTCAACAAGTTTCGGTTGAAGATGTAACGCAGTGTTTCCAAAAGATGAAAACACGTAAAGAACAACCATAGGTTGTTTTTTTTTAATTTGTAAAGACTATCATATTTGTATTATGTGTTTTAATTTCTAATGACGATATTCTTTTTTGTATTATACGAGTTGACGCCAACCCGCGCGTTGCGGCGGGATGCCAATTATGAAAGTTTTATTATTACTATATGAGGGGTTGCAGGGGGATGTCAATTATGAATGTCTTTAGGATCACCATATGAGATGTGCAAAACGTAAAACACCAACTTCTAACCTACAACACCACACGAAAGACTTTTACTTCAAAAAAATCTTTTGATCGTAAGACCATGTGTAATGAGGTGTGGATTCCCCATTCACGCCATCTAACGCCCCTAAAAATTGTTTTAAGACCACCCGTAGTGGGGCGTTTTATCCCCAAAAAAACGCCCCACAACGCCAAGGTAACGGTCCCCGTGGGCGTTTTTATTATAAAAAGTGGTGGTTGCCTTTGGTTTTTCCACGTCATTGTTCATTCTTTTGGGCCAATCACTTTTCTGATGCTTTTTGTTTGGCAAATAAGATATTTTTGATAGTTTTTTTTTTAATTTAATTATGAGTTAATTACTGTTTTCGTCCCTGTGGTTTGTCAAGAAATCACTATTTCAGTCTATTAGTTTAAAATTTGCGATTTCAGTCCCTGTGGTTTCACTTTGGTAAGCATTTCAGTCCACCTTGTAACCATTTCAGTCTCTGTACTTACAGAATAAATGGATGAAGTACGGATCATTACAAATGTATACCATTACAAATGTATCATCTGTATATGTATGTATGAAGTATGGACCGATCAATAAATACATATCCACCGACACTATGAGTTTATGTATATTTACTTCGGGTACGTGCCTGTTCGGAGGAGGTACGACGGTTGCATGAAGGTTTGTGTGACGGTTGGTAGTTAAATGTGTGTATTTGGTGTTGATGAAGCAACGCCATGGTTGGCCGGGGTTGATGATGAAGGGACGATGGTTAGCCGCGTTCTTAATAAAGCAATGCGGTGGTCGGCCGGTGATGTTGATGAAGCGACAACGCCGAATGGATTACGAAGAAAGGATATCGGAATTTGGAATATTGGGGTTTGGGTTAAGAGTATGCGACGTTTTCCTATTTGTTTAATAAAATTTATATATGTAATCTATTTAACAGGGGAATATTGAATGTGGAAAGAATTGTGAGTTTAGTAACTTCCGTTACAAAGAAACGACACGACCTTTGGGATTCAAAAAAATAGAAACGACACAACTTAAGTTGATATTTGTATAAGAGTATAATGTTTTTTTTTTAAGATGAAAACACGTAAAGAACAATCATATGTTTTTTTTTTTAATTTGAAAAGACTAACGTTACTCGACCTAATCCGTAAATAATCCAAAAAAATTTATGTCCAATCCTATGAAATTGGAACATTAAAAAGTTGTGAATCAACTTAAAAAAGTTATTGAATCCGTCGTTGTTGTAAAGTTATTGAATCCGCCACCCTTTGTAACATGTGCTAGGAAGACCAGGTAGATTAATACGCTTCTTCACTTTTTTTGGCGGACAATTATATATTTTTTTTTTGAAAGGATAACTTCATTAAAACACGCCGAACCCACCAAAAAAACAAGGGGACGGACCAACGAAAAATTTACAACATATACAAAGGGGAATAACACCAATCTCTCCAAACTAAACTGTTATGTTTGGATCTACAACCTAACCAAAGGAACCCTAGAGACTTAACCTCCCTGACAATCTCTATACTACACCCTTTACCGCCAGAAAAGTATTTATCATTCCTCGCTTTCGAGATGCACCAACACGAAACCATGATTATCCCCTGACTATATCCTTAGCATCCGAACTGACCGAAAGACCATTATGGATCTCCAGCAGATCACCGAACCAGAAAGCGAAAATAGGAGGAATATTAAGCCATTCACTTACTTTACACCACACCGAATCCGCCACTCTACACGCTGTAAACAAATGGTCAACCGATTCTTCCACCTCGCCACAAAGAATGCAGTCCGTTGATTCCAACGGGATATTCCTCCTAGCCAAAGCCGCTCTCGTGGGAATCCTATTACGGGCTGTTCTCCAAATAAAAATATTACATTTAGATTGAATCCACCCCCTTTCCATAATTTATGAACCTGAGCCGAATTCTGGATCTTGACAAGCAACGATTTAACAGAAGAGGTAGAAAATTTCCCCGAGACCTCCGGGATCCACTGCCATCTATCCCCATTTGACGATAACTGAACCGAACCCAGCTGGGCACAACAGTCCGCCATTTCCGAGGACTCATCGGGACTGAACGAGTTCCTGGCCCAACACCACCTCCAAATACCCGCCGAACCCAATACCGGAGCCCTTTCTGCAACCCAACAACTTTTATTTACCTCTAAGGCAAACAGACTAGGCCACCTATGCATGAGAGGAGTCTCATCGAACCAGACGTCGATCCAAAATCTAATCCCTTTTCCATTGCTCAGGACCCCTTTGAAAAAACAGTTTATTCTTTATTATCAATGACCATCTTGGATTCCAGCCCCATATTATTCTTCCAAACACCAGTTAGAGAAGAGTTACACGGAAAATACGACCATCTCCTACTCCTACCATGACAAGCCACAATTACTTTCCTCCAAAGACTATCGTCTTCCTGCCTAAATCTCCACAGCCATCTTGGATTCCAGCCCCATATTAACTGGCTTCGTGACTTCTTCCCACGCGACCCAATTCATTTTCCTCACTTCGTCCGAACTGCCCCATAGGAAGTTTTTCATTAACGACTCCAGTCTTTCTACCACTTTAACTGGCACCTTGAAGATGGAAAAGTAATAAATGGGGAGACTTTCCAGCACCGACTTTATCAACACAACACGGTCTCCAATGGAGAGAAAACGAGCTTTCCAATCCGACAGACGATTCCGAAAAATCGAGATAATAGGATCTCAATTCCTAATACGATTCATGTTGGCACCTAACGGAATACCCAAATATTTAAACGGAAAACCCCCCTTGGCGGACAATTAGATAACATTAAATACTCTTTCTTCTTTTAATTTTCAAACATCTCTCAATCAATTAATATGAACCACAAGTTATATTCTTATATGCACTTTCTCTTGCAATAAATATGACATTTTTCCCTGATCACCGAGTCAATGATGAGGACTCATCTCTTTCATAAACTCATAATGATGATCTAAGTCTTAATTTCTTTTATCTTTTTTTTTAAATTAAACTTCATTAAAACCAACCTCCGACCCAAATGGGCAAAAGGCCAAAAGAAAACAACACCCCCGACCCAAACGAGCAAAGAATCAAATTACAACATATACATAGGGTATTTACACCACTCCTTCCAACTAATATATTTACATGACGTTCTATTTTTAAACCACCCAAAACCTCTCGACTTAATCTCAATCAAAATCTCTTGCGAGCTTCTTCTGATCTGATTAAAAACCAGCTCATTCCTGCTTTTCCAGATACACCAACACGCAATAATAACCAAACCTCGAATATTCTTCTTCATCTTTTCCCCTCCCTGAATAGAGTTATGAATATCCATTAAATCTTTGAATTCAAAAGCGAAGATCGGCGGAATGTTGTACCAAGCGCTGATAGCCGCCCAAACCCTCATAGACACCGAGCATGCCATAAAAATATGATCCACCGTTTCCACGTAATCTTCACAAAACGGGCACATGATCGATGGAATATCCACATTCCTTCTTCTCAGATTTACTCAAGTAGCGAGTCGATCTAAGTTGCCTCTCCACGCCATAATATTACATTTGATTGGCACCCATTTTCTCCACTCGAAATCAGGAATAAAACTGTTTCCCCTATCAGAAATTAAAGCCTTTTCACCGAAAATTCACCGAGAAACCAACCTTTCTGTCAATGTAACATATCCACGAGTCCTTAGCGTCTGATAATCTCAACCTGTTGATACATTCTTGACATTCCTGCCATTCCTTAAGCTCAGTATCAGTTTCGGGCTGTCTAATCCAATTCCAAGAACAACCCCCGTTTCCTTGATCCGAAACCATCCTATCCGAAACCCTGCAAGATTTATACGCATCGAAAACAAATATATGTGGCCATCTTTCCGTAAAAGGAATCTCACCCGCCCAGGTGTCTAACCAAAAAACGAATATCCATCCTGTTCCCTACTTTACCCAGAATCACCCGATTTATACCATTCCCGTTTAGTTTCATTTTGGGAATAAGTTTCACTATATTATTCCAGCATCCTGTAATATTTCCGTTTAACGGCAGAAAGTTTCTTTGGATTTTTTTTCCGTGGCAAGCTTCCACCACTTTCCTCCACAGATTTTGGTTTTCTACCCTATATCTCCAACCCCACTTAAAAAGGAGCGCCTCATTGACTTCTTTAAGTCTGTTAATACCCAGGCCCCCTTTTTTCTTGGGCCAAGTGACCCAATCCCAAGCCACCCAATTCATTTTGTTTTTTTCACTAGAACCCGCCCAAAGAAATTTTCTCATCTTAGATTCAAGGATCTTTATAATACCGACAGAGGCTTTATATAACGAAAAATAATAAATAGGGAGACTCTCCATAACAGAGTTAATCAGAGTAAGATTTATTATGAATTTTATAATGTGTTTTATAATGAATTTTAGCCCGTGAAAGATTTATTTTTCTGATTATTGCTACTATAATTGTTGAAAACAATAACTCTTAAATAATTTTTGTGTTAATTGGTATAAAAATACGTATACCCAGCACATCCCTTTCTCATTACATTTAGTCATACTTGTAAGGATATTCAAGACCAACATATTTCAATAGATGATTAAAATCTTAATCATGTATTTCCATCCACTTTATATATCGTGATCGTCTCTCTGTTTTTTTTTTTTTTTTTTTTTTATCAATCATTAGATTTATGATTATTAGGTTATTCTTATTTGCATACATATTTTTATGGCCGTTACTACATTTTTGAAGACCCTAAACGAATTAAGAAGTGAAGGCCCTTTTGCAAAATTATCCTTTAAATATTTAGTAACAAAACCCTTCTTCTTTACCCGGGATTGAGACCGACAATTATAAACTAAAAAAGTTTAAAGTTGGCGAAGTTAAAAATTGTACGTTATGCAAGTCCAATATAGTAAAATATTAAAAATTTCACTTTATGCAAGTCCGATACGGTAACATGTAGATAGAGGGGTCATTATATGGTGACACATATAATGACCATTTTATGCAGAATCCGGACCCTTTTTCCGTTTTTTTAGTTCGTATTTTCTATTTCTATTTGGCAAAAAATTATTAAGATTAACTTAGAGCATTCACATCCAGCCCCCCTAAAATTATACATACATTCCACTAAAAAACAACTCATATATCAATATATTTCCACTAAAAAGAAATATTTTTTCTCTCTCCTTTTCAATTAAATAATATTTTTATACCTTTATCATTACATTTTTCTCTATCCTTCACTCACAACCACTTTCAATATATATTAAAAAATTATAGTGGGTGAACAGTGTCCCCCCAAATATACAGATGAACAGTAACATTTTCTCTCTCCTCAACTCACAACCATTTTTTATACTCTTTATATTTTAAAAACCCCACACTCACAATTTAGTTCTTTAGATGTGAATGCTCTAAATATAGCATTTAATATATTTTTAAAGTAGATGGTGTTCTTAACCAAATAAATCTATTTAAAACATAAATCAAATCAAAGTTAGTTAAGAATTTCTTATTGAGCAAAGTTAAGTACACAATATTTACTTATTAACTAGAATTAAAAGTTTCTATGTACTTTGAGAAGGAGAACTAACAAAAAACGTTGGATTAAAATATTATCAAATTTTATTAGTAGAAACAAAATTATATATATATATATATATATATATATATATATATATATATAGGGTCAGGATCATTTCAGAACCATAAATATTTACAGAACTCTCAGAACTCCTAACAAACAATCTTTTTATTTATATATTTTTATGTTTAGGATAATTTTATCATTTATTATGTGTATTTTTACGATTACATACATGTTAAGAGTAATTTTATCATTTTTCATATGTAATTTTATAATTACACATATGTAAACTAGTTTTTTACATATATGTAATTAGTTATGAAACATATATATAATTTTGGCAATTAACATATGTAAACTACTTTTAACATGTATGTAATAAAAGAAATACATATAATAGATGATAAAAATATCCTAAATACAAAAACTTATATATAAAATGATTGTTTTTTAGGAATTCTGAAAGTTCTGTAGTTATTTAGAGTTTTGAAATGAACTCAACCTTAATATATATATATATATATATATATATATATATATATATATATATATATATATAAGAAAGAAAATTAAAGCCCTGTTTTTTGTGGCCCTGGGCCCGAGCCTTACCTAGTTGTACTAACGGGCCGGCCCTACATATTTTCTTATGGAGTAAGTTACAAGTTTTGTCCTTTATGTTTACAACAAATTGCAGTTGAAGTCCTTTTTTTCAAAGGTTTACAGGCGGTGTCCTTAACTTTTCAAAATCTTGCACGTTATGTTCTTTAGGTCAAACCAAGTTAAATTTTTGGTTAAATCTGGCCATGTGCCTTGCACATGAGGGCGTTGTTGTCATTTCATCTCTTCAGAAACTATTGTGTAAAAAAGCTTATGTTTAGAGACTAGTTTGTAATAAACTGAAAAATAAAGAAATATAATATCTTTCTCTATCTCTCACAACTACTAGAAAGTCCACCCCTCTCTCTCTCTCTTCTTTCTCTCTCTAACAAAACCCCCAAATCACCAACCACCACTGCACCAACCAAAACCCACGGCGACACAGGTCTGTGATCGGTGAATACGGTTTCCGACGACGGTGAGATCGAGATGGCGACACAGGTCTGTGATCGGAGACGGCGGAACATGGCTGGGATAGGAGATGACGAAACAGATCTGAGATCGGAGACGACGGAGCCGGGCTGAAATCGGAGACGACAGACCATATCTGAGATCGGAGACGACGGAGTGTACAGCGGTGGCGTAGTTGTTGCAGGTCTAAGATCTTGAGGGATTGGAGCTTCTTGAGGTTACCAAAGCTTGTTGGGATTTGACCGGTCAAACCCGGGTTTGCACGAAACTCTATTGACTTTATCGTGCTTGAAAATGAGTCCCAATTAGCCGATTGGATCGAAATCAGGCCATGGCTAGGTGAGATGATACAGTTGAAAACTGATAGTGATTTTAAGTGTTGAAGTTTAAAAAATTAGGGTCTAAATTTTAGATTTTGAGCACAGGGAAGTGAGTTATCATGAATTTGGCCAATGCTTAACTGTGTAACATACCAGAATCCATCATAAATATCACAAGAAACACCTGTAGAATAAAAACAAGTGTATAAGGGTGAGAGGGGCACTCCTCTCTTAGGGGAGTCCCTTCTCTTACGCACGGCCAGTCAGCACTCCCCTCTTAACTCCCCTCACACCCTCAATTTGATAGCGGCACTCCTCTCTTAGGGGACTTGCTTTTTTTCTTTTTTTTTTGTTTTTTTTATTTGTTGTAATTATGCATGTTTATAAATTAAACAAATATTAATAAAAATTAAATAAAATTTAATAAAAGACATTTCAATAAATTAAAAATAAAAATTACATTCAAACTAGAAAAATAAAAAAACAAACTACTCGTCGTCGGAACTCACTTCAAGGTGAGGTAGATCTAAACGTCCGAGATGCTCAACGAGATCGTGTTTTAGTCTCCAATGCGTTTCTTCGTCAATGAGCTCGCTATAAGCTGTATCATCGAAGACGGGTTCGACTGGAGGATCTTGAATGTGTACCGGTGCTATCGCCCTTCCGTCGTCTTTTATAATCATGTTATGTAAAATAATGCACGTATACACGATGAACCTTATCTTTTTCACCGTTTTGGAATGCATTAGACGATTTAGTATTCCCCACTTCGCCTTTAACACACCAAACGCCCGTTCCACATCTTTTCTTGCGGCCTCGTGTTGCCTCTTGAACTTTTTTTCATTCGGGATGTGAGGATATGGAAAAGACTTCAGAAACACGGACCAGCTAGGGTAGATCCCATCAGTAAGATAATACCCGCGTTTGTATAAGTGGTCGTTCACCTGAAATGGACAATTTGGCGTCGTTTCGTTTCATTGAGTAAGAAATAACGGAGATTGTTGGAGCACGTTGATGTCGTTTTGTGAACCCGCCGGGCCACAAAAAGCATGCCAAACCCACAAATCTTGAGACGCCACCGCCTCTAACATAACTGTCGGATTGATGATCGCCTCTCATATATTGTCCACGCAATTCTGTGGGGCACATTCTCCAGACGAAGTGTGTACAATCTAGACTACCCAACATACCAGGTAGGTGATGTCTCTCCTCATGAGCCTGATACAATAGCGCAACGTCGTGGCTCATTGGTCTACGTAAGAATTCACCGGCATACATTGTACAGACCGTCTCGCAGAAATATTCAAGGCACTCACGAGAGGTCCTTTCAGCCATATTTAAATACTCGTCGTTTTCGTCTGGTGGGTTACCGGTTGCAAGTTGTTTAATCGCAGAAGTAACCTTTTGCAACGCCGTGAAACTTTTCTTCATTCTCCCGTCCAAGCCCTCTTGAAACCACTCGTTATTCGCTTCCACGTCACTAACAATTTTTAGGAACAAAGACTTGGACATACGAAACCTCTGACGAAAAATATCGGCATTAAATTTTGGATTTTCGACAAAATAATCGGCCATGAGTGTTTCGTGGCCTCCCACACGATCTCGACGGACAATTTTTTTTACTAGACGATGCCGTGTCTAGTAGCTCCTCTTGTTGGATGATATTTTGGAAGAAAATTAAACTACCATCGCTTGACGATGAATCTTCATCGTCGGGAAAGTCGGGCAGGGGAGAAAAAACGGGAACTTGGAATCCATTTTTTTTAAAGATTGGTTAAAAAAATTAGATGAGTTGAATGGGTGAGAGTTGTTTTGGGTTTGAAAAATAAAAAGATTAAAGAGGTAGTATTTATAGGGGTTAGGAAATTATTTTTTTTTAAATGTATAACGGCTATATAGCCGTTTAAACCTCAATCCCCTCATCGGTGAATACACACCGATCCTGCTCACCGATTTCGCTCCCCGCGGTGATGGCGGCTGTGTTCCCGCTCGGGGACTTGGGTCACCGCAGGCCTCCCCGAGAAGTGCCCCGTATACCCTACGGTTTTTTAACATGAAAAATACTATAAACGAATTTGAGAGGAAAACGGCAGAGGTTTTTTTATATTTTTTTACACAAAAGTCCCTTGTTATAATTTATTACTCAAAAGTCCATGCGAATATAAAATGACAAGAATACCCTCGTGTGCCTTGCACATGACCATAATTAACTAAAAATTCTAACTGAGTCTGGTTTAAAAGACATAACGTGCAAGATTTTAGAACATTAAGCATAAAACATGTCAACTTTTGCTCTAAAGAACAATGACTACAATTTAATGTAAACATAAATGATAAAACTTGTAATTTACTCTTTTCTTTTCTTATGGGATACAATTATAAAAACATACAAAAGCTTGTCTGCTACAAAATGCATGAACCACCTCAATGATGACATGTTTTGACCACTAACTCTCATATTAAGTGGTCTTGGCCCTTGTGGTTGGTCTTATTGGTGATCCCAATTACGCATATTTTAATTCTGTAAAATAATATAAAGTCAAAGGTATCCTTAATTTTTATGTATCTAAAGGATCTAAAATGGGATTTTAGCAATGATTTTGTTCTGTAATATTGTATTAGTTTAATGGCAGGGTTTTCTCGTGCTTCAAAATTATGGAAGATATAAAAGATTTGGCATTGTTGTGGCTGTCTAATCCCTCAAGCTTATCCCTACGGGAGTGGAGATTATATATATCAGAAAGTCTATTGCGTCAGGTAGTTGATGGGGGTTGATGTTCTTCCCATTTCTCTTTTCCTTTCTAGAGCACTCACAGGGGGCTTTTTATTTATGTCCTTGTAGTTTAACTAAAACATATATTTTTTTATAAACTTCATTTATTTTTTTAAAACCTCTTTCATTAGATTCTTTATCTCTATTTATATCTTACTGACAAACACTTATTTAATTATTTTATTGTTGAGTAAACTGCCATTTTAGCCCATGAGATTTTGTCACTTTTGTCATTTTAGTCCAAAACTTAAACCTTTTAAATCTAGATCACTATGGTTTAACTTTTATTGTCATTTTGGTCCAAAAATCAAATCACCGGATATTTGACTAATAAAATATGATTATTTTGTCTTTTTCCTTATGGGCAAAATGGTCAATCAAAATTTATTATCTTCATCTTCATAATCAAATCTCCTCACATCCACAACCACCACCGCCCCTTCCTCACCCCACAATCAACACCGCTGTCGCCCTTCCTCACCCCACCACCATCACCCCTCATCCAACAAGTACCACAGCCGCAGTGCATTGCATTCGGCCCGGTGTTTACACAAGATTGAACAGTGTGGTGAAGATCTCACTGAAAAGTAGACCACCATATGAAAGCGCTATCTCAAAATTTGGGAATTTGTGGTTCAGTATGCTATCCACATTGTGTATTTTATTGTTAGGTAAATTATATATTTCACAACAAACCTTAAGAGTACTTATTTGTATATTGTGCATTACAAGTTGTACATTCTTTTTAATTTCTCCACACCGTGAAAAGCAAAAAAAAAACCTAAATCAAGATTGCCGGTTGTATTGTTGATCAGTTCTGTTTAAACATGATGGAAAACATGAATTACATACCTGTTACAGCAGACAGGCCAGCAGAGAATCCAGTCAGAGATGCAGCCATTAAGTTCGACATACTTGTCAGGATGATCTGGTTCCTCCTTAGGGTGTAAGGTTATGATGGTGATGAACCGAAACTAGGGAGAGAATCGGTTAGGAGAGAGAGTCGTGAATGATGTTATGAGGGTTGTGTAAAAGTCTAATTGTCTAACCCTTAAACTCTCTAATAATCTCCTTATATATACACCCAAGAGGAAGCCTAATTAGTTAATAAGGGTAATATGGTCCATCAACAATTACCAACTAATTATTAATAGGTTATTAATATATTTTGATCTATATAATATAAATGATTATAATGGCTACAAGATTAAATAATATAATGTTAATATATTTAGTCTCACATTCTCCCACTTAGCCGAGTAATCATTTATCATGAGTATTAGATGAGTCTGTCCAGGAGTTAACACTCATTTTAGCCTTAAACCAAGAACTATAGCAGAGAAATACAACCGTTGAATCATCATTCGACTCAGGACCCCCATTAGTCATACTATAGCCTCAATTTAAAACCTAATAGTTATGATCAAAATACTCATAAGCCCTTTAGCGTTTGATTTGTATTTATATTTGTGTTGGTACACTTTATGTGGACGCGACTCGACTCGGTTCGATTCGGTTCGGGTCGACTCGGTTAGGTCCGGCTCAAGCCCGACGACACGACATTCCTTCGTCGTGCGCCCCAGAGTTCGACACGCGAGGCACGGAATGCCGCAAGCCATTCCCGCAAACACATCACCATGACATCACCTTAGTGATGTCATGATGATGTCAAGCATTTGTCTTATGTTGATTTTATAACATTTGTCAACAGAAAGCAAACCTTGGGCCGTAAACCTTACACATGGGCCGCAACTTGTGAAGTGGGCTTTGTTTATGTTTTGGGCTACAACACCAACGACGAAACAGGAAGAATTAGATTAATGTTTGTCGACGAAACAAAAGTGTTTCGCCGTAGTCATTTCCATTTCGTCAGTATGTGTGTCTGTTTTAGTATAAATACCATCTCAGTTTCACTTTGAAACAGAGATGAGTGCAGAGAGATCAGAAAATACTTGTAAAGAAACTCTGTCAAAATTCCGTCAAAACTGTGTTTGTATCAGTTTGTAATCGGTTCTCATCCCGTTAATCAATAGAGTGTGTTTCATTGGTTAATCCGTGTTGTTATTATTGCTTTATATGTTTGGTTTGCACCGTCACGGGGATTCCGCACCCGTTACCGTGTTCGTGATAAACAAGGATAGGTGTTCGTTATCGATCCACCGGAAAAACGGACCTACAATTGGTATCAGAGCTGTGGCTCTAATCCTTGTTTAAAACCAAACTTGTTTGGGTTTTTATCAAGTTTGAAACTGATTATTTATGTTTTTTTTTAAATGGGTTCTTGAAAAGTTTCATATTTTTCCAGAAAATTGTTCAAAAATCAGTTAAAAATGGTGTTGTTTTGCTATAAGTTTTAGTGAAAACCTTATTATTTTGCATTTCTACATGTTTGCTTTTGGTTTTCATTGAAAGTTTTAAGCAAAATCGTATTTCGGAAAATTTTCCGGTGACCGGAAAACTAGTAAGTTTACCGGAAAACCCATTGTGTTCTTCATAATATTCAAAGTGTTCTTCATGTGTTGTTGTTTGATCTGATTTTTTGTGTTAAATTTAAAGTGTTAATTGATTATTAAAACATTTGTTTGACAATTGTGATAAAGTGATGATGTTTTGTTGAAAACTACAATTGTCTCGATACAAGCAAAGAAAATTGTGGCTCTATGTCAGAAGATAAGGTTCAAGATAATATCTTTCATCTGTTTCGTCGATAGGGCCATTACATTTGAGTTTCGTCTATATCAAAATAATAACCATATTATACATCCACCTACCAAACATATATCACAAGTCAACAGACAAGTTGGTCAAATAATCAGGTCTCAGTCAAACATTACGGCACCCAAAAGAATTAGTGTTTCTTCGTTCTGACAATCAAACCTGTTTCGTCGTGTGGATAAGTGATTTTTGTTTCGTCGCTGGTTATTTAACAATATTGTTTCGTCGACCAGAGATAAGAACCGTTTCGTCGATCTAAATCACTTTCAGTTTCGTGGACAATAATCTGTTTCGTCACACATCAAGCTTAATTTAACAAATCAGTTTCATCGGCCTTTTTATTAAAACAAGGCTCATCATCACGTGAGATTGTGGTTGAATAAAACAAAACTTCTATGGTCCAATAGCATGGATTATTGCATGTGAAATCCTAAAGTGGTCCAATGGGGTATCGGCTGGAATATTGAAGGGGTGTTGATTTTTGAGGTTGGTGATGTCTTATCCACAAATATAATTGTCTTATCCACAAATATAATTGTCGGCTGAAGATAAAGTTGCCTAGGGTTTATTTGTTGGATTTGTTTGGAAGGAGCCACTAGATTAAAAAAAAAAAAATTGGCTTTGGATTCGAGTGGGTGCCAGATTACCGATTGGGCCTTGTCATTTAATTGAGCTTTGTATTTAGTTTTTTCGAGTAATTACTCACAAACAACAATCCAATGTCGAGCTTCTTTCCGTTTACACAATCCGCTCCGCCTCCTGTCTTCGATCCGAGCGCCTATCTTCCGCCAGCGCATTTAATTGCTCAAGCTCAGGCTTATTCTGGAGGAGGTTTTAGCCCGTTAGCTAGTTCCAGTTCAGCTCAAATGTATTCTGGAGGAGGTTTTGACCCGTCAGCTAGTCTGCGGCAACCAAAGTTACAAACGGCGTTTGTATCAAATACAAACTCTTCTCCGTTTTCTCAACAAACTCAGGCTTATTCTGGAGGAGGTTTTATTCCTAATACACCTCCAGTTCCTCCCACTCAACCTCAATTTGATCCAAGTGCCTATTTTCCTAAACCTACTGTCGATTGTGGTTCGGCCATACTGTTAGGAAACAGTGATCAAACAAGAACTGCGCTTTATGCTGAAGTTGTTAAGAATGTCAGCGATGGTGAATCTTCAGGAAGCTATTACAGTTCAGAATCAGACGTCAAGGAGGGAATGGATTCTGAAGCTGATAATTTGTCGAATGATGCTAACGAGAAATCTGACTTGATCAAGAAAGCTGATGCGACATCAGAAGAAATGGAGAAGATTCTCACTGAAGATGGATATTTCTCTTCTCAGACTGTCTTTATGGCAAATGTCTCAGCTTCTACAAGTCAGGTAAAATCTGAAATTCTTATCAACTGTAGAGATTGTGAGTATATGAAAAATGAATTTGATAGAATAAAGCTTCACTGTGATTCGATTCATATTCACAATCAGAGTTTAGTTGTTGAAATGGCTAAATGCAAAGAATCGAATATGGCTTTAGTTCGAAACGAGAAAGAATTTAAATCTATGATTGAAACTCTAAAGAAAAATGTTTCCGAAGTGACAAAAACTGTTTATCATAAACAAGTTAGTATAAATGATTACATTAACATTGTTGAGGAAACTAAAAAGGAACTAGCCATTGCCAAATGTGAGCATGATGCAATCAAGCAAAAATTGGAGAGTTACTCTAATTCCCGATTTGTGCTCGATCACATTATTGATGTTCAACAACTAAAGGGAAACAAGAAAGGTGTTGGGTATAAGAAGTGTCCACCCCCTTTGAGACATGATTATGCTTATATGCCCGATGAGGAGGAAATGCCTCGGTTTGAACCAACTGTTCCTCTTAATTATGAGGAGTTTACAACTGGCTTAGGGTTCAAAACGGACAATTCATCGGAGGGCTCATCTGGAACAACCGAAAATTCAGCATCTGTTGGTACGGAACAAAGTCCTCCCACAGTTGAGGACTATGATTCGTCAGATGATGAACCAGATGTGAGCGATGAGGATAAATCTCTTGAGAAGAACAAAGGAGTAGAAGTGCCTTTTGAGAATCACATTCTGTGTGATCCTCCTACTCCTCTTGTGCAATCAACTGGTGTTAAACAAGAGATAGATCCTATCACTGAGACAGTGTCTACCATTAAAAGTGATAACGTGTTGTATACTTTAGTCGGTGATGACAAAATTTATTCAAACACAGCTTTTCCAATTAAAAATGTCAATCAATCTTTGATTGATAAAGTGTTTGAAGATTCTACCAGTAAGTTTTTGGGAAAAGCGATCCCGAGAGTTTCAGTAACTCAGTGTGATCCGATTCCAAAAGCTGAAGTTCGAAGAAAATTTGGAAATAAAAAATCACCAACAAAGCAACAACCTATCGCTTTTAAGGGTAAACAACAACAACAACGAGCTCCAAAGCCTAAGGCTAAGGTTGAATCAAAAGGAGCTCGTTACAAGAAGAAGGCAAAAGACGTTAAATTTGTGGCCTCCAAAGGTACTGATAAAGTGGAGATTTTTGAAAATAAGTCAAATACCGATTTTGTTCAAAAAGTCAACATTTTGAAACGTAATAATTATAACAATTACACTCAACACACAAATGGGTGTCAAGCTAGTACCTCTGGGTCTACAACTTCAACGTCAGGTCGTCGATCAGATTCTCCTAAGTTTGTTGAAAGGAGAATGTGTTTTAAGTGTGGGGAGTTTGGGCACATCATTAAAGACTGCACAAACTCGCCCAAACCAAATTTTGTAGAAAGAGCCCCTTCGGAACAAGGTTACTCACAACGTCGTCCTATTTCTCCAAAACATGATAAACGCACTATTAAAGAACAGGAAACAAAACAACGACGTAAAAATGTAAAGGTGATTGAAAAGGCTTTAAACCCAGAAACTGTTAAAAGGAAACCAATTTTGTCACAACCGTTAAAACCAGAGATTTCTAAATCTGTAAATAATACACAATCCGGTAAACAAAAAGAAACTTGGAAACCTAAAACTGGCAAAGTTTCAGGGGGAGCCACTCAAATTCCGGGTTATCGGGAAATCGAAGTCACAATCTTCGATCATGCCGGAAGACCCAAGTCTGTGAAGGCTTGGGTCCCCCTCTCCAACTAATCTCTAAGTGAGTGTGCAGGATGTTCCAGGAGGAACTATCGATAGTCATCGGATTGTTGATAGTGGAGTGTCCATGCACAAGATAGGCGACAAAAGAAATTGTTGCCTTTGATGGAGAGAAAAAGAAAAGAAGACAGAATTGTCTGTCGAAAGAATTTGACAACTTCGACAGAATGAAAATCATTTCAAAATGTGATTGTTCAAGGCTTTGATCGGGTCCCCAGGGTAGATTCAAATCAAAATTGTGATTGAAGAAAATGTGTTTGTTGAACAAACCAACCGGGTGTGCGGACGCCTTGGCATGGATTGAACAACCGCACACTACTTCTCAAGAGAAAGACAAAAACCTTCGCTGGTGCAATGTGGAAGATCAGCCGGACCCAAAGGTTTATGATCTTGTTGCTATGAAGAGATTTCTCAGTAGCTACAAAATCGACTTTGAAATCCACACCGGGTGGATATCCAGTTTGGGAGAGCGCTCAGATTCCTTGCAATGCACGAGGCAGTTGCAGGATACGGTTTTAAATTTCTAATCTCTCCTATACTTGTCGATATTTAAGCTGCTTTGTGAATTATTATCTCGTAGCACTCTTTGGCCAGACATTGTTGTCATGGTCCGCACCGCTTACCGACATGCCAACTGATTTTTCCAAAATTCGATAAATCATTTCTGATTAAAATTAATTTTGGTAAACGGCATTGAGGTAAAACATGAGTTAACCGACATCGGGAAATCGTTTTTGTAAATATCTTTGTGTCTTTAAAATTTTATCTTAGTTTGTTGATTTTAGGGGGAGTAAATCCAAATTTGAAAATTCAAAAACATCGAAAAATTTCAAAACTCAAAAACATTGGAAAAACAAAAATGAGTTTCCTGGCGAGCAAAAGAGAAAATGATAGTAGATCAGTGGTCTGTCTAAACCTCTTTAAACTGAAATGCAAAATGAAAAATGTTAAGCAGCTCTATATAAGATGTATCGGTAGGCTCACAATCAGATTAAAGTGTGCAGGGTGATATAAATCTTAAATCGACTGAAGACCAGGTGGGAACCGCACATTGGCATATGGTCTTAGTACCGAAATTTCGTTTGAGAGATTGCCGAGGTTCTGAGATATTCGGTCTTTATGCTGTTTATCATCTGGGTATCATGGTTGTATCAAACCGTAAAAATAACGGAGACGAAGTCTAAGATCTTCCATGATACTATACATACGTGTACATATTGCATTCGACCTCAATAAGTGATCAACAATCGCATGTCCAAACAAAATAAGTGATAATATATCACAAATTCTTTGCGGGAGTCAAGTTCGTCTCTCTGCTGTACGAAAGTACTGACCTGTTCACGGACTTGCTCCTGTGCCCTCATGCATCTGAAAATCAAGTTCCTCATCAATAAGTGATTTTATCACATAGGACTTGTTTTCAATCAAAATAAGTGAGTTTCTCACATCTTTTATACGGTCAAACAGATGATAAACGGTATACTCACCGGTAAGATGAACTCTCGTGCATACCTTGATACGGGAATGTGTCGTGTGTGGATGAACACCGGTCGGTAAGTATAAATCATACCTTAACGTATCCCCTCGCCATGATTACATCTGATAAGTTGAGCTTATGTGGACAACAATACCGATAATTGTTATAGGATGCTTATCTTAATGTGAACTAAAAAAACAAAAAGAGTTGTTTTGGCATGACCGTACACTGATATGATTCTCTTACCCTCGAAACTCACAAAAAGAATGTTTGTAAATATTTGTTTACTGCTTTTAGTTTCTGCATCTTTGTATATATTTATTTATTGCTTTCCGTCTTTACATTTAAAAAATGAAAAATTTCAAAAAGATTTTAGGTGTGTTTTAATCTAAACTTTATAAAAAAAAAAAAAAAAAAAAGATTTTGCTTCTAGTTTATTTTTGATTGACCGATGTTGGAACTTGAGTCTATCCTACCCAAAATCCTGATCATAAGCCGGAAAACAATTGCACCTTCATAAACAGTCGAAGTTAACAATTTTTGAAAGTTAAAGAATTAAAATTGTTCATTTTCTAAACTTTCAAACTATTGTCGGTCGGTGTTTGATTGAGATTTGATCTCATATGTGTCGTTTGTTTAATTTGTCTATATTCCAAGCGGTTGTTCTCATTACGTGTTTAGCTTTCTTGTATGTGCAGATGCGACATCAGAATCAGCTAAAGGCGAAGAGAACGTGTCAGATGACAAGCCGTAAAGTGAAGACACGAAGTGGAGGCATTCAAAGGATAAAATATTTACGAGTTGCCGCTGACCCTTCATCAACACCACAAGGATCTGAAGAATTGACAAGTCAAAAGATTCACGAGCATAACTCAATGGAGAGTTCATTCCAAGGGGGAGTTTGTTAACACACTACCTAAATGAAAAGGGAGTTTGTTGGTACACTTTCTACTTACGACGCGTGAAGACTTTGAAGATCCTCCGACATGAAAGACACAGAAGACGAACCATCGCCGAAGATGAACCTCACGAGTAACGTCCAAGGGGGAGATTGTTGGTACACTTTATGTGGACGCGACTCGACTCGGTTCGATTCGGTTCGGGTCGACTCGGTTAGGTCCGGCTCAAGCCCGACGACACGACATTCCTTCGTCGTGCGCCCCAGAGTTCGACACGCGAGGCACGGAATGCCGCAAGCCATTCCCGCAAACACATCACCATGACATCACCTTAGTGATGTCATGATGATGTCAAGCATTTGTCTTATGTTGATTTTATAACATTTGTCAACAGAAAGCAAACCTTGGGCCGTAAACCTTACACATGGGCCGCAACTTGTGAAGTGGGCTTTGTTTATGTTTTGGGCTACAACACCAACGACGAAACAGGAAGAATTAGATTAATGTTTGTCGACGAAACAAAAGTGTTTCGTCGACTTTATGTGTTTCGCCGTAGTCATTTCCATTTCGTCAGTATGTGTGTCTGTTTTAGTATAAATACCATCTCAGTTTCACTTTGAAACAGAGATGAGTGCAGAGAGATCAGAAAATACTTGTAAAGAAACTCTGTCAAAATTCCGTCAAAACTGTGTTTGTATCAGTTTGTAATCGGTTCTCATCCCGTTAATCAATAGAGTGTGTCTCATTGGTTAATCCGTGTTGTTATTATTGCTTTATATGTTTGGTTTGCACCGTCACGGGGATTCCGCACCCGTTACCGTGTTCGTGATAAACAAGGATAGGTGTTCGTTATCGATCCACCGGAAAAACGGACCTACAATTTGTCTATATGTCATTACACCGGCAGAACATATGTTAGAGACATACAAAATCAAACTGAGGAAATTTTATTAATTAAAACATAAGCTAGTACAATATGCCATTAAATAAGGTCTTTAGTAAGTCCTGTTGGACCGTTCTACGACCTCGAAAAGTCAGTCAAGGCAGTTCATCTTTACGTGTAAAGGCGGAAACAATGCACGCAAAGTTACAACAGCTGTTTCATTCAATTTCTTCTCTTTTATTGCTTTCTGATTACAATTTGACAGAGTTTCGTTCCACAAGCAATGATTCAGGTCCGCTTCAACATACACCAGATCAGGCTATTTATAGTGTGGAGAGGTTCGCTTATATGGACGTCCGTATAAGCGGACCTATTAGCTTATGGTTCGCTTTTATGGACAATGTCCATATAAGCGGACCTACTACATTGACAAATAAGCGGACCTATCAACATAGGTTAGTATATACGGACCTATCTGACATATAAACGGACCTATCAACATATGATCTAATTTTGACTATCTAAAACCTATGTTGACCTATCTTGACCTAAGACGTAATGCAGACGAAGTCAACAGACATTCTATGCACTAACAGACTCCCCCTTGGATGTTGACGTAGTCTTTAGCTCCTGAGTCTTCAGTCTTGGTCTTTTTATCTTCTTATTCAAATTGTAACATTTTAAGCATCCATCAATTTTTCTTTTTGATCAGCTTCACACTTTGACTCTTACACCAGGATCTCATCACTGGTTCTATCATCAACCTCTTTATCATCAGCAGGCTCCCCCTTTCGTCAAGCTTCCGTGCTTTTAGGGATCGACACCTAGCTTTCCAGCTTGTCTTCAGACTCCCCCTTAGACTCAGCTCTCGGGATCGTAGTCTGGACTTTTCCTGCAATCACTCATACAACTATAAGTAACAACATTTTAATCTTCCAGATATAGTAATCTAACAATTCAATCTCCTCAAAATCACTTCTCATAAATTTGGTAGTTTCATCGAATCGTATCGGAAACTAGCTCTATAACAATATAAGCATCCAAATCCCCCACATTTAATCATCCAAGTTCAAACTAATGACCTTGGAGATATCACAAACTGTTTTTGAATTTTTAATTTTAAAACTCCAAGTTTCAAATTAATGAACTTGTTTTATTTTCAGAAACACGATCAGCTTACTTAGATTTTGAAACTCAGCACTCAGATATCGGTTGTCGAAAATAAAGCAGAAATCAAATTCTTTTTGTATTTTCTGAAAATATAAAGCAGTAAAGAAATATGTACAAACATATTTACAGACAATATTTTTGTTTGAGTAAGTGTTAGAGGATCATATCAGTTTTCGACAAGTCACAAGTACCGTTGAGCTTAAAATCACAGTAAGAATTAAACAATTCACTTAGATTGTCGATATACTTGTCCACTTAAATTTTCACACAAAATTCAACTTATTCAGGATACGAATTAGGTGTTTTTAGAACTTAAACCTATTCATGTGTCCCACCTCTTGAATATACTCCCGTATCCAGAATCCCAATAATCAGTCTTACAGGTGAGTATACTACAATGATATATGTACATAAATTAGGTATGCGAGGGCTTAATGCTATGTTTCAAGCATTGCAGAAAGCATTATCCAATGACTAGGTCAGAACTACCGTTCAGCAGAAGTCCCGGAATAATACCCCAGACATCATTGAGTATAAAGACCTAGTATATCAGATTATGAGACCTTTCAAACGAGATTTCAGGGGTTACCTATATATCCAAGTAGTGTTCCCCACGAAATAAGCAAGTTTTAAATTTAGGTTTATATCCCGAAAAAGTTTACTAAGTGTGCAAAAACCTATCGACACATCCACAGCGAGATTGTTTAACACATTTAAACTTTCCAATTCTTTAGCGTACTGTAACTGTCTACTGATGTACTATCATTTCCTCTTTTTACGCAAAACTCAAATTTTTGAATTTTATCATGTTTTTTACTTTTTCAAATTTTCAAATGTTTTTGTATTTTCTAACAATATTACTCCCCCTAAAATGCAAAATCATATAAAGAAAATTTGACAACCAACACTGATAGCTTTGTCTCGCCATCCATTTTCTGCTAAAAGTGTACTGATTTGCAGAAAATCTAACATACCCCCATGATTTACAACACATTGATCTTAACAGTTTGAAAACCGTTTTTCAATCTGATGAAAGTAATCATGTTTGTTCAGCCGTGAGGGTTTCGGCGTATTCAATCAAAAACTCCCCCTTACAACAAACTATTTTCCCATAATGATTTCAAAACACTTAAGTTTGTTTTAATCAGAATGGTTTTTCCGGAAAAATTAGTTTGTTTATCCATCACTTGTGGATTCGGGGTCATCACATAACCTTGTTCTCTTTTAACCGTTTTGAAAATCTAACATTATAAGGTCAAACACCACTATCACTTGTAGAAAATCAAGTACAACTTAATGTGCTTGATTAACCACTTGTAAGACGAAATATCACAGTTACCATCCTGTGAATTTCTCAAGAATGATGCCGATACCTGCTTCACACTTACCAACCTGGAAGCTCCGGCAAGTCAGGAATTCAACCAACAGATTTTGACACCCAAGCCTGACCAGCCTTAGGTGCATTTTGAGCTTTTATCTTTTCTTCATAAAATTCTTTCACTCCTTTTTCCTTACCATCAGCCATCTTACTAAAAATATGTTCAACATTGCTATTAAACATTTTTCTAGTTTCAACACCTTTTGATTTTAGGTTTGCGGCTTGTAATGGTGGAAATTCTCATCATTCATTAACAGAACTGTTTCTTCCTTTTTTACCTCAACTTGTGGCTCCTCTGATTTTATGGAATCAGATTCATTGCCCGTTCTTGGCTTGTCTGACTTGGACGAGCCAGATTCATCGCCAATAACTTTCTTTTTCCTTTTGTTTGTCCTCAGATTTGCATCTAAAGAATTCAATTTACTTGGCTTTGCAGTCGAGTGAATCGATTCATCAGAACTTTTATTCGAATCAACCAGTGAACCCGAAGACAAAATTTTCTCCAAGTATTCTCTCGCCTTCTTCCTCTTCTTCCTCAGTCTGTCTCTCTGCCCCTGTGAAAGCTTTACTTTCTTATCTTCCACTTTCTGTTCTTTAGGCTTGACAGTGACTGGTTTCTTTACCATTCTCTGAGATTCAACCCTCGATCTTCCCATCGATCTCCTTGGGCAATCTCTAGCAATGTGACCTTTAATATTGCATTCAAAACATCTTCTCGTTTCAAATCTCCAACTTTGACAGTTAACAGCAATGTGTCCTCTCACACCACAAGTGTAACACACTCTGTTATCGTGCCATCCACTTCTATCTGTCCAAACCTTAAGATCATAACATTGTTTGGCTTGGTTATAGTCATTTCTCCTCCTCAATGCTGGATTTGGCTTTTGAGCACTGTGGTCAAACCTGCACCACTTATTACCAACATTTTGTGAGTTTTCATTTTTAAATTTTTGTGATTTTTGATAATGATTGGATGATTTATCTGATAAGCTTTTATTTTCAATTTTCAAATTTTTATCTTTTTGTTTCTGTTCTGCATTCTTCTTAACAAGTTTTTGTTTAGAACATTCACCTGTTTCAGTAGATTGCAAAACAGTATTTTGAAATTTTTCTTGTAAATCTAAAAATATTTTTCTTTTCTTTTCTTTTTCATCATCAGATATTTCATCGCAATTTTCAATTTTGACTTTGTCAAAATTTGTGACATTGTCACTTATTGGAACAGAATTGATCGGTTTTGGAAAAACATGTGATGTAAAATTCTCAAAACCTTTCAATTTCACTTCAAGCTCTTTGATTTTAATCCGAGCTTTTTCAGCTTCTTTTTCAAGCTGAATGATTTTAGCAAGATGAGAATTGATTTTAATTTGTTTTTCAAGATTATCTTTACCAAAAATATCTTTCTTATCTTCTAAAATCTTGATTTGATTTTGAAAATCTTTTCCTTTTTCTTTCAAACCTTTGTTTTCCAATGTCAAACTGTCCACATCACTCAACAGTTTGACATTTTCAGTTTTCAGTTTTTCACAGTTCAAGCGTAATTCCAAAATATGTTCATCATCAGCTTTCTTTTCAGCTTTCAAAGTCTGAATATCTTCAATCTGTTTATTCTCTTTCTGAACAACCTCATTCTTAATCACTGGTTCAGATTTCTCAGATACAGACTTTTCAGATTCTTCTTTCTTTGAAATTACTTCCTCAAAACTCTGCTGTTTTTCAGTAACATTTTCTTGTACAACTTCTTCAGTCATCACAACTTCACATTTTGTTTGACTTGAAATCTGCTCCTCCTCAGAATCTGAATCACCATGATCAAATATTGGCATGTTCTTAGCTTCTCGATCATCATTCACTTCCAACTGATTACCAGTAGCAATTTCAGGCATCTGATCCCCATCATCTCCAGTGAATTTCCTAGGCTTCAAACACTGACAGCTGCTGTCCTGTACACTCCCTGCTCCACAGTCGCAAAAAAATCTACTTGATGTAGAGTAGACAACACGATGTCCTCGATGACATACATCTGCACAAACAGAACAACAACCTTTTGAAACGGTCAGATCACATGTATAACAGAAATACCAGTGTTGTTCCATAAAATTACTCCCACTGATCGTAAATGTACAAACTTTAGAAGTGAGGGCTTTTTCAATGTTACTATCATGATCAACCTTACTGCTTGACATCTTCAAATACTTGAAAGCAAACAAACAAACTCAATCAGTTTAAACGAACTATATACGTAAAAGTGTGAGAGCGAAATTTGTCTAGGACACGTGTCGAAGATTCGAGAACTCGTTCAATGTTTTTCGGGTGAAATCACTGAATGAATGAACCTGAACAAAAACAATTCACAAGATACGGACAAAAGATGAACTGGGTCTTCACTGATTGAGCCGTAAACTTCTTTATATAGGCTGCAACTATGACTCACTTGGGCCGAGGATAATTTTGATATGTTTTAAAAGCCTATTGCAAGTCCACTAAACTGACAAACAAATCAATGTATTCACATGTATTCAAATCAACTATTAATGTTCAAACAACTAGCCCTTATACCGACAACAACTAGCTGACCATTTCAAATCAATGTATTCACATGTGATTGGGCTGTGATTGGGCCACTTATATTAATGGGGCGGTGCAATATGAACCAAACAAATCATACAACAGACAACTATTATTGATCTCAAACGTGATTGGGCCTTTGTTCTTTTGATTTAACAAATGATTTGTTCTTGTTGGCCGACAATATCTGTTTCACCAAATTATGATTGGGCCGTTTATATAAATGGGGCGGTGACTTGTTATATTGTTCAAACCACGTGAAGACGATGACTAAAAAGCGAACCACTATCCTGATTTAAGAACGAACCAATTATTGATCACATAGGCGGACCACACATGTCACCATAAGCGGATCTCAAGATTCGTATAAGCGGACCTGATAAATGTCCAGATAAGCGGACCAGGTCAATGTCCGGATAAGCGAACCAGGTATTGTCAGTATGAGCGGACCTAACAGATATTATCGAGCAACAATGCCTTAGAAGCGAACCTAATGTGAACTTTCAAGCGGACCTACGAATGACCGTAAAAGCGGACCTAACGTTTAACCAATTTTAACCATTTTTTAAGCCGAGTTTTAACTTGAAACTTTCTAGGGTTTGTTAAAAGTATGTTCCGCACGTTATACTAAAAAATCAGACAATTTCAACCGTAGGAACCACTTCAAATCGAAAAAGTATGAAAGAAAGAGAGTAGAAATCAGAGAATTTGGTAGAATCTAGCTGTAGTAGTATGAACTCCTCGTCCTGAGCTCTGATACCACTTGTTGGACCGTTCTACGACCTCGAAAAGTCAGTCAAGGCAGTTCATCTTTACGTGTAAAGGCGGAAACAATGCACGCAAAGTTACAACAGCTGTTTCATTCAATTTCTTCTCTTTTATTGCTTTCTGATTACAATTTGACAGAGTTTCGTTCCACAAGCAATGATTCAGGTCCGCTTCAACATACACCAGATCAGGCTATTTATAGTGTGGAGAGGTTCGCTTATATGGACGTCCGTATAAGCGAACCTATTAGCTTATGGTTCGCTTTTATGGACAATGTCCATATAAGCGGACCTACTACATTGACAAATAAGCGGACCTATCAACATAGGTTAGTATATACGGACCTATCTGACATATAAACGGACCTATCAACATATGATCTAATTTTGACTATCTAAAACCTATGTTGACCTATCTTGACCTAAGACGTAATGCAGACGAAGTCAACAGACATTCTATGCACTAACAAGTCCCATATTCGATACATGTTCTTCGAAAACTTTAGGTTGGAGACTTTTAGTCATCGGATCAGCAAGCATATCTTTAGTACTAATATACTCGATACAAAGATTATTTTCCTCAACTCGTTCACGTACGAACAAATATTTTGTATCGAGATACAAACCAGCTCCAGTCGAACTGTTAGTGTTCGAAAAACTAACGGCAGCTGAGTTATCACAGTAAAGCTTCAATGGTCTAGAAATGGAATTAACGATTTTGAGTCCAGTGATCAGATTTCTAAGCAACATTCCATGACAAGTTGCGTTGTAAACAGCAGTGTATTCTGCCATCATTGTGGAAGTTGTAGTTAACTGTTGTTTATGACTCTTCCATGAGATAGGTCCGCCTGTTAACATAAAGATGTAGCCCGAAGTGGATTTCTTGTCATCTTTGCATTTGGCAAAGTTAGAATCAGAATAACCTACCACTTCTAAGTGATCACTTCTTCTATAAGTCAGTTTATAGTCTTTCGTCCCTTGCAGATATCTAAGGACCTTCTTAGCTGCTTTCCGGTGATCTAGGCCAGGATTAGTCTGATAACGGCCTAGCATTCCAGCAATATAAGCGATATCTGGGCGAGTACAGACTTGAGCATACATCAGGCTCCCGACTACTGACACGTAAGGTATCTGACTCATTTGCTCCTTTTCAACCTCTGTTGTCGGACACTGGAATGAACCGAAAACATCTCCCTTAACTACTGGAGCGACTGAGGGTTTGCACTGTTGCATGTTGTAACGTGTAAGGACACGATCTATGTAAATCTTCTGAGACAATCCTAAGATCCCTTTGTGTCTATCTCGATGAATTTCGATGCCAATGACGTAAGAAGCATCTCCGAGATCCTTCATGTCGAAGTTATGCGAGAGTAACCGCTTCGACTCATGCAACATGTCTAAACTATTACTTTCCAATAGAATGTCATCTACGTAAAGGACAAGTATAGTAAAGTTACTCCCACTCATTTTGAGGTAGGTGCATTGATCCACTTGATTCTTCATAAAACCTTGTCTCTTCATGACTTCATCAAACTTAAGGTACCATTGACGTGATGCTTGTTTTAACCCATAAATGGATTTCTTCAACTTACAGACTAGATGCTCCTGACCTTCAGGTTTAAAGCCTTCAGGTTGTTTCATGTAAACATCTTCATCTAAGTCTCCGTTAAGGAAAGCAGTTTTGACGTCCATCTGATGCAGCTCTAAATCAAAATGAGCTACTAGGGCCATAACGATCCTTAATGAATCTTTACGAGAGACAGGTGAAAACGTCTCTTGATAATCAATTCCCTCTTTCTGAGTGTAGCCCTTTGCAACCAATCTCGCTTTATAGCGTTCAACGTTCCCATTCGGATCTAGTTTTGTTTTGAACACCCATTTACAACCTACAGGTTTAACACCGTTGGGTAATTCTACCAAATCCCAAACGCCATTTTTCTTCATGGATTCAAGCTCATCAATCATTGCTTTGTTCCATTCAGAAGACTGATCACTGCTAATGGCTTCATTATAAGAGATAGGATCCTTGAGCTTTCCAGCATATATTTTAGTCAGGTAGGTAATATAATCATCCCAATTAGTAGGCCTTCTTTGCCTAGATGACCTCCTGAGTTGATTATCGGGTTCAGCGTTGTCTTGGTTTTGAGCGTTTGATGTGCCTTCGTTATGAGGTATAATGGGTTCTGATTGTGGAGATGAAGTTGGTGCAGTAGCTTCAGGTGCAGTTGTTGCATTGGGTACAAGAGGAGTAAACGGAGTAATGGTAAGCGACGAGTCTCTCCCCCCGCGTCTTGTACTTCTTGCAATTCTTCGTAAGGGTTGGTACTGCTCCCACTGACCTTGAAATCCTCCAGGAACGCAGCACGCTTGGTTTCAACAATACGGGTGACATGGGAAGGACAATAGAAACGATAACCCTTCGAATGATCAGGATACCCAATAAAGAAACAGGTAACTGTTTTAGGGTCAAGTTTCCTTAGGAAAGGATTATAGAGTTTTGCTTCAGCAATGCAGCCCCATACTTTCATATATTTAAGACTCGGTTTCCTTCCTGTCCAAAGTTCATAAGGAGTTTTAGGGACAAACTTAGAAGGAACTCTATTGAGTATATGAACAACTGCTTTTAACGCTTCAGTCCAGAGGAATAATGGTAAATTAGTGTTGGCTAACATACTGCGCACCATGTTCATAAGGGTACGATTTCTTCGTTCAGCGACACCGTTCTGCTGAGGTGTACCAGGCATGGTGTATTGGTTCACAATCCCCTGGCCCTTACAAAACTTATAAAATGGACCATGAGCTTGACCCACATCAGTATGTCTTCCATAATATTCACCGCCTCTATCTGATCTCACAACTTTAATCTGACGATCTAATTGCTTTTCAACTTCAGCTTTATAATCTTTAAAAGTTGTTAGAGATTCAGACTTTTCCTTAATAAGATACAAGTACATGTAACGAGAATAATCATCAATGAAAGTGATAAATGAAGCATGTCCTGTTATGCCAGCGATTTGGTAAGGACCACTAATGTCAGTATGAATGAGTTCTAATAAATTAGAGTTCCTAGTGGCACCTTTCTTATTCGCTGATGTCATTTTGCCTTTGAGACATTTGACACATGTTCCAAAATCAGTTAAATCGAGAGGAGGTAAGACTTCATCCTTTACGAGACGATTTAATCGTTCTCTTGAGATGTGGCCTAAACGTTGATGCCACAACATAGATGAAGTCTCTAAGTCTCGAATCTGTTTCATATTTGTGAGTGATTCATTAATATTATATGACAACAAAGATTTGGAAAAATCATCATCTAGTTCTAATCTATAGAGACCACCATCCAGAATGCCAGTACCATAAACAACGGAATCATAGAGAATAGAGAGTTTGCGATGACCATGGGAAACAACAAAACCGTCCATGTCTAACTTTGGTCCTGATACAAGGTTCCGAGTTACCTCAGGAACATATAAGGTATCATAAAGTTTAATACATAAACTAGTTTTCAAAAATAATTGTAATGTTCCTATGGCCTTCACTTCTAATTCCCGATCATCCCCAACTTTAAGTGTTCTTTGGTTTCTTCTCAGCTTCTGGATTGAAAGGAATCCCTGAGTAGAGTTGGTTACATGAACCATAGAACCAGAATCAAACCACCAAGAATTAGCAGGAACATTTAAATTAAAGGACTCAATTATCATGAAAAAATCGTTACCTTTCTTAGCCAGCCACTCCTTGAAGTCAGGGCATTCCTTTTGCTTATGTCCTGTTTACTTACAGAACTTGCAATAGGGTTTGCCTAAGGAGCTCTTAGAGTTGGAAGGTGTACTTGTATTAGGATTTGGCTTTTGAACTTTGGAAGCATACTTTCTTTGATGATTGTTCTTCCTCTTCTTAGAGCTGGAGGTGGTGAAGTTAGCAACATCAGTAGTGTGATCCATCTTAATGCGCTCTTCCTCCTGTACGCACATAGCGACCAGTTCACTCATCATCCATTTGTCCTTCTGAGTGTTGTAATTGATCTTGAATGCTTCATAGGATGAAGGAAGTGAAGTGATGATGAAGTGAACAAGAAAACCATCACTGATTTCCATCTCTAGTCCTTTTAGCTTATTGGCCATGTCATGCATCATCATGATGTGTTCGCGAATGCCGCTCCTCCCATCATACTTAGTCGTCACCAGCTTGAGGATAAGAGTGCTAGCGTGTGCTTTTGATGTTCCTTTGAATTGAGCCTCCACAGATGCCAGGTAGGTTTTAGCATATTCAGAATCAGGAATAGCTCCTCTAATTGCATTATGAATGGACTACTTCATGAACATGAGAGACATGCGGTTACACCTAGTCCATTTTTCATGAACTATCTGCTCAGCAGTAGTACTTTGAGTAGTAAGGTCCGCTGGCTTATTCTCTCTTAAAGCATAATCGAAGTCTAGCAATCCTAGTGTAAGCATGAGGGCATCCTTCCATTCAGCAAAGTTATCACCAGTCAAAGGTGGAATCCCGTAATTGGGTGCTGATAGTGGAAATAAGATGAGCAAGTTATGATACTAAGAAAAGAAGTCCTAATGTGATCTAAGGGCATGGTATACTAAGGCAGGCATAAATAATGGCCATTTTAATTATGAAGCTGTGATATTGTCTATTACTAACATCAAAATAATAGACTTAGTAAAATTCTATTTAAACGAAGACAAATAAGCTTTAGCCAGAAGTGTAATCATTTAAGTATGTGTGCAAAGTAATCGTGACAAATCAGCTTTGGCCAGAAATGAGACAATCACTTTAGTTATGCACTTGTCAAGCATGCTAAACATAAATGAATTAAATCAGCTTTGGCCAGAATTAAGACATTTCACGTTTATAATGCATACTCAACATAGCTTTTATAATACTTGAACAATAAATAGATGTATTAAATCAGCTTTGGCCAGAAATGATACATCAGAAGCTCATTCAAGTTAAGCTATTTTGGTTTTGTAAAAATTATCTGATTCTGATTACTTAATTAAGTGTTAACAAAACCAAGTATTTAATAACAAACCACCTGTTAGCGCGGATCGACTAAGTTATGAGATCTCGAGTCATTATAAGGTCTCAAGTCGCAACCTTGTTGTTTCGAGTCGGAACCATGGTCTCGACTACTGCATTTTAAGAGATCTCGACTCATAATGAGGTCTCGAGTCGCAACCACGGTCTCGAGTTGTGAAGATTGAAGCCCTTAGTCGAAACCTCAGTGGTCTCGAGTTGTGACTTTATGGTCTCGAGTCGAGACCTTTGTCTCGAGTTGTAAACATTTAATGACCCTTGTGATTTCGAGTCGAGACCTTGTGGTCTCGAGTTGAGATCTGATGGTCTCGAGTCGAGATCTGATGGTCTCGAGTCGAGATCTGATGGTCTCGAGTCACTGTTAACAGCTATTTTTGTGATGATAACTGAAAACTCGAAATTTTAGGGATTGTGGGATAGTGTTTCCTGTTTTATTGCTGATCTAAACTTATCAAAGATTTTGAAAATTATAACTGATTATCTATTAACAGTTTTCGACAATTTTAATAGATAAAATTCAGATCAAAACAGTAAAAACACCCACTAATCCAAATCATATTCCAAAACTTAAGGAATTTTTGAGTTTTCTTAGAACAATATGATGAACCCTAAAATTTAAAACATAATTCTGGGATCCGAAACCTAAGTTTTAATGTTTCAAACGGGTCTCGGACATAAAATTAACCCATATTAGTTTCGGGTGACATGATTAATCATCCTTTACTTCAAAAACAGCGATTTCGGCACAATAAAAACCGAAAACAGCCATGATTTTTATAAACCTTTCAAAATTCTGTTTTCCAGATTTTGATCCCAGAATAATGGATACGAAAACAGAACTGATTTATCAACATATGCTCTGATACCACATGTTGATCAGTTCTGTTTAAACATGATGGAAAACATGAATTACATACCTGTTACAGCAGACGGGCCAGCAGAGAATCCAGTCAGAGATGCAGCCATTGAGTTCGACATACTTGTCAGGATGATCTGGTTCCTCCTTAGGGTGTAAGGTTATGATGGTGATGAACCGAAACTAGGGAGAGAATCGGTTAGGAGAGAGAGCCGTGAATGATGTTATGAGGGTTGTGTAAAAGTCTAATTGTCTAACCCTTAAACTCTCTAATAATCTCCTTATATATACACCCAAGAGGAAACCTAATTAGTTAATAAGGGTAATATTGTCCATCAACAATTACCAACTAATTATTAATAGGTTATTAATATATTTGATCTATATAATATAAATGATTATAATGGCTACAAGATTAAATAATATAATGTTAATATATTTAATCTCACATGTATACGTTTTCAAGCTTTTGCAAGGCATTTGGTGGTCTGTGTGTTTTATGAAAGGTGAATTTGTGCCACATGAGAGCTTATATTTAATTATATGTTTGGAATGTGCTTGGTTTATGTTTGACCAGAAAGCCGAGTTTGATTTCTTGGTACTCTTTGTTTTTGGGCATGGAGTCTAAGGAGGGAGTGTGTATCTATGTGGTCAAGATCTCTGTTTCTTAAAGTCTATTAGCGGGCAATAGGTTGAAGATGATGTGAAGAATTGAGGTTGAAGATGATGTAAATTAAAGATTGAGTAAACTTCCGTTTTACTCCCTGTGGTTTGGTCACTTTAACGGTTTTGCCCCAAACCTTTAAAAATAGCCATTTTACTCCCTGATCTTTGAAGCCTTTCATGATTTCACTCCCCGCCTCTAACTCCATCTAATTCAACTGTTAAATACTGGTCACATGCCCCTAACATGAGGGGCATTTTAGTCTTTTCCGCTCAAACTTATTCATTTCCCTATTTAATTTTCACACATTCTCTCACTCTCTCTCTCTCTCTCTTTAAAACTCATCATCTGTCTCTATCTCTATCTCTATCTTCCTCTGGAACCATTTCACATTCATTCATTACTTCCCTCTTTTAATCACGAGATCCTCGATTGAGCTTTAATCGAATACCTCTATTGTTGAACAGTTCAATTTAAAGCAATCGATACAAATGAAATTCTCAAACAACAGATTACACATATAAAACACATACAAATGGTAATCTAATGCACACTAACTTTTACCCTTTTCCCTTTTAATTTCCCATATCCCCATTTCCATATCTATAAACTATAAGTAACTGATGCATAATTCCACCATTAACATTAACATCAAGGTTAAACATTCCACCATTAACATCAAGGTTAAACCCATAAAACCTACTGTACAAATTCACAACACATTACCAGAAATCATCATGATTATCAATAGCGACCCGTGAAGATGCGTACGCATCAGTTACAATCGTCATCTGCCAATACAATTCAACTACATAAAAATTATAAAAACTAAAAAAAGACATTAAACCAATATATCTTATTGTTATTAATTTAGGAAGGACCATTTGACACTAAAGCAATCAGTAAAAAATGCAATGCGTTGGTCAGCCATCCTTAATTAGCTTTATGCATCACTTACATCTCCTTATATAATACAAAATTCATAACAAGGAGAGGGTAAAACAGATGCAAAATCGGATCTTGAAACACATATAAACAGATCTAAACATACACAGACAGGTCAACGGAACTAAGGTAGGTTTGATGCCTCCTTTCAGATCTGAGCGAGGCCGACTAAGAGATGGTGTCTATCAGTCTGTGGTGGTGGTAATGGCAGCGGCAGCGGCGATGGTGGTGGTAGGGGTGGTAATGGCGGCGGCGGCGGGAGCTGGTGGGTGGTGGTGGTGAGGGGTGGTGACAGGTTTACGAAGAAAACCTACAAACTCCTAAGATAAATAACCCTTAGAGGGGGTCAAGCTCCAAGAACACAAGAAAAGAAGATACTCTTTTGAAGTTCAATATTCTGCTTAATTCATTCGTAACTTCATTTGCCTTATATAGGCTTACAAGTGCAATATAGAAACTAACCCACTACAAGTAACTACTAGAAAATATTGAAATAAACAAATGCATGAAAGATGGTAAAGGCTACGTGGGGCTACTAGTGCATGAGAATGTGAGAGAGTTGTATCACAAAGTGGGTATGATGAGATAAGAACGTGGACCGTATCAATTCCTCGCCCCTTCAAATCATCCTTGTCCTCAAGGATGGGATGTGCGGTCCATGGCGGTCGCCACTCGTGTCGTACAACAACATTAGGATCGGTCTCAACATAGCGACATGGTGGCAACCATGGTGGTCTCCATTCCCTTCTGCCGATGGCATTTGGGTCTGCATCACTGAACTTGGAGCACCGGTTTTCGAATAAGACATGGCCATCGAGCAAGATGAATGTATATAGCACCGGCATGGAGGTCTTGTTAGTGAGAATGGCCGCTTGAGGGTAGATGGAATCTAATGGTGACTGGTGTGGCGATGATGTCGGAATCGGTGGTGAAGCCACCCTTCCAAGAGACGATGTCGGTGGTATTGGCGGTTCTTGTCATGGAAGTGACGGTGGTGGTACGTGGCTAAGCGGTGGTGGTCGGAAATGATGAAGCATTGCAATAGTGAAAGACTTCCATGTAAGGCGTTCCGGTCCTCGATACCATGAATTGAACCAAGAAAAAGGTTCGTCATCGAACGAATCAACAACATAAGGAAACCGTTCTTCCTCATAAATTGCATAAAAGGAAAAGAACCGTTCAGCATCACAAATCCACCGGACAGGATTGTAACCGGTGAAGCGAGATAGATACGTAGCTTCCTCGAGTTCTTCCAAAGCCATGGAGGCTAAGGCTCAATGAAAGCACCAATTGATAGGTTTACGGAGAAAACCTATAAACTCCCAAGATAAATAACCCTTAGAGGGGGTCAAGCTCCAAGAACACAAGAAAAGAAGATACTCTTTTGAGGTTCAATATTCTGCTTAATTCATTCGTAACTTAATTTGCCTTATATAGGCTTACAAGTGCAATATAGAAACTAACCCACTACAAGTAACTACTAGAAAATATTGAAATAAACAAATGCATGAAAGATGGTAAAGGCTACGTGGGGCTACTAGTGCATGAGAATGTGAGGGAGTTGTATCACAAAGTGGGTATGATGAGATAAGAACGTGGACCGTATCAGGTGGTAATGGCGGGGGCTGGTGGTGGCAGTGTCTAGTGTGGGTGTTACAAAGGCAGAAGGTAGAGAGAGAGAGAGAATGAGATATAGAGATAGAAAGTGGGTGATGAAGTGAGAAAGAAAGGGATCTGATTGATTTTGTTATAGATGCTTATATTTTTTAATTTTATATCAACAAAAAGACAAAATAAATGGATTTTAAAAATCAATTTATACACATATTTATAGAATTACTATAATACCCTTATCTTTAACAAATATTTTAGACGGAGTTAGGGGCAGGGAGTAAAATGGAGATAAGTTCAATAGATCAAGGAGTAAAATGACTATTTTTAAAGGTTTGGGGCAAAACCGTTAAAACGACCAAACCATAGGGAGCAAAACGGAAGTTTACTCTTAAAGATTTTAGAGTTTGGGTGTGCAGAGAATATGAAGAAGATAAACATATATATCCTTTTTTACAGGGTATAAGGGATATTTAATTTAATTAATAATATGTTATAATAAATTTAGATTGACTCATTTGCCCCTGAGCAAAAAGACAAAATAATCAGATTTTATTAGCCAAATATCAGGTGATTTGATTTTTAGACCAAAATGACAATAAAAGTGAAACCACAGGGACCCACATTTAAATGGTTTGAGTTTTGGACTAAAATGGCAAAAGTGACCAAATCTCATGGACCAAAATGGCAGTTTACTCTTTATTGTTTTTCTCAATTTATACACTCACAAAATTATATTTAAAGATTAATAATGAGTCTCGATATCTAGAGAACTAGTATGGATTCTCTAAACCTTATCTCTGTTTTAGAGACTTTGATGGACATGTGTAAAAGAAGAAATCTCTATAATAGTCTTTGAAGGTTTAATATATATAGTGAATAGAGATCCTAATGTGGATGCTCTTAGAGCATTCATATCCCATCCTCTACATGCTCTTTTTCTTTAGATTATATAATATAATTTAAAGTTACCATCTAAAACACTACTACATCTCACTCTCTATAATAAAAAAACAACTTAGAGAAAACGAAAGCAAGCCTCTATATTTAGAGGCTCAAATCCAAGCCTCCATAATGTATTATGAGTGTATAAGAAAGAGAAAATAATAAGAAAATAAATGTTTGTTAGTAAGATAAACGTAGAGATAGAGAATGGGATGTGTGAAGTTTTTAAAGAGTAAACAATGTTTTTTAAAAAAAAAACATGTTTTTAGTAAAAAAAAAAACATGTTTTTAGTTAAGTTACATAGATAGAGAAGAAGAATGAGATGTAAATGCTCTTATTTATATATGGTTGTTTTCTCACCTTCTTGTTAGTTTTAGGGGAAATCAAGTTTTGATTTGGTTATGGGCTCTTGGTAGTGTTCTTGTCGTAGTTCCTTGCTAGTCGACGATTGTCTTATGTGTTATCTTAAATTGTTGTACTTTTCAAATAAAAACTTATATCAACAAGTTTGATAGGATTTTATACCAAATATTCTAAGGAATGTCTCACATTAATTTAAGTGTTCATGGCACAAGGAATATTAAGTGCTCTTATTTAATTGGTCTTATATGGTTGTTTTCTCACCTTTTAAATGATGTTTTCAAGGAATATTAAGTGTTCATGGCACAAGGTCACAATCGAAAATATTATCTAAATGTCATACTAATTAAACAATATATAACTTCTCTTATATGAAAACATCATTAAAAAGGGGCCATGAAACCATACAGAAAATTTGTAAAGTAGCATGTTTCTTCCCCGAATATGTATAAAACCAGTAAAGTTAAAAGGGGGGCTGTGACTCACCCGGATTATGTGCAAATGCTAGCAATTAAAATTATGTCTGAGAAGGATATTCACCTACATGTGTCCTAACGTGTATAAGACACTAATGATCTAATAATGTGTCTACATGGCAAGTTGACGTACGCCTTGTTAGACTCGATGAGATGTTTATCCTTATGAAAAAAGTTTAACTTAATGAACCGTTGGTGATGAACTATTCAAGTGTTTTCTGTTATATATTAACACACAATATATAATAACACTTAATTTCACATAACACCGGGATCTTATCCCGAAATCTTAATTAACAATCCATGTTAATGTACATCATATATCATATTTGTTTCTTAAAATAAATACACATATTTTAAAACAAGACATTTAGTTGGAAATATAATATTATTTATGTTATGTCGTTTGATCACAAAGTATTGTCCGTCACATAAAATTAACACTTTTGTCTAACATATTATTCACATATTCCTTATGTTTTTTTTGAATGGTGACTTTCTATGTACAAGACCTTATCGGTCACCGGGTTCTTGTCAAAACATTCGTCACATAAGTGAATTTAGCAACTTAGGCATATTAATACGTATATTCAAACAATTGTCTACAAATCTACCGTTTTCAAGTATGTTTACCGAATAGTCGTATATTTGACTTTCTGGAATTTGTTATTAATCAATATTTATTCTAAGACTTTAAATTATTTATATTTTTCATCAAAAATATGTTTAAGTCTATAATGTATATAATTAGATAAATGCCCATAATTTTATCTATTTTTAAGTAAACTTATCGAATATTCGTTTATTCGACTTTCCGGATTTTATGATTAAACAACTTATACACCAAGACTTTGAAAACACATGTTTTATATCAAGAATACATTCTAATTCAATAATGTACAGAATTTGATATCAAAACATCAAATACTTGGATTTCGATGAAAATACCATTTTTCACATAAAACCATAGATTTTTCAAAAAAACTATACTGATGTGTTTGGAAACTATAGTGTATAAAATTTATGTTTTTGGACACTAAATAACCAAGTCTTGTTTTTAACATCATAACATCACTAATTAACACAAATTCAACATGTAACATACTCATGTCCTAAAATCACTAAAACTAGTACATTTCAAGCAATGTCACACACTTTAACTTATCAACTTTGCCATTTTTAAGGTGTTATCATATCTACCATTCCATATAAATAAAATAAGCACTAGGACCTGTTTGTTTATCATAAATTGAACCTAAATTTGCTGCTCTAAAATAGGTTCACAAAATCATCGAGTTAGACACTAGAATTTTCCCGAAAAGCACCAAAACCAGCATACAACACCAATTTAAACACTCATACAAGTTGTAAATATAATATATACTTTAATCCACAAATTTTTACATAAAATATGGTAGATAATTATGTTTTAAATCTGTTTTCAAAATAACACTTTTAATTTTTTTTTTTAAATAATAATATTCTTGATATGTTCAGATATCATTTTAATATATAAGGTCAAACAAATTACACCAAGATAGCCGGTAAGCGGGCAACAAGCTGCGCCGCTACCCCCTTTTGAATAGCGAAACCTAACCTAGTAAAAACGAAACCCCGATCTCTAGGAGACGAAATGTTGCTGTGAACAACCCGTTGGACCCGTTCAAGAAATCGGATGGCTTCTGGGGCCAGCGAGCCAAAGGTATCAAAGGCAAAAGGGATAAAGGAATGTTGATTATCCTCGCAGGCTTTTGCGTGTTTGTCCATTTTCTTTGCTGCCGCCCTTGCAATCGCCTGACCAGGGACAAAACCTGTATCCCGAAAGCCTACAAGGGGGGAAACCCCGGTAAGATCAACACAAGCGTGTTTACCTGCATCCCACCTGAAAACTAAAACGTCCGCGGGGCGCAATGTGGATCTTCCTTCCCTCGGATCTGTCAAAAAGTTTACGGGGGCTTCTTTCTTCACCGAGATCCCCGCCCGTTTGAGGATGTCCCCCAAGACATCCCGCACCCAGTCGTGCCTATACTTAAAACCTGGCAGTTCTTTACAGTGCAGAGCATGCTCCTCAAATTGGTCTAAGCAAGCTTTCCGGCAAATCGGGCATTGCTCATCATCAGGGAACATAGGAATCATGAGCCGATATTTTAAGATAGCACGATATTCAACGGCTGACATCTTTTGGCCTAAGCCCTCGATGGGGATGACCGATAGAAAATCTTGGGCGTGGGCGCCCCGCAAGCATTCTAGGACGGCGTTCTGACGAGGGGTCGTACAGAAATCTGATCCAATATTCTGAGCGATACGACAAAACAGAGCACTCGCCAAAGTCTTCTGGATCTTCGGTGGGGCGGTGTCCCTGTTAGCGAAACCGCCAATATCCAAATCCGGGAGGTGTCTATGCAACTCCCCCAGAGCCATGTCATAATCCCCATCCATTCCAACAACCCCACTCTCGCGCAAGATGTGATCTTGCAGCCCCCATGATTGAGCTCGCGAGGCAACAAAACCGTAAATGGAGACATCCATGGCCGATAGAAGCCCCAGCCCCCCCATCTTACAGGGCAGAGAAGCAACCCGCCACTGAAAATCCCAAAAAAACGGACCCCCACACACCACAATGTCCTCTATAGCCCCCCGAAGCCCTTTATCGAATAAGGATACCGCCTCCTTTACAAACACAGGTTGACAAGTTCGCAGACCAAAAAGGAGCTTGGCGACACCCATGCAAGAGCGCAGCAGGAGAAGCTCACTTTGCGGGTCTCGGAGTTGCGAAAGGCTACTCATAAGGTCCACTGCCCGGGAAGCTCGCCGCGCAGCCAAAGCACTAATGAAACTGGGGTCCCGGCTCACAGCTCCCCCGAGGAGTCTCACGCCCCCCGATGGTCTTCCAATCTCCTTCGGGAATAAACTAGCCTCCAATTTTTCTCCATTGCAAGACGGCCAATATACCTCTGTTTTTTTTATATTAAGCCGAAGCCCCAAAGGTGGCCCCTCAGATTGAATGATAGCCAGAGCCTTTGCTACCTCAGATGTTTTTCCCATAATAGTACCATCATCCAAATACCACGCGTGGAAGGGGAGGGTGTAACTGTCTCGTATACGTTGTGTGAGGGGGTGCAAGACAAGGGCGAACAAAAGAGGCCCCAAAGGATCCCCCTGCTGGACCCCCGTGGACGACCCAATACAGTCATTACCCACACAAAGCCTAGCGGTTTGCCCATAAAGAAAATGTACCCACGGAAATATAGATGGGCATCGAATCCCAACCTCCCGCAGAAGAGCTGTGCGATCCACTAGGTTGAAAGCATTGGAGAAGTCAACGGTAAGCATGGCGAAGGCCCCATCATCGTGAAAGGCGTTAAGGAACCTGTTCGCGCTATGGAGGATAGCTTCAGCCCCATCTGGTGTCCCAACCCCGAATTGATGGTCCCCCAGGTACCTGACCATCTCTTTCCCTACCTTTTTCATTGCTATCTTGGAGACCAGCCTACGCCAAATGGCCCCAACCGCAATAGGACGGATCCCCCCATCAGGTTTCAGCAAGGGGGTCAGAGGAGCGGAGGCAACGAACTCAGCAAGAGACCTGGGGCATAACCCCCCCAAGAAGACATTGACTACCCCGGTGATGGCTAAAACTAAACCCGAGGAAGTTGAGGACCCCTCTCCACAAAAGCTATCCAATAAGTGTTGCGCCCTGAGCCCATCTCTCCCGCACGAAGTTCCTTTGGGGAAAGACTTAATATACCCCAAAACGCACTCTCCATCAACAGTTAAGGGTGCCTGAGGGATGGTGTCTGCTGGCACAACCGGAGGGGGTGTAACCGGGTGTTTCTCCGCGAGGGCCTCCAAAGTGGAGGGCCCAAGGGGGGCAACGCCAGAAGAGGACAACACCTTGACCGCAGCTGTGAAATGACCATCTGCCACTTTACGAAGGCACTGCTTAACATTGGTACGGCCCTCCCGACGGTCGGACCCAGTTACCGCCCCTTTCTCCTTTACATCCTGAAAGAGGGAAGCAACTAGCTCGCTAATCCCTTCCCCGTCTTTCCAGATAGAAAGAGCCCGTTGGATGCTAAAGCACTGTAACGTTTTCCTGTTCCCGGATCGACGTTCCTGCCTATTGGCAGGGCGCACAACTTTTAAAGTACAGCGAGGCAACAAGAGTAGCTTAACCCAATATTCAACAGACCCCGGGGTAGCAACCACCTTCCGCATAGCCGATGTTAAAAAAAAAAACCGCTCCAGAAGGGAGCCATCCACACCGACAGAGGCAATGCCTTCCCCTGAAGCCCCCCCTCCCGAAACTTGTGGTTTGGGAATCCCCACAATAAAGTCCTCGGTCCCCCTCGAGCTAGGGACGAATTTAACAAGGTCATCAACATGATGACACCCCCGGCTAAGAGCATGCACAACCATGCACTCCCCGCACAGCCAGTTGTTAAGCGTTTTCAAAGTTTCTCCTACGTCCTCATATAAGTCGGGATCCTTAGCAATCACATCCCGTAAAGCATCTTTCCTGTTATCTGACTTGAGGTGGTCCCGTTGGAAGTGAGAGAGCAGTCTCGCGTATCCTTTGGACCCTACAAAACCATCTTTGCAAGAGTGGAAATTCCTGAAGGGGCAAGGCCTAACACCCTCAGGGCCTCCTCCCTGCACAACACCTTTCATCATACACCTAAGAACAAAAACCCAACTCGAGTGGAGTAGGGGGATGTGCCAAAAACTAAAACTCCCTGCCAGGGAGGAAGGAGGGGGAGCAACCACGAGTTGCCTGCCCCCCTTACGGGGTTAGGACACCACGCTTTAAACCATGGACAAAATGTGCGACTAGATATATTTATTATTATTATTATTATGATTATTATTATTATTATTATTATTATTATTTTTTAATCTTGAATATAGACTTCTAATGAAAACACTAATCAACAACCCTAACTTTTGAATTATGCAGCCACCCTCTCCTATCTTTGTCTCTCTCTCTTTCTATGATGAACAACTCCCAAACCCTAAAGAAAATAAGCAGCCGCCACCCTCATCTCTCACTCTCTCCTTCTATGATAATCAGCCGGATAGAAAAAACCCTTGCCGGACCTAAAACCGGCAGAATAACGACGCCGGAAAACGTGACTTACCGGCGTATTTACCAAATACGCCGGAGAACTTGAACTCGCGTTCAAGATTTAAACACGCCAGAGAAAAAAAAAATCACCGGGAAAGTGCAAATAGGCCGGAAAAGGTGGTGGTTTTACGGTGGTCGGATTTGAGGGTTTGAATTTTTGAAAAGAAATTATAGATCCGGTAAGGTGGAGGTTTTGTAAGGAGGTGAGAGTGTTGGACGTCGGAGAGATGCGGCGGGGTATGGTGGTTTGGGGCGGTGGGAGGGCGGAGGTTTTAAGATCCGGTAAGGTGGGAGGGTTTGAATTTTTGAAAAGAAATTATAGATCCGGTAAGGTGGAGGTTTTAAGATCCGGTAAGGGTATGGTGATTTGGGGCGGTGGGAGGGTTTGATATGTTGTTTAAAACTTTTGAAACTCCATGAAAAGCCTGCTTCTTTCTTTGTATGAAGATTCTTGTTGCAATATGAGAAGCCCCACCATAAAACTCTCTAGGGAATCCCACAGGCTAGTCAAACACTTTTAATTGTCAAAAACGTAGTCGAAAAACACATGTTTATGCATCGAAAGTTATTACAAACACTCAATTAATTTACTAAACAATCATATACTTTGAATTATAAATTTCCCACATAAAGTATGTTATATTATTCTGTGTGTAGAAATATGATTAAAATACAGGTTATATTTATGATATGATCATCAACTTTTATGAACCATTTTATTACAAAAAATATGATTAAAATACAGGTTATACTCTGTTTTAACAAGGTCATCACATGCATGTTCATCATCATCCAAATAATACATATTTAAACAATCTTTCAAGCAACAATCTCACACCCATGTATTCATACATATGTACAGCTTAAATATATACATACAAGAATCCATTTTAAAACCCATTTCAAGTATAAGTTTAGTTGTTTAGAAAACCATTTGAAAAACATCTCATTAGATGATTCATCTTGCACATAAACATGAAATAACAAAAGAATAGGAAGATGAACATGAATTTATGAAGGTTTTTAACATAGGTTTTGAGCTTTAAGCTCCACGTTTTGCTACTAGGCATCCATAACACCTCAAAACATATCGATTCTCAGCTTGCATGTGTGATTTTGATGAACTAGAATGGAAATGGGTTTGGTGTTCTTAGAGCCATAGGTTCTTGAGGAAAGATAGCTTGGTTTTCGGGGCCTGTGGTTCTGGAACTTCTGATGAAAGTGTAGAAAATTGAAGTCCAAGGAGATAGCAAAAAGAATCACCGAATTCCCAAGTGTGTAGTCCTTGGAAAGATTATAAACAAAAGGAGATAGCACAGCAGCTCCATTTCTGGGCAGACGTGTTTTATGAGCAGTTTGGAGGTTGAACACTCATGAGAATTGAGTGAAATCAGTGGGGATGGTTTTGGGTCAGATAAAACTTTACTATAGAGAAAGAATCACACAAAAAGATGAAGAAATGAGTGAGATATGGCCATGCAAATTTGAGCATATGAATCTGCCAAATTCAGGGACGAAGAACACAAAATAATCTTGAAGAAAACTCCTTTGATGATGCATAAGTAAATTCCAAAATTTTGTTAAGGAAGGGTGTTTTGAGAGTTGTATTTTTTTTCAAATAAAGTATATGCAAGAAAATTATGCATGTATTAGGAGGGTGGTCTTGCAAAGTGATGATTGTAAACAAGTTTCAAAGCATCCAACCTCATTTTTACACTCAAAAGCAAGTCCAAACAAAGTATGGTAAGGGGTGGACAGTCAAGAAGGCATGGGGAAGAGTTCTCATGATTTCCTCTTGTCCTTTAGTGGTTTGGAAGTTATAGGTGCAATTAGGAAGTCATTAGGAGGTAATTCGGGTGATTAGGGCTTAATTAAGTTATTTTATGGAGTTTTAAGCTAATTATCCTAATGAAAATAATCTAGACATTGCTAACTAATAATTTACACATATTCTAATGTTAATTAGGGTGTAAGGATGTTACCTAGTGAATAAATTAACGATAACACGCGAAAACCGGGCAGTAAAATGCTAATATATCAATTTATACGCTTTCACACAAATTTGCACCAAGTCACATAATAATGCCAATAATTTAATGTTCCAGCCATATTGGAACAATTCCAATTATTAAAATCTACCGGGTTATCACCAACGTTCGTTTCGTATACTAATATTGCTACGCGATATGACAAAAACTATTATTTATCAAATGCAAACCTATGCATTTATATGTGTCTTGCTAGACTTCTATAGACTAAATTTAATCCTCATTAAGACTAAAGCTATGTAAATAAAGCTAAACATGATTAGTTAGGTGTACGGGTTAATGCGATTAATTGTCGGGTCAAATTCTCTCCCCGTTGAAAGAATTTCGTCCCGGAATTCAGTTCGAGTCAACTGCAAAGGAGTCTTCTCTAAGAGGGGATAAGGTATAATAACTTGATCATACCATTTAATATGGATGCTAGTACTCATGTTCGTATGAGTGTCACTAGCCATTGCTAAGGTCTAATCAAAATTTGGAAAAAAAAAACGACTATCATTTTGGGAGAGACGAAAGTTGACACAGGATATGTCACTATGACCTTTTTCATGAATAACTTCGTCGACTTTCCACTTTTAGGATCCCTTGGAGGGGTAGTAATAACGCGGCTTAGTCAAAAGGTCATTTATTAACGGTTAGCGTCAGGATTGGTTTAGCAAAAAGGGGTCGCAATAGTTAACATTGTTCCGAAACTGTCAACGTGGATCAAAATGTGCCAAAACAGGTGTACGTCCCAACAAATGGTCCTACCAGACCAATGAAAACGATTGAAATACAAGGAAAAATACAGTTGAGTAGTAGAACTATGGATTCAACTATCAAGTCGGTTGGAGAATCAAGTAGCATATCACTACTCCAATTTGAGTCGATGACAGAAACTAGGGTGAACATAGAAATAGCATGACGCATCTTTCAGTGCCTCAATAATAAGAACGGAAAGGGTAATACTATGCGTTATTGACACCAATAATCGTTAATCCTAAGAGTCAGATTGTTCCAAGTTATGCGACATCTCATCAAGGCACGAGATGGGTTTCTAATAGCGCACAGAATCCAATCTCACGAGGAAGCAATCTACCTTTTCACAGGTAAGATAGAAAATACCAGACACGGTCTTGTCATTAGGCCATGACTAACCACAAAAAGTTAAGAAAGACTTACCTAGTAGTTTATAAGCACCAACCGATTTTAAATATCGTTCGAAACACGGATGGCGTAAGGATGCACATCGAAACACGGATGGCGTAAGGATGCACATCTACGTATCAATGATTGGGATTGGATTTGAGAGTCGTTAGCCTAGGAATGCTAACTTGTCAAGGAAGGGTATATATTCATGCATGTAAGGTTATCCATTAACTCTAAAGAATCCAATAATATAGCGAGGTATATATTTCGAATAAAGGGTACCTCAAAAAAATTCACACATGCTTGGGTAGATTTACTGTTAATTTTATTCTCAAAAGTATCACGTATGTATATAATGAAAGTTTTGTCCTTCTAAAACTAGTACAATATATTTCTCAAATATATTCATTTAATGAGTAGAAACTCAGGCGAGTACCCATAAAATTACCCTAGCATAACTTGGGGTTTTTACTGTTAAACTAACTTTGTCACTATTCAAAAAAAAAAAATTCAAAAAATCATCAACAATTTTCTTGAATTCTAAGACTCCAAATTTTTCTTTGTATATAATTTAGCAAAATGTATATCCATTTATCTTGTATTAATCAAAATTATATACTCACATATTCTTGCGACAAAAACCCCTAAGTGTTTACCCTTGTCCGCAAAGGAATACTTTAGTAACTTTTTTGTACCGTGAATTTATATATAGTTTATCCCAAAACATATAGTTCTTTCTAGTTTACCGTAAAAAATGTCATAGAATTTTATATGAAAAACACTTGGTGTTTAATATGGATCACTTTTGACGCGCTATGACTATAGTGTCCTTTGAAAATAGTATTGTTTAACAAAATACCTTTACAAAAATACTTTGATGTGTGTATTTTGTTATAAAAATGAAATTCAACCTCACACGTGGTTTGCATAAAACACTACGCACATTACTAGATCTAGAAATACTAAATCGCACGACTCGAACCAAACCACTAGTAAAATATAATCGCTATTAATTGACAGGTATCGCTAGTGGCAGCGAATTATGAAATTATGTCATTGCATTGGTTGTCGAAGACTAACCAATAAGACGTCTTGGATGGAAATATTACGAGACTAAGTAAACGTTATTTCAGCGAAGTCTAAGGCTATAAGGATTCTACACGGATGTACTGCGGACACCAATGTGGAATTGGAGCAAGGTTCAGTTGGTCAAAAGGAATCAATCGAAATGTGTGGATTTTTGATGAGAACTAGTGTTCGCAATGTTTAAAGGTATAAAGGTAATTTATACAAATCCTTAGTTTACCTAATACATTAATGTTTTTTCAAAATAACTGTATCATTCAAGATCACACGAGACTCACACTTACCATGATGTGTTTACAAAATATATTATCGTTTTTAAGAAAACCCGAGGTTGATAAGCATTATGAAAATTTTAACAAAAAATTTTCCGTTGAGAACTTGATGTGTGTAAAATGCAACATATAAATTACATCAAATGAGGCATAAAACTTACCTTTTTTTAGTACTAATGTTGGAAAAAGTGTGTTTTTGTCTTCCTTTTGTATTTTCAGGATTAAATGAGCGTAAATAAACAAAAGAAGCAAAATTGCAGCTAAATCTAACATAAATACAAGAAAAGGAATAAACGTGGCATGCCCGACCCCCTCGACAGCATCTCCCCAAGCAAAAATAAGAGATCAGAAAGCTGAACACGCCCCGTGCCCAGCGGACACGGGGGCGTGCTCAAGTGTCTGCAGAAAAGGCAAAGTTGTAGAAGCTTATATTTCCCAACACGGGGGCGTGCCCAGCTCAACACGGCCGTGGTCAACGCTAAGATTCGCATAATCCAAGAAAATCTTGACAGTATAGATACGCTTCTGCACACGGGGCCGTGCCCAGCAGACACGGGGGCGTGGTCAACTAATGCAGACAAACTGCAATTAATGAAGAAAGAGAAAGTGGATGGACACGGGGCCGTGCCCAGTCAACACGGGGCTGTGTCCGGGCTTCTGTGCAGGCTATAAATAGATGTGCTTGGTTCACTTCAAAAGCATCCCTTGACAAACAACCTCTCTCCCACTTCACCCACACTCCACCACCATCACAACACCCTCATCCACCACCATCATCCATCATAGAGTGTGTGTAGTAGTCTCGGGATCCAAGATTGATAGTAGGAGTTCTTGATAATCAAAGGCCATGTTTGCCTAAGTCGCTAGATCACTTGGTGAAGACAAGCATTTAGTGTAATACTTTTGTTTTTTTATCTTTTCGCACTTTTTATTTGGTTGTGTATTAATGACTTTAATAACTAGTTTCTTATGTTGAATGTGAAACTTCCTTATCATTTGTCCGTGGTGTCTTAGCGTTATTTTACTGTCTATATAAAATAAAAGATTTACACCATTCATATCTCTACGGTCTATATAGAGATATGTTGCCTACCTGGCCTGGGGTTAAGGGAATGGTTTGGTAAGGTTCTTGCCTTGTTCAGTGTATAGATCCTGCAAGGACCTGGGTCAAGCTTACTAGGACCTCCTTCAATACCCACTGGTATTGGATGGTGGGGGTGTGAATGGCTTGATCCCCTCATATGTAAACTACTATTAATACATTAACCCGACTACTTGGGATTGTATCCCTACTGACTCAAACCACTTAGCCGAGGGTAACGTCACCTTCAAAAGAGGGGCCTACCACATTACGCATTAATAACTTAATTAATTATCTTTCAATAATCCAACCCTTTAGGATTGTATCATTGCTGACTCAAACTACTGGGTTGAGGGTAACGTCACCTTCAAAAGAGAGGCCTACTACTATAACGAAGATAATCTCTTAAAAAGTGCAAAAGTGCGGAAAACATCAAAGGTTACACTAAAGGCGAGTCGGATCCAAGTGATTCATCTTGTCTATCTGTTTTTATTTTATTTTTCAGCATTTTTTTTGTTTTTATTTTCATGTTTAAAACCTTTTTCTAAATTTTGATTTGATTAGACGTTGATGATAAACCGGTATTAAAAGCTCTTGTGTCCTTGGACGAGCTCGGTATCTTACCAACGCTATACTACGCTCACGATGGGTGCACTTGCCCACATGTGTGTTTAGTGTTAGTAAAATATGGTGTTTTATAAATTTAAAACTTGACTAAAGTGTTAAAAAAAGGCTATATATATATATATATATATATATATATATAATTATATAACGCTACACACGCATCAAGTTTTTAGCGCCGCTGCCGAGGACACAAGGATTTTAAGAAAGCTTAAAATCGATGGCCTAATCAGTTTTTCAAAACCTTTTTAAAACGCGCGCACATTTTCTGCATTTTAGTTAGTTTTTTCATTTACAGTAGACTGAACACGGGCCGTGTTCATTGAACACGGGGCCGTGCTGCACATTTTTTGTCAAAACTCCCAGATACAGAGTCTGAACACGGGGTCGTGCTCACTGAACACACCCCCGTGCTGCACAAAACCAGTCACTTTTATTTAAATGCCCAGATACAGAACCTGAACACGGGCCGTGCTCACTGAACACGGGGCCATGTCCAGCCTCTGTTTCCGTTTTTTTTTTTGTTGTCTAGTCCCGAGACTCTGTTGTGATCTGCTGAGTGACTCTTATGGATCAATACTCAGGAGATTACAACTACACCTATGAGGAGGATGATTATAGGGAAGACTATTGCACCATTTGTGGTAACCCTCACTCGGTACAATATTGTGACCTCTTTGAACCATCCACTTCATACAACTACTATGAGGAGCCCATGTGTAAAACCTCGCAAAATCATGTCCAATATAGTATCGACACGTGTCATGGACTTTAAACGTGTAACGGATTGATTATGAGGGACTAAAATTGACAAACGAAGAACGTATATGTATATAAGGATACAAAGTGTCAACATTTGATAATTTTGCCTTTCATCAACTCTACACGATGTTTATACCCTTAAACGAATGAATCATGAAGCGTATGAAACCATTTGAGGAAGAAAGTGAAAGTTTACAAGACGCGAGGGTTAAATGTGTCAACATGTTTAAGTTATACCTCTGATTGACCTTTTAGCGAACCCGGAGCCTTGTAAAAATTAATTATACTCCCAAGAATAAGTGATAAAAATTTCACAAGGTTTCGATATCGTATGAGAAAGATACACTAACTTTCGTAATTAAGGGGTTAAAAGCGTCAACAAGGCAAAACTTATGTTTTCGGTCATCATTTAATGAAACAGGACCTAACTGTGTTGGGTTATATCTCATAGATCATAGAAATATAAGTTAAATGGGTTAAATGTGCTTAAAATGAAAGAAATTACGTTTTAGAAGATCCAGGGGGTGAAATGTCATTGTTTGAAAGTTGCTGGTCAGGTAACACACATGGTGGCGCTACGCCACCACCACCATCACCTTCTGCCGTCGCGCGACGCGACGGCATGACCTGGACAGATTTCATGCACAGCTGCGAGTACAGCAGGTTGCACCGCCTTAGAAGCCTTGTATTCGATTCTAGGGGCTTGTTTGATGGTTTTTCATGCATAGGGACACTTGTAAATGATCAAGGAATATATGTAGACTTAGTTAGAAAGATCCCATGCAATTTAAATCACTATATAAGCACCCTTGGTTGCAACATTCTTGCATACACTTGGAAAATCATTCAAACTGAAATTTTGGAGCTCTTTGGACCTCAAGCAAGATCCCATTAGCTTCTAAATCGTGCTTAGTACTTCAGTAAGCTTTCTTAACCATTCTAATTCGTATTTTATTAGTTTAATGGCCTAAAGTCAAAACCTTCGTAATTAAGGTTTGACTTAGTGATTAATCACTAATGGTCCAGTCAATTCTCGAATTGAAAGTAGCTTTGAGTTGGTAATTATGTGGGTAATAAACCCTTAAAAGAGCACCCTCTCATTCCCACTCTAACTAGGTCAATTGTCGGGTCAAACTTGATTATAAAAAGTCAATAGAAAGCTAATTTTCAAATAAACACATGATTAACAATGTAGAAACCATGAAACCTGTTTTATCACTCATATAACTTGGTAATTAATGTAAGAACATGTCTAAGCATGTTCAACCCGACAATTTTGAACTTAGGCTCGGTTCGGAACCGAAAGTCGCAAAAGTAGACTTTTGCTTTGACTTTCAGCTCTGACCCGATTTAGATTGTTTTAGAAATTCTTTAAGCTTCCATTAGGTCCATGTTCCATATTAGTATAACTCTCTGAGATTATACAACTTGGATCCTAATTATCCAATTCATTTGCATGTTTCCGTTAAATGCCTAAATGTTGACCATTATGCCCTTTTGACCTTAAAACGAGATTTTTGAAAATGTGAGAGGAGAAAAACCCTTGTTACTGAATTATAAACTTGTCCTAAAAATTTGACATCAGTTTGAGGTCTAGATTAAGAGTTATGCTCAATAGCGTAAATTGAAAGCTTTTTATTAATTAAACGGCGTAATTAGCATATAGACTATTTAAACCCAAATTTTGACACCAAAATTTTTACCCACTGATGTAAAATAATATTTTGGGATTTTTGAAGATTTTTATTTATTTTTAAACTGAGCATAACATATGATTCTAGCTTTAATTCGGTAATTGTCGATTATACCCTTTTATTGAATAAAATGAGTTTTACATAACTTTTTTATACCAAACTTTTTGCTACTGATTTTATATGATAAATAAAATATTTTAAACTTTATAAACTGATCAAAAACTCAGATTTCCAATTTAAACCCAAAAATCGTTTAAAACCGACTTTTACGCATTTTAAGCGCATTGTATGAGTTAAAACTATTTTTGGCATATAAAACTTAATACCTACTGATGTTATAAGTAAATTTTTATAATTAAACAGTAAGCTAAAGTTTTAAACTCAGATTTCCAGATTTGACCTTTAAAGCTTATGTGAAATTACCAAAATGCCCCTACGGTGCATAGTTGGTTATAATAGATAAATTTCACATATATGCAATACCCCACTGCTATAACTTATAAAAATAAATATTTTTACTGATTATATCAGACCTGAAACTCAGATAAATATTTAAACTCTTTTATAAGCTTTAAAATGACCAAAATACCCCTACGAGGCATAAATTGAGTTTAAATCCATTTTGGGGATAATGGAAGGTATCCTACTGATATCACAACATATTTAAGGCATATTAACTTAGGAAACCTGTTCATGACTCATTTGGTTACCCGTTACGCATTATTCGCGTTCGGTGCGGTTTATGTAACTAGTTGCATAAATTAGCCGAAACGGGTCAAACCTTATCGTTTTTATCTCAAAATTCAGAATGTGTTTAGTTTGCCCATATTATACAAGTATGCAAACTTGTCGGGTCTAAACCACTTTCTAATCCGGTCTTCGCTTAATCATGCGTTTTGAACCGTATATCTTCCTTTAAAACTAACCGGTCTAAGTTTAGACTTAATTAAGACCCGTTAGGAATCTAATAGGTTATTAAAACCTTCGTTCCAGATTAGGAGACCAGTAAAAGATACTTGCACTCGCTGATTGTGATATATACTTGCTCAGGTAAATATTTTTAACTTATTTTCCCTTATACGGGCTTGGGGTACGGTATATAAAATACCGCTTGGTCGGGCATTGAATTGTTAATCATATAAAGGTTAATTCATTGAGATGACCCGTTTAAACTGTTTTGTTTTCTTAAAGCCTTTGGGGGGTTAATGACCATGTCCCGGATATTCTTGGCATCATTCATTGAAATGGCCACGACCTAAGCACGGGGTGTAGGCATACACCTGCCAGTGTATATATATAAAAAGGTATAACCGCCGGTTCGAGAATAACTCGCCGCGGGATTATAACATGTGGTGTGTCTATTAATCTTTAACCTGGTATTCAGCCCGGGCTACTGAACGTATAACGAACATGTAATTCTTTTACAAGTTTATATATAAATAATTATCCCAAGTTATAAATGATATTTTGTGCCATGTGCTCTTAAATCAATTTTCATAAACTCTTTTCAAAATGAGTCGGTTAATTGTATTTACCAGTGTAAACTGACGTATTTTCCAAAAAGGCTAAGTGCGGGTACTAAACGGAATAGGCTGGCTACCCCTAGCATCAATAAAGAGTCTTGCAAGCTTAGATGTTATAAATCTGTTGAACAATGATCTTTTTAACTTTTGATCCGCCCGTGGATCCCTCGCAACCGTTATTGTAATACACTTGATATTACTTTTATTTCGGTTTGTAATGATTTTATCTTTCGACTTCCGCTGTATATATAAACTGTGATAAATTGTCTATGATGATATCAACTACGTCACGATACTCCCCACCGGGCCCACCGGTAATATGTGGAAATATCGGGGTGTGACAGATTGGTATCAGAGCCAGGTTTGAGTGAATTAAACACTAGCCCTTAGTGTTTAATCTCAAATGACACAGTAGCACATTCCTTAGACCTTCTGAGTCTAGACTTAACATAGGAATACTCTCATCCCTATTCAGTAAAATATTGTTTTCGATTTTATGTATTTTGAATAGGTCGCCAAACAAGGAAGCCGTTGATAGAGATTCTCTACATCCGAAGCCAAGGAATGCCAAGCTTCACAATACGGCTAGAATAAGTGTGCGAACGGTTTGGAGGAAGACCTTTATGGATTCATTCCCAAAACCAAGCCCATTGGAATTGCAATCAGACTTCAGAGTCCATACCGGAGGTCCCTAAGGCTCAAATTTTAAAGTCTGTGCCAATGGAGTCCATACCAGGTGGTCCCTGAGGCTCCCGTTTTGAAAATAATACCAATAGATCTTAATGATCCCTATTCCTTACCTTCAAGTTTTGAAATCCCAAGATTTGGATTATATCAGTCAAAACCCAATCCGTGATCCATATCGTTCCTTAACCATTGAATCCTTGAATTCTACTTCTATAACGGGTCTTGATTTGAAATACTTACCTTATTCACTGAGGTCTTCAGTGTCCCTACCGTATATGGTAAACAAAGAGGAGAAACAATCAAAATGGAGCAAGGAAGGCGTTAGAGAATCCTTCTTTCATAATATTCATTGTCTTTTAAGTCCTTATAAGGACTTATCTCTTCTATATAGTCCCTGTGTGGACATACCTTTCGATTTAAGACCCTATATGGGCATTTGCTATTAAGTCCCTTTCATGGACAAATTATTACATTTTGATCCCTTGTGGACATGATATTTTATTATAAGTCCCTTTAAGGACACATTGTTTCGTTAATAAGTCCCATTGGGGACGTGTCTTTCGACATAAAGTCCCTACGAGGACAGTTGTTTATTAATGTTCCTTCATGGACATGTTATATCATAAAAGTCCCAATGCGGACATATCTTATAGTTCCTTTACGAACTTATATTTTTCCTCTTAGTCCTCTGTGGACAAATACATTACTAAAAGTCCTGATTAAGGCACTATTGTAAATTCCTAATAACTTAGGAAAATTTTGAAGATTTTATGTAGGTATTCATTTCATCCTTTATCCAAACATAGTTCTGAATTTTACTCGAACTTTATCGATCAGCCGAAAATTTTCAAAAGATCCTCTTAATGGTATAACCTAGCCTATATGTCTATGAACATGGCTATGATGGTAAAACCCTCTTAAGATAATTAATCTTTGTTAACATCTGAGAACATGCTAACACTCCTGGCAGTGTGACGTGAGAAACCACACCAGTCGTCAAGGCATTGTATTACATCTGAGTCTTAAAAGCCTATATGATCGGAGTAGATCATGGAAAGTATCATCAATGTGATGATCATACCATAAACATCCATTAGTGGTGAAGTGCCTACGGGCTATACTTGTTGTCTAATAAAGACAATGACAGTTGTAGTTTACGACTCCCTATCTAAAAATGTTGGACTATGTCCAAACATAATAGTCTATATGATCAATGCGATCATGACTAATATCATCTAATACGATGATCATGTTATTTAACATCCTTTAGTGATGTTTTGCCTACGGGCTATAATACATTGTCCATTTGAGACATTGACATTGTGATCTTTATGATTCCTTGTCTAAGGTGGCGAGCTATGCTCAAGCCAAATAGTCAATATGATTAATGCAATCATGACTTATATCATCTAATATAATGAACCTATTATAAACATCCATCAGTGATGTTTCGCCTACGGGCCATATTATATTATCCATTTGTGACAAAGACATTGTGATCTTTACGATCCTCTGTTCAAGGTAGCGAGCTATGCTCAAGCCTAATAGTCTATATGATCAATGAGATCATGACTAAAAATCATCAATATGATGACTAAATTTAACAACCTTAATGATGTTTTGCCTACGGGCTATATTATATTGTCCAATCGTGGCAAGGAAATTGTAATCTTTTATAACTCTTCGCCTAAGGGAGGTGAGCTATGCTCAAATCCCATAGTCTATATGATCAATGTGATCCTGACTAGTATCATCAGTATGATGATCATGATATTAACATCCCTAGTGATGAAATGCCTACGGGCTATACTTTATTCTATTGGCAATAAGACAAAGTTAGTGGTGGTCTTTATGATCCCCTGTTCAAAGTGGTAGGTTATACCCAACCCTAATAGTCTATATGATCAGTACGATCATGACTTATATCATCTGATACGATGATCATATTATTTTATAGGATATTTGAAGTACAGTCTTAGGTCTTCCTATCTTCATAGAGAGATTTCAAGAAGTACTTTCCGACTAGATGGTTATGATTTATGTGTATCTTGACGATGATTTAGATAACGAAACTAGAGTAATACAATCAACACATGGTGGATACGCCGCTGGTACTTCCTATATATAAGTGTGTTTATTGTATTGCCCTTCGTGACGCTATCCTGAATCACCATTAGGATCTATATCACTTACGGGCTATATACTATATTGTCCATTAGAGACATTGTTAAATGTGACCATTATGGTACATCGTCGAAGGTGATGGGCAATGCCCAAGCCTTATAGTCTATAAGATCGATAAGATCATGACTAATATACTCAATGACGATAATTATATATATATATATATACATATATGTATATATGTAAACATCCATTAATGATGTCCTATGATTTACCTATGTGCCAAAGTGAATCGTCTTTCAAGGCGGTGATAATGGTAGTTTGTGACTCCCTGTCCAACGGTAAAGAACCAAGTTCAAATCTTAAAGCCCCTGATCTAATAAGATTGCGGCCTATAAATTAATGTCCTCCGTGACAGGCTTTTGTTGCCATATCTTATAATGTCCTTTTCGACAAGGCCTTCGTGCCATATGATTATTTATGTCCTTCCTGACGGATTCATGTTTCATATTTAAAAGTCATTGTGGCAAGCCTTCGAGCTATCAAAAATCGTCAGAATAACAAAGACAGTTGTGACATATTGATCCCCTGTCAAAAAGGTGATGGACTCGATCCAAACCCTAAATGCCATTGATGGTCCTTTTGTGACCTAGGCTAGATGTGATAAATATACATTCAAATGACATTCATTAGGAATGTTCATACCCTATTAGCCGGTATGACTTAGAGATACCATGGCTGATGTATGTTGGTCATCAGGACGATGACTAGCTATAGAAATGCAATTAAGCAATTGTTTAATTTTGGTATTTAGTGCCAAGCTTCGAGTATGGAAAGCTCTGAAGAGGCAAACAACAGTCGCGATACTAAAGATGCGACAAATGCTAATGATGCAAAATTGTGAACATCAATGCTAATGGAAATTAATCTCCAAGCTGTAATTACCGTAGATGTTAGAAAGGCTATTAGAAAGATCATGAAAAGGTTCAAAGGAGTCAAATGCTACTTGCTCTAAAACACATTCCTCTGCTCATGAGAAGAGCTTTATTCACACTTGGAAAGCAAAGAACAAACCAAGTAAGATGATATATAACAAGGAGCCCCGTTCCTTTAAAGGATGTACTTAAAAGTACTTTGTCCCTTGTAAGTCAAAAGGCTTCAATGGCAAAAAAGGGGCCATTGATTTTATGAAATCGCTGGATAAAATGGAAACCATTAAGTATATCAGCGTTCGTGCTGAGAAAGACATTGTGAGTAATGTAGCACAGTCATTCGATGGCGATGTCGTAGTTAGTTAGGACATTAATAAAGTCCACAAGAAAGATACCCTCATATTATGTGGGATAGTTTAGGTTTATGGACCTTATCAGAAAAACCTATTATCCGCAACACGAAATGGAAAAGGTGGAATCATAATTTTCTGACTATCACCATAAAAGTTCTAAGCTGTCAACACTATGTTACCGACGATAGTTCATTGTGTGGGATGGTACCCTATTCAGTAATCCCAGAGTCTAAGCATAATGCACTATATATATTTAGGGCCGTTCAAATCGCTCGCCGCTCGTCGTTCGCTCGACGCTCGTTCAGAAATTGCTCGAAAAATGCTCGTTCGATTTGACGCTCGGTTGTAAACGAGCCGCTCTGCTCGGTTCGGTTTGTAAACGAGCCAAGCATGAGCAAAGGTCCGCTCGGTTCGGTTCAGCTCGAATTATTATTTTAATTAGTATATATATGCATCTACATATACACATACATCTATAAACATGTATATACTAAAATATAAATTAAATTTATAGTTTTATATGTACCAATCTATTAGATTTTGGTCAACTATATACAAATTTACAACTATATCTATACGTACTAGGCCAACCACGCCAATGAAAAATTAAAATCAAAACTAAAAGTTAAACCCTAAACCAATAAACGACAGTCTGTTCATCGCCTCAATGTTTTATGCCGGTACCCTAAGTCGATCGTCTCCTGCTCTCAACGTAATTGTTCGTGCAATATGATCATCGCCTCGTCAGCCACAACATTGTTATTCATAAGAAAAATATTATGCCATGAAATGTGCGTGTTTTTAAAGACATAAAAAATTGAGACCCAACATTGTCACTATCTATCTCAGCAAATTTAAATTGGGTGACACGGTTGTCCAAATTGCTCGAACTTCGCTTGACGCTCACTCGAAATTTTTACTGCTCGAAAAATACTCGCTTGATTTGATGCTCGGTTTTAAATGAGCCGTTCCGCTCGGTTCGATTTGTAAATGAGCCAAGCACGAGCAAAGGTCCGCTCGGTTCAGCTTGGCTCGTGAACAACCCTATATATATTGGTGGTTTAGCGTCAGAAATAAGAGGGCATGTAAGACATCAAAGCCCGCTTCTTATAAATCCATTATGGATCCATCTCTACCACTCACATTAGATGGGTTATGAAGTAAATCAGTCAAAGCTGAGACTACCAAAGAAAGGAAAAAGGGAGAAGGATAACTCCTAGAGATCTGAGAAGCCTGTATGAATGACCTGCAATAAAAGGCACTGGGACAGTGTCTAACAGACTGAAGGTCAAAGCAGTGTGGCATCTATAGTTCCCTGAATATAAATACAGTCTGTTTTGGCTGTGGCATTAAGGGCCACATCAGAGCTAACGACCCTAAAATTTGTCGAGATGGTGTAGCTAAGTATAGAGAAACACTAAAAATGGAGGCGCTTAAACCCTCCTGATAAATGTCAGAGGCAGTTCATGCCAATAAATGGCAGCAGGTGTATCCCTTATCGTGATAGTAATGCTAAGAATTTTACTTGATTTAAGTACTACTAAGTCTTTCATAATCATAAGCTTAGCAAACTTTTAGGAATTTCCCATAAGAATTCCAAATATTGGGTATAAGGTAAAAACCTACTGAAGAAAATCATGGGAACCATTCCTTTTATTATTGTCAGAAAATCTTCATTCATAAGATCTAAAGTACTCCATCTCCAAGATAGAGTACGATAGTATACGTTATTCTATTTTTATTTTTATTATCTCATTGATTTCTATCAACTGCGAATGCCCGACTATGCTTGATAAAAGCGCCATATGAGGGTTGGCGTACCCTAATGTGTCCCGTAGATTGCTTCCATGCCTGATCAGTATGGAGGTTTAATGCACGGAACCACTGAGATACCCCAATGGTCATATTGTACTAAAGTCAGCTAATGGTATTCAAAGAAGATATCCAATATAGAAATGTCCTTGTATGTGTCTCTAGTAAGACATCCATTCATTTGTAAAGTAAATGTGCCATTTATCAAGACACATATATTGATAAATGAATTGAAGCCGGAAATTTAGAACATCTCTGTGTGTCTTAATTATCTTCTTCAAATAACTACCTTGTTTACCTCTCGAGAGGCAAGAGGAGTTAGGATAAACGTCCCGCTTAGGGCTGTTTTTATTATAAAAGCTCTATATCAGTTAATACCGATGGAAAAGAAAGAACTAAGAGCCAATTAGATAAACTTTTAGAGAAGGTTTAATAAAGCCTAATTCAAAATTCTGAAAGCTCCGGTATTACTAATGAAGAAAGACGGTCCATTATGCTTATGCATTGATTACCGCAACCTTATTTAGGCAACAATTAAGAATGGCCATCAGCTACCCAGGATCGTCGATTGGTTTGACTAACCGTGAGGTTAGCTTTTCTTTAAAGATTGGATTAAGCAGTAGTTGGAATAACCATCTCACCTTAAATAAACTTTTCTATAGCTAATAGTTAGTATATAAGCATCAAGGCTGCTCCTTTGGAGACCTTGTATAGATGAAAGGGCAAACGCCCGTTTGACGAACAGGACTTTGGGTAAGTCCCATCATCAGGATTTTAAAGTTGCCTAGAGACGAAGGATAAGATCATATAAATTCATGATCGTCTAAAAGCTGCCAGTAATCGGCGAAAAGTCAATAATTGATGAAAGTCGCAAACCTCTTAAATCCTTAATAAGGAATAAGACTCGACTGAAAGTATCACCCTAGAAGGGTGTGCTAAATTTTAATTTAACAGGCTAGTTAAGCTCTAGATATATATTAGACCATTCAAGAAAAACCAAGTATATCAAGATCGGTAACCTATAAGCTAAAACTTACCTGAGGAGCTTGATGGAAATCGATGTGTTCCACATCTGCAATTTGAAGAAATGTCTAGCCAATGAGTCTCTAGCAATGTCACATAACGACGTGCAGATAGGTGAGAGCTTGAAGTTCATTGAAAAATCTTTGTCAATCGAGGATAAACAGGTTAAGAAGCTTCGAAAGAAGCATGTACCGATTATGAAGGTTAAATGGATGCCCGTAGAGGTCTCGAATATACGTGGGAGGTTGAATCCACAATGAAACAGAAGTACCCTCACTTATTTCAGTAAATCGCGAGGTCGAGATTTCTTTTAAGGGGGTGAGGATGTAACACCTCACAAAATCATGTCCAATATAGTATCGACACGTGTCATGGACTTTAAACGTGTAACGGATTGATTATGAGGGACTAAAGTTGACAAACGAAGAACGTATATGTATATAAGGATACAAAGTGTCAACATTTGATAATTTTTCCTTTCAATAACTCTACACGATGTTTATACCCTTAAACGAATGAATCATGAAGCATATGAAAACGTTTAAGGAAGAAAGTGAAAGTTTACAACACGCGAGGGTTAAATGTGTCAACATGTTTAAGTTATACCTCTGATTGACCTTTTAGCAAACCCGGAGCCTTGTAACGATTAATTATACTCCCAAGAATAAGTGATAAAAATTTCACAAGGTTTCGATATCGTATGATAAAGATACGCTAACTTTCGTAATTAAGGGGTTAAAAGCGTCAACAAGGCAAAACTTATGTTTTCGGTCATCATTTAACGAAACCGGACCTAACGGTGTTTGGTTATATCTCATGGAGCATAGAAATATAAGTTAAATGGGTTAAACGTGCTTAAAATGAAAGAAATTACGTTTTAGAAGGTCCAAGGGGTAAAATGTCATTGTTTGAAAGTTGCTGGTCAGGTAACACGCATGGTGGCGCAGCGCCACCACCACCACCTTCTGCCGTCGCGCGCCGCGACGGCCTGACCTGACCTGGACAGATTTTATGCACAGCTGCGAGTACAGTAGGTTGCACCGCCTTAGAAGCCTTGTATTCGATTCTAGGGGCTTGTTTGATGGTTTTTCAAGCATAGGGACACTTGTAAATGATCAAGGAACATCTGTAGACTTAGTTGGAATGATCATATGCATTTTAAATCACTATATAAGCACCCTTGGTTGCAACATTCTTGCATACAGTTGGAAAATCATTCAAACTGAAATTCTGGAGCTCTTTGGACCTCAAGCAAGATCCCATTAGCTTCTAAATCGTGCTTAGTTCTTCAGTAGGTTTTCTTAACCATTTTAATTCGTATTTTATTAGTTTAATGGCCTAAAGTCAAAACCGTCGTAATTAAGGTTTGACTTAGTGATTAATCACTAATGGTCCAGTCAATTCTCGAATTGAAAGTAGCTTTGAGTTGGTAATTATGTGGGTAATAAACCCTTAAAAGGGCACCCTCTGATTCCCACTCTAACTAGGTCAATTGTCGGGTCAAACTTGATTATAAAAAGTCAACAGAAAACTAATTTTCAAATAAACACATGATTAACAATGTAGAAACCATGAAACCTATTTTATCACTCATATAACTTGGTAATTAATGTAAGAACATGTCTAAGCATGTTCAACCCGACAATTTTGAACTTAGGCACGGTTCGGAACCGAAAGTCACAAAAGTAGACTTTTGCTTTGACTTTCAGCTCTGACCCGATTTAGATTGTTTTAGAAATGCTTTAAGCTTCCATTAGGTCCATGTTCCATATTAGTATAACTCTCTAAGATTATATAACTTGGATCCTAATTTATCCAATTCATTTGCATGTTTCCGTTATATGCCTAAGTGTTGACCATTATGCCCTTTTGACCTTAAAATGAGATTTTTGAAAATGTGAGAGGACAAAAACCCTTGTTACTGAATTATAAACTTTTCCTAAAAATTTGACATCAGTTTGAGGTCTAGATTAAGAGTTATGCTCAATAGCGTAAATTGAAAGCTTTTTATTAATTAAACGGCGTAATTAGCATATAGCCTATTTAAACCCAAATTTTGACAACAAAATTTTTACCCACTGATGTAAAATAATATTTTTGGATTTTTGAATATTTTTATTTATTTTTAAACTGAGCATAACATAGGATTCTAGCTTTAATTCGGTAATTGTCGGTTGTACCCTTTTCTTGAATAAAATGAGTTTTACATAACTTTTTGATACCAAACTTTTTGCTACTGATTTTATATGATAAATAAAATATTTTAAACTTTATAAACTGATCAAAAACTCATATTTCCTATTTTAACCTGAAAATCGCTTAAAACCGACTTTTACGCATTTTAAGCGCATAGTATGAGTTAAAACTATTTTTGGCATATAAAACTTAATACCTACTGATGTTCTAAGTAAATTTTTATAATTAAACAGTAAGCTAAAGTTTTAAACTCCGATTTCCAGATTTGACCTTTAAAGCTTATGTGAAATTACCAAAATGCCCCTACGGTGCATAGTTTGGTTATAATAGATAAATTTCACATATATGCAATACCCCACTGTTATAACTTATAAACATAAATATTTTTACTGATTATATCAGACCTGAAACTCAGATAAATATTTAAACTCTTTTATAAGCTTTAAAATGACCAAAATACCCATACGGGGCATAAATTGAGTTTAAATCCATTTTGGGCATAATGGAAGGTATCCTACTGATATCACAACATATTTAAGGCATATTAACTTAGGAAACCTGTTCATGAATCATTTGGTTACCCGTTACGCATTATTCGCGTTCGGTGCGGTTTATGTAACTAGTTGCATAAATTAGCCGAAACGGTTCAAACCTTATCGTTTTTATCTCAAAATTCAGAATGTGTTTAGTTTGCCCATATTATACAAGTATACAAACTTGTCGGGTCTATACCACATTCTAATCCGGTCTTCGCTTAATCATGCGTTTTGAACCGTATATCTTCCTTTAAAACTAACCGGTCTAAGTTTAGACTTAATTAAGACCCATTAGGAATCTAATAGGTTATTAAAACCTTCGTTCCAGATTAGGAGACCAGTAAAAGATACTTGCACTCACTGATTGTGATATATACTTGCTCAGGTAAAAACTTTTAACTTATTTTCCCTTATACGGGCTTGGGGTACGGTATATAAAATACCGCTTGGTCGGGCATTGAATTGTTAATCATATATAGGTTAATTCATTGAGATGACCCGTTTAAACTGTTTTGTTTGCTTAAAGCCTTTGGGGGGTTAATGACCATGTCCCGGATATCCTTGGCATCATTCATTGAAATGGCCACGACCTAAGCACGGGGTGTAGGCATACACCTGCCAGTGTATATATATAAAAAGGTATAACCGCTGATTCAAGAATAACTCGCCGCGGGATTATATCATGTGGTGTGTCTATTAATCTTTAACCCGGTATTCAGCCCGGGCTACTGAACGTATAACAAACATGTATTTCTTTTACAAGTTTATATATAAATAATTATCCCAAGTTATAAATGATATTTTGTGCCATGTGCTCCTAAATCAATTTTCATAAACTCTTTTCAAAATGAGTCGGTTAATTGTATTTACCAGTGTAAACTGACGTATTTTCCAAAAAGGCTAAGTGCAGGTACTAAACGGAATAGGCTGGCTACTCCTAGCGTCAATAAAGAGTCTTGCAAGCTTAGATGTTATAAATCTGTTGAACAATGATCTTTTTAACTTTTGATCCGCCTGTGGATGCCTCGCAACCGTTATTGTAATACACTTGATATTACTTTTAATTTGGTTTGTAATGATTTTGTCTTTCGACTTCCGTTGTATATATAAACTGTGATAAATTGTCTATGATGATATCAACTACGTCACGATACTCCCCACCGGGCCCACCGGTAATACGTGGAAATATTGGGGTGTGACACCAGGTACGAGCCGTCCACTTCATATACATCCTATGAAGACCCAAGGTATGAACCTTCTCCCTCATACTCATATTTTGATGAACCAAGGTATGAGCCTTCATACTCATACTTTGAGGAACCAAGATATGAGACTCCACCTTCATATGCTTACTATGAGGAACCATGGCGTGAACAACCCACCTCATATGAGTATTATTAAGAACCAAGTTATGACCCTTATTCATCATATACTTACTATGAGGAACAATGGTGTGAACCATCTACCTCATATGAGCACTATGAGGAACCAAGGATCGAACTTCTGAATTCAAGCTTTGATGATAATTATTCAACTCACTTTAATGAACCACCCACTATCTCACCCGTAGCCGAAAAGATAATAGACCACCTTAAAACTATCGAGCGCTGTATAAAAGAAGCCCGCGCAAGGGAAGAATTAACTCGTAATAAAGAAAAGATAGTTGAAGGTGTAAAAATGGAAGAACAAGTAAGTGAAAAGCCGACACAAGAGTTAAACAACGAAAAAGGTGAGTCCGACAATGTTAAAATTCAAAAAGAGTCTAATTTTAAAGAAATTAATCTCTTGTCACCTTCTTTCGAAAATCATTGTTTAGTACCCACTCATGCTAAGTTTTTAAAAGAGTTAAACACTAACACTAAAATTGACGAAACGGTAAGCATTAAGTTAACAAATGATCAAACTGCACTAATAAAAGAAGATTCATTTGAAATTAACATTACACCGGTTCCATGTTTTTTCAAAATTCCTTTATTAGTAATATTACAATTGATAAAGATCTTTCTGTTAATATAATGCCAAACTACATTTTCGAAAAATTAAGTATTGGTGATTTTTCTCCACTTCAAATACCCATCTTTCTATCTAATCGGAAAATAATAAAATCAATAGGGGTAGTTGAGGATGATTTGGTCCAAACTAATCAAATGGTAATCCCAACCGACTTTGTCATCCTTGATGACGCTCCTCTAGTGTTGGGACGACCTTTTGTAAAGACCCACGAAGCCTTGAAAAATCAGAAGTACAACAATTTATCTATTCAATTAGGGGCATTTAAAAAAGTGTCGATCTTGAGCGTTCAATGAAATATCCATTCGGTAATAATGACTCCCTGATTGAAGATGAAGATCAACTACCCGATACAAGAGAAGAAATTGACCACTTTGTTGAAAGAGAAGTCGCCATAGAACAAACCTTTGTGGTTCTTGATCGAAATGAGCAACCAAATAAGGAGTCTCCTAAAGACCCACCTCTTGAGCTCAAAGAACTTCCAAAAGGTGGATTCTACTCCTCCAAGAATTTGACATTGAAATAAAAGACAAAAGAGGAGCAGAAAACACCGCAGCAGATCATCTTTCCCACTTGGAAGACCCAGCTTTGGAGGCAACCAGGGACTAGCAAATCAATGAAAAATTCCCAACGGAGTCCCTGGAAATGGTGGAATACCGAAAAGAGCCATGGTGTGCCGACTATGCTAACTACCTAGCCAGCGGTATAGTCGCAAAAGGATGGCCACATCATCAAAGAAAGAAATTCTTTGCCGATGTAAAGCATTATTTTTGGGAAGATCCTTATCTTTTCAAAATGTGTGCTGATCAACTCATCCGTCGATGCGTATATGGTAGTGAAGCAAGAAGAATTCTCCGCCATTGTCATGAGGGTCCATACGGAGGACATCATGGTGCCGCTAGTACTGCACGAAAGGTATTTGATTCAGGATTTTATTGGCCAACCATTTACAAAGACGCCCAAAGTCTTATAAAGACATGTGACGCTTGCCAAGGATCAGGTAATATTTCTTCCAAAAATGAAATGCCACAAAATGGCATTCTTGTTTGTAAAATTTTTGATGTGTGGGGACTCAACTTTTTGGGACCTTTCCCACCGTCAAAAGGAAACAAATATATACTTGTGGCGGTAGATTACTTGTCTAAATGGGCCGAGGCCGAGGCACTTCCAACAAACGATGGAAGAGTCATGGTAAGATTTATGAAAAGATTACTCTCTCGTTTTGGAACACCAAAAGCATTAATAAGTGATAGAGGTACCCATTTTTGTAATCATCAACTTGAAATTTTTTTAACAAGGTATGGGGTCTATCACCGGGCCTCAACGGCATATCACCCTCAAACAAACGGACAAGCCGAAGTGACTAATAGAGGTTTAAAAAGAATACTTGAAAAAACCGTAGGGTTAAATAAAAAGGAATGGGCCGATAAATTAGACAATGCTTTATGGGCTTTTCGAATAGCGTACAAAATAACAATAGGTACAACCTCATATAAGCTTGTCTATGGAGAAAGCAGTCATTTGCCGGTAGAAATAGCACACAAGGCCTACTGGGCAATTAAAAATGTAAACTTTGACTTAGAAATTGCCGGTAAAAATCGATTTTGCCAATTAAATGAATTTGACAAATAAGGAATTATGCATACTCTAACTCCGAAATTTATAAGGAAAGATTGAAAAAATTTCATGATAAACACATTAAACCTAATGAATTTCGGGTAGGAGATCAAGTCCTGTTGTTTAATTCATGACTTCGATTATTTCCTGGTAAATTAAAGTCTAGGTGGTCAGGACCTTTTTCCATCACCCATATTTTTCCACACAGTGCAGTCGAAATTAAATCTCTGAATGGAATTCCATTCAAAGTCAATGGCCAATGGCTAAAGCTTTATCAGGGATTTATTGAGGATGAAGAGGAAGAAATCTCGCTTCAAACGGTCGAAGAATGAAACAAAGGTTCAAGCATCAACATCATACCTTGTAAGTTATGAACATCGGGAAAACATCTAAATCGGTAAGATTTCTAAAACCAAGTTTCGGGAAACAGGGTACTCACACGAGCACTAAAAAAGAAATTTTAAATTTTGCCCGCCCATGGGGCCGTGTTCGCGCAACTGACGGGGATAAAACCCCTTTTCTAAGTCAGTTCTTCATTCCACACGCCCCGTTTCCCCAAAAACTCTCTGGTTCCGGCGAAATTTTCTGCAGATTTCAACGTTTCCCCTTCTTCTAACAACGTCAAGGTATGATTATATCCTTATAATTAGTTAGTTTAAGTGCTTGCATGTAGTTTAACATCAAAATTTGGGGAAAAATCTAGGGTTCTTCAACTTTAACTAGATGAAACCCCAAATTTCTGCTTAGATCTGTTAGTATTAGTATAGATACATGTTATAGGAAGTAAATCAACTTGTATTGTTTGTAGATTTGCCCGATTTCTCACAAAAACCCCAAACCCTTGTTTTTTAAACCCAAAAAAGATTAAATTGAAGGGGTAAATGGTTTGTTTTGGGAAAAACGGCACTTGGGGTTTCATTGTCGGGGAAAACCGCCCCTACTGGACCAAATATTTTCAAGTTTTCGGGACCGGGTCGAAAAATGGGAATTTTGGGAAACAGACGCCTGGACACGGGGTCGTGCTCAGCGAGTACGTGGGCGTGTCCAACTAATTTCAGGCAAACATGGGGTGTGTCCGCTGAACACGGGGTCGTGTTCAGCCGACTGTTTTCAGTTTTCTTTGATATTTTCACTATTTCGTGCTAATTGTTTGGTGTTTTCTTTCAAATGGCCAAGAAATTTACCAGATTCAACGCAAGTGAGTTGGCTGCTCAGGCGCGGTATGAGGTGCTAAGAACTAGGCCCGAGGAAAATCCCCGACAGGTGTGCATGGACACTCTTGAAGCAGTGAACCAAAATAGACCGCTTCAACAACATTGTCACCGGACCACTACGAGCTGCTCTTTGCACTCGGCTTCACTCCGTGCATGAATACAACATGGAATTTTACAGCACGTTCGTCTTCAAGACGAGAGCGAATCCGTTTGACAATGAGGGGGTAGAGTTCCATTGTGCAGGGATCATGTACTCAATCTCAATCGCACAATTTGGGGAAATTGTCGGGTTGAACTCGGAAGAGGATGCTGGAGATGAAGAGAACACCAGCGGTCTCCGCGAGCTTCCGGAAAATCAACGCTAAGCTGCTTGGGCTCAGATCAGGGAGGGACACTATAACCCGAGCTGAACTAAGAGCATAATGTTGAGGGACCCTCTCTACCGCTACATCCACAGGGTCCTCAGCTACTCTCTCTGCCAGAGACACGATAGTGGTGGTGTTGTAGGATTGCGTGATCTGCTAGTCCTCAATTGCATTCACAACCGTATCAACCTTGATGTTCCATACCTACTGCTCCGCAACATGCACTTGAACCAACTTGCTACTCCCCCGACTCCTATCATGTTTGGAGGGTGGATTTACCGCCTTTTCAAACACTTTATGCCAAGGATGCCGAGGTCCTTTCAAAAGGGCCCGTGGTCGGGAAAAGTGGACCTTGTCATTTGCCGCTCCATGAGCTTGATCAACGAAGCGAATGACGGGACGATCAGTTTTCAAACAGTTCAAGGGCATGCATGGAACCCTCAAGAAGCTCTCGTCCTAAACGCTCCACACATCCGTCCTCCTCCCCAGTACCACTACCAGCACCATGGTGATCCGGATCAATCCCCCTTTCAAGGAGGTGGTTTTCCTAACTTTCAGAGCTTACATGATTTATTGCAGGAAAATCTTATGTGCACCAGGAACACCTACAACATGGCCAGCAACACATACGCCCGGGTCGGAGTGATAGAAAGAAATATATCCGACATGAAGAATGATAATGGGAACATCCGGGAGTATATGGCGTGCCACAGAGGGGATGATGATGATGAAGACGAGGACATGGATTGAGCGGGAGGAGTTGGAGGTAGCATCACACGGTTGAAGGTCTAACAGGTTAACCCTTATCTCTCATGAACAATTGCGTGGCCTGCGTGCCACTTGTTGAACAATTACTTCTCTTAACACTTTTTAATTTCTTGCATTTCTTTTCTTTTTAACTTGTGATGAAGATGATGAAACTTTGGTAAATTAGGATGTTTGTTATTGTTTGGTGTGGTATTTATTAGTAAAACAGGTACCTACGAGGCTTTAAGCGCTAAATATTAGTGCTACTAAAGCCGGGACAGCAGAACCGAAAGCAGAAACCTGTTTTGAATGTTTGCAGTTTGTCCACACGGGGTCGTGCCCAGCCGAAATGCCCCCGTGTCCACCGCCCAGACCTGTGGTTTGTCTAATCTATGTAGACTTTTGCCCAACACAGGGTCGTGTTCACCAGACACACCCCCGTGTCCACCTTCTGTAAGTTCTCGTTACTGGCAATCTGACCACGGGGCCGTGTCCAGATGCCCAGTAACATAAATTTTTGTTTTAACACACCTTTTACACATTCAATCAACCTAAAAACTTATTTTTGGGACACATTGAGGACAATGTGTAATTTAAGTGTGTGTGTGTGGGGGGGGGGGGGGGGTGCTAAAACCTTGAATTTTGCAAGTCCTAATTACAAGCCTTACACAAAACTCTATTGGAACCGCTAAACACCCCAAATTTTTTTTAAAACTTTTCATTTTTTTACTTGTCTTGGTGTAAATTGGGAATAACAAGTTCTAAAAAGTTATATTCATACGAATTTACAACTGATAGTGTCGTGATAAAAAGAACCAACATAAGAAAATTATGAAACGGCATGACAAATCTAGTTAAAATTTGATTATATATACTTGATCACATTAAAAACCCATTCGCACAAAAAAGTGAGTTTTGAGCCTTTATTGAGCATACAAATACACATCTTTAAACTAACGGTGTGTTCCCGAGTTAAAAATCCATCCCCTTCCCTCCCCTCCCCTCCATGTCTTTCCAAATTGGAAAGACTATTTTCAGGCAAAAAAAAACCCCATTTTCCCTCCCCTCCCCTCCCCTCCCCCTGTTAAGTGGATCTCTGGAACACAGCCTAAATGCTCATCTTTCGTTTCTTGTGTGAATAGCCACTCGGTTTCTTACGACTCTAGAACTTGCCATGACAATACATTTCCGCTCCTTATCAACTTAAACCCAAGTAAGTAAATGATGGAGGCATTAGAACTAACACTTTTTTTTTCAACACCATTATTATTTTTTTTTTTACCACCTACCCAAAATCCCCCTAGTTAACCCCTTTGAGCCTAAACCTTTTCATTTCTAAACCCACAAAACAAACACCCTTTACCCACCAAAACCCTTTTTCATTTTAAACCCTTTATTTTAGTAAAAAGCTCGGTCTTCTTGTGACATTCCTTATCAAAAAAAAAAATGATGAAGTCTAGCAATAAACAAACAAGTTCCTTAAAAGAAACTTTGTTTGAAAAATGCTTCGTTTGAATAAAAAGTCACAAAAGCAAAATGTTTTACGAAAACCGACGCTTTTTACGCCTTTCGCCCTTTTCTACTAACCACTAACCCAAAAAACCACCTACCTTTAACCCAAGCCTAACCCTTCCCCAAGTCCTCTTGATATTTACAAAGGTTTATAGTTAAAAAGGAGGAGGATTGATTGCTTGGCAAGCATATGGTAGAAGTAAGTTCCATGCCGGTCTCGAGTGTTTCACAAAAATACATCTTCGGCCGAGTGTTGAGTGATCTCCCGTGAGGTATGTGAACTTGTATATAAATGGAATTTTAAAGAGGCATGTTATGCCCAAATAAGTAATTTCTCTTATGTAATGTTCTAAATGAATCATAACGAATAGGATTGTAAATAACATAAAAATAAAACCTAATAAAGATCTTGGAATCCCGACACTCAAGACAAGCCCAAAAACTTCTCTTCTACCCATTCCATTTGGGTGTGTAAGCCACATTAAAAAGAGTTTTGCTTGAGGACAAGCAAAGATTCAAGTGTGGGGGTATTTGATGTGTGTAAAATGCAACATATGAATTACATCAAATGAGGCATAAAACTAATCCTTTTTTAGTACTAATGTTGGAAAAAGTGTGCTTTTGTCTTCCTTTTGTATTTTCAGGATTAAATGAGCGTAAATGAACAAAAGAAGCAAAAATGCCGCTAAATCTAACATAAATACAAGAAAAGGAATAAACGTGGCATGCCCGACCCCTTGACAGCATCTCCCCAAGCAAAAACAAGAGATCAGAAGGCTGAACACGCCCCGTGCCCAGCGGACACGGGGGCGTGCTCAAGTGTCTGCAGAAAAGACAAAGTTGTAGAAGCTTCTATTTCCCAACACGGGGCGTGCCCAACTCAACACGGCCGTGGTCAATGCTAAGATTCGCATAATCTAAGCAAATCTTGGTAGTACAGATACGCTTCTGCACACGGGGCCGTGCCCAACGGACACGGGGGCGTGGTCAACTAATGCAGACAAACTGCAATTAATGAAGAAAGAGAATGTGGATGGACACGGGGCCGTGCCCGGTGGACACGGGGCCGTGTCCGGGCTTCTATGCAGGCTATAAATAGAGGTGCTTGGTTCACTTCAAAAGCATCCCTTGACAAACCACCTCTCCCCCACTTCACCCACACTCCACCACCATCACAACACCCTTATCCACCACCATCATCCATCATCCATCATAGAGTGTGTGTAGTAGTCTCGGGATCCAAGATTGATAGTAAGAGTTCTTGACAATCAAAGGCCATGTTTGCCTAAGTCTCTTAGATCACTTGGTGAAGACAAGCATTTAGTGTAATACTTTTGTTTTTTTTTATCTTTTCGCACTTTTTATTTGGTTTTGTATTAATGACTTTAATAACTAGTTTCTTATGTTGAAGGTGAAACTTCCTTATCATTTGTCCGTGGTGTCTTGGCGTTATTTTACTGTCTATATAAAATAAAAGATTTACACCATTCATATCTCTACGGTCTATATAGATCCTGCAAGGACCTGGGTCAAGTTTACTAGGACCTCTTTCAATACCCACTGGTATTGGATGGCGGGGGTGCGAATGGCTTGATCCCCTCATATGTAAACTACTATTAATACATTAACCCAGCTACTTGGGATTGTATCCCTGCTGACTCAAACCACTTAGCCGAGGGTAACGTCACCTTCAAAAGAGGGGCCTACCACATTACGCATTAATAACTTAATTAATTATCTTTCAATAATCCAACCCTTTAGGATTGTATCCTTGCTGACTCAAACTACTGGGTTGAGGGTAACGTCACCTTCAAAAGAGGGGCCTACTACTATAACTAAGATAATCTCTTAACATGTGCAAAAGTGCGGAAAACATCAAAGGTTACACTAAAGGCGAGTCGGGTCCAAGTGATTCATCTTGTCTATCGGTTTTTATTTTATTTTTCAGCATTTTTTAGTTTTTATTTTCATGTTTAAAACCTTTTTCTAAATTTTGATTTGATTAGACGTTGAGGATAAACTGGTATTAAAAGCTCTTGTGTCCTTGGACGACCTCGGTATCTTACCAACGCTATACTACGCTCACGATGGGTGCACTTGCCCACATGTGTTTAGTGTTCGTAAAATATTGTATTTTATAAATTTAAAACTTGACTAAAGTGTTAAAAAGGGCTAAAAATATATATAAAATTATATAACGCTACACACGCATCAGAACTCCAACGAGGTTCGTTCATAATAAGATGATTTCAAAATCTTCCTTTATTGTCAAATACGGTTATAGTTTAAACGTGTTTGCAAAACAATATGTTTCGGTCATAAGGATCTGTAATACTCTACCCTAGACTTTTCACTCAGTTTGTTCATGTGGCGTGTGATCCTTTGTGAAAAATTTGAGCATTTGGATGGTTATTGCGGAAACATACATTTTAAATATGATAACTTTGTTTAACGAAGGTTCTTGTTGTCGCGACCCCCGACCCCTAACAGCTGGTGGTATTGGTGTTTATTAATTTGGCAGCGGAAATAAGAACATCAGGATCGTAGTTAGGAAATAAATTTTAGAGTTTCAAAACACCAAATTTTTATAATAAACAAATGGGATAAAACCCATGTTTCATTCATAATATTGTTATAGGGATAAACCCTAATTATTGAAAACATAAACTTCTTTTATTTAGTTAACTTTTATAGCAACTTTCTTTAAGCCTTCAGTGCTCCATAGCTGGCTTCTTATAGCTTCACATTAAGTTACCTAAAACGCGTTTTAAAAAGATTTTATCAGCACGAAATACTGGCGAGTGCATCCAGATTAATCAAAATAAGATTTTATAACTTTACAGTATTGAGAGAGATTACAATGTTTATATCTACCCAATTACTCATTCAGTATTTGTCATGTTGGCATTTCCATGACTATGGTTATATTACTATTGGCTAACTCTTTGTCCAATAGAAACGCTTGACTAGCAGTGTATACAAAACCCCACATACCGGAAGCAATTGTAGAATACAAAGACTCAATCACTGAAAGTATAATTGAAAATATTTGAGATTTTGTAACACAGTTTGGTAGAAAAAGAGAATGACTCACATTGTAGACTTATGTATTTCTATAGCTTCCTGTTGATTTTCCTGATTATTTTCTATTGAAAACATACAATGCACATGTGTTAGTAAAATAACACAAATCACATTAGCCATACAACACGAGACAGAACCCCAACAAACTTAGTCAGGCAGAGCCTCGACATGCATTACGGGGCCCTAGATCAATCAGGTAGGGTAACGAATTAGTGATCGGGGTCAAAATACTTACAACGAGGCAGAGCTTCGTGTTTTAGAGGGGTATTATAACTGATATTTTTCGGTTATAATAGAGACAGAGAGAAAGAAGATTGATGAACGAATTTGAAAGTTGAACTAAAGTTCCTTATATACACTTTTCCAGGGTTCTCTCGCGCCCCGCGACCCGCCTAAGGTTCTCTCTCGCGCCCCACGAGACACTCGGGCAACCCAGTCATGGCCCGCAAGCAATATTAAAGCCTTATTTTATTTGAGTTTTTATAAAAACTAAGGTTTATACGGGTCTAGTTTCAGTCACGGGTTAATTTAGGGGGATTTCGAGGGTTGTTATACTTGTATTATCCAATTTTTATGTCCTCCAAAATAACAAGTACAGTATTGACATTATTTGTGGTCCAAAATAAATCAAAATAATACTTTTAAGTACTCATAATTGTGGAACATCGTACTAAGGTTAAAACAAATCACTAACCAATATGAATAAAACGCAACGATCTGATTCATGAACAATGGGGAAATACCAAGGGAAGGCATTTAGTTCCAATTGGGTTAAATAAGGGATTATTTAGCGACCACCACTACGATAGGAAATGGCTTCCATTCTCACAGCAATTATAGTCACTGGCCTAGTTAAAAATAGAAATTGAGAACATCCAAACCGAAGGATGTACCTATAGAGAAAATGGCATGACTATAAGAAGGCAGTCAACCACTTGACGAAAGTTTAGTGCAAATAACAAGGGCAAATTACCGGGTTGTGGGGCATTGTCGCAATCACTCTAGTTAGCATTCTATCATTTAGGGGATCAAGTCTCGAAGAACAACTTGAGACTTTAGAATAGGTTGTGACAGTTAGCTCAACCCGCAGAGTCCACTAAGATTCTCATTGTAACACCTCGTAAAATCACGACCAATATAATGAAGACACGTGTCATGGGCTTAAACGTGTAAGGATTTATTTCCGAGGGATTGAAATTGTCAAACAATGTAAATATGTAAGTAAAAGGGATCCAAAGTGTCAACATGCCATTCTTGTGCCTCTGATTGACCTCACACGACGTTCGTATTCTTTAACGAATAATTTATCGAACTTAAAAAGTCGTTTGTGCTTAAAATAAGGATCTTATAAAGCATAGGGGTTAAAAGTGTCAACATGTTGAAAGTAACCTCGGAGTGACCTTTTAACGATCCCAAAAACATTGTAACAATTATATATTTTACCCTCAAGAGTATCGGATGTTAATTTTGTGGAACCTCAATGAGTACAAGACTTTTCGAGTGATCGTAAAACTAACCGGGAGCTTAACAGAGTTAGTTTATGACCCAAGGTCCTTGAAAGTTAACTATGGGGGTCCAAAATGCAATAAATGAAAGTTAAAAAAAAATTTAAATGGACCAGGGACCAAAAATGCAAAGTTTAAAGGATTTTTCCTGGTATACAAGATCCTCGCGAGCAGCGTAAGCCAAGACCTTGGCTTACTCGGGCCGCGTGAAAGTGCCAGTAACAGACAGATAAGGACAGCTTAAGTTCAGCCTATTCCGCAGCCTTAGAAAGCTTGTTTTCGATTCCAGGGAGTGAGCCAACAGATTTTCATGCAATAGAGACACCTGGAATCATCAGGAATCATTTATAGGGGCATGTGGAGTGATATTGTGAAGTAAAATTGGCTATATAAGCACTTGTAGGGGCATGTGGAGTGATCTTGTGAAGTAAAATTGGCTATATAAGCACTTGTTGTTGCATTTGTTCATTTGCACACTCAAATTTCTCATTCAAATTCATTCTCTGGAGTCCCTTGGAGCTCTAGGAAGCTTGCCTCTGTTGTGTTTTCGTGCTAAGTACTCTTGTAAGTAATCTTAGCCTCTTAAGTTCAAGTTTTATTAGTTTAATGACCAAAAGTCAAAGCCATCATAATTAAGCTTTGACTTAGTGATTAATCACTAATGGTCCAGCCATTATTCGAATTGAAAGTGGCTATGAGTTGGTAATTATGTAGGTAATAAACCCTTAAAAGGGCACCTACTGATTCTCACTCTAACTTGGTCAATTGTCGGGTCAAACTTAATATTAAAGAGTCAACAGAAGCTATTTTTGCAAATAAATTCATAACTTGCAATGCAGAGGTTATGGAACATGTTTTAACATTAAAATAACTTGGTAAATGATATAAGAACTTGTCTAGGCATGTTCAATCCGACAATTCTGAGTTTAGGATCGGTTCGGAACCGAAAGTCGCAAAAGTAGACTTTTGCTTTGACTTTCAGTTCTGACCGGATTTAGCTTAGTTTAGATATGCCTTAGGATTCCATTAGGACCATATTACATGTTAGTATAACCCTATGAGATTATACAATATGGTTCCTTTGTAATCCTAGTTCATTGCATGTTTCCGTTAAACGCTTAAAATTTGACCATTATGCCCTTTTGATATTAAAACGAGATTTTTAAAAATGTGAGAGGATAAAAACCTTTATTACTGATTTATGAACATGTCCTAAAAATTTGACATCAGTTTGAGGTCTAAATTAGGAGTTGTGCTCGATATCGTAAATTGAAGCCTTTTTATTAATTAAACGGCATTTTTGACATAAAACCTATTTAAACCCAAAATTTTGACACCAAACCTTTTACCCACTGATGTAATATAATATTTTGGGATTTTTGGAGATTTTTATTAATTTTAAACTGATCATAACATGGGGTTTTTGCTTTGATTCGGTAATTGACGGTTATACCCTTTTTACTAATAAAATGAGTTTTACATAACATTTTGATACCAAATCTTTTTCTACTGATTTCATATGTTAAATAAAATATTTTAAGCCTTCTGGAGTGATAAAAATCTCAGCTTTCCTTATATAACCTGAAAATCGTCTAAAACCGACTTTTTACGCGTTTTAAACACATAATATGGGCTAAAACTATGTTTAACATTTAAGACCCATAAAGCGTATGTGAAATGTCCAAAAATGCCCTTTCGGTGCATAGTTTGGCCATAGATGATAAATTTCACATATGTTTAATATCTTACTGATATAACCTAATAAAATAAATATTTTTCGGATCATTTTAGATCAGAACCTTAGATTGTCATTTAACCTCTTTTATAATCTTTAAAATGACCAAAACACCCCTACGGGGCTTAAATTGATTTTAAATTCGTTTTGGGCATAATGGAAAGTATCCTACTGATATCGTAACACATTTTTAGCATAATAACTTAGGGAACCTGTTGATGACTCATTTGGTTACCCGTTATGCATTTTTCGCGTTCGGTGCGGTTTATGTGACTAGTTTGCATAAATTGACCGAAACGGGTCAAACCTTATCATTTTTAACTCAAAATCCAGAATGTGTTTAGTTTACCCATATTATACAAGTCTTCATACTTGTCAGGTCTAAATCACATTCTAATCTGGTCTTCGCTTAATCTTGCGTTTTGAACCGTAAACCTTTCTTTAAAACTAACCAGTCTAAGTTTAAATTTAAGTAAGACCCGTTAGGAATCTAATAGGTTATTAAAACCTTCGTTCTAGATTTAGGAGCCCAGTAAAAGATATTTGCACTTGCTGATTGTTATACGACTGAGATAAATTTGTATTTTTGCTCAGGTAAATACTTTTAACTTATTTTCCCTTATACGGGCTTGGGGTACGGTATTTAATAATACCGCTTGGTCGGGTATTGAATCTTTAATCGTATGAAGGTTAAATCATTGAGATAACCTGTTTCATCTGTTTTGTTTGTTTTAAGCCTTTGGGGGGTTAATGACCATGTCCTGGATATCCTCGGTTCATTCATTGAAATGGCCACGACTTAAGCACGGGGTGTAGGCATACACCTGCAGATGCGTATGTAAAATGATATACCTGCTTGTTCGAGAATAACTCGTCGTGGGTTATATTATGTGGTGTGTCTATTAATCTTTAACCCGGTATTAAACCCGGGCTACTGAACGTATAACAAACATATAATTCTTTTACAAGATTATTTTTAAATAATTATCCCAAGTTATAAAAGAATATTTGTACCTTGTGCATTTAAATCAATTTTATAAACACTTTTCAAAAGAGTCGGTAAATTGTATTTACCAGTGTAAACTGACGTATTTTCCAAAAAGGTTAAGTGCAGGTACTAAGCGTAATGGGCTGGAACTCCTGAGTGAATAAATAAAAAGTCTTGCAAGCTTTTATCACTTTAAATCTGATGAACAATATCTCTTTTGTTTTGATCTGCCTGTGGATCCACTTTACAACCGTTATGTAATAAATTATGTTACTTTCATTCGGTTTGTAATATTTTACTTTAGACTTCTGCTGTCCATTAAACTGTGATTATTTGTCTATGATGATATCAACTACGTCACGATACTCCCCACCGGGCCCACCGGTAATACGTGGAAATATCGGGGTGTGACAGTTTGCACATTCCTTGACTTCCGAGTCTAGGCAAAGGACTTAGGACTAATCCTAATCTTTTATTTTGTCCTTTATTGTTTTCCTTTGTTGTTCCCTTTGTTTGTTTTGACAGGAACAAGAAAATGCCGCCGCGTATCAGAGGAAGAGGTAGAGGCGGAAAAGCCCCAGTTTTCGTAAGTCATGACCATGAGGCCGGACCATCACACCGTCGAATTCCTTCAGTGACCATGAGCACTAGTCCTCAAGAAGACTGGAGGACCTACTGTCACTACCCCCGACCCACCCTGGACGGAATCGGGAGCCGCGAACAGCCAAGTGGTACCGGTGATTATTTTGAAAAATATTGCAGCGGAAATTTCATCAGGACCGTGAGTTAGGAAAAATATCAGAGTTTAGAAAACACCGGATTTTATTTATTAAATAGATGGGATAAACCCATGTTTTACAAAGGTAGCATTAATAAGGGATAAGCCCAATTACATAAAACAATATTTCTTAATTTGATTTAATTAATAAAATAAGCCACTTCTTGAAGCCCTTCAGTGCCGGATCCAACTCTTACTCCAATCTACTGTAATTACCTGAAACGCGTTTTAAAAAGGTTTTGTCAGCAGGAAATACTGGTGAATCATTCTATTTAGTAAAATGACACGTTTGTTATAATTTACAGTATTAAGAGTTTTTACATTTGCCCCGTATCTTATAATTAGCTGGTTCAGTTGTCACTCGACCGGATCTATGACTGTGGTCATACCACTATTGGGTCCTGTCACCCAATAGTGACGTATATCACTAATTAGGCTCGCCCACCTAAAGTGATAAAAAACAGTAGTAATGTGCACAATACCCCACTTACTGCCAGTAACTTAAGATTAGCAAAGACTTAATCACTGCAAAGTATAACTGGAAAATAAATATGATTTTTAAACAAATTTGATAAAAAGAGAATGACTCACATTATAAGCATGCAGATTTATACGGGCAGAGTTTAGCCTACTGGTTAGCCTTGATATTGCAGATTTATAAAGGCAGAGCTTAGCCTATTGATTAGTCTTGTAACCTAGTGCACACAAACTCGGTAAGTAACTAATACAACATTTACGATAACTCATGAGATTAAAACCCTCACGACAAATGACAAAGTAGAATCACTTAAACATCCATCGGATTCACAACGAATGACAGAGTGTTCCCCGAGTTCGGGTGGTACTCAAACATCCTGTCGGAATCACGACTAATGACGAAGGATAACATTTAAACATCCTGTCGGATAGTTTCAATCGATCGGACATTGAATCGTAGCAGCGATCAAGTTAATACCCGGTATCGTAGCAGCATTCTAGCTAGTGTGTGTTTGGTAGTAATCAGAAGATAACTTGATGCACGAATTGAATTTCTTCGTCGTTCCAACGCCAAAATGCAAGTCCCGCACCCCTCTATTTATACTGAGAAATTGACCCCATCGCGTGGCGCGAGGGGTCCACGTGGTTGCGTCGCGTGGCGCTACGGGTCACATTTTATCATAGGGTTGCCACGTGTGTTTCTAGCCTAGCTGAGTCGAAGGAAATTGAAAATTCGATTTTGACAACAAACTGTGAAGATAATCGTCAATGGGGAATACCCCCCCTGAGTTTTAGGGGCCCTGATCCTGATTCTGATTGTTATAAAAATTTTAGGGTTTATACAGAATCACTTGGGGTTTTAATTAGGGTTTCTTATATAATAAGAAATAATAGTTTTGGTGAGAGTTGTTATGGTTTGGGATAAAAGGGAATAAAACGGTGAGAAAAGAGAATGGACCCATTTTGTAACTTTAGGGTTCAACTAGAAAACCTTCTGGTAGAAATTTTGGGTATAACTTCTCAGCTATTTAAAAATATATAATGCACTCGTGTTAAGTATAGTACCCCTCATTCAACCTTGTCCCTATGTCATGAGACAGAACCCCAATGAACCTAGTCGGGCAGAGCCTTGACATGCATTTAAGGGGCTCAGATCAATCGGAAAGGGTAGCGGTGATCGGGAGTTAAAATACTTAAAACGGGACAGAGCATTTTTATTAAAAAAAATAGATATATATATGAATAGAAAAGAAGGGAAAGGCGACACAGGAGATGATCACTTTGAATGCTCTAGGTTCTATATATATATCTATCCTCCACTTGTGGTGGAGTGGTGGAAAGGATTTTGGTTTCTTAGGAGACCAAGGTTCGATCCCCACCCACTACATTTGGGGGAGGGCAATGAACGGGGGGAGAACCAGGTTTCCAGGTTCGAATCCCGGGAGCCAACCCGAGTTTTCTACTACAGTGCATTTACTCCAGCGGGTCGCTTGTCATACAGGCGGTCGGCTCGTGTGGAGGGTGCAACTCCTGTCAAGTGGCAGGGGGCTGGAAATTTTCTCGGGGAGAGCCAAGCTCCCATTGCTACCGAAGCGTGGACCCGGTTAAGACAACATAGTCTTCGGGACAGTAGTGGGGCGGGCCTGCGTTTAGTGGGTGTGATATTACCGTCTGTTGTGAAACTCACCTCTCAAAAAAAAAAAGGTTCTATATATATATATATACTAAATGAAGATTCCTTTATTGGATTACACGTTTCTTTTCAAATTGACGAGTCTTTAAAAATTTTTATTATTATTTTATTTTAATTCTTAATATCTCGACACCTATCTTTCTTTTAATTGTTGCATTTCATGTGTTGTGTACACGTACACTTTCCATGCAAAGTTAGATTTATTTCTTTTATTATTTTATTTTATATATTGATTTTAAATGAAAAAATATTATATATAAAGAATAGGGGACACGAAATTGAAAAGAGGAACATGACAGGTTACCTTAGGATTTCATTTGTTAAAATTTATTAATATTATTATTATTTTATTAATTTATATATTATAATTAGTTTAATTGGTTTACTTCTTTGGCGCGTATAACATCTAAAATATGACATTTTATAAAATAATAAATATGTTATTAGAACGAGAATATTTTCGTCTACATTTTGAACCAAGTTTTATTAAAAACGGAGTAGGTCCAAAATACAATGTATTTTTATAGTTTAATTATTAAACTGTTCCTGGGCCCGTCCAGGTACTTCATATTTCTTACAGTCAACTTACCCGTAAGCTACCTGTCTAATAATATAAGTTTTAATATACTTTTATTTTATTTAGAAAGGTCACCCATATACATGCCAATTAATTAATATAATATTTCAACTAACTATATAAAATAGTGTTTAAAACTATTTGGGTTGAATATTTATATTAAAAATAAACTAGTTACTAATTACTAGTGGTTAATAAATTTAACCAAACCTATAATTCTTATATAAAAATATGAATGTTACATCCTCCCCACCTTGTTTTAAATCTCGTCCTCGAGATTTGGGTTATGATATTTCTTTTAGACTTATCTCATATTTTAGTCAATAAAAACAATATTAAGGTAGATGACACAAAATTAAAATATCAAATTTTGTGAATACGAGTTGTACAATAAGTAGGATTCAATGGTTCAACTGAATTAGTTCAAGAAATCGATGACAAACGAATGAGATAAAATGATATAATTTCCAAGGTTCAAGCCAAACGAGATATATGATCAAGAGATGTCTAAATTGAGTGTTTACAAGGTGTGAATGAATTTTAGAATCAATAAAATATACGGTCAAAAGAAAACTTACTTTGATTGTCAACTGAGGAAGACTTAGAATCGACAGGTTCAAAATGAAATAAAAGCATGAAAATGATTTGTCAAATATTGAATTATGATATGAGAAAATCAATGTGCTGAGATGAGTGAATTGCAAGAATACACGAAAAGACAATAAAGTTAGTGTATTATTGTCTTAATACATAATTGCATTAAGACGATTTTAATCAAAATGTTCGATCAAAGATAGGTGATATTTTAGTTTATTAAATACCTTTTCCTTTTATGTTATCATAAAGTAAAATAAATTAATATAGATAGTTTTAAAATATCAAAACCCGTGGTAATTTCGACAAAATATCCTAGAACTTACGATTATCATTTTTTTTATTAATATGATATATGTTTTATTAATATGTTTATCCAAATATCCTAGAACTTACGATTATCAATTTTTTTTATGATGAGTTGAAAGACAGATGTGGTTTTGAATGATTCGAATGATTGTGATTAGCCCAAGCTATAAGTTTATACAATATCGCAAGGTGTCGTAATGATTAAAATAGTTCAATAATTATGGTGATCGAACAAATTCACTGTGTAATCAACTGAAAGCTTTTAATGAAAATTCTAGGGGTTTATGTCTCTGATCTACATAATTCTTTTTGTCGATATTGATACATAATATTTCTATAAGTATTTAATAGTTGTGAAATATTAAACAAGATGAACAATTACTTATAAATATAAAATGTCTTGTCCATGAATATTTAGACAGTTATTTAGATAATTTTATTCGTCCCTCTAATTCTTGTATTGTTTTATGAAAATATGTCTTCTCCTTACAGTACAAAGTATATATATAAAAAAAAATTATATATAATTTAAATTTTACTAAATAAGTATGATGAACTAATTTATATACATTAACTAGTCATTATCATGGTTGGATATTGGTTACTGCTGCCTTGTTTAAACATAGGTGATCAGTCCATGCCTAACTAAGGCTAGGCTATCCAATACCTGCCCTTGACAATAACCCTAGTACCTAAAAATAATACTAACACTACTACTATTAATATATTATTACTAATAATAAAACTAATATTAATTATCAAAAATAAATAACTAAACATAAACTTAAATGAGAGTATACCTCAAACAAAATTTTATACATATATATAAAAATATAAATTCTTTACCTCAATGGTTTTAACAAGAATTTTTAAATATAGTAATACTATATTGTAAATTAGATAATTACTTATGTAAGTTTCCATATATAATCAATTAAATTTAAAAAAAAATTAGAAATTCATTGACTCGATATCAAAGTGTCATCGTTTTACAAAAACGCGGTTTATAATGCAAAGATCAAATATAGCGGAATGATATTTGAGTTTTGTTAAAACAACGACTTAAAATGAAGCCCTCCAGTGGTCTTCATAAATTAAACGAACCACATGTGCAACAAACAGTACATGTGTAATGTGTGGATTTACCAAGAAATGAAATAGATCAATATTCGTTACTATGAAAGAAATTCTCATGGAATGATGACCATTAGGGGAAGTAGAAACGTGAAAGTCAACTCTTTATATGCAGAAATCAGAATTTCAACGAAAGAAATATAAGAGCTTTATCTGGAATTTCGTGTGATAACCGTTGTTAAGTGACATTACCAGGGAATGTCAAATAAAATGAAATAGGGAATTTGCAAAAGTGTGTGTCTCCTTTTTCAGTGATAGTAATTATGACTTTGATTAGACTGTGCACCGATGGTTGTGAAATCTTGTTTCAACGTACCTCAGCGAGATTCATTTCGTTTATAGGATCACGTGGCAAAGTGCTGCTTTTAGTTCTTCTACTGACGGAATTAGCATTGGTATCATCGTGCCTAAATTTATCTTTTCCAAAGGTCTAGCCTTGGAAGTCGTGTGTGATATATTTTAACGTCTGTGGACGTATAATTTAAGTTTCATGTGTTTTCTTGTGCACTAGCACAATTTTACATACTTCTTACTTTCGTTAATAGCTTATGGTAACTCATTTGGAAATTCTTATACTTTTGATGGTATCCCAACTTAATGGGTTTCTATAGTTATTATTGTCGCTCGAGTTACGAGGTAGATGATCAAACGAAATAATGTTTGATATCGATATATGTAAGAGATTTTTGATAAAAGAATCTAGAATTATTATTGACACATATGCTTGTGCTTTATTCCAAATTATCAATCCTTAGGGTTTTTTTTTTTTTTTTTTGATTTCCTTATAGATATACATATCTATATAATCATATATTTCACATGCTATAATATACATACCCTTCATAAGGTCAATGTATTTAACAGATTCTTATTTCAACAAATAGGTCAAATATCAGGTCATGATACTATTTAGGGAAATCTTGTCACTTATTTGACATATTATATACCCCGTCTTATCCGGTTCTCGCCGGAGAGGTAACTTCAGTATATCCGGACAAGCTGGAGAGTCTGCTACACCATATCCAGTCTTGTCGGAGAAAATTTTATATTTCCCATAAATAGTATTTTTAAAAGTGCCTCTTTTATTAGGCTTTTATCCAGAATTAGAGAAATTTGTATTCCCGTAACATATATTATTCTAGACCAAGTAATATCAATAAGCAACAATTAATAGCAATTAAGTGCTATTGCCTGCAATGTTCTAATCGTCATTCTTACTGCATACCAAAATTCATCATAATTTATTTACACAAGTACTTAGATTATCTCGAAGCTTATACTAAGGCATCTTTTCTTAAGTTCAAGTCTAAATGCTATCATGTGTGCTACCAGTTAATAGCAATCTCCTAACTCTTTTATATAAGCTTAGGTATTATTATCACAACACTTATTGGCTTAAAGCAGTGGCTCTGATACCACCTTCTGTCACGACCCCCGACCCACCCTGGACGGAATCGGGAGCCGCGAACAGCCAAGAGGTACCGGTGATTATTTTGAAAAATATTGCAGCGGAAATTTCATCAAGACCGTGAGTTAGGAAAAATATCAGAGTTTAGAAAACACTGGATTTTATTTATTAAATAGATGGGATAAACCCATGTCTTACAAAGGTAGCATTAATAAGGGATTAGCCCAATTACATAAAACAATATTTCTTAATTTGATTTAATTAATAAAATAATCCACTTCTTGAAGCCCTTCAGTGCCGGATCCAACTCTTACTCCAATCTACTGTAATTACCTGAAACGCGTTTTAAAAAGGTTTTGTCAGCAGGAAATACTGGTGAATCATTCTATTTACTAAAATGACACGTTTGTTATAATTTACAGTATTAAGAGTTTTTACATTTGCCCCGTATCTTATAATTAGCTGGTTCAGTTGCCACTCGACCGGATCTATGACTGTGGTCATACCACTATTGGGTCATGTCACCCAATAGTGATGTATATCACTAATTAGGCTCGCCCACCTAAAGTGATAAAAACAGTAGTAATGTGCACAATACCCCACTTACTGCCAGTAGCTTAAGATTAGCAAAGACTTAATCACTGCAAAGTATAACTGGAAAATAAATATGATTTTGTAAACAAATTTGATAAAAAGAGAATGACTCAAATTATAAGCATGCAGATTTATACGGGCAGAGTTTAGCCTACTGGTTAGCCTTGATATTGCAGATTTATACAGGCAGAGCTTAGCCTATTGATTAGTCTTGTAACCTAGTGCACCCGAACTCGGTAAGTAACTAATACAGCATTTACGATAACTCACGAGATTAAAACCCTCACGACAAATGACAAAGTAGAATCACTTAAACATCCATCGGATTCACAACGAATGACAGAGTATTCCCCGAGTTCGGGTGATACTCAAACATCCTGTCGGAATCACGACTAATGACGAAGGATAGCATTTAAACATCCTGTCGGATAGTTTCAATCGATCGGACATTGAATCGTAGCAGCAATCAAGTTAATACCCGGTATCGTAGCAGCATTCTAGCTAGTGTGTGTTTGGGAGTAATCAAAAGATAACTTGATGCACGAATTGAATTTCTTCGTCGTTCCAACGCCAAAATGCAAGTCCCACACCCCTCTATTTATACTGAGAAATTAACCCCCTCGCGTGGCTTGAGGGGTCCACGTGGTTGCGTCGCGTGGCGCGACGGGTCACATTTTATCATAGGGTTGCCACGTGTGTTTCTAGCCTAGCTGAGTCGACGGAAATTGAAAATTCGATTTTGACAACCAACTGTGATGATAATCATCTATGGGGAATACCCCCCCCCCCCTGAGTTTTAGGGGCCCTGATCCTGATTCTGATTGTTATAAAAATTTTAGGGTTTATAAAGAATCACTTGGGGTTTTAATTAGGGTTTCTTATATAATAAGAAATAATAGTTTTGGTGAGAGTTGTTATGGTTTGGGATAAAAGGGAATAAAACGGTGAGAAAAGAGAATGGACCCATTTTGTAACTTTAGGGTTCAACTAAAAAACCTTCTGATAGAAATTTTTGGTATAACTTCTCAGCTATTTAAAAATATATAATGCACTCGTGTTAAGTATAGTACCCCTCATGCAACCTTGTCCCTATGTCACGAGACAGAACCCCAATGAACTTAGTCAGGCAGAGCCTTGACATGCGTTTAAGGGGCTCAGATCAATCGGAAAGGGTAGCGGTGATCGGGAGTTAAAATAGTTAAAACGGGACAGAGCATTTTTATTAAAAAAATAGATATATATATGAATAGAAAAGAAGGGAAAGGCGACATAGGAGATGAGCACTTTGAATGCTCTAGGTTCTATATATATATATACTAAATGAAGATTCCCTTATTGGATGACACGTTTCTTTTCAAATTGATGAGTCTTTAAAAATTTTTATTATTATTTTATTTTAATTCTTAATATCTCGACACCTATCTTTCTTTTAATTGTTGCATTTCATGTGTAGTGTACACGTACACTTTCCATGCAAAGTTAGATTTATTTCTTTTATTATTTTATTTTTTATATTGATTTTAAATGAAAAAATATTATATATAAAGAATAGGGGACACGAAATTGAAAAGAGGAACATGACAGGTTACTTTAGGATTTCATTTGTTAAAATTTATTATTATTATTATTATTTTATTAATTTATATATTATAATTAATTTAATTGGTTTACTTCTTTCGCGCGTATAACATCTAAAATATGACATTTTATAAAATAACAAATACGTTATTAGAACGAGAATATTTTCGTCTACATTTTGAACCAAGTTTTATTAAAAATGGAGTAGGTCCAAAATACAATGTATTTTTATAGTTTAATTATTAAACTGTTCCTGAGCCCGTTCAGGTACTTCATATTTCTTACAGTCAACTTACCCGTAAGCTACATGTCTAATAATATAAGTTTTAATATACTTTTATTTTATTTAGAAAGGTCACCCGTATACAGGCCAATTAATTAATATAATATTTCAACTAACTATATAAAATAGTGTTTAAAACTATTTGGGTTGAATATTTATATTAAAAATAAACTAGTTACGAATTACTAGTGGTTAATAAATTTAACCAAACCTATAATTCTTATATAAAAATAGGAATGTTACACCTACTTAGAGCCTGCGAGGCGTTCTGTCTCGCTTAGCTCCTCACCTTCATACCACGATTCTTTCGGGCTCCATCAAGGCAACGAGTCCGACCATTCACGCCATTCCTACTTCCCGTTGCAGCGGTCGGGTTCTCACCGCGCCTTTCAGGACCCGACCTCGTTCTTTCAGAGCCGGTTTAACCAGGAAAACGTGAGTGAAGAACCAATGGGCTATAACCCATTGGGACCAGAAGACCACACCTTCCTGGAGCCTAGGATATGGATATGGAAGAGGATCCAGATCCAGAGCCTGCCGAGCCGCCAACTGGGACGCCACCTACCCTTGGGAGTTTACTCCTCCTTACAACCCACCTCAACAGCAGCAGCATGATCCCTCTGAGGATTCACGTTTTCAGGTGGTTACGCCACCGCCACCGCTTCCGCTAGAGCAGCAACAACCTCAGGAGCCACCGAGGCGGAGAAGATTAGGTGCACGGATGTCCGTGCGAGGGGGATTTCATTTCAGCACTCCCCAACACAGCAGCAACAGCCACTACCCGCCGCTGTATGAAGACCCACAGATTGGTGGGCCTTCAAACCCAGTTTCAGAGGTCGACTCTCCGCCAGTCGCACCACCACCACCACATGTGGGTTTTGATAACCCAATACCTTCTTACTCCGGTGCAGCGGCGTATAACCCTTTTGAGCAGCCAGCCCATACTGGATACAACTACTACAATGCCCCTGATGTTGACCCGTACCTTGTAGCGGCAAACTACAATGCTCTTCATCCTGAAGGGCCCTACGGAGCCTCCTACCAGACTGGGTACCCGGCCTATGGGTATCAGTACCCACCATCTCCTCAACCTCTGCAGCCGCAGCAGCCGCCACCGATCCAACCACCGCAGCAGCAGGAGATCCTTCAAAGGTTGAACCAGGTGGAACGGGATGTTCAGGTGGAGCGTAGAAGCCGTCGGGGTCTACTTAAGGGTTTGGCTAATTTAATTAAAGGGAAGAGCAGAAGGGATTATTGAAGATTCCTTATTATTTGTTTTGTAATTTTCAAATTTCAATTAAGTCACAGTGTGGACATCTATTTATGTATTCAGTCCTTGCGAGGACTTGTATTTTCGTTTTAGCCCCTGTGTGGGCAAGTTATTTATGTAAAAGTCCCGTTTAGGGCACCTATGTACTCCTTCTTAATTTAGTGGAATGTTTAAGTTCAAAATTTCATTTTATCATTATATGTATAAATATATTATATGAAATAAATTAACATAAAACATTTCATTTTATATTGATCTGCCAATAAATATTAAAGGCAAAACCTAGCCTATGTGTCATATTAAGACAGGGCCATGATGGTAGTTCCTTTTTAAGATTCAATTTCTTGTTAACATCTGAAAACATGTTAACACTCCTGGCAAATGTGATTCGATAAAATCACATAAGTCATCCTTATACTGGATTCTTCCAATTTCTTTCATTGTTATTTAAAACATCCATTAGTGATGTAGTGCCTACGGGCCATATTTATTGTCCTTTGAGACGAAAGACAGTTGTAGTCTACGACTCCCTGTCAAGAAAAGGGATGAACTATGTTCAAACCTAAATGCCTTGATTTTATAAAATCATGGATTATGAATTAAAATTGTCCTTGTGACTGGGCCTTTTGTATGCCACCCTATTGTCCTAAATGAATTATAACTGGGATAAAATATAATGAAAATTTAAATAAATTAAATTAACCAATATGGTTTATAGTTACCATGGTTAATGAATTGCCATAAATGATAATTCCATAATAAACTCCTGAATGAATCATTGTCGATATTTTATGTAGCATTCAAGCTACATGGCTGGATCAGATGAGGTTAACAGCCACCCGAGGGAGAATAATGATACTACCAGAGTTAATGTAGCTAGTGCGGAACTGCAGGCATTAATAGATAATGCCGTTACTCAAGCTCTTGACAGACAGTTTAATGAATCAAGTGGTACCCGCGTCAAAACCCAGTCTGTACCACATTCAAAACCACCCTCTAAGACTCATACAGCTCGCAAGAGTGAATCTCATCACTCATCGAATAAGGGGAGTGTTCCATCTAAGAAGATCGTGCTCAATCAAGAGCTACATGTTAAGGCTTGTTCTTATAAGTATTTTATCTCCTGCAAGCCCAGGGATTTCACAGGAGAGAAAGGAGCCATCGATTGTATGACGTGGCTCGATGAGATGGACATTGTGGTTGATATTAGTGGTTGTGCCGAACAGGACATTGTGAAGTTTGTGTCACAATCGTTTAAAGGAGAAGCTCTAGCTTGGTGGAGGTCACTGATCCAAGCTACAGGGAAGATTCCGTTATACAACTTGACTTGGGAGCAGTTTGTTGCTCTAATCAAAGAAAATTTTTGTCCTCAACATGAAGTTGAGAAGATTAAGACTGACTTCTTGACATTGGTTATGAAGAACTTGGACTGTCAGGTGTATCTCACGAGCTTCAACACTATGTCACGATTGGTTCCATACTTGGTCACACCGGAACCGAAACGTATAGCTCGATTTATTGGAGGTTTAGCCCCGGAGATTAAGGAAAGTGTGAAAGCATCAAGACCTACTACCTTTAGGTCAGTGGATGATCTGTCGTTATCTCTTACTCTTGATGTGGTCAGGCAGAGATCACTTAGGAATTCTGAAGAGGGGAAAAGGAAATGTGAGGATGAGAGCTCACACCGTTCTGATAAGAAACATAAGGGGAACTCTGATCACAAGAAGAGTTCAGGGTTCAAGAAGGATAACCAACAGTTGGGTGAAAAACCCAGGTGTAAAACCTGCAAGAAGCGTCATCTAGGGAAGTGCAGGTTCAAATCGAAATCCCAATCACAGCCCAGAGCTTGTGGGATCTGCAAATCAAGTGAGCATAAAACGTTAGATTGCAAGAAGATAAAGGATGCGACTTGTTACAACTGTAACGAGAAAGGGCATATCAAGTCCAACTGCCCAAAGTATGCAAAGAAGCCTGAAGAAGGTAAAAAGACCAACGCTCGGGCCTTTCAAATGAATGCTCAGGAGGCCATTCAAAACGACAACGTGATAACAGGTACCTTTCTTATCAATGATGTTTATGCAAGGGTATTGTTTGATTCGGGTGCAGATAAGTCGTTTGTGGAAAATAAATTTTGTAAGTTATTAAATTTTCCTTTTAAAACCCTAAGCATAAAGTACGAAGTAGAATTAGTCGAATGTACCATAGAAACTGCTTCAACCGTGTTAGATGGATGTTTTATATCCATTAGGAACCACTATTTTCCATTATCTTTGCTTCCTTTGAAACTAGCTGGATTCAACATAGTAATAGGCATGGACTGGTTATCTCAAAACCAAGCTCAGATCGTTTGTGACAAGAAGCAAGTGGAGTTCAAAATTGACAATATTCCTCGAGCAGCACCAGTTGCAAGAGCACCTTACCGGTTGGCACCAACTGAGATGAAAGAGTTAAGAATTCAGTTGGATGATTTATTGGCAAAAGGTTTTATTCGACCTAGTTCATCTCCTTGGGGAGCACCGATTCTTTTTGTGAAGAAAAAGGATGGATCGATGCGTCTATGCATCGATTATCGCGAGCTAAACAAGGTTACAATCAAGAACAGATATCCATTGCCCAGGATCGACGATCTGTTCGATCAGCTTCAAGGAGCAAGTTACCTCTCCAAGATTGATTTAAGGTCAGGTTACCATCAGCTGAAGGTTAGGGAGGAAGATGTGCATAAGACTGCATTCAGAACTCGTCATGGTCGTTACGAGTTCTTGGTGATGCCTTTCGGGCTTACTAATGCACCAGCACCGTTCATGGATCTCATGAATCGCTTTTGTAAACCCTATTTGAACAAGTTAGTCATTGTTTTTATTGATGCCATACTCATTTACTCAAAGAATCAGACTGGTCATGAAAAACACCTTCGATGTATCCTTAAACTTCTTCAGCAAGAGAAGTTCTACGCCAAGTTTTCAAAATGTGAGTTTTGGCTTCGTGAAGTCCAATTTCTTAGACATATGGTTAGCGGGCGTGGTATCCAGGTGGATCCTGCTAAGATTGAAGCCATCATGAATTGGCAAGAACCGAAGACGCCCACAGGGATTCGCAGCTTCTTGGGTCTAGCAGGATACTATAGGCGTTTTATTGAAAATTTTTCAAGAATTGCAGCACCCCTGACTTCATTGACTCGAAAGAATATAAATTTTGATTGGGGTCCTAAGCAACAAGAATTCTTTGAGATTCTTAAGCAAAAGTTGAGCAATGCTCCGGTTTTGACACTGCCTGAAGGAATTGAAGAGTTTGTGGTATACTGCGACGCATCACATACTGGAATGGGTTGTGTACTCATACAAAGAGGCAAGGTCATTGCCTATGCCTCACGACAATTAAAGGTGCACGAAAGGAATTACACCACCCACGATTTGGAATTGGGTGCCGTTGTGTTTGCACTAAAACTTTGGAGGCATTATTTATATGGTACAACGTGTGTGATATATTCTGATCATAAAAGCCTTCAACATTTGTTCAACCAGAAGGATCTGAACATGAGATAGCGTCGATGGATGAAGACACTGAACGACTACGATTGTGAAATCCGATATCATCCAGGCAAGGCGAATGTGGTTGCCGATGCCTTGAGCCGAAAAGAAAGAGTCAAGCCTATTAGAATCAATGCCAAGAGCATTGAATTGAAGAATAGCTTGAATGAAAGGTTGTTAGCCACTCAAAAGGGAGCTATATTAGAAGCTAACTATCCGAATGAAAATTTGGGAGTAACTGCTGAACAGTTATCAAATGGCAAGGATGGAATCCTAAGACTAAACGGACGAATATGGGTTCCAATCTATGGAGGACTTAGGGATGTGATTCTTCAAGAAGCCCATAGCTCCAAATATTCTGTTCATCCTGGCTGTGATAAGATGTACCAGGATTTAAAGGCAAATTATTGGTGGATAGGTTTGAAGAAATCTATAGCCACTTATGTGGCCAAATGTTTGACGTGCGCGCAAGTTAAAGCCGAACACCAGAAGCCGTCAGGTTTGCTGCAACAGCCTGAACTTCCCACCTAGAAGTGGGAAATGGTAACCATGGATTTTATCACAAAGTTACCGAAAATAAAGCGAGGAAATGATACTATTTGGGTTATAGTCTACAGGTTGACTAAGTCAGCCCACTTCTTACCTATTAAGGAAACTCACAGCTCTGACAGGTTAGCTCAGCTGTACGTGGATGAGATTGTATCTCTTCACGGAGTGCCAGTGTCTATCATCTCTGATAGGGATACGAGATTTACATCGCATTTTTGGAAAATCTTTCAACAATCCCTAGGCACTCGATTAAATTTCAGCACTGCATATCATCCTCAGACGGATGGCCAAAGCGAGTGTACGATTCAAACGCTCGAGGATATGCTATGAGCTTGTGTTATTGATTTAGGTGCAAGTTGGGATGATCATTTTCCGTTGATTGAATTTTCGTACAATAATAGCTATCATGCGAGTATTCAAACAGCACCTTTCGAAGCTTTGTATGGAAGAAAGTGTAGGACGCCAGTTTGTTGGGCGGAAGTTGGAGATGTCCAACTAACAGGACCTGATATAGTCCTGGAGAGGATCGATAAGATTGTGCAGATACGCGATCCTCTCAAAGCTGCCAGGGATAGGCAGAAAAGCTACGCAGATAAAAGGCGTAAACCTCTGAAATTCGAGGTAGGTGACAAAGTGTTACTTATGGTATCACCCTGGAAAGGGGTAATGCGTTTTGGCAAGAAGGGCAAGTTGAGCCCTAGATACATAGGACCATTCGAGATCATCGAATGTGTCGGAACTTTAGCTTACAAGCTAAATCTGCCAGAAGAACACAGTGGAATACATAATGTCTTTCACATCCGCAACTTAAAGAAATGTCTAGCCAATGAGTCGCTAGCAATGTCACACAAGGACGTGCAGATAGATGAAAGTCTGAATTTCGTTGAAAAACCTTTATCGATCGAGGATCGACAGGTTAAGAAGCTTCGAAAGAAGTGTGTGCCGATCGTGAAGGTTAAATGGGATGCTCGAAGAGGCCCAGAATACATGTGGGAGGTTGAATCCACAATGAAACAGAAGTACCCTCATTTATTTCAGTAAATCTCGAGGTCGAGATTTCTTTTAAGGGGGTGAGGATGTAACACCTCGTAAAATCACGACCAATATAATGAAGAAACGTGTCATGGGCTTAAACGTGTAAGGATTTATTTTCGAGGGACTGAAATTGTTAAACAATGTAAATATGTAAGTAAAAGGGATCCAAAGTGTCAACATGCCATTCTTGTGCCTCTGATTGACCTCACACGACGTTCGTATTCTTTAACGAATAATTTATCGAACTTAAAAAGTCGTTTGTGCTTAAAATAAGGATCTTATAAAGCATAGGGGTTAAAAGTGTCAACATGTTGAAAGTAACCTCTGAGTGACCTTTTAACGATCCCAAAAACATTGTAATAATTATATATTTTTCCCTCAAGAATATCTAATGTTAATTTTGTGGAGCCTCGATGAGTACAAGACTTTTCGGGTGATCGTACAACTAACCGGGAGCTTAACGGAGTTAGTTTATGACCCAAGGTCCTTGAAAGTTAACTATGGTGGTCCAAAATGCAATAAATGAAAGTTAAAAAGAGTTTAAATGGACCAGGGACCAAAAATGCAAAGTTTAAAAGATTTTTCCCGGTATACAAGATCCTCGCGGGCCGCGTAAGCCCAGACCTAGGCTTACGCGAGCCGCGTGAAAGTGCCAGTAACAGACAGATAAGAACAGCTGCAAGTTCAGCCTGTTCCACCACCTTAGAAAGCTTGTTTTTGATTCCAGGGACTGAGCCAACAGATTTTCATGCAATAGGGACACCTGGAATCATCAGGAATCATTTATAGGGGCATGTGAAGTGATATTGTGAAGTAAAATTGGCTATATAAGCACTTGTTGTTGCACTTGTTCATTTGCACACTCAAATTTCTCATTCAAATTCATTCTCTGGAGTCCCTTGGAGCTCTAGGAAGCTTTCATTTGTTGTATTTTCGTGCAAAGTACTCTTATAAGTAATATTAGCCTCTTAAGTTCAAGTTTTATTAGTTTAATGACCAAAAGTCAAAGCCATCGTAATTAAGCTTTGACTTAGTGATTAATCACTAATGGTCCAGCCATTATTCGAATTGAAAGTGGCTATGATTTGGTAATTATGTAGGTAATTAACCCTTAAAAGGGCACCTACTGATTCTCACTCTAACTTGGTTAATTGTCGGGTCAAACTTAATATTCAAAAGTCAACAGAAGCTATTTTTGCAAATAAATTCATAACTTGCAATGCAGAGGTTATGGAACATGTTTTAACATTAAAATAACTTGGTAAATGATATAAGAACATGTTTAGGCATGTTCAACCCGACAATTCTGAGTTTAGGATCGGTTCGGAACCGAAAGTCGCAACAGTAGACTTTTGCTTTGACTTTCAGTTCTGACCCGATTTAGCTTAGTTTAGATATGCCTTAGGATTCCATTAGGACCATATTACATGTTAGTATAACCCTCTGAGATTATACAATATGGTTCCTTTGTAATCCTAGTTCATTGCATGTTTCCGTTAAATGCTTAAAAGTTGACCATTATGCCCTTTTGATATTAAAACGAGATTTTTGAAAATGTGAGAGGACAAAAACCTTTATTACTAATTGATGAACATGTCCTAAAAATTTGACATGAGTTTGAGGTCTAAATTAGGAGTTGTGCTCGATATCGTAAATTGAAGCCGTTTTATTAATTAAACGGCATTTTTGGCATAAAACCTATTTAAACCCAAAATTTTGACACCAAACCTTTTACCCACTGATTTAATATAATATTTTGGGATTTTTGGAGATTTTTATTAATTTTAAACTGATCATAACTTGGGGTTCTTACTTGGATTCGGTAATTGATGGTTATACCATTTTTACTAATAAAATGAGTTCTACATAACATTTTGATACCAAATCTTTTTCTACTGATTTCATATGTTAAATAAAATGTTTTAAGCCTTCTGGACTGATAAAAATCTCAGTTTTCCTTATATAACCTGAAAATCGCCTAAAACCGACTTTTTACGTGTTTTAAACACATAGTATGGGCTTAAACTATGTTTAACATTTACGACCCATTACCTACTGATGTTATAAGTAAATTTTTATACTTTAATAGTAAGTAAAAGTTTTGAAATCAGATTTCCAAATTTGACCCTTAAAGCTTATGTGAAATGACCAAAATGCCCTTTCGGTGCATAGTTTGGCCATAGATGATAAATTTCACATATGTTTAATATCTTACTGATATAACCTAATAAAATAAATATTTTTACTGTTCATTTTAGATCCAAACCTCAGATTGTCATTTAACCTCTTTTATAATCTTTAAAATGACCAAAAATACCCCTACGGGGCTTAAATTGATTTTAAATTTGTTTTGGGCATAATGGAATGTATCCTACTGATATCGTAACACATTTTAAGCATAATAACTTAGGGAACCTGTTCATGACTCATTTGGTTACCCGTTATGCATTTTTCGCGTTCAGTGCGGTTTATATGACTAGTTTGCATAAATTGACCAAAACGGGTCAAATCTTATCATTTTTACCTAAAAATCCAGAATGTCTTTAGTTTACCCATATTATACAAGTCTTCATACTTGTCGGGTCTAAATCACATTCTAATCCGGTCTTCGCTTAATCTTGCGTTTTGAACCGTAAACCTTTCTTTAAAACTAACCAGTCTAAGTTTAAATTTAAGTAAGACCCGTTAGGAATCTAATAGGTTATTAAAACCTTCGTTCCAGATTTAGGAACCCAGTAAAAGATATTTTCACTTGCTGATTTTTATACGGCTGAGGTAAATTTGTATTTTTGCTCAGGTAAATACTTTTAACTTATTTTCCCTTATACGGGCTTGGGGTACGGTATTTAATAATACCGCTTGGTCGGGTATTGAATCTTTAATCATATGAAGGTTAAATCATTGAGATAACCCGTTTAATCTGTTTTGTTTGTATTAAGCCTTTGGGGGGTTAATGACCATGTCCTGGATATCCTCGGCTCATTCATTGAAATGGCCACGACTTAAGCACATGGTGTAGGCAAACACCTGCCGGTGCGTATGTAAAATGATATACCTGCTTGTTCGAGAATAACTTACCGTGGGTTATATTATGTGGTGTGTCTATTAATCTTTAACCCGGTATTAAACCCGGGCTACTGAACGTATAACAAACATATAATTCTTTTACAAGTTTATTTTTAAATAATTATCCCAAGTTATAAAAGAATATCTGTGCCTTGTGCATTTAAGTCAATTTTATAAACACTTTTCAAAAGAGTCCGTTAATTGTATTTACCAGTGTAAACTGACGTATTTTCTAAAAAGGTTAAGTGCAGGTACTAAGCATAATGGGCTGGAACTCCTGAGTGAATAAATAAAAAGTATTGCAAGCTTTTATCACTTTAAATCTGATGAACAATATCTCTTTTGTTTTGATCTGCCTGTGGATCCACTTTACAACCGTTATGTAATAAATTATATTACTTTCATTCGGTTTGTAATATTTTACTTTAGACTTCCGCTGTGCATTAAACTGTGATTATTTGTCTATGATGATATCAACTACGTCACGATACTCTCCACCGGGCCCACCGGTAATACGTGGAAATATCTGGGGTGTGACACTCATGCACTGCAAAATATGATTACGTGTGCACCCGTAATGATAAATTGCCTTACATGGTCCTCCGGAATCCTCCTGTTCTGAGCTTTTGATCAATTGAAAAAGAATCACTCAACAGACTATCACTTAGATAACTTTGTTTGGGTGTGTCCTCACTTGCAGGTAGCCACATGAACGTGTCGACCTGGACTTCGAGAAAATAGTCCTCCAACCATCGAGGCCTTGGTAAGTAGAAACATTTTGGCGAGCCGCTACTCCAATAGGCGTTCCCAACTTGTCGGTGTGAGTGACTGGTGTGGAAGCAGGGACTAATAGATCACAAAAAAATGGCAATGTGATGATCTTAGACCGATGGTTGCCTATATCATCGAAAATACACGGTTAAGGTAGAGAGTGAGGACGAAAAATTTGTGATAGCAATTACCCGCACGGGAAACGCAAGGCGTATCACGCAATGTGGATGCATATGCATATGCAAATGCACTAACTATGTTCATGAATGAAAGAAATAATTATATAACACCTAATAATATTGTAATTAGTCTTATTCCTTCAATAATATATATATTTTAGTTTTGTTTACCAAGTGTAACTATTCCGTGCATCACACAGGAAACACAATACTTATATATGTTTAAATACACAATATTAACTTAATGCTTTGGCAACATTTGGAATTCCATAATTAACTCCTAGACGTTCTTTATGTATTTAAACTCTTAATAGTCTAAGTCCCTAATGAAAATGAGGTTAGAGCCTAGGTATCCCTATAGAAACCTAATTCACTAAAACCTATGGCTCTAATACCAATCTATCACACCCCTAAATCTTGGGGTAAACTAATTGGTATCTTCTTTGCACTGCAGAAGTTATTAATAAAAAAATAAGACTTAAGAAAGCAAAGTTCTCTAAAATACAATGTATTCTACAAAAGATTGCTTTATAGATAGTGAACGTCATTCTATAATAATCTAATAGTCTTATAGGGTTTCCCAAACCGTAATGATCCATCTATTCCAACCGTTCTGTTGCCTGAAGCTATAACCTAAGAAAACACGCTTAAAAAATGTCAACATAAAGTTGCTAAGTGCACAGGTTTTGATAAATAAAATTTCTGATACAATTTTTCCAAAGAAATGTTGATCAAAGTTAATTTCTAAATGGAAAAAGGTTTACAAATTTTATTATCAAAACCTGTGCACTCACCAACTTTTGTTGACATTCTTAAGCATGTCTTCTCAAGTTATAGTTTCAGGCAACAGAACGGTTGGAATAGAAGGATCATTCGGGTTTAGGAAACACTAAAAGACTATTAGATCATTACAGAATGGTGTTCACTATGTATAGAGCAATCTTTTGTAGAATACCTTGTATTTTAGAGTACTTTGCTTTATTAAGTCTTATTTTGTATTTAGTACTTCCGTTGTGAAATGAAGATACCAATTAGTTTACCCTAGGATTTAGGGGTGTGACAAGCCATGCGTTTAAACAGTGTAAACGTAAGAGCCATGCATTTTAAGCTCGCAAACGTATAGGTCATGGGCTATAAAGAGAGGGCCATGGTGATCGGAATGTCACGCTCTGGTCAAAGATAATGTTTATAAGCCCGAATTAACCTTAACTATGAGTTAGTGGTAGTACGGGGTCGATCCACGAAGAGTCTGTGGTTTATGTATGGACGTGATTGACTTTAACTGTTGTCACTATTATGAAGCTTGCAAATGGTTTAAATTGAATGTTTGTTTGTTTGAAAGATATGTCAGATTAAATCGAAAAGTTTTTATTTTAATTACTTAGCTATGAAAACTTGAACGAATGCATGAAACTTGATTGATTGGTATTAAACAATAATATTAAAACAAGGTTCACACCCGGTTCGGTAATTAAGGTGCTAGGGTCTCTACACATTTTTTATTCAACTTAATTGCATAAATGATTAACGAACTTAGTGTCGTGTGGCTTAGGTGCCAAGAGCTATCAACATCGTAGACGACGGACCGCAATGCACTTGAAAAATGGTGTTTCTCTCTCTAACTTGCACACAAAAGTGGGAAGGTGAAGAATGAGGGTTATATCATTCCTTTACCATAATAAGGTATGAGTGCAAAGTACTAAAATACCCCCTTGTGGACTAAAAGAGTCTTGATCCTATAACCATAGATGAAAAAAAAAACCAATCCAATTCTTGATTTATGAATAATAAAAAACCCAAGCCAGCTCTTGATTTATGAATAATAAGACAGGCTAAGATTTGGGATGTTACATTGTTAGCTTAAAGTTTTATCCTTTTAAGACAATATAAATTGGATAACAAGATACTATCGCCTATCATCATAATAAGGTGTTTTATATTTCATACAAGGTGTTTATTCCGACGCGTTAATTTAAAATTTAAGAGTGGTTGATTTGAAAATCAGCCTATCATACATGTCATATTATCACAATAGTTATGCTCGTTTAAAATCGTGAAAATGGTTGATTTAAAATTTAAGAATATGTTTTGAAATTGTACCACCTAAAGTCTTAAAGCTATGTAAAATTATCTTTTTGTCCGCTTATAAGTATTGTAATACTAGCAGGGTGCCCGCGCGATCCGGCGAGGGTAACATTTGGTATTGTAATACCCGTTTCTTGTAATTCTCTTATTCGTATAATATTTATTGTCGCATCATTATGGACATATACATAATAAGCGTTACACATGTCTAGTTACTAATAGATTTAACGTCATTGTATACTTTAGGCCAGCTCATAAAAAACTCATATTTATTTGTAAATTCATGCTGACTTTGAAAGTCTGGTCAACTTTGAAAAGTCAATAATGTCCAATGAAGGTAGTAGAATGCATATTAAATTTTATGTTTATGTTATATCTAAGAGAATTTGCTGAACTTTTGTGACCACAACTTGAAAACTTCAAATATTGTCTTATTCCCATAGGTCAACCACTTAGGCACTTATCTTTTTTTTTTAACAACCAAACCCAACTTTATCAAACCAAACAGTCAAGGCTACCACCTAGCAAGGAGCTGGGCAGAGACCAGACACCACACACTTGCATCATATTGCCCCCCCCCCCTCCCCAAGAACAGAAACAAACCAATAATAACACACCAAAACAAAAACACAAAGTTACAAGTGTAGACCAGAGAACGATGCCCAGTTTATGATATAGACTCCCATGATCGTCGATCTCTTAAGCATCCACCACAAAGTATTCTCCTTAACATCTTAGAAACATCCTTGATTGTGATGTGTTGACACCATCATTAAGAAAATAACATGGATAACCTTCTTTTTAGCCTGCACATCTAGACTGAGGCTGAACTCAAGGATCTGTTTTAGAGACTCGAAGGGAGGCATCACTGGAAGGTTGAGCCAAATGCATAGCTTCCATATCAGCAAGACCTCAACCCAAAACACATCCATCGGGACCTGCCAAAAAACGTTCTTCCCATCTTCAGAATAACACCCTAAAACACAATAAGAAGCTTAATAAATGATGTAATTATATTTAACAAACTCTTAATTAATCACTTATTACCAAAAAAATGAAAAGTTTCCTACTAAGGTTATTGGGTGTGGAGGTGGTCCATCACTTGGTGATGGGCCTCCACGTAAGCGGCCATGTCACCCGGGGGCCATCACCGAACCCAAGTGATGAGCCTAGGTGTGGGTGATGAGCCTCCCCCTTTAAATTGGCCATTCACAAACTGCCATGCAACAAGATCCAACAAACAAGAGGCTCGTCACTTTCATGGGTTGGCCGACGGAAGCGATGGAACAAAACCGAAGGGGGGCGGTAGTGTCGTGCCTCGACGGGCCGGGGACGCACCCACACCCACCTGCCTAATAATTCTATAATAATGGGTAACTTCTAAAATTTCATGTTATATCAGGTTGTGTTGACGCCTTTTTTCAGACTGAGACTATAATAGCAAAAAAAAAAACATATTTAAAAACAGGGGATAACATGCCGACTGTCTTCGTAATAATAAAGCACATCTTTACATGAAATTAAATAACATGTAAAAATAATAAGTAGTGATTGCTCGTTACCTTTATTTCATGTATAGCCTGCTCTCAGGCTTGATATGAGAACCAATTAACACATATCACTTGAAAAAAAGAACATTAAAAATAAAATCAAATTTAATGGAACAAAGTCATGATATTATAGAACTTTGAAAGGCTTTACTTCATCTACATAACTCTGATTATGACTCTGTCAAATGGCATGGAATCATGGGACTCAACTGTAACAATTGTTAGTCATAATTAAAAGAAAAAGAAAATTGAATCAATATATAATACATAATTAGATACAAGAACCTGAGCAATTCTCCTTTTCTTTTTAATCCAGTGGCACCTGCTTTATTTAAAGAAAAAGGTAGCCATGAATTCTACAATTTGTCAATTGATTGGTACCGATTTTACTATTATAAATTCGTAAAATAACAAGATCGGGTAATGTCACCATAAAGTGTCCATGTAGGAGTAGATCAGAAGGTGTTTTTTCTACACCCAAATTAACAATCCTGATGACATGCACCTGAGACCTAGCAAGAACCATCTCATTTGTTTGTGTCTGCAATTGCAATCAAGTAACAATTACTTCAAACATATATGAAAATCATTCAAATTATTTCTCATTCCTAACTTGTGCTTTCATCATCCTTTTTGTAAAATTGTGAAATTGTCAATGTTATAAAAGCTAAGATTGATAGAATTATCAGATCAAAACATATAATAACAAAAACAAAATCAAGAAACTAAATTAGACAATCAAAATGTAAACCGTGTTCAACACAACCAACAAACCATATATCATCTATTAAACTCAAGACATTAACCAAATACAAAAAAAAACCTATAATAAAATTGTGAAACAACCTTACTGGAGTTGCCGGAATCTTCAACGTAACTTGGTTGGAAGGTTCGATCCTTCTCTCATCTGATAGTTGTAGGATCTTAACACATTCACCACCGGAAGTCGTAACTATCTCCGTTTTTTGTCGGATCCCTAGATCTGAACACTCTAAGTTGTCATCGCCGCTGTTCAACCTCGTAACCACAACCTACACCAAAACCAAAAAGAGAAAGCTAGTGAGAAATTTTAGGATTGATCTTAACAAAGAATCAAAATTGGACGAAATTGTATCGAATCCAACTCCGGATTCGTCGAAATTTGTAGGTATTATCTCATTGGAGCACTCATACAACGACAACGGTGACATCAGTGGGTCAAAATGTCACACCCCTTTCTGCGGCGGAAGCACGAGGTGTGATCATGAAAGGTTCTCATTGCATACGAGGAGTAAACATGCTACATGCTCGTAAAATAACATCAAATACCATAACTTGAAAACATAAGTTTAGCGTTCACATCGCTAGACAGCTTGAAACATTGTCTTAAGAGTTTACAACTTTATTTAAAGTAAAACACAAGCGACATCCACGAGCATAAGCAAGACCGCGCGCACATCCATTCTAGTTACCTGAAATACATGTGAGTTTTTGGAAAAACGTCAACATAAAGTTGGTGTGAATTCATGCAGTTTTGTATTTCATGTTTGTATACTTTGTATGAAAACATAGTTTGTGAGTAAATCAAGTTTTCATAAATAAATTCAGTTTCATGTGTACACCACGTACACATGTATAATTCAATTTCTTCTTGAGTACCCCACGTACTCAAGTATAATTCTCATTTTCTTGAGTACCCCACGTACTTCAAGTATAATTCATTCTTCTTGAGTACCCCACGTACTTCAGGTTATATATCAATTTTAGTATGGTATGAACTTTATGTAAATACAGTATTTCTGTAATTAACAGATTGTTAATGGGTTGCAAAGCCATTAACATGTGGCACGACATAGGAAGTCACCAAACCTAAGGCATTTAATTGGTATATTCTGAGACACAAAAGCACTACTCGATTCTCGCCCCGACCGGTAGTGTGGCTGCCAGGCACCCGTTAGATCTAACCTTTTGTTCTGCGGTCTAAGTATGTACACGATTAATGGTGCTTCTGTACCCTATTCGTGACACTATTTCTCATAACGCATCCTACTTGGTTCTCGTTCTCACCAAGCGCGTTTCTTTTAATTATTTCTCATAACGCATCCAACTTGGTTCTCGTCCTCACCAAGCGCGTTTCTTTTTATCATTTCTCATAACGCATCCAACTTGGTTCTCGTCCTCACCAAGTGCGTTTCTTATTATCTTATATTTTGTCACACTTGGTTCTCGTTCTCACCAAGTGTACTTCTTGTATTTATATCATACCAATTATAAATACTGTACTTTTGTACATGTATTTCACCCCCGGAGTTATAAAAACTGAAAACAGTTAAAGAAAAGGGGGAGCATGAACTCACAACTTTGCGTTCCTAGCGTCGTAAACTTCACCGGATTTGCTTACTTAACGTCGTAACCTATACGCGTTTTCTTAATGTTAGTCACTAGACTTGTATCGCACAAGTACAGTCACTCTCTTTTGTATTTGTATTGTTATGTTAAAAATATTTCATATTTTTAACTACGTATCTTACTTATATTATTTCCTCTAAAATAAATATAAGTCTTTTGTGTTTTGCACTTCGCACCCGAATTATGTATCTTGTATTTTGTATTTTGTATGTGTATTTTTATGTTTATACTCCTCACGAGTATTTAGTGTATTTTTAAGTCTTAATACGCTAGCACGTATAACACATACTTTATACACTTAGCACAAAAGTTGGTGATAAAATAATATATATTTTTCTCTCAAAAATATATATACATAAGATCCATTTTTATTTTTGAAGAAATCACCATTTCTTATCACCAAAAATTAGGAAAACCTTGGTAATACTCTTAAATACATTTTTAGGGAATAAGTTTCTCAAAAACTTATATTTTTCTAAGTGTCAAAATTTATAAAAATTTTGACAGAGTTTCCCCTAAAAATGGAGGTTTCCCATGTTTTCAAAACATGTGTTTATTTTCTTTTAAATCGTCATCAATCATCAACAACAATTATCAACAATAATCGTCAACAATAATCACTAATTTCTCCATTTCATGAACTTGAATATTTACAAAAATGTGTAGTAACTTACTAGCACATTTAGTAAGTCTCGTTATCTTTAAAAATAATTTTAGTTTCTTAAAAACTTTATTTTTAAAGAATATGAAGTCTCACAACTTCTAGTCGAGATTCGCAAAAATATTTCTTTGTTAAATTTTTCTTGTGACACAAGTGTCCACACACTTGTTTATTTACTAAAAACGCTTTTAGTTCAGATAATATCCGGGTTTTAACAACACTAATATTTTTGCTTGGTTCTTCCGAAAAACCACTTGTAGATCTTTAGATCTACTGGTTTAGAACTCCATTTTATAAGAAAAATCGTTTTTACACAAGTTCATGTTTATGTTTGAAAGGGTTCGTCATCTAATTTTTTTTTTTTTTTTACACTAAACATAGTGCTAGTTCATGTTCCATGAACATGACCTAGCGTGGTTAGATGACGATCCGTTCCCCTACTAGCATCCAACAATAATAAATAATCATAACAAAACAAGTTCCATAAGTTTTACACTAACATTCATTCATTAACCACCAAGTTTATTATTTTTAGTAGACTTTTAGTTTTGGTCTCTAGTGTTCATAATTTTTATCCGACAAATCTCTTATTAACCACTTTAGACAAGATCAATAGGGTGTTTAGAGTCACTTACTACTAGCTCGTGGCTAGGGAAGAAACTAGACGAAAAATGGGTGGTTAATAGCGTTGTGGTGAGGTCCTTGCGATTCCGTATGCACCGAGCCTCCTTATATGTGATCCTTCACACTTCTATGTATATGGTTTATCAAGATGGAAACTTGAAAGTGGTTGGATGGTTGTGTGACCTCTCGGCCGTAGGTAACAAAGGAAGAAAGAAAAGAATTTTTTTTTGTCAAGTGAGTTGTGAATATCCTTTAAGCTTTCTTATATCCATCATCTAATAAACCCATTGGATAACATGTCTCTTAGATATTGAGCACTCAAATAAAATAATCAAGTTGGCAAGAGTGGTGTCCCCCATGGGGGAACCAAACGATGGTGGAGGTGTGGTTTACAAATGGAATTTCAACCATAGTTAGTGGTATAGTTTGTTAGTTTAGTTTAGATATTTAATTTAGTTATTAGTGGGTTGTAATTTATAACGGGTGTTAGGGTATTCGGGGACCCTAACTGGCTAAGAGAAATAATAAAAAAAAAACAATGTCATTGACAATATATTTTTTTTTGTGCTCCGGGTAAAGTCCGGTTGTTCGGTTAGACACTGGTTCGTTAAAGTGCTAAATTACACTTTTTAGTGTCTTTTAAGTACCCTTCTTGTACCCTTTCAATTCCCAACACTTAGGGAAATATTCTGGATGATAAAACGAAATTTCTGCATAATATTTATATGTTTAAATGCTGAATTATTGCTGAATTATATAAATTCTGTACTTAAAGTGCGTTTCGGGTGCTTTTTAGTGCTTATTTTTGCTTTCGCAATGTATATATATTAAACCCTTGTATGTACTCTTAGGTTTTAATGCACTTTTGTCGTCGGACCTACACCTAGGCCTCAATTTTATTGTCTGACTGCTTTCTGCAGTTCCGTTGACACATAGTGTCTTACCGGTGAGTTTACTTAGTATTTTTGACGCAACGCTCTCGTTTATGCCTAAAGCAATATTTTGTAGTATACAACGTGCATGAATTCACTTGTTTATTATGTGTTCAGCCATTGCTGACAATTAAGGACATAATTGCAGTCATTAAGCACTAATTAAAGTGTACGGAAATTACCGGTTTGTGCCAGTTGTCACAGTCTTCCCCCGTTAAAAGAATTTCGTCCCGAAATTCAGACTGAACTAACTCTCGCTGGAGTCTTCTTGAATAGGTGGGGATACTTTTTCTTGAACTGGTCTTCACGTTCCCATGTGTACTCGGGTCCGTGCTTAGAGCTCCAACGTACTTTGACAAGCTTCACACTGCTCCTCCTGGTCTTGTTGACTTTCCAGTCAGTAACCTCAACGGGTTGCTCTGTAAATCGGAGGGCTTCATCAATATGTATTTCATCCATCGGGATGATCACGTTTTCTTGCGTTGGACTCTTCTTCAGGTTGGATACATGAAACGTATCATGTACCCCATTAAGTTCTTCCGGTAACTCCAACTTGTATGCCACGGTACCAATTCTCTTCAAAATTCTGAATGGTCCGATGTATCGTGGATTCAGCTTTCCACGCTTTCCAAACCTGACTACGCCCTTCCATGGTGAGACTTTTAACAACACTTTGTCTCCCACCTTGAAATCCACCGATTTCCTATTTGGGTCAGCGTAGCTCTTTTGTCGCTCTCGAGCCGCCTTAATGCGCTCTCGGATCTGCGCAATATTGTCGGTTGTCTCTTGTACAAGTTCAGGACCAACCATACGTTTATCTCCGGCATCTGCCCAACATAAGGGCGATCGGCATTTGCGGCCATACAGAGCTTCGAACGGCGCGGCTTTTATGCTCGTATGATAACTGTTATTGTAGGAAAACTCAACTAGAGGTAGATGAGTATCCCAGCTGCCGCCTAGGTCCATGACACATGCGCGAAGCATATCTTCTAACGTTTGTATAGTCCGTTCGCTCTGGCCGTCTGTTTGCGGATGGAATGCCGTGCTCAGATCTAACTGGGATCCAAAGGCTTCCTGAAATGATTGCCAGATTCTTGAGACAAAGCGTCCATCTCTGTCTGAAATGATTGAGATTGGCACTCCATGACGTGCCACAATTTCTCTTAAGTATATTTCAGCAAGCTTTCCAGTGCTGTCTTTTTCTCGGATCGGTAGGAAGTGCGCAGACTTCGTTAATCGATCAACTATTACCCATATCATATCGTGCCCTCTCGGGGTCCTGGGTAATTTCGTTATGAAGTCCATCGAGATTTGTTCCCACTTCCACACGGGAATCTCTGGTTGTTGTAGTAGGCCGGACGGTTTCTGATATTCGGCCTTAACCTTAGCACAGGTTAGGCATTTCCCAACATAGACAGCAACGTCGCTTTTGAGTCTCGGCCACCAATAGTATTCTTTCAAGTCTTGATACATTTTGTCCGATCCTGGGTGGATCGAATATCTCGATTTGTGGGCTTCATTAAGGATGACTTCTCGTATGCCACCATAGAGTGGAACCCAAATACGCTTCTTGAAGTATAAGGCTCCCTCTTCGTTTGGCACCATGTATTTCAGCATACCCCGTAGGTATTCAGCTTTACGGTTTTCTTCTTTAAGAGCTTCTTGTTGTGCATCTCGAATGCGTGCTGTGAGGTTCGTTCGAATCGTCATTTCCAGTGCTCGAACCCTTAGGGTCTTAACCCTTTCTTTTCGGCTCAACGCGTCTGCTACAACGTTCGCCTTTCCAGGATGGTACTTAATCTCACAGTCATAATCATTCAGCAGCTCGACCCAACGTCGCTGGCGCATATTCAATTCCTTCTGATCAAATATGTGTTGTAAGCTTTTGTGATCTGTGAAGATTGTACATCGAGTACCATATAAATAATGTCGCCAAATCTTCAAGGCGAATACCACTGCACCCAGCTCCAGGTCGTGTGTGGTATAATTTCTCTCGTGAACCTTTAGTTGTCTTGAAGCGTAAGCGATGACTTTTTGGCGTTGCATAAGCACACAACCCAAGCCTTGTCGTGAGGCGTCGCAGTATACCACGAAGTCTTCAGTGCCTTCGGGTAATGATAGTATCGGTGCATCGCATAGCTTGCTCTTCAGTAACTGGAAGGCTTCTTCTTGTTTGTGACCCCAGTCGTATTTCTTGTCTTTCTGTGTAAGGGTCGTTAGCGGTTGAGCTATCTTCGAGAAATTCTCAATGAATCGCCGATAGTAGCCCGCTAAGCCCAAAAATTGACGAACTTCGGTTGGGGTCTTGGGAGCTTCCCAATTCTTTATTGCTTCAATCTTGGACGGGTCTACATGAATGCCCTTCTCATTCACCACGTGACCAAGAAATTGTACTTCGCGAATCCAGAATTCGCACTTCGAGAACTTTGCATAAAGTTTCTCTTTCTTCAGTAGTTCCAAGATAGTCCTGAGGTGTTGCTCGTGCTCTTCTTTCGTTCGCGAGTAGATCAAGATATCGTCGATAAATACAATCACGAATTTATCGAGATATGGTTTGCATACGCGGTTCATTAGATCCATAAAGACCGCTGGTGCATTCGTCAGCCCGAACGGCATCACAAGAAATTCGTAGTGCCCATATCGCGTTCTGAATGCAGTCTTTGGCACGCTTTCATCTTGGATTCTCAGCTGATGGTATCCAGATCGTAGGTCGATCTTGGAATAGTAGCTTGATCCTTGCAGTTGATCAAATAAGTCATCAATCCTCGGTAGCGGATACCGATTCTTGATCGTGAGCTTGTTCAGTTCCCTGTAATCGATACACATCCGCAGTGTTCCATCCTTCTTCTTCACGAACAATACTGGAGCTCCCCAGGGTGAGAAGCTTGGCCTTATGAATCCTTTATCCAACAACTCCTGGAGTTGTGTAGATAATTCTTGCATTTCGGATGGTGCAAGTCGATAGGGTGCCTTGGCTACAGGAGCAGCTCCTGGAACCAAGTCTATACGGAATTCGACTTGTCGTTGCGGAGGTAGTCCTGGCAGATCTTCAGGAAACACATCAGGAAATTCCTTCACCACAGGAATGTCTTCGAGTTTCGGCTCCACAGCCTTCTTGTCTATAACGTGTGCTAGGAAAGCAACACATCCTTTCCTTAGGCACTTCTGTGCCTTCATACAACTGATGATTCGAAGAGGCGCGTCTCGTTTTTCTCCATGCACGATGAGAGTTTCACCATTCGCTAAAGGGATGCGAATGATTTTCTCATGGCAAATAACTTCAGCTTTGTTCTTGGACAACCAGTCCATTCCGACTACTACATCGAAGCTACCCAATTGAATAGGTAAGAGGTCGATGCTAAAATTCCGTTCGCCAAGTTCTAGTGTGCAGCCTCTAACAACTTCGCTCGATTCAACGAGTTTACCATTGGCTAGTTCTATGGAATAAGGAATTTCTAATCTACTAGATTCTATTCCGAGTATACGTTTAAATTCCACAGACATGAAGCTATAATCGGCGCCAGTGTCGAATAATATGGATGCAAAGTGATTGTTAATGAGAAACGTACCGGTGACCACGTTAGGGTCCTCGCGTGCGTCTCTTGCTCCAATCACAAATGCTCGAGCCGGAGCGTTGTTTCTCTCTGGGCAGTTCTTCATGAAATGATCATTGCTTCCACACTTGAAGCATCCTTGCCCTTTCCCGTTGCCATTCTTGTTACCAGCACCGTTCCCATTTCGGTTCTTTCCTTTTCCCCAACAATCTTCTGTTTGATGACCCAATTTACCACATTTGTCGCACCTTGGAATGCGACAAGCTCCATCATGATGATACTTACATTTTTGGCATCTAGGCATGGAGCCTTGGTATGCTTTGGTTGCATGGGTTTTCGTCTCCTGAGGCGGATTAGTGTCGCGCTTCTTGTTGAAACCCTTGTTGTTGCGAGTAGCTTGGTTCAAACTTGTATGCTTTCTCTTTTTGTCACCGGACGACTCAGCATGTGTCTCAGTCTTTTCTGTTGGGTTCAGTGATAGCTTCTTCATACGAACACAATCTTCAGTCAGGCTGACAGCCAGAGTTACAGCCTCGGTGATTGTTTGTGGCTTGGCCGACGTCACCATGCCACGAAACTCTGAGGCCAGTCCCCAAATGTAGCGTTCCACACGCTTAAATTCAGGAGTCACCATGTAGGGAAGCACTCTCGACAGGTCGTGGAACCTTCGAGTGTAACCATTGATGTCAGCACCTTCCATAGTCAAGTGCCAGAACTCTGTTTCCAGCCTTTGGAGTTCCGCACGAGAGCAGTACTTCTCGCTCATCCTCTCCTTCAGTTCCTCCCAAGTGAGGCCATAAGCGGCGTCATCACCCAAAGTTTGGGCTTGCAGGTTCCACCAAGTCAGAGCTTCATCAACGAATAACCCAGTAGCAAAAGTGACTTGTTGATCCGCGGTACACTTGCTCATGCGGAAAGTAGCTTCAGTCTTCTCCGTCCAGCGCACAAATGCTACTGCACCTCCTGTGCCGTCATAGTTCATCGGCTTGCAGTCGAGGAACTGCTTGAAAGTGCAGCCTGGAATTGATTCAACCAATTCACATGTGAGCAATTGAAGGAATAATGAAACAAGGACCGTTCATAAATTTCCTCATGCTTAGTACAGTGTCTCAAGGTTACCTTGAGCTGCATTGCCTCCAGACGAATCTCCATTCCCATTACGCCTAGCGTTGCTTGGTCCTCCACTGTCTTGAGTTCGGTTCGCCTCGTACTGGGCGATAGCAGCGGAGATCCTTTCCTCTAGCAGAACGTTCAGCTCATCAGCAGTTCTGGGCAGTGGGGGAGGAGGAGGTTGATCGTCATTGCGAGCATTCACAGTTTTCCTGGGTGCCATGTTCTGACAGAACATAACACAACAGGGTTAGACATTTGTTTGATATCGTCACACTAGATAGTAGTATCATATATATTCACAGGTATATATACCACATAAGTGACATCAAACAATTATTACTCTAGCAGAGTACTTAGTAGGCTTGCTCTGAGGGAATCTATACGTGACAAGACTTGTTGTGGTTTCTGTGCACTGAATTCCATAATTATGTATGCATCCATAATTACGTAACTCCTTGCACAGTCCACACAGTTTGTTTCATCCTCGTATTTCTTCCTTCAGATAGGCCATTGCTTTCAGGTAAAGTCACATATACTTGTGACCTTCTACTTCTAGTACATGCTAATTATCACACATAATTGCAAGTAATTTCTAGTCAACGACAAGTGCTACTCAAGTGCACTCTAAGTCTCGTAGTGTCTTTTCTAGACTCATGTAGACAGTTTCAGGTAGTGGATGTCGCGGGACGTTTTATGCAATGAAAACTCTTTGAAAATTGTTTTCTGTCACACCCCTTTCTGCGGCGGAAGCACGAGGTGTGATCATGAAAGGTTCTCATTGCATACGAGGAGTAAACATGCTACATGCTCGTAAAATAACATCAAATACCATAACTTGAAAACATAAGTTTAGCGTTCACATCGCTAGACAGCTTGAAACATTGTCTTAAGAGTTTACAACTTTATTTAAAGTAAAACACAAGCGACATCCACGAGCATAAGCAAGACCGCGCGCACATCCATTCTAGTTACCTGAAATACATGTGAGTTTTTGGAAAAACGTCAACATAAAGTTGGTGTGAATTCATGCAGTTTTGTATTTCATGTTTGTATACTTTGTATGAAAACATAGTTTGTGAGTAAATCAAGTTTTCATAAATAAATTCAGTTTCATGTGTACACCACGTACACATGTATAATTCAATTTCTTCTTGAGTACCCCACGTACTCAAGTATAATTCTCATTTTCTTGAGTACCCCACGTACTTCAAGTATAATTCATTCTTCTTGAGTACCCCACGTACTTCAGGTTATATATCAATTTTAGTATGGTATGAACTTTATGTAAATACAGTATTTCTGTAATTAACAGATTGTTAATGGGTTGCAAAGCCATTAACATGTGGCACGACATAGGAAGTCACCAAACCTAAGGCATTTAATTGGTATATTCTGAGACACAAAAGCACTACTCGATTCTCGCCCCGACCGGTAGTGTGGCTGCCAGGCACCCGTTAGATCTAACCTTTTGTTCTGCGGTCTAAGTATGTACACGATTAATGGTGCTTCTGTACCCTATTCGTGACACTATTTCTCATAACGCATCCTACTTGGTTCTCGTTCTCACCAAGCGCGTTTCTTTTAATTATTTCTCATAACGCATCCAACTTGGTTCTCGTCCTCACCAAGCGCGTTTCTTTTTATCATTTCTCATAACGCATCCAACTTGGTTCTCGTCCTCACCAAGTGCGTTTCTTATTATCTTATATTTTGTCACACTTGGTTCTCGTTCTCACCAAGTGTACTTCTTGTATTTATATCATACCAATTATAAATACTGTACTTTTGTACATGTATTTCACCCCGAAGTTATAAAAACTGAAAACAGTTAAAGAAAAGGGGGAGCATGAACTCACAACTTTGCGTTCCTAGCGTCGTAAACTTCACCGGATTTGCTTACTTAACGTCGTAACCTATACGCGTTTTCTTAATGTTAGTCACTAGACTTGTATCGCACAAGTACAGTCACTCTCTTTTGTATTTGTATTGTTGTGTTAAAAATATTTCATATTTTTAACTACGTATCTTACTTATATTATTTCCTCTAAAATAAATATAAGTCTTTTGTGTTTTGCACTTCGCACCCGAATTATGTATCTTGTATTTTGTATGTGTATTTTTATGTTTATACTCCTCACGAGTATTTAGTGTATTTTTAAGTCTTAATACGCTAGCACGTATAACACATACTTTATACACTTAGCACAAAAGTTGGTGATAAAATAATATATATTTTTCTCTCAAAAATATATATACATAAGATCCATTTTTATTTTTGAAGAAATCACCATTTCTTATCACCAAAAATTAGGAAAACCTTGGTAATACTCTTAAATACATTTTTAGGGAATAAGTTTCTCAAAAACTTATATTTTTCTAAGTGTCAAAATTTATAAAAATTTTGACAGAGTTTCCCCTAAAAATGGAGGTTTCCCATGTTTTCAAAACATGTGTTTATTTTCTTTTAAATCGTCATCAATCATCAACAACAATTATCAACAATAATCGTCAACAATAATCACTAATTTCTCCATTTCATGAACTTGAATATTTACAAAAATGTGTAGTAACTTACTAGCACATTCAGTAAGTCTCGTTATCTTTAAAAATAATTTTAGTTTCTTAAAAACTTTATTTTTAAAGAATATGAAGTCTCACAACTTCTAGTCGAGATTCGCAAAAATATTTCTTTGTTAAATTTTTCTTGTGACACAAGTGTCCACACACTTGTTTATTTACTAAAAACGCTTTTAGTTAAGATAATATCCGGGTTTTAACAACACTAATATTTTTGCTTGGTTCTTCCGAAAAACCACTTGTAGATCTTTAGATCTACTAGTTTAGAACTCCATTTTATAAGAAAAATCGTTTTTACACAAGTTCATGTTTATGTTTGAAAGGGTTCGTCATCTAATTATTTTTTTTTTTTACACTAAACATAGTGCTAGTTCATGTTCCATGAACATGACCTAGCGTGGTTAGATGACGATCCGTTCCCCTACTAGCATCCAACAATAATAAATAATCATAACAAAACAAGTTCCATAAGTTTTACACTAACATTCATTCATTAACCACCAAGTTTATTATTTTTAGTAGACTTTTAGTTTTGGTCTCTAGTGTTCATAATTTTTATCCGACAAATCTCTTATTAACCACTTTAGACAAGATCAATAGGGTGTTTAGAGTCACTTACTACTAGCTCGTGGCTAGGGAAGAAACTAGACGAAAAATGGGTGGTTAATAGCGTTGTGGTGAGGTCCTTGCGATTCCGTATGCACCGAGCCTCCTTATATGTGATCCTTCACACTTCTATGTATATGGTTTATCAAGATGGAAACTTGAAAGTGGTTGGATGGTTGTGTGACCTCTCGGCCGTAGGTAACAAAGGAAGAAAGAAAGGAATTTTTTTTTGTCAAGTGAGTTGTGAATATCCTTTAAGCTTTCTTATATCCATCATCTAATAAACCCATTGGATAACATGTCTCTTAGATATTGAGCACTCAAATAAAATAATCAAGTTGGCAAGAGTGGTGTCCCCCATGGGGGAACCAAACGATGGTGGAGGTGTGGTTTACAAATGGAATTTCAACCATAGTTAGTGGTATAGTTTGTTAGTTTAGTTTAGATATTTAATTTAGTTATTAGTGGGTTGTAATTTATAACGGGTGTTAGGGTATTCGGGGACCCTAACTGGCTAAGAGAAATAATAAAAAAAAAACAATGTCATTGACAATATATTTTTTTTTGTGCTCCGGGTAAAGTCCGGTTGTTCGGTTAGACACTGGTTCGTTAAAGTGCTAAATTACACTTTTTAGTGTCTTTTAAGTACCCTTTCAATTCCCAACACTTAGGGAAATATTCTGGATGATAAAACGAAATTTCTGCATAATATTTATATGTTTAAATGCTGAATTATTGCTGAATTATATAAATTCTGTACTTAAAGTGCGTTTCGGGTGCTTTTTAGTGCTTATTTTTGCTTTCGCAATGTATATATATTAAACCCTTGTATGTACTCTTAGGTTTTAATGCACTTTTGTCGTCGGACCTACACCTAGGCCTCAATTTTATTGTCTGACTGCTTTCTGCAGTTCCGTTGACACATAGTGTCTTACCGGTGAGTTTACTTAGTATTTTTGACGCAACGCCCTCGTTTATGCCTAAAACAATATTTTGTAGTATACAACGTGCATGAATTCACTTGTTTATTATGTGTTCAGCCATTGCTGACAATTAAGGACATAATTGCAGTCATTAAGCACTAATTAAAGTGTACGAAAATTACCGGTTTGTGCCAGTTGTCACACAAAATTTGGTGAAAATGAGTGTCTCTATCGCTTGCTACTCTCTATGTGCAGAATGAACGAAGAAAAAAGTGGTTGGTGAGGTGTATTTGGAGAATTTCAAAATTTGATATTAGAGCTTAAAAACCTATATTACCTTTTTTATTGCAATATTCAGTTTTTTAAATTTCAAAATCAGGTGCTAGATTAGTCAAATCTTAAAATAGTTTTCGAGGTTTTAGGTTCAATCTGTTGTACTTATGCTTTTAATGAAACTACGTCTCTCACTTATATTTTATAATAATAATAATAATAGATAATATAGATGTGTTTCTATGAGATTGCTTTAATCACTTGTACATCAATGAATCATCTACTTGTATATTTAATCCGTACATCAATTTTGACTAAAACAAATATCGAAACGTCGACAAAAATGAGGATGTGTCACAGTGCCTTCGAATGTTTTTTTTAAATATCATAGTTTAAAAGATACAACCAAAATACATAAAAGAATTATATAAGTTTGTTGAGAGAGAGGAAAATGTAACTACTACCTAATTATGACCAAGTACGTTGGACTTTAATCACTTGTACACTAAGGCATATCTACTTGTACATTTTAATCCACACGTCAATACTGAACAAGTCAAGTATCGAAACGTTGACAAAAATGAGTAGGTCGTCATGGTGCCTATGGACTTTTTTTAAAACATAGTGTTTATAAAATATGTCAAGAATAAGTAAAAAAAAAATGTGGATGGGTGAATTGTAACTAATTATCTATAATTTTGTTAAAACCTTAGGGATTTAAGTGTAATAAGTTTAGGGGCTAAAAAATAAATAGTGTTTAAAAGACCAAACTACCCTCATTTTAGGGGTCTTTCTATAAATAAAGGGAGGCAAAGTTCTTATTTTTTGGTATCTTAAAATGTCTTTGTCTCATGCATTATAATATAGGGGGTAAGATCAAATAAAAAGTTAATTTTTCCTAAGTAGGATGAGAAAGAATCTTAACCATTCATTTTTCAAATCAATGGTTAATATGAAAGTGTAGGAGAAAGAAGGAGTGCAAGGGTATCTTGAGAAAATCATGTTTATGGGTTTCTCTCTCCACATGCAAGACACATGTATATTCCACCACCATTTTTTAAACGTTCATAACTTTTTATACTACATTATTTTTTCATAAAAAATTCACCGTAAAATCAAGCGTTTTTTTATCTTTAATTTGAGTACCATATTGGTATATAAAATATGAAAACTAAAAAAACCACTAAAATGTATTGTATAACATTTTTTTTTTGTGCTAGATTTTTAAACTATATTTTTGTGCTAAATTTTTTTGTCTTAATTTTTTTTTCTCAATTTTTTGTGCTGGATTTTTTTGTACTACTTTTTTTTGCTGAATTTTTTTGTGCTTTATTTTTTTGTACTATATTTTTTTGTGTTGTATTTTTTTGTACTACATTTTTTTGTGTTATATTTTTTTGTACTAGATTTTTTGTGCTAGATTTTTTTGTATTAGATTTTTTTGTACTAGATTTTTTTTGTTGTATTTTTAAAAAATAAAAGGGGTGTCACATGTCATTTTCACTCTTATTTATAAAGACCAAAATGCCCTTCATTCCTACTTATTAGGAGTGTCACATGTTATCATCACAATCCTTCTTAGCCTACTTAGGCAAAATCCACTTTTTAGTGGATCCTTTCCCATAATATAGTATAGATAGTATATACGTATTGTAATATAGTACAGATATATTAATAAAAAGATTTTTTTTTGCCTTTAAAGCATATTCTACTATACCTACAATAAAATGGCAAGAAATAATTTTTTTAATTATATAATAGTTCTTTAAATTAAACTTCGCATGCATAATATTATTTGACGATATAGTAATATACAATAAGAAATCATGTGCACCCTACACCAAAATGCATGAACGTACACTATGATGGCATGTTTTGACCACTTATATCATATATAGTGCTTATGGTTGACACACTATTAGTGACCCCAAATTGGCATTTTTAATTCAGGAGAAGAGTAAAGAGTCAAAAGGGTTATAATCATGTTTTTAATAACAATATCGATTTTTATGTGATTATAATTTATAACAAAATCAAATGATAATAGTCATTAATACCGGTAGTACTTAAAACTGATATAATATTCATTCATAAAGTGTTAATCCTCTTGTTTTCTTTTTCAAAATAGATAGCTTATTGTACGTTCGTCCACTTTCTTACCGAGTCCTTCTTGAGTTTTTTGGTCATTCAATTTCTAGAGCGCATAAGACCATGCGTAGTTGTTATGATGAATAATGTCCCACTCTTGGGCGTTGTCCGCCACTTGTCGTCCTAGTCAGCAAAGGGGTGTTTTTTCTAAAATGAGTGTCGTGGGGATGTGGGCATTATGTTAAAAGGGGTGTAAAGAATTAAATAAATAAAAAAACCATGAAAAAAAATTGATTGGCCAAAGAAGAAGAGGATTACATGTGATTGGGTCAACAGCATCTTCAAAATGAGACAAGAGCGTTGTTTTTAAAATGCTTCTCAAACTTTCTGTTCAAAAACGCCCTGGGGGCGGTTGGGTGGGCGTGGTTGTATCGTGCGTAATTCTAGACCTTACAAAAACAATGAGTTTCTATCATTACAAACATGAAATTATAGATAATAATATAAGATGTTCGTGTGCCATAATTAGATGTGTGGTGGGTGTGTGGGTGGGTGGACGAACACGATGTTTTGTGTTAATATAAAATGTATATGTGTTTAATCAATAAATCTTTTTGTTACCAATAACAGTAGAAAAATAAAGTGGCATTTTGTTTATTGACCGGCAAGGTGTATGATGTGGGTTCTGTTGGATTGACACGACAATAATTTTATAAATACATGTTGATTAAAATATTTAACATGGGATTCACGTTTTAACTAGATTCATGTTAATATAATAATAAATATATGTGCACAAAATATTTTCAACCCCACTCATTTTCTGCAATTAATTATATGAAGTCCACTAACCAGTGGTACAATTTTTAGTGATTTTACTGATCTAAGAGTGTATTAGTGTTTAGTGACGTTTTATTAGGTTTTTGATAACCAGCTGTTTCCCTGTTAAAAAAAAATACAATTTTAAAAGTTGTATATTCATTTAGTTATAATTTGTCTGATTATAAACAATTTAATAAGCATATGATGAAGTCTTCAATAATGAAGTTTTTTGTTCGTCACAATTGCAATAAACATATTTTTCTATTCAGAAGGAGATGACGGCACAGTTTGTTACTTGTCTACTTGTTATTCTTATGTAATTTGCCCTGTTGATTGGAATGAAATATTTTAAGGCAAAAAAAAAAAAATTATGTCTTTATCGTAAATTTTGGTTTTCTGGTCAAAATAGCAAATGTGAAATCGGGTAGACTGGTATGGTTGAAAAATCCACAGCTTAATATGTAACTACTTGTGTTTTTTTCTTGGGTTGGTTGTTTGCTAACCGGTGTGTCGTTTTATATATAATTTGTCTTTCAATAAAAAAAGAAAGAATTTAATTTATTTGAATAAGTTTTACTAGTTGACTATATTTTTATTTATTTTGTACCATTTAACATGATAAAACAATATAGGTTAAATTAACACATATTTTCATACTATCAATTAGCAAGTTTAGGGAGCATAAAAGTATTGTAACTAATGTTTTATGAGTTTTTTTAAAAAGTTTGGTTGTAGGTGCATGGTACATTATATTTTATTATTATCTTTATTTTTATTATTCTTTATTTTATGATTTCTTTGTTTTAGTTTTATTACTTATTTAAATTATGTATTTACTTTTGTAATACATATTAATTTTATTTATGTCCATATACGACGTAATATGCGTATGTTGTTCCATGTTTTTACGTCTATTTTTCTCATATGATAGGTTCGTCGCAACTCGCAGGTCGTATATCGATTTGGTTATTCTTTTCTATGTTTGACGTTTCGGTGTAATTTCTTCGTATTAACACGCCGCAATGGGTGTGTGTGGTTCAATGACTTTATGTCTACGTTTCGCCCAATGTAACTTTTCCATTTTTATTTATTTTTTTACGAGTTTTTCCGGTGTTAGTGGTCGTTGGTGGTAGTATACTATTGGTGCAACTTGCCACGGTTTTATGTTCCCACGCAATGCGAGGGCTTAGTATATAATCATATATGTACTAACAAAATGTACTACAAAATGTTTCTAACTTTTTTTCAAAATGGTTGTAACTTCTCTTATACTTAAAGTACGTGCATGATTATGGTGTAACAACTTTTATTAATGCGTCATTTTCTACACGTTGTTACGGACGTGTGTGGTCTAACGTTTTTACGTCTTCTTTTTCAGTATTGCTGTCGTTGATGATGGTGTGTTATTAATGTTGTTGGTACGGTTGTACCCCGCCGCAACACGGGGGTGCTTCCATCTAGTATAAATAAATAAACCAACTTATCACCTCTAATAGTAATTTAATGGTTTACCACTTCACATAAGGTGAAAGTCTTGATGATTGCCATCACCAAACCCACTAGATATGGAAGACATGACAGATTATACTATATAAACCTAGCCAAAAGCCTCCTATAAAAAGCCACAAACTCTTCCACAAATTATTAACCTTAAGACATAGTTTGCAAGTGATACATATGGAGCATCTTGAAAAGGGTCAAATAGAAGTTGATGAACGAAAATGGGTTTATGATTCTTCGGTTGATCATAGAGGTCGAACACCTCTTCGCGCTTCCACCGGTTCGTGGAAAGCGTCCTTGTTTATCATCGGTAATGATTCTGATTCTGTTCTTCATTATCTCTAACTACCTACAAAATCTTATCGTTTGAGCTTTATTGTTTGATTGATGAGTTTTGAAGAGTTATTATTTGTATCTTAAAGCTTTACATGTGTAGTAAGCTGTTTTGGAACATTCACTTGTATCATAACGTTTTATTTACCATTTTTGTTAGTGAAACATTGTTGGTAATGGTGTAAATAATGTCTCCTTTTTACATTAAACCGGTTAAAAACATATAACCAAATATTTCTATTAAACCGGGTCGAATTTTCTGCAACCTAACTGTGACTAGTTCGTGAAAAGCTTGAGTTGAGTCAAGCTTGAACCTAAATTAGAGTTTATTTAATAATGAGCTCAAGTCTAACTTTCTATGCTTCGTCCATCTAGTTCAATTTGGTTTACAAGGTTACTAATTGTAAAAAATATAATATAATACTATTTATATAATTATAATAGCTATTAATATATATAATTATGATATAGAACCTAATGAAATATAGTATGTTGTGCATATAACAATAAGTTGTATGATGTCGAGACTAGGAGAAAATTACAATATTTGTTGTGCTTAGGGTTTTGGATAACAAAATATGCCTACTAGTTAATGTTTTGTATCTAATGTCAACATTTTTCTTTTTTCTTTTTTTTCGCAGTAATTGAGTTTGCGGAGAGGTTAAGTTACTTCGGAATAGCAACAAGTTTAATCATATATCTTACAAAAGTTCTCCATCAAGACGTGAAGACATCGGCTAAGAGTGCTAACCAATGGATCGGTGTAACAACTCTAATGCCCCTTTTTGGAGGTTTTCTAGCCGATGCATACTTGGGACGTTTCTACACTGTTCTTTTATCGTCAGTTATCTATCTAATGGTACCTCCAATTTCCAAGTTATTGTAACATGGCATAGTACAACTATATTCCTTTTTTATAAAGAGTTAAAATACATGTGTTTTTAATAACCATGGCTAGATTATTTGTTTGTAACATAGGGTACAACCAGATAAATAACATGGCTTACGTTATAAATAACAAAAACAACAAAAACGAAGAGCACAAGTCTTATCAAGCACTTTCTGATCCACTATATTCAATGATTGACTACAGGGTTTGCTTCTTCTGATGATGTCTAGCATGATTCCGAGCTTAAAACCGTGTGCGAGTAACGGGATTTGTTTAGAAGCAAGGAAGATTCATGAAATAGTGTTCTTTGTTGCAATATATTTAGTATCTGTGGGCACGGGTGGCCACAAACCGTCTTTAGAAAGTTTTGGAGCCGATCAGTTTGATGATGATCACTCAGAAGAACGAAAGAAAAAGATGTCGTTCTTTAACTACTGGAACGCAGCCCTTTGTGCTGGAGTTTTGCTCGGTGTAACTGTTATAGTCTATGAGCAAGATCAAGTAGGTTGGGGTCAAGCAGATATGATTCTCGCCATTGTCATGGCTTGTTCGATTGTGATCTTCATCATCGGTAGGCCATATTATAGATATCAAAAGCCGGGAAGCCCATTAAAGCCAATGGTTCAAGTATGTGTTGCAGCCTTTGCTAAGAGAAATCTACCTTACCCTTCTAACCCAGATGAGTTGCATGAGGTGTCCAAATCAGAAAAGGTTCAAGAAAGGCTACTTTGCCACACAGACACCTTCAAGTAAGCAAATTTCATGTGTTACTTTTGTTGTATAAAAAGTGTCAGGTCCATTATTATTATTAAGTAAGCAAATTTCAAGTGTTAGTTTTGTTGTTTAAACAGTGTCAAATCCAGTATTTTTAGCTCGTCGTTTAATTATAACAAATTCTTTTTACGCTACAAAACTTGTTTAATCGATGATGAAAGTATAACTTTTCAGCTAGGATCACAGTATTTTTTCTTCATTGGCTTTAACTACCCTACATACGACTATTTTGGATGCGGGGTTAAACTATAAGAAAGCAACAACTTGAATACCTCTGTTAATAGAAAATTTTGTCTGTCGAAGGGCCACGAAACCTTGGATCCCCTTTAGTCTCGTCCATGTTTCAATGTTCAATTTAGATTACTTGATTCCTACTAATGTTTTATCCAATTACAGGTTTCTTGATAAAGCCACGATAATAGAACAAGATTACTCCGACGAGAAACAGCACAATCCATGGAGACTATCGACTGTAACAAGGGTAGAGGAAATGAAGCTACTTTTGAACATGATCCCAATTTGGCTAACTTCACTGCCATTTGGTATATGTGTAGCACAAACCACAACATTCTTCATCAAACAAGGCGTATTAATGAATCGTGAGATCACACAATCATTCATCCTCCCACCAGCCTCAATCTTTAGCCTAACTGCCTGCGGAATGATCCTTTCGGTAACAGTTTATGATAGAATCCTAGTCCCCTTATCAAGAAGAATAACCCGAACCGAAAGAGGGATCACTATCCTTCAAAGAATAGGCATTGGAATGGTGTTCTCCGTCACAACAATGATCATTTCCGCCATTGTTGAAAAGAAGCGGCTAACGGTTGTGCAAAACAGTTCTTTACACAACTCGGCCACCATGAGTGTGTTCTGGTTAGCACCACAGTTCATAATTATTGGAATTGCAGATGGGTTCACTTTGGTTGGACTTCAAGAATACTTCTATGATCAAGTTCCTGATTCATTGAGAAGCTTAGGAATTGCATTGTACCTAAGCGTGATCGGGGCTGCAAACTTCTTGAGTAGTTTCTTGATCACGATTGTTGATCACGTGACTACGAAAGTATCAGGAACGAGCTGGTTTGGAAAAAATTTGAACCGCAGCCGTATTGACCACTTCTATCTACTCCTGGCTGTGATCACTGCGTCGAATTTGTGTGTGTATGTGTTTGTAACTAGTCGGTACTCGTATAAGAATGTGCAGAGGAAGACTCAGGTGGCTGTGGCCGATTGCTACCAAGCTGAAGACCATATCACAAGAGGTTGATACAAATTAAGTTGCAGTCGTTTACTGTATAATTCTATATAGTTTGGTATTTTCTAATGGATCCATCTTATTAAAAAAAAAGATTGTTATCGTAGCCATGGAGTGGAGTGTAAGACAAGCTTTACTAGTATGTTATATATATAAATAAATCATCTGTTTTTCATCTTGCTTATTATGCACTTGTTCCACTCTTACTCTCTTGTTATAAGTCTTGGTTTGTGACTAAACTTAGTAGATAAAAAAAAAAAAAAAAAAGGTCACTGGCTTACTCAAATTCGTACAAAATAATATTACAAGTTACAAGAAAAAATGTTTCTTTAGATGCAAAACATGAATGGGAAAAGGCAATCCAGTGTTGAAAAGAACTTTCTCGGATGTAAATTATAGAACAGACTTCAGGACAAGAGTCACGGTCTACTCCATACAAAATTTAGGACAAACCGCAAACTACAACTTTTTTTTTAACGGCGGACTACTGGAGTATTATCGTGCCATCAGTGGAACCACCTGATATGTTTTAGTAGCTAAAATGTAATAATTGTAAGTCCAAGGACCGAATGTGTCAAGTTGTAATAGTTTGAAAAGTTGTTAATGGCAGTTAATAAAAGTAGTTGAAGCTGATTGAATTGATCAGCTTGTTGGAAAAAAAATATTTCTCTCTCTAGATTCTCTTTCTAAACTTCAAGCCCTATCATTGGTATCAGAGCCAGAACTCGGAGTGGTGGCCTGGAGAGAGCCAGCCGTGACCAACGTGGCCGTGACCAACGTGGCCGTGACCAACGTGGCCGTGACCAACGAGGCTCGGATTGGTGGCCCATGGAGTGGTGGCCTGGAAAGAGCCAGCCGTGACCAACATGGCCGTGACCAACGAGGACGTTGGCCCTTAAGGAGGGTCGATTGTTATGGACTAATACCATTGCAAGGTATGAGACTTGTCCCACGTCGGTTGTATGGGCAACTGATGTGGGGTTTATATACCAAATGGGCTCTCTCACCCACCAGACTAGTTTTTTTGGTTGTGTTCACTACAAAAAAAGTGACCATTAGAGACAATTTTATTAGGGACTGATATATCAGTCTCGAATACATAATATTTAGGACTGATTTTTCAGTCGCTAATAATATTGGGGACTGATTTTTACGCGACTTATGTTAGTGACTGATAATCAGCGGCTAATGTATCTCCACCTTATTTGAGGCTAATTTTTAGTTATAAATATGTCTAAGTAATATAAGGTTTTCGAGGGAAACTTATTTGCAACTGAACTTTAGTCCCAAATAATTCCTCTCTATAATGAAAAATGGCATAAATGTATTAGCGACTACTTTTCAGTCTCTAATATGAATGGAACATATTAAAGACTAAAAATCAGTTATTAATATTCTAAAAGACTGACTGAATTAGGAACTGATATTCAGTCATGGATGCATTTTGTATATTAAAGGATTAAGGATTGATTTTTAGTATCCAATTATTTGGCTCAATTTCTAACATTTTGAAGGAAGTACGAGAGACTGAAAGTTAGTCCCAAATATCTTGTAAGTGACCTTATTTGAAACTAAAATTTCATTTACAAAAAGGTATACGAAAGTCATTAGGGACTAATATATAGTATCCAAAACTCAATTAAAATTCTACCGTTATGATGAATTATATTAGAGACTAAAACTTAGTCCTCACAATTCTTGTAGTCAGAGTTTTATTCATTGGTCGTTCAAAAAGAAACTACGGTTAAGTAAAGGCATTAATGATCAGTGATGGTCACTTTGAGTCATTAGTGGTCAATAATAGTTGTTGATGTCATTTAGGGTCTATAATTGTTAATTAGATTATGAGAGTCTATACTATCTATAAAAGAAGCTTAGAGCATGACCTCACTTTGCTTATGTGTCACCATATTAGGTATGCCACATTTGATGCCACATAGATTCGGCTGATGTCATTCCGCTGATCTCATAAATCCGATTTTTTTTAAATCATTTTAAATCTCAATGTATATACAAATCAGTATTTCAATTTCAAATTACAAAAATCATGTTTATTTTAGGAGGTAAATTTGAAAATGCATGGGGAGTTGTTTCCCCATTTAATGCCCATCATATCACCGTCTCTTTCTTCTCAATTTTGAAACATATAGCACAAACCTTTCTTCATTATACATTTCTACATTTCTCTCTTTCTTCATTTCAGGCGATTTCTCTTCAAAATCTAGGGTTTCTGTTACAAAGCATTCTCGGCAACAATGTCAGCGGAGAAGAAATCCGTCGGTGAATCACAGTGTTTGTCACTCAGTTTCATAGACGATTTGAATCCATCCAAAGATATGTGGACTATCAAATGTCGAATCATCCGCAAATGGATTCAGCCCTTTCGGATGGATCTCGTGTTGGTCGATGAGAAGGTATTAGTATTTGTGTAGTGATGATTCTCTTATTTTACTGTTTTAGTGTTTATACATAGATGATTCTCTAATCCGCATGATTTTGGGTTTGTTTTTTATTTCTAAGCTTCTTGGTTGTGTAATAGATGTTTGTGTTTGTGTTCTTTGGACAGTTTAGGTTTGTGCTTTTTCTGATACTCTTACATGTTTTAGGGTTAGATATAAAGGACTGAACATGAATATTGTTTAGTTGGTTATTGATCATCGATAGATGTTTGTTCTGTGAAGCATAAAGTATGTTTGTTTTAGTGTTAGATGAGTTTAGGGTGAGTTATAAAGAAAGAAAGATGAAAAGTTTTTTGAAGTTTTAATCTTGGTGACATGAAACGAAATGGAAGGTTGTTTTTGAAAGTTTTTTGTGATTTGTGTAATTTACTTTTGTGTATATTTTCTGTTTGTATATTTTGTGTTTTGTTTTAGTGTTTCATGTCATCAAACTGAGTTGAATATTTTGTGTATATTTTGTGTTTTGTTTTAGTGTTTCATGTCATGAAATTGAGTTGAATATTATTTGGTCTTTCTTTGTTTTAGTCTTATTAAATTTGATGGTATGGTATCTTACTAATTGTTTCTTTTGTTTTGTGTTATTTAGGCTTATCTATATTTTCTGAAAAGTATGTTTTATATTTTTTTTGAGGTATCGTTTGGTTGATTATTTCTAAACTTCTGAAAAGTATGTTTGTTTTAGTGTTGGATGAGTTTAGGGTGAGTTACAAAGAAAGAAAGATGAAAAGTTTTTTGAAGTTTTAATCTTGGTGACATGAAACGAAATGGAAGGTTGTTTTTGAAAGTTTTTTGTGATTTGTGTAATTTACTTTTGTGTATATTTTCTGTTTGTATATTTTGTGTTTTGTTTTAGTGTTTCATGTCATGAAACTGAGTTGAATATTATTTGGTCTTTCTTTGTTTTAGTCTTATTAAATTTGATGGTATGGTATCTTACTAATTGTTTCTTTTGTTTTGTGTTATTTAGGCTTATCTATATTTTCTGAAAAGTATGTTTTATATTTTTTTGAGGTATCGTTTGGTTGATTATTTCTAAACTTCTGAAAAGTATGTTTTTTTTAGTGTTAGACGAGTTTAGGGAGAGTTATAAAGAAAGAAAGATGTAAAGTTTTTTGAAGTTTTAATCTTGGTGACATGAAACGAAATGGAAGGTTGTTTTTGAAAGTTTTTTGTGATTTGTGTAATTTACTTTTGTGTATATTTTCTGTTTGTATATTTTGTGTTTTGTTTTAGTGTTTCATGTCATCAAACTAATTTGAATATTTTGTGTATATTTTGTGTTTTGTTTTAGTGTTTCATGTCATGAAACTGAGTTGAATATTATTTGGTCTTTCTTTGTTTTAGTCTTATTAAATTTGATGGTATGGTATCTTACTAATTGTTTCTTTGTTTTGTGTTATTTAGGCTTATCTATATTTTCTGAAAATTATGTTTTATATTTTTTTTGAGGTATCGTTTGGTTGTTTATTTCTAAACTTCTGAAAAGTATGTTTGTTTTAGTGTTAGATGAGTTTAGGGTGAGTTATAAAGAAAGAAAGATGAAAAGTTTTTTGAAGTTTTAATCTTGGTGACATGAAACGAAATGGAAGGTTGTTTTTGAAAGTTTTTTGTGATTTGTGTAATTTACTTTTGTGTATATTTTCTGTTTGTATATTTTGTGTTTTGTTTTAGTGTTTCATGTCATCAAACTGAGTTGAATATTTTGTGTATATTTTGTGTTTTGTTTTAGTGTTTCATGTCATGAAACTGAGTTGAATATTATTTGGTCTTTCTTTGTTTTAGTCTTATTAAATTTGATGGTATGGTATCTTACTAATTGTTTCTTTGTTTTGTGTTATTTAGGCTTATCTATATTTTCTGAAAAGTATGTTTTATATTTTTTTTGAGGTATCGTTTGGTTGTTTATTTCTAAACTATGGTATTTCACTGCAATGGTCAGGGTCGTAAAATTCAAGCAGGTATTAAGGCTCCATTGATACCTGTGTTTATCTCTTAACTCCATGAGGATGAGGTTATTCTAAGCAGATTTGGTGTTGGAGAAAACACTGATACCTACAAAGTTGTTAATCATGGTTACAAGATTAACTTTTACCGTTGTACGGTTGTTACACGTGCCAGTGGTTGGGAAGGGATTGATTATGGATTTAACTTCATGGCACATTCAGAAATTCTTAAAGGAGAGGGAAAGAATCTGCTCACTGTTGGTAGGACTGTTTCTCATAGTCTGATATATATTTTGCTTACATTTTTTAATCTGATGACTGTTGCTATGTTTGCCATTTTAGATGTTGCTGGAATTGTTGTGTCGTGTGGAGATATGGAAGTCTTTCCGAATGAAAGAAAAAGGATGAACTTTGATCTTCAAGATGTGCAGTAAATTTTTCTATCCCACTTATATAAATTTGTTTGTGTGTTATTATTGTATTTAATTAATGTATTGAGGATTCATTAAATGATTTTTCTTATTTATGTTTTTTTATATCTGTTTATGGTTCTTTAATGATTATGTTATTATTAGGACATTCATTGGAAATAATGTAAAGACAGATTGTTGTTTTATTATTGTCTTTAATTAATGTGGGAGTTGGACATTCATTGCATTTAATACAAAGACACATTAAATCATTGGCATTATTTATTGTGACTGATTATTGTTCTTTTAATAGATAGTATAAATTTTAGTGGAACTTTTAATGCTGTTTTTTTTTATCTGTTTGTTGTAGGGGAGAAGTAGTTCGTTGTACTTTGTGGAATGGATATGCACAACAATTTAATGATTTCTTGACGCAAAACAATCCGATTGAGAATGTCATGGCTGCCATTCAGCATGCGAAGATTAAGCTATGGCAGGGTAATTTACATTTGACTGATTCATTTACTTTAGTGTTTCCAATGTGTTTTTGTCATTTGTAATGAATTTGTTTTATATGTATATTGTTACATGCAGGACAATATACCGTTCAGAATGATAAGTTTGGAAGTCGACTGTTTCTCAACGAAGAAATTCATGAGGTTAATGAACTTCGTAGGAGGTACTATTACTGAATTATATTTCTTATTTTTCATATTTTTCTTAATACGAGTGTAAGTATTAACACGAATGTTGTTTTCATAGGCTTTTAGTGAAACACTTTGAAGCTGGTGCTTCTTCTTCTCAAACCATTCTTTCATCTCAGAGTGTATTTCCAGTCCGTCAAGAATTTCTAATTGATACTCCTAAGAAACATGTTGATGAAATAATTGAGATTGAAAGCTTCTGAATATTTCTATATCCATTCAAAGTCATTTAATTTCCTTTACTGTTTTCTATGTTTTATAATATTAGTATGTTAATAACGTTTTGTCTTTCATATTATAGGTAATGTCGTGTGTGGTAGTTGCAACGATCAAAATTGTTCAAGAAAACTATGGGTGGTTTTATCCGGCATGTCGAAACTGTAACAAGAAGGTGTTGACTAAAACTGAATACTTACAATATGCTAAAATCATTTCTGATGAGGTCATGAATCTGTCTCCTACTTCATTGGTTTGTCCGAAATGCGATAAAGAATGTACATCGATAACCATTAAGTAAGTTAATGTTGTTTTTTAGGTTTATTGCTTCCTATAATATGAATGTAATTTAACTACTATTTATTACAGGTTCAAGGTACATTTGAGAGTTCAAGATGAAACCGGTAGTATCTCTTTCGTGATGTTTGATAAAGATGTAACGAAGCTCATTGGTTCAACTGCGAGTGATATAAGGGAACGCCAAGTGAACGCCAATGATACTGAAAGTTTTCCACATGAAATATCTCGGTTGGTTGAAAACAAGTTGGCTTTTAAAATTGAAGTTTCTGATTACAACCTTAAGCATGACTATCATGTTTACATTATCCAAAAATTATGTGATGATCCGGACATACTTGCTGAGTTGGTTGCTGGTAATGGTAATGGTCTTGAGGTTGCTGATGAGGTAATAGTTTTTGGATATCTTTTATTGATGTGTTTTTGGTTTCCAGTTTTTGTAGTTTAAATAACTTAGGTGAATTTTTTTGGTAATATTTTGATAATAGGTGTTTAGTCAAGAAGGTTCAGAAATCAAAGTTGAGAGATTATCTGAGTCCTCACAGATGGCTGGTGCTGCTATTTCAAAGGTGAATATGGATTCTATGGTTTTGTTTTTTCTTGTCTGTAGATTATATTACCTTATTTGATACTTTAGTAGTTGTTTTGTGATTTAATTCAAGGATGTTGTATCTGTTACCGCCGACTCTTCCGTTGTCGAAGCCGAGAAGGATTCGGGCACCAGTCCGAATGGTAAACGTTCGTTGCAGGATGTGGAAGGTCAAAATATTGGGGAACTGTCTTCTAGCAGCAAAAATAATCGGAAGAGGTCATCTAGAGTTAAAACCTAGCTCCTTTCATGTCTTTATCTTTTGATGTTTAAGCGAGTCTAACTTTTGGTCTGTACTTAAGTATGTGTTTTTGGAAGTTGGGTTGTTGTTGGTAAGTGTTAACTACTGAAACAGTTTGTATGTATGTGTTAGATGTTGGTAAACTTATGAACTTGGATTGTGTGGTAAACCATGATGTGGTTTACTTTTTTGTATTATAAACTATGTTTTTATGCTGCTAGCTATAATCTTTGCTTATAATCTGTGTTTTGATTTTTGCAATATAGTTTATGCGATTATTAGTATGCTTTGTCGTAGTATAAATTCTACTTTTTAATGGTACTTTTCAATGTATGTTTAGTTTATAACCACATTATAAAGAAATTGTTAATATCCACTAATTATGTCAAACAAGTTATTAAATTAAAGTTCCAGAAGTCAGTTTTCTTTATGACAAATTGATAATTTAATATAGATAACTCATAAATATTAACCAACCCTTTTGTAAACTAATGTAGGAACCAATAGATTGATAAGACGAACAGAAGGATGGTTAGAAAATATGTAGCATTTAAATCCATAGAAGTTTCTCCATGCACATAAATTAATTGAAAGTGTGACTCCATTAAAATGAATCATCAAACTTCAAATCCAAATATAAATCGGGTCTATCGCAGGTATGGTAACTTCATTGTAAGAACGAATAGATTCATAAAACCAAGACAAGCATGATTAACAAAATATGTATTAATTAAATCCATATAAATTACGTTAAGTATCAATTTAAATTACTTAGATATGGAGCATCCAAAAAACAGTTTGTAAAGAAACAAAGAAATAAAATCAGTACAAAATAAATACAACTAAAGGTCCTTTAATTGGGCTGCAGTTTTCTACTAAATGGTATAAGCCTTTCAATAATTTATGGTCCATAAGTTGTGAACTATAAAACCAACCCATAAGGCCCAAAACTTTAATAAGTTTTCTTAAATCCTAATCTCATTACCTCCGCTATGAATACCCTCTTATTAACTCGCTCTGTATCAAAGTGAAGATCAAAAATTAGCGCCAGAATCTTAATGCATATTTGAAAACCCTCACACTTTGGAAGCACTCGATCAACATTTAATTGTAGGTTTTTCTATTCCAGAAGTTGGAAATCTTCTCTGCAGGTTTGTCTTCTTTGATTGTTTTTTTTTTAGTTAGGTTTTTAATGTGGATGTTCAATCATCACTATCTGTTAAAAATCATGATTTTTTGGACAGTGGTTACAATAATTACTTGTAGCTAGCCCTAAATCAACTATAGTTTCCCAATTCTTATGTATAGTTATGGAGAATAATAAGAATTTTATAGCAAGAGATAGAAAGTGTTTTCCACAATGCAGTACCCAAATGTCCAAAGAGTCAAGGAGGATAAGAAAGTCTATTCTGAATAAGCGTAGAAACAGTGGTGTGTCTCACTCTCTACAGACATCTCCTATTATTCATACACTTCCGGCCAATGCTCTTATTACTACAAACGATAATGGAGGTCTGTTTTTTATGATTGTTTTTCATAATACGTATATAATTTTAATGTTATATTAACTGAAATCTATTTGCGTATCTATAACAACCAGTATCATCAAAAGGTCTGTATGAACCCTCAAGTCTATATTACAAGCCAAGGAACTTAAATCATAGTCAAACTGTAATGTCGTCCGAATCCTCTTCTACAAATATGGGTAAACAACTCTATTGCTACTTTTCAAATTGTTTTACATACTGATTATAAAAAATGTGAAAATTGTAACTATTTATTGCTGGAATTAACCAAATCTCGTCATGTACAGCATGTCACACGCCTGCCAAGTTAGATCCATCATGTGTTAGTAGGATTTATTTGACTTCATCCAGTTTTGGTAAGTTTATAAATCATATTTTTTAAGGTATGATATCATATTTGACCTTGTCACTTTGTTTCAAATTTTAGGACAATCGGAAAATGCTAATTATGGTGTGCATGAGTCTAGAAAGAGGAAACAAAGATTGAAAATTATTGAAGGTGATGAAAGGAGGACAACTTCAATGGTCACACCACCTGCATCATCCAATCATCATATTCAGAGCAGTCCTTTAATGAATATTACAAACTGTAAGTTCTATAGAGTTTTCTTATTACTAATAATCATTCATTGAATGTTACTTGAAGTTGTATAACATTTGTAAATTTTTTTCTTGCAAGTGGATCGTGTTACAGTAAGTTCCCGTGGAAGTCATATTCCAACTCCTTCGAATATTGATATTAGAACTTCTCGACGTTTGCCAAAGTGTTCGGTAGTAGGTACTAATGGTATGTGGTTTATTTTTAACAACTCCTTGATCTTTCCATCATATCCAATGTTAAAAAAATGTTGGATTCTTGTAATCCACTTGTGAACTCATTTAGAATGGTACGAGATTGTTTTAAAGAAAATGAGTGGCAAGATGTAAGACTCAAGCTCATTGGAACAAGGGATAAGGATGGTAGAACTTTTAACTTGCCAACTGCTGAAGAAATTGTTGCATTAATAATTGGTTATTTTGATGGAGCCTTTGATAAAAGAGATATCATAGTCCAAACAAGATCAGGCGGTCTTCAGAGAATTAGTGAGCTTCATCCCTCTTATCTTGCATTGCAATATCCACTTATTTTCCCGTATGCAGAAGATGGATTTAGACTTGGTATTAAACATCGAGGTATTTCAGTTGATTCTGATATACTTAGAACCAGCACGACAATGAGAGAATTTTTTAGTTACAAACTACAAGACAGACCCAACCAATTTTCATTGTTACTCAATGCTCAAAAGCTATTCCAACAGTTTGTAGTTGATGCTTATACAATGATAGAATCTGCACGGTTAGCTTACATAAAGACACAACAACCCAAACTTAGAAGTCAAACCTTTAAGAATTTAAATCAAAGTGTTCAAAGTGGAGAAAGCGATGCGTCAAACTGTGGAAAACGAATTTTGTTTCCTTCATCATTTACCGGGGGATCGAGATATATGATGCAAAAGTACCTAGATGCTATGGCAATCTGCAAAGCTGTAGGATATCCGGATCTCTTCATAACAGTCACCTGTAATCCCAATTGGCCTGAGATTTATAGATGTTTAAAAGACAAACGGCTGAATCCTCAAGGCAGACCAGATATTATCTCACGTGTATTCAAAATTAAAATCAATCATCTAATTCAAGATTTCAAGAAACATAAATTCTTTGGTGAGATACAAGCAAGTAAGTGATTGTAAAATGTTTTAATTAATTTGTCAACCATAAATTCTTTAATAACAGTTTTTTCATGTAATATTTCAGTTATTTATACAATCGAATTTCAGAAACGTGGTCTACCTCATGCTCATATATGTTTGTTCTTAAGTGCCAAGAACAAGTTTCCAACTGCTAAAGAAATTGATTTGGCTATTAGTGCTGAAATACCTGACAAAGAGACGGATTCTGAACTGTATGAACTTGTCAAACAGTTTATGATGCACGGTCTGTGTGGTACAGGCAACCCTCATTGTCCATGCATGGTTAATTTAAAATGTTCAAAGAAGTTTCCGAAAAAGTATGTAGATGAGACTTGTGTTGATTCTGAAGGATATCCTATCTACCGTCGTCGTCAAACATGTAACACTGTAGAAAAAAATGGCGTGTTGCTTGACAATAGGTTTGTAGTTCCATACAATGCTATGTTACTCAAAAAGTATCAGTGTCACATAAATGTTGAGTGGTGTAACCAAACAGGATCCATCAAATATTTGTTCAAATACATTAATAAGGGTCCAGATAGAGTGACAGCTTCTGTTTACTAAAGTACGACAACTGCTGGCAAGAACAAGGAAAATGAGGAAATGACCAATAATCAAAATCCGTCAAACAAAACAGAAGTAGATGAAGTTAAAGCATATCTTGATTGTAGATATGTTTCAGCATGTGAAGCTGCTTGGAGAATCTTCAAGTTTGACATACACTATCGAGTTCCATCTGTTGAAATATTGCCTTTTCATTGCGAAGATGGTCAGGCTATTGTTTATGACGATAATTCAAACTTGTGTGACGTGGTTAGTAACCCAACTGTGAAAATGTCTATGTTTACAGAATGGATGAAATGTAACCAAATGGATGCATTCGCTAGAACATTGAAGTATATAGAGTTTCCAAGACACTTTGTATGGATACGTAAAAAACGAAAGTGGATTCGTAGAAAAAGACCTTTTGGTGCCGTTGGTAGGATACATTATGTACCTCCATCACTTGGTGATTGTTATTTCTTGAGAATTTTATTGAATCACGTTATAGGACCAATGAGTTTCGATGATATAAAAACAGTTGATGGAAAAATTTATCCTACCTTTAAAGATGCGTGCCTCGCTCGCGGTCTGTTGGATGATGATAATGAGTATATAATTGCCATGAAGGAAGCAAGCACATGGTCCACTTCTGATTTCTTGCGTACATTTTTTGTAATGCTGTTGATGTCAAATTCCATTTCTAGGCCTGGTCATTTCTGGAGACAAACAAAATCTCTGTTGTGTGAAGATATATTATGCCAGCAAAGGAAGGTTACTGGTATTTCTGGTAATTTTAAAACTTTAAATAAAGCTCAATGATTCCATTCCGTTTGTAATTAAATATTTTTATATGCTAATTACCAAACATCTGTTTTATTTTTCAGATTTGGTTCTTACAGAGGAAGAGATTGAAAACATTTGCCTATCACATATCGAAAAATTATTACTTGCTTATGGAAGTACGTTAAGCTGCTTTTCAGACATGCCGAATGTTCCTGGGAACTACATTTCTGCATTGAACAATCAAATGATAATGAAAGAACTTTCCTATGATCGGAGTAGCTTAAAAAAGGAACTTGCATCTTTCTTAAAATCTTTAACTGATGAACAGCACAAAGTGTATCAAACTGTCATGAATGCAGTTGCTAAAGGAAATGGAGGTGTTTTTTTTTCTATATGGTTACGGTGGAATTGGTAAAACATTTCTATGGAAAACATTTGCAGTTGCGTTACGCTCCAAGGGTGAAATTGTTTTGAATGTTGCATCCAGTGGTATTGCATCACTTCTATTAGATGGCGGTAGAACAGCTCATTCCAGATTTGTTATTCCGATAAACGTTAACGAGGATTCTATATGTTCTATAGAACCGCACAGTGAGCTAGGAGGCTTAATAAAAGAAATTAAGATGATAATTTGGGATGAAGCGCCAATGACACATAAGCATTGTTTTGAAGCTTTGGATAGAACAATGAGAGATATAGTCCGTTCCAATAATTCGTCCTTGCAGTCCAAGCCTTTTGGCGGAAAGATAGTCCTTTTTGGCGGTGATTTTAGACAAATCCTTCCGGTCATTCCAAAAGGTACTAGAAGCATGATTGTAAATTCTTCATTGAATTTTTCTTATATATGGCATGATTGTCAATTACTCAAACTAACTCAAAACATGAGGTTAAAATTCGGTACAAAAGCAAGTAATCTTCAGGAGACCAAGGAATTTGCTGAATGGATTTTACGCCTTGGTGATGGTCTACTTGGTGATCCAAATGATGGAGAGGTGGAGATTGAAATTCCAGATGATCTACTTATATTAGATGAACTCAATCCTATATCTTCATTGATCTTATTCACATATCCGGATATGCAAAACTTTATGTGGGATTCAAATTACTTTCAACAAAGAGCCATTCTTGCTTCCACAAATGATGTTGTTGATTCAATAAACACAGAACTGTTAAATAGTATCGTTGGTGAAGAGAAGATATATCTAAGTTCAGATTCTTTATGTGATACTGAACAACATTCCGACCTTGACATGGCATTGTTTCCTCCGGATGTGCTAAACAAAATGCATTTGTCAGGATTACCTAACCATAAATTGGTTCTTAAGGTTGGAGCTCCGGTAATGTTACTTAGAAACATTGATCAAACAAATGGTTTGTGTAACGGTACACGACTTCAAGTAACAAAACTTGGAAAACTTGTAATTGAAGCAAAGATTATTACCGGAACTAATATAGGTCATCATACTTTGATTTCAAGATTGAAAATGACACCAAGTGATAAAAGATTACCAGTGAAAATTGCCCGAAGACAGTTCCCACTATCCCTGTGCTTTGCAATGACCATCAACAAAAGCCAGGGACAATCACTTGAACGTGTAGGACTATATCTTCCACGTCCGGTTTTTAGTCACGGGCAACTATACGTAGCTGTATCTCGAGTAAAGAGCAGGAGTGGCTTGAAGATTTTGATATGTGACATAGAAAAACAAGTATCTAAAACCACAACTAACGTGGTCTACAAAGAAGTTCTACAAAATCTGTAGTGCTCGTAAAAATATCATTTTGTATAAAACTCTTTTTCATGTATGAATGAATATGTTATAATCTTTTGAATATCCTATCAACATGTTTCTTTTATCTAATAATAATGATTGTTATTAATATTGTTTTAACAAAAAGTAGACATGTTTAAACTGTGATAGATTTAATAGTTATAAGACAATGAAAGCCAAATAAGAATAACATATATACAAAACACAAGGAATCACTAATGCGAGTAATACTTCCATTCGTTAGTCATTAGGAACAATACATGTTTTTAATACATTGAAATTTTAGTATTTGATTAACCAAAAAAACTGATCTGTATGTACACCCTTCGTACCACAGGGTCAAAACTGCCGGTTTCAACTATTACAAAACACTTTTAAGTAAACCAAAAACCAAAAAACCACATACAAAAAACATTGTTTCCATACATCATAACATCAACTCCACCAGCCATACAAGCATTCAGTCAAACAAGAAAATACCTTTACCCATCACGAACTTAAGGGTAAATTCTTCACGAGGAACCATCTTTTTGTCCTTCACAAAATTCTTCATGTTTTTTTTATGTAAAACCGACCATCTGGAGACTCGATTCCAACTTGAACATCCCAAACATTACCTTCAGCATCTACAATCTTTAAACACCTCTTCCTATCCAAGCCAATTTTTTAGCAAGATGTTTTTTAATGCGCTGTAACAAAAAACAAATTATGTTAACAAAGATAATATAATGATATCATTAATACATCCTAAAGATCGTAAGTACTTTTTGGTTACAGAAACTTACACAATGATTGTCCACACGGAAAACTATTGGAATAGTTTCCTCATTCCTGGGTACAGGGAGCATATTAGCTTCTGTGCGATTACTAACCTCATCCACATCTTCAGCATCAGAAATACTAATAACGTCTTCTTCAATTTCTTCCTTAACAGCAGCATCATATAATTCCGGCGGCAACACTAAATCAACATTCTTTGAACAATTGAAAACGAACATATCAAAATTGTGAAGATCAATCATTTCAAACACAAGCATATGCTCATCAGTTATTGACAATTTCTTCTTAATCCGATCTCATCCAGTTGTTATGTAAAGCTGATTGTCAAAAACTTCCATTCGAACAAACACTTTAAGCTTTCCAGGACCTCTAATAACAACTGGATAGTTTGGGATGGTATTGTCCATCTTGTGATGTACAAATAAACGATTGATATGCTTCAATGAAAAAAATAGACATTAGTAATATATATATATACTAACAATAAATAAATAACAAACCATAATCAATATAATGAATTCAGATTGTCAACTACATACCATAGCATCAGGTTTATCAAAAGCACCATAGGGTCTGTAGTAAAAATAATCAGATGGAGCAAATTCAATATTGTCATAGAAATAAAATATTCGGAAACTTGATAATGCTTCTTCATACTGAAATACCAGCCAGGATCCAGATTGTAGCTTCAAAGTTTCAACCACATAATACCACCCATTGTAAAAATAACAGAAGTTTGCTAACTCATATACCTTCACTTCAAAGACCTGCCCATTCGTTGTCCGCATTTTCACAAAGCCCAATGGATAGTTAAAGTCTGTTATCCATTTTTTATATTTTTTTGGGAGAACCTATGCATAAATAAATTAAAATTAGAAATTGTGTAATATGATATTATAAAGAAAACTAAATTTACCATAACCGAGAGCAGGGTACTAACCAAACATTTTCTTTGGTTGTCCTCCATGTAACATGCAAAACCATACACCCTTATAACTTTGAAGTATCAAATAAAATTGTATTAATATCATTAATAAATAAAAGAATAAAATATTAAAAGATTATTCTAAAAAATGTTAAGAATACAAAAAAAAGACTTGAAAACATAAATGTATCATCTAAACTGAAATAGTGCTAATAACTGTTGAATATGAATGACCAAATAATTGATTAATAAGGGACAAGTTGTATTAACGTTCAGCTAGCTCATTGATTGAATAATCAACCAAAAATCCTATTGCTAATCAACCCAATCTACTGTTCCTAAATGACATTCAATCTACTGTTGAGTGCAATTTACTGTTCCTAACGCACACTCAATCTACTTTTCAATACAATCAACTGTTGCTATAAAACCCTGTTGCTAAGCAATAATACAATATACTGTTCCAACCCAAAAGTATATATCCGCACTTTTTCAATGTCAAAAACACAAACTAAAATTATAATAAACAACAAAATCTTACAAAATTTTTATACAAAATTTTATACAAAATCTTTATACAAAATTTGAAGACTAAACATCATAAACTTACAGATTTTCATTATTTCTACATATTTGATTTCTGACATATGTTGTTTTAAAAGGTCAACTAACAAAATTTAGACCATTACATAACAGCCAGTCATATGTACATTACAAATCTTCAATCATACATCCATACAATGTATATTAAATCTACACTATAATTCCCATGTAACTCGATACGATTTTGAACGATTTTAGAATCCACAAGTAGCTGACATTTCAGAATTACAGTCAAAAAGCATTTCAGAATTACGCTATTTTTTAGAAAATCAAATCAAAATTCTATTAAAATACATATTGTTACTCGAGCATAATCTGTTATTAGTCTAGACTTGTGGTAACTTGGTCCAGTTCAGCAAATATCATTCCATACATAATCGTACAAAATCTTCATACAAAGTCTAATAAACAGTCCTTTTTAACATTGCCCTAATTGAGGTGAAATAAAATATTTTGACAAATACTAAAACTATTAACTTCAATCGATCATCAATGCCTACAACTATTAACTTCAATCGTTCATCAATATGAAAATCAGAAGTATAAGTCATAGAATAAACACCCAAGAGCCGAAAATATACTACCGTGGTATAATAAATTACCAGAAGAAAAGATTTTACAAGAACAAACTCTTCGATTCATGCATATAGATGATTACCTGTGGATTCGTTTGGCAAAGATCTTGAAGAAAGCTCTCTGTTCGTTCTCGCAAGTTAGTTCCGAAAGACGTAAATGTTCGATTGAAAGTGTCTTTAGGGCTATATTTCAAACACAGGGCCTTCAACCCACAAGCCCATTGACAGCTTCTAATTGGATTCAAATTCTTTGGCCCATTTTGAAATTTGATTATTTACAACCTAAAATGAATAGGCCTTTTATTGAATTATACAATAACAATGGACTTTTACTGAATTTTACACTAACAACGTGTCAAAATAAATTAATGTCGTATATAAGAAGTTATTACACAACATAAAATTAGGTCATGCTTTCATTCTATATCAAACATGTAGACTAAAACAAACTATCTTTAACATTGTTTTATAAAGATATGTAACTAAACACAAAAATTTAAATAATATGTTATAATATTTTTTTTAGCATTTGATTCCGATTGTTATTAGAACAAACCCGTGTGTTCACACGGGTGTACACTTAGTTTCTATTAGAGCATTCACATCCATTCCACTATATTTTCATCCTAAATTACACTAAAAAACACTATATTTTCTCTCTCTTTTTAAATTAAATAATATTTTTTATACATTTATCATTACCTTTTCTCTCTACTCCGTTCACAACCACTTTCAGAATATATTAAAAAATTATCGGGGGTGAACAGTTTCCCCTCAAATATACAGACGAACAGTAACATTTTCTCTCTCCTCCACTCACAACCACTTTTTATACTTTTTATATTATAAAAACTTCACTCACAACATTTGGTGGAATGGATGTGAATGCTTACACCATACTCTATTTATAGTTACATCATACTCTATTATATATTTAGAACTAACTTTGGAGTGGTGATAACGCTATGGGCATGAATCCATTACACATTCTTATTGGTGGTCGTAAGTTAAGTATAATGATAAGCTACTTAGACTAAGCGGTATGGAGGCTCGTCCTAGGCCCGTCCTCCCGCCGCCGCCCCAAAAAGACCACCCCCCATGCCCGTCGCCGCCCCAAGCCCGGCAACTTCGGCTCCCACAAGCCGATCTTCACGGGCCTCTCTCCTCTCTCCTAACACACACACATCTATACATACATATATATATATATATATATATATATATATATATAAGGGTTGATCCCCACCCCCTAGGTCCATCCCCTCCAAGCCGAGCCTACGTGGCGCTGACGTGGCGGCTCATCCCATTGGGGATGAGGCTCTCCATACCCTCTAGTCTTAGAGCATTCACATCCATTCTATCAAATTATGTGAGTGGAGTTTTCATAATATAAAGAGTATAAAAAGTGGTTGTGATTAGAGGAAAAAGAAAATGTTGCTGTTCATCTGTATATTTGAGCGAGACACTGTTCATCCCCTATAATTTTTTAATATATTTTGAAAGTGGTTGTGATTGGAGAAGAGAGAAAAGGTAATGATAAAGGTATAAAAAATATAATTTAATTGAAAATGAGATAAAAAAAAATATAGTGTTTTTTAGTGTAATTTAGGTTAGAAATATGATGGAATGGATATGAATGTTCTTAAACGCCCCTTAAGCGAATAATGACCCATTTAAGTTTATTTTTTATATATAATTTCATATATGTACTTAAATATTTATTATTTTGTTTTACACTAAAAGCTAGTTTTAATTTTATTTTATCAATCTAAAACGTAGAATTTTAATTTAATTTTTATAATTACACTTAAACATGATCTAATGTTTGAATAAATGATAGTTGAACTAAAAACTTTCAAAATTCTCAAAAATGAAATGATCAGGATTTTAAAATTTAAAAAATATGTAAACTTTTGTTAAAAATTGAAAATCCCTCCATTTTAATTCCCGCTCCATCTTATAATTTGATTCCCCCACAACCAACCAAATTAATTTCCCCAAACCCTAATCTACTCATCATTAGTGTGTTTCTCAACCTCCCGTCCATGAATCGCTCCGACTCTCTATCAGAGCTAGCAATGCCGGTGGAAGCTGTTCTCTTCACCCTTTATCGGTTCTTGTTTGTAAAGGTCCGTTCAATCCCTGTTTCTGATTTCTTTTTTTCTTTTTTTGGTTTCGATTTGGTTCTGAAAGTTTCTGTTGCAAGGGCTTTATTTTTGTGTGATTTGCTCTATTTTTTGACTTTTGGATGGGGTTATGCTAATAAGCGTTCTTTGCTCGCAACATGTTTGATGAAATGCCACATAGAGAGCATGTTGTCTTGACCCGAAATTAATTGGGAGAAAGTTACCCTAAACCCTAAACCCTAAACCCGAAATTAATTGGGAGAAAGTTCTATCAGTGCTATATCAAGGAGGTACATTGCTACGACGTCAATTTTCCAAACATTTAACCATCGGTATCAACATAATTTGTTCAAGTTTTGGGAGTAAGATAATGACCATGGTTTCTTTTTAAATTTCGTTCATAACTAAGTTGAATAGTTAAGTTATTGGTCGCAGAATGACTTCATCTTTTTATTAGCATATGTTTTATTTGGCATCGACTAGAGCCTAGGTGCAAGCCGCTTAAAAAGTGAGTGTTTTTTAAGCAAGACAAATAGTATGAAAATACCATTTTTAGTATGAAAATACCGTTTTACTTTAAAGTTTGAACTGTAATCCGATGATTTTTTTTGTTTTTGTTTTTATACTATGCATTTCACATTTCTCATTGCAATATTAAGATAGATCAGATTGTGATTAGAATGATTGTAATTTGTACCGGATGACCTGAATATAAACTTACCAAATGAACAATATGCTTATAGTAATATCTAACTTTACTCTTTATGATTAGTAATATCTAACTTTACTCTTCATGATTCTTATATGAATGGACTATAAGTTGCTTTTTATTGAACACTAGTGCCTTCTAAATTATGTCAAAAGGAGGATATTCATTTGTAGGTATGTGTAATATACAAGTAGATAACTAATAATTTCTAAAGTTGAAATTTATAACAAAATTTTTATTGTTCTTATTTTTGCAGGTTATTTTGTGCTTGCTATGAGTCTACTCACACCTTTCTAATAGGGCAGATCAACTCTCATTCATGGGAACTGCTTGCTCTTCTCTATTCTCACGTATTTCACTCTACTCTCTTTATGGGTTAATGTTTCGGGTTCATAATTTTTTTTATGATTAAGATAACTTGATGGTATAATTTCATTCCTTTCAAGAAACCAAGTGTTTGGAATTTATAGGAAGTGCATGTTTGGGTTTAGTTAGTGCAGCAAATAAATATATCCATTTCAGTACTTACATTTTGAATTATCCTTGAACACCATATCTAGTAAGAATAGATCATAAATGTGAGTTAAAAAAATGGTCAGATCTTATCATATATAATAGATCCAATTAAATCTAACATGTCAGGAAGAAAAAGAAAAGGCTTGCCAAAATGCTAGTTTCACTAGATGAGGCTAACCAAGAAACAAGGATGGCTAAATGATCACTCATGCATTGAATATGTAAGTGTCTCCTTGTTAAAAGCTTTTAATTTTGAATTTTATTTTTGTGAAATATTGATTTTGGGTCGCTATTGGTTTTAAATGTTGATTTCGTACCTTCAATTATTTTAGGAAAATAGTATTCAACATAAAGAGGTCATCGTGGATAAATTAAAATTTTGAAGGAACTGCATTACTATTGATATGGAACAACAAGATTGAGAAAGAAGCCATAAATCTTCAGCCTAATCATCTCAACAAGATACAAGTGAGATTGGAGATATGAGAAATAAGGTTATTGCACTCGGGGAGAAACTTAAACATGATAGGGAGAAATATGAAAAAAAAAATGCCAGAGTACATGATCACAAAGTTTCGAGAATTCAAGTGCACACTATTCACACCTACAAGTAATGAAGCTGATACTTTAGATGGATTACTAGGCATAGTGACAACACGATCTATGGCGTTAGTAAAGACATTTATTGCTTCTTTTATCTAAAAGCCTTTAAGCTTTAGAATTGATTAATTGGTATTATTTCGATTGGCTCTTGTTATGATATTAATGCTTGAATGTATTATGATTTTGGAAAAGCAAGAGACAGATTTATGAATGATATTACTGTTGGGGACTGAATTAAATTGTACTGAAAGATTTTTTCCAGCTTGTAAAACAAATAAGAAAAAAATTGCAGTTGAGACATAGTATTAAAGACTAAAAAATAGTCATAAAAAAACAATGGACTAGTTTAGGAGACTGATTTTTAAACCCTAAATAAACATATCCAAGACTAATTATTTTAGATTGTTAATTAGACTTTAAAAGTACATATTAGGGACTAAAATCACATGCTATCTGGGATTAATTTTCGGTCCCTAAAAGAGCATATTAAGGACTGAAATTGCATCGTACTAGGGACTAATTCTAAGTCTTTAAAACCTCTTATTTGAGATTAATTCGGTATGGAATCACAAACATAACGAAGCGTATTAAGGACAATATAGATATGTTTAGAGGACTGATTTTTAATCCCTAAAGTTATACATTAAGAACTGAAATATCATAGTATCCAAGACTCATTTACAGTCCCTGAAGAAATGTATTAGGGACTGTAATGATGTGGTACCAGGGGTAAATTAAGGACTAAATTTTTATGTATTGAAGACTGAATGTTGGTCGCCATTGTTGTCGTACGATGGGGACTAATTTTTAGTTACTAAAACCACTATCTAGTACTAGGTATCCGAGACTGGCTGGAGACTGGCAAATCAGTCCCTGATAATCATTAAGGACTGATTTGGATGTATCAGATACTAATTTTTTAGTCCCTAATACTCAATTATTTTGTATGTAACATTGGTATCAGAGCCACCGACCCTCGTCGGAGCTCCTATACCGTCCATCTACCACCACAATCCACCACCATAACCACCGTAACAGAATTCTGTTAATTCTCCGATCATCGTCTTCGTTTCTCCGATCAAATTTTTCCGTCTTCTTCGTTTCAATTCTTCTGTTAATCGTTTCCATTTCAATACCTGGATTGATCAATCGTGATCAATCTACTCCTGGATTTGATCAATTTGTGATTCGATCCATCTTTGTTCGTTTTTCTAATTCTTTTCAAATTCGTTCAATTCACCATTAAAAACAGTTAATCATGACAACCAGTACTCGTCAACAAGAACTTGAAAAACAAATTAAAGATAATCAGATGTCAATAGGGAAAATGGAAATTATTGTTCAAGATCTACAAGCCAATTCACAATTACTCAATGACAGCATGCAGAATGTTGTTATCAGTACAGATGAAAACAAGGCAGCAGTGGCTCAGATTCAATTACAGTTACAATCATTGATAGATAAGATAACAAGTATGGAAACCAACAGAGGAATGGTGGTTAATAATGGCCATCAAGAACAAAGGTTATCTCGTTTAGGAAGGCTGGATTTTCCTAAATTCAATGGTGAAGATGTTGAGGGATGGGTGTACAAATGTAATCATTTCTTTGAAGTTGATCATACCCCTGAAAACCTAAAAATGAGATATGCTGTTGTCAATTTGGAAGCAAAGGCTTTACAATGGCATCAAGGTTACTTGAAAAGTAATAATCTGTCTGTTGATACCATCACTTGGGATGAGTATAGAAGGTCTGCTGAAGCAAGATTTTCTACAGAATTATTTGTGGATGCTTTAGAAGAAATCAAGAACTTGCATCAAACAGGTAGCCTCCAAGATTACTGTGATGCTTTTGATGCTCTCTTAAACAAGGTGGATTTGTCTCAAGAACAGGCTGTTAGTCTGTTTGTTGGTGGTTTAAAAATGGAAATTAGATGTTTAGTAAAAGCCTTTAAACCAAGAAACTTAATAGAGTCTTATGCCATTTCTAAACAACAGGAAAACATACACAACACCTTATTTGGCCATTCTGGAACCAAGAAATATCAATACTACTCCACTTCAAATACCACCCAAAAACCTACCACTTCAACTTTTAAAACACCCCCAACCATGAATGCCAACTCACTACCTTTACTACCTAAACCTACCCAAAATATTCCACCAAGAACCACTAGGAAATTAACAACCAAAGAAATGGCTGAAAAAAGGGAGAAGGGAGAATGTTTTTGGTGCAATGAGAAGTTTACTCCCTCTCATAATTGCAGGAATAAATAGTTGTTTACTATTGAGTTAGTAAAATGAGGATGATGAAAACTGTTGTGATGAAGAGGAGATTGTAATTGGGGGGGAAGAACCACAGATTTTGATTCATGCTATTACAGGAGTACCCTCTTATTCAACAATGAAGATTGTGGGATATATGGGTACTAGAAGGCTGTTTATATTGGTAGATCCAGGATCAACTCACAACTTCATAAGTCTTAAGTTGGTAAAGAAGTTGCAATGCCTACTTCAGTCTGTGTCATCTATGAAGGTTACAGTGGCCAATGGTAATCAATTAGAATGTGGACAAAGATGCATAGGGTTTAAATGGAAGATGCAGGGTGTGTGGTTTCAAGCTGATATGCTTGTAATTCCATTAGACAGTTATGACATGGTATTGGGAATAGAATGGTTGTCTATGTTGGGAGACATTCTATGGAATTTTGCTGATATGACCATGCAATTTAAGGTACAGGATAAGGCGTATACATTGAAAGGAATTGAAACAAATGGAATTAAGTTGTGTTCCACTGAAACAATGAGTAGTATGTTAAATGGAGGTGCAGGGGCAATTCAGTCACAAATGTTTGGGTTGCAACTGAAGGATGATGTGCAGAATGATCCATTTGGGTCCAAGGTAACTAATCCCATTACTTGTGTAAATTTGCAGTCATTATTGGAGGAGTATAAAGATGTTTTTGATATCCCAACTGCATTACCTCCAAAGAGGTCTTTTGATCACAAGATAGTCCTTAACAATGGGGACAAACCTGTGAACTTAAGATCTTATAGATATCAAGCTTTGCAAAAGGATGTGATAGAAAAGATGACACAAGAAATGTTAGATTCAGTAGCCAAAGCTCCTTTGCAGCACCTGTGGTACTAGTTAAGAAGAAAGATGGGTCATGGAGATTATGTATTGATTATAGACAACTCAATGAGGCCACAGTGAAGAATAGATTTCCTATACCCCTTATTGATGAGTTACTTAAAGAATTAGGTGGTGCCACCATTTTTTCCAAACTGGATTTGAGGTCTGGCTATCATCAAATCAGAATGTATGAACCTGACATACATAAAACAGCATTCAAAACACAACAGGGGTTGTTTGAGTTCTTGGTAATGCCCTTTGGGCTAACCAATGCCCCTGCTACTTTTCAATCCCTGATGAACCAAACATTTAAGGCTCAGTTGAGGAAGTTTGTGCTTGTATTTTTTGATGACATTTTGGTTTACAGCAAAGATAAGGATCAACATGTTGAACACTTGAAACAAGTGTTGGAAACTATGAGAAATTAGCAATTATTTGCTAAAATGTCTAAATGCAGTTTTGGGGGACAGAAGGTAGAGTATCTTGGGCATGTTATTACAAAAGAAGGTGTATCAACTGACCCTACTAAGATTGAAGCAGTGATGTCATGGGCTGCTCCCACTAATGTGAAACAATTAAGGGGGTTTCTTGGCCTTTCAGGGTATTACAGAAGGTTCATTAGATCCTATGGATTGATTGCCAAACCACTGACAGATTTGCTCAAGAAGGATGCTTTTAAATGGTCCAAAGAAGCAGATTATGCCTTCCAACAGTTAAAAACTGCCTTATGCACTGCACCAGTATTGGCTCTACCTGATCTTTCAAAGACTTTTGTGGTAGAAACTGATGCATCTGCATTGGGAATTGGAGCTGTGTTGATGCAGGATCATCATCCTTTAGCTTTTATCAGTAAAGCCTTGTGCCCAAGACAACAGGTATTGTCTGTCTATGATAGAGAATTACTTGCAATTTTACTTGCAATCAAGCAATGGCATTACTATTTGATCAGTGGCCATTTTGTTATCAAAACTGATCAGAAAAGTTTGAAACATTTACTTGATCAAAAGATAACCACACCTTTGCAACACTCCTGGATGGTCAAGTTAATGAACTATGACTTTGAAATCCAGTACAAGAAAGGTGTTGATAATGTAGCTGCTGATGCATTATCTAGACTGCAAACTGTTTCTTTGTTTAAGTTGGCAGTCTCGTCTTTTGAACCCTTGTTCCTTGAGAAGATTAAGCAAACTTGGCAAGGTGACCTCAACCTACAAAACATTATTCAGAATTGTGATACAGAAGGGCAAAATGGTCATTACAGTTGGAATGAGGGCCTCTTGAAAAGAAAAAATAAGCTGGTAGTGGGAAATGATGAAGTTGTTAAAAAAGAGTTAATTCAGTATTGTCATGAGTCGTCTGTTGGGGGCCATTCAGGAATTCATGCCACCTTACAAAGACTCAAAGGACTTTTTTATTGGAAAGGGCAGTCTAAGAATGTGAGGGATTATGTTAGAAGATGTGATATTTGCTTACAAGCTAAATATGAGACAACAGCCTATCCTGGTCTCATACAACCACTACCTATTCCTACTTGTATCTTTTCTGATATAAGTATTGATTTTATCACTGGGCTACCTACTTCCAAGGGTAAGAATGTCATCTTTGTTGTTGTGGACAGACTTACCAAGTATGCTCATTTCATTGGAATGATCCATCCTATTTCTGCAACTTCTGTGGCCCAGGAATTTGTTGACAATGTTTATAAACTACATGGTTGGCCTTCTACCATAATTTCTGACAGGGATTCCATCTTCTTGAGTATGTTCTGGCAGGAGTTCACCAGACTTCAAGGCATTTCTCTAGCCATGTCTACTGCCTATCACCCTCAAAGTGATGGTCAGACTGAAGTGGTCAACAAGTGTCTTGAGACATACCTGAGATGCATGATTTTACACTACTCACACTCCTGGTTTCATTGGCTTTCACTGGCAGAGTGGTGGTACAACACCAACTACCATACAACCATAAAGACTACTCCTTTTCAAGCTTTGTATGGATATGCTTCCCCAATTCATGTTCCTTATGTTCATAGAGACACATCAGTGGCCAGCATTGATTCTGAAATGTGTTCAAGAGAGGAGGCTATATCAGTTCTGAGATCCACTTTACAAATGGCCCAAAACAGGTAAAGGCAGTAAGCTAATAAGCATAGAACTGTCAGGAGTTTTCCTTTGGGCTCTTGGGTGTATTTGAAACTAAGACCTTATGTGCAGACCACATTGAGGGGTGCTACTTTTTCAAAAATGTCTCCAAAGTACTATGGGCCCTATTTGATCACTCAAAAAATTGAGGAAGTAGCTTACAAGCTAGACCTGCCAGAGGAGTCTCAATTGCATCCTGTATTTCATGTTTCCTTATTGAAACCTGCTCATGGCCCTCCGACCACTATCATTCCTATTCCTCAGGCTGCAAGGTTTTCTTTAAAGCCACTAAAGGTACTGGACCATCGACTAATAAGGAAAGGTAAAAGAGGTGTTGCTCAGGTGTTGGTTCAGTGGGAGAGTCAATCTGTGATGGAAGCTACATGGGAAGATCGTCATGAGTTTGTGCTAAGATTTCCTGATTTTGTCCTTTGAAGATTGGTGTTGCACCTTGAGGACAAGGTTCTTAATAGGGAGGGAGTATTGATATGTTTTAGTAGCTAAAATGTAATAATTGTAAGTCCAAGGACCGAATGTGTCAAGTTGTAATAGTTTGAAAAGTTGTTAATGGCAGTTAATAAAAGTAGTTGAAGCTGATTGAATTGATCAGCTTGTTGTTGGAAAAAAATTCTTTCTCTCTCTAGATTCTCTTTCTAAACTTCAAGCCCTATCACCACCCGATCATATCCATCTCCATTAGGGCACTAGGCAATAATGTCTATACACTAATTCAGGAGAAAACCCAATATAATAATGATGAAACAAACTTCCAGGCAGATTGCATTGGCCTAACCAAAACGATTTAGTTTTAACAATTTCTACCGACTTTTTTATTTTTCTTTTCTCGTTTTCTTTTCCCAAATTGTTAGTTTATTTAAATTTTTAAATGATATAGAAGAACCCCTCTATATACCACTTAACCCTTTGGTTCGCATGATCAGTTATGGAGCCCCCATATAAAGGTCGGGGCGGACACCCCCTTAAAAAATTAGTACAATTGTAAGCAAAAATCTTGATCGTCCCACTTAAAAGTTCTGCTAAACCCCCAAATCCCCCTCCCCCATAAAATAAATCATGGATCCGTCATTGCGCATGATGTGCCTGAGTGTCCCAACTAAGCCACTGTTGTAAACATGTGCCCGTCCACCTACTCCTTCCCACTGAATACTAAAACAACTATGCTTTTGGTGACAAAGGTATCAATTTTTGCTGGTTTTTTCCTTCCTTTGCTTCAGACAACTCGAAAGATAATAGCCCAAGGATTACTAAAACAATTATGCGTTAAGCATGCCCTTTATGTGTAACACCCCGACCACGTACAAAACAACCCCCGATGGAAACGTCGGGGAGTCACGTTACAAATTGTTCATAAGACATGGTACTAAAGTTTCGTTTATTTTTTTAATTGAATTACAATGTCTTTTGAAACACAAAACAAGCACAAACAACTATTTTTAGATTAAAGCAAAACTAAGGCCCGAGTCCATTCCTATGTGTAGCATGCTTACATAACAACAAACATTTGTACCTGAAACACAAGTGAAAATAAACGGTCAACAATAAAGTTGGTGAGTAACATTGGTTTTATCATCAAATTCATGGTTATGAACTTGTATACATCGTCCGACTGCGAGAGTCGATGAGTGAAAACCTTGTAACCAAACGTGTATTAGTTGTGTTTGGTATTGCAATATGTTAAACCAACTACGAAAGTTGGTATAATAAAGAAAACCTTGTAGCCATGAATCTTGACAAAAGTGTTTCTTTGTAAAACCGTGTAAGTAATCAATTGTTTACTCTTAAATTGTCTGGTTCATATATATGTGTTTGAAAACCATTTGTAACCTTGTGTAAACCAATTGTTTCGTCATGTATAAACCACTTGTTTCGTCTTGTAAAAACCAATTGTTTCTTTTTGTATAAACCAGTTGTTTCGTTTTGTATAAACAAGTGTGGTCGTGTGGTGAATACATTCAAGTTAGTGTTGACTTATTTGACAAACCTCCATAGGGTTTGTCAAAAGTGCACAGTTTATGTCGTTCCCCAACTTCCCCACAAACCCGAGAAGTTGGAAACTGGATTGTTCATCCTATGGTACCATAACATACTACCGGTAGACTTGGCCAAAGTTAATGAACGTACTCGTGTTATGGATAACGCACCACTAAGTTTCACACAAATTGAAAACATAATGTATATATAAACCATATATATTGTTTTGTAAACTTGGAAAATAGTAGTAGGCACATATGAATCACCCCAAAAAATTTTGAAAATATAAAAGTAGGGACTATGTACTCACATGATTGATGATGACTTGCTTAATCGTGTTTTCAAAGCTCAAGTGTTTCCTAATAATTCGGATAACTGTATAGTTAGTGTATATTGTGACTTAAACCGTTTAAGTCACAATATACATTCTGATTGGATAACATGCGGTTTATAATCAAATGAGTGAAAAATCTCGTGTAATATGATTTATAAAACATTACATTCTGATTGGAAAGTGTCTTGAAGTGTTTTGGTCCGTTACGACTTGCTAAAATGGTGCTACTTTAACGGGTCGTATACGTAAATACGGGTCCGAATGGTCGAATGAGTCCTATGACAAGTCCGAAGTGTCAAAATATGTCTTATGACGTTATATAATCAACTCATTAGTTAAAACATAGATCACATAAGTTTAAAACCATTTTATGCTAAAAGGGCATTTTTGACATTTTTAAAATATATATAGTTGACTCGTCATTTGACCTACAAACAAAATGATCATAAAGTATAGTCTCAGATGATTATTCCCTATATCATTATGGACATATTATTGGGCTTGATTATTCCCTATATCATTATGGACATACTAGGAAATGAACACTAAACTAGAAATGATGAGTTAGACATGATAAAACATGTCTTATAATATTATATAAACTGATTTGGTGTCAAAACGTTTGGTTTTATTACTTAAAAGTTCATTCGTCATAAAATTCAATTTATGTGTTTTTTACTTTTATTTAAAACATGTTTGACTCGTCATTTCGCCTACTAAACGTGATGATCAGAGGGTGTAATTGCAAGGGATTAACACCTTCATTAGTATGATCATGTAGCAAAGTTCAATTTGAACTTTGACTTGACCGACATGTTATAACCGAAAGTCAAAGCAAAAGTCAATTTGCTTGACTTTTGGTGCATAACTAGCTAAATAAAATGAAATAGACTAGAAGAAACACTTACTAGTGTTTGAAGGAAAGATTAGAACTCGGCAAAGGAGGCTTCAAGTGCATAAGCAAGCTCCAAGAATGTTTTGAAGGAGAAAGAAAAGAATGGTATGATTGAAACTCAAGAACAATGGAGCTATTTATACCAATGGAGGATCAAGGAGGTGTTTCCAAGAGTTAGGTGAGCTGTCCTGATGTTACGGACCGCAAGGAGGCCTTACGGTCCGCAAGGCCTTCTGACAAAAAGAATTTATTTTTTTGACGGTTTTGCCCCTGGACTTGTATTATCAGCTTTTTGACATTTTTAACCCTTCTAACTTGTTACTTAAGCTATATGAAGGGTATAAAGGCATGTGTAACTTGGATTTTGTTTCAAAATGTTGTAAATATCATCCTGATTGATCGTGCGATTACGAAACTCGTAAATAAAATATGCAACTTTATAAAACATGGAAACAATCGAAAGCTTACAATCTTTGAAATTTTGCTATTGTTACATTATGAATTCCCCCGGTGGTAATTTGATCCCTTTATTGTAAATGTAAAAGGAAGCCTCTTGTAAGACCCGTCTCATTTTAACAAGATACTAATATTAAATTACACATTTTATACGAAAATGCGACTTTACAAAAATTTACCAATAAACATTCATGAAAGGTTTAAGACATTCAAAATGTAGCATTAAGTGTTTACAAGATTCACATTTAACTAAAACAAAATCGATCATTGCGGAAGCTTATTCGGACATGTGTTCGGTTCGTGTTTGATTCTTGATCATCATACGAGCGCATACTACAATCACCTAAATTCAAAACCATTAAAAAGGTTAGTTTTGATAACTTAAAAACATATTAACACAAGTTCCATGAGTTAAACAAACGAAAACCAACAATTTGCCAGCTTTTCATGCTCTCGCGGCTGCTAGAGCTTGCTTGGTTGTTTGTTGCGGGCCGAGACCACTGTTGCATGACGCGACGGTTAATTCGAGTGGGTGTCGCGTGACGCGACACCTTGTTTTCGACAGAAGCTTGTTTGTATGTTGCTGCATTTGCCCAGCTCCAACTTTAACAAAAAATCTTAACTTAAAAACTTCATAACTTTCGTTCCACATGTCCGTTTTAAGTAATTCTTTTTCCTACGTGTCCGTAATTTAAATACGGACCCGTTTAGCATCATCGTTCGCATAAAAATCCAGTTTATAAGCAGATAGCCTATAAATCCACTTTTCTATTTGTCGCAACCCCGTCCCCAAACTATCCGGGAACGGGCGGACGCTGCCAATTTTGGTAGTATCGGTATTTATCATTTTGGAAGCGGAACTTTCATCAGGATCTTAGTTAGGAAATATTTTATCAGAGTAAAATACCATGTTTTTATAATATTAAACACATGGGAAAATCCCCAGTTTCAAGTACACACATTTTCATAGGGATAAACCCTATTTTATTTAAATAAAGCATCTCTTTAATTTAGGTAACTTTATAGCCACTTTTCTAAGCCTTCAGTGTTGTCCAGCTGGCTTAGTTGGCTTTCACATTTTGTTACCTGAAACGTGTTTTAAAAACATTTTGTCAGTGGGAAATACTGGTGAGTGAATCCCAATTTAATCAAGATTTATAAAAACCATTGTACAGTATTGAGGGCGGTCGCGCAATTACATTTGTTTCCATCTACTTTAATTACCACCCACGGTACTGTCAACCCGACTTGTGGTCATGTTACTACTCACAATGTAGTAACAAATTTTGTATACAAAACCCCAACATACCGACGATGATTGTAGAATACAAATACTCAATCACTGTTTAATATATCATTAATTAAGTGAGGTTTTGTAAAAACAGTTTACAAAAAGAAGGATTAACTCACATTGCTGTCTTAGGGTTTTCCTTAAGGATTTCCTGGTGATTATCTATTAATTACACAAATGCACACGCGTTAGTATAATAACCCAATATTTATATTAATGATACCCTCCCTGAGACGGCATTCCAACAACTACGTTGGGCAGAACCACGACAGCCGTTACGGAACCCTGGATCAATCGGGCAGCGTATCTAATACGTAACCGGGGTTATGATACTTACAACGAGGCAAAACTTCGTTTATTAGGGGGGTATTATACCCGAGAATTACTTTAATTGTTCAGATTTTTCGAGAGAGAAAAAGTTTTGGTGCGAATTGGGACTGAAGGCAGAAGGTCTCTATTTATAGGGCCTGATTTACAGTTCCTCGTGGCCCGCGAAGACTCAAAGGTCTTCTTACGCGACCCGCGACATAGGGGTAGTAGGGCCTAGCTTGTCCAGGTCATCACACTAGGTCCAACACGTTGCTGCCACGTGGCAGCTCAGGGTGTCGCCCTGGTGACTGGCTGTCGCGCCCCGCATAGGAGGTAGCCAAGGGATACGCGGCCCGCGAGCAAGCATTAAAATTTGTTTTTATTTGATTTTTAATTATATAAGGGTATTTGGGCTCGGTTTTCTTATACGGGGTATATTTTAGGACTTATTGGGATATTTTAAATATCTTTAGGGGTGTCAAAAAAAAATTTGGAGGGTTGTTATATCCTCCCCACCTTGTTTTAGAGCTCGTACTTGAGATTTACTAGAATAGGTGTGGGTATTTCCTTTGCATTTCTGATTCAAGCTCCCATGTGTATTCTGGTCCTCTTTTGGAGTCCGATTTTACTTTGGCCAGAACTAATCTCTTGTGCTTGAGGTTCTTAACTTTTTTGTCTTCAATCTGTAGAGGTCTTTCTACAAATTTTAATTGTTCATTTACCTCTATATCTTTAAGAGGCACTACGAGTGATTCATCAACTAAGCATTTCTTGAGATTTGATACATGAAATACATCATGTATTCCTGCCATTTCCTCTGGCAGTTGTAGCTGATAGGCTACAGGTCCTATTCTTTTAATAATCTCAAAAGGTCCAACATACCTGGGGCTTAGCTTGCCCCTTTTGATGAATCTTACTACTCCTTTCCAAGGAGAGACTTTCAATAACACCTTGTCTCCTACCTGAAATTCTAGTGGCTTCCGTCTGTTATCAACATAACTCTTTTGTCTTTCACGTGTTGCTTTCAGTCGTTCTCTGACTTGGATGATTTTGTCTGTTGTTTCTTGCACTATTTCAGGTCCGGATAGTTGCTTTTCTCCAATCTCTGCCCAACAGACTGGAGTTCGACACTTTCGTCCATAGAGTGCTTCGAATGGTTCAGCATTTATACTTGCATGATAACTGTTATTGTAAGAAAATTCTATTAATGGTAAGTGATCGTCCCAATTACCTCTGAAATCAATTACACAAGCTCTAAGCATATCTTCCATTGTCTGAATTATCCTTTCGCTTTGTCCGTCCGTTTGAGGATGATAAGCTGTGCTTAGATTCAACTTGTTTCCCATTTCTATTTGGAAACTTGTCCAAAAATGAGAGGTAAAACGGCTATCTCTATCAGAAACAATTGATAAAGGAATTCCATGTAATGAAACTACTTCATTTACATATAATTTAGCTAATTGTTCCATACTGAAAGTTTCCTTCATAGGTAGGAAATGAGCTGACTTGGTTAGCCTGTCTACAATCACCCAAATTGTATCATTACCTTTTCTTGTTTTGGGTAATTTGGTAACAAAATCCATTGTTATCAATTCTCATTTCCAAACTGGCATTTCTAATTGTTGCAATAAACCTGAGGGTTTCTAGTGTTCAGCTTTGAGTTGTGAATAGATTAAACATTTAGAAACATAAGCTGCTATATCATTTTTCATTCCTATCCACCAGAAATTCTTTCTTAAATCCTGATACATTTTATCACTTCCAGGATGCATCGTGTACTTAGACTTATGGGCTTCCTCTAATATACGGTGGCGTAGGTTTCCTAATTTAGGTATCCACGTTCTTTTCTTATGAAATCTCCAAATTCCATCGGTTCCTTGCTCTAATTCCTTAATCATTCCTTTTAATTTCTTAGTATCATCCTTGATTACTGATTCTTGTGCTGTTCTAATTTGTTCATTTAAATCTATCTGTAGATTTAATTTAGAGAACGTACTCTTTTTGGCTTTTCATGATACTTTCGACTTAAAGCATCAGCAACTATATTAGCCTTTCCTGCATGATACTGGATGTTACAATCATAATCACTAAGTATCTCCATCCATCGTCTTTGTCTCATATTTAACTCATTTTGCCCGAAAACATACCTTAAACTCTTATGATCTGTAAAAATGGTAAACTTACTACCGTAAAGGTAATGTCTCCAAATCTTCAGGGCAAAAATAATAGCTCCTAATTCTAAATCATGGGTCGAATAATTCTCTTCATGATTCTTAAGTTTTATAGATGCGTAAGCGGCGTTGCATTAACACACATCCATAACCTAACTTAGAAGCGTCACAATAGACTACAAAGTTCTTAGTTCCTTCTAGTAACGCTTGTATGGGTGCGTTGGTTAATTTTTGCTTAAGAATTCTAAAGGCTTCTTCTTGTTTTGGTCCCCATTCAAATTTAATGGATTTACAGGTTAACTTAGTTAAAGGAATGGCTATTCTAGAAAAATCTCGAATAAATCTTCTATAATACCCAGCCAATCCTAAGAAACTTCTAACCTCAGTTGGAGATTCAGGGGTTTTCCATTTGGTAATCGCCTCGATCTTGGTGGGATCCACATGAATTCCTTCATGATTGACTAAATGCCCAAGAAACTGTACCTGTTTTAACTAAAACTCGCACTTTGAAAACTTTGCGTAAAGCTTTTCTTTTCTTAATAAGCTTAGAAGTGCGTGCAAATGTCCTGCATGTTCCTCCTTAGTCTTAGAGTAAATGAGAATATCATCTGTAAAGACAATTATGAATTTATCCAAATATGGCTTACATATTCGGTTCATCATGTCCATGAATGCAGCTGGGGCATTGGTTAAACCAAATGGCATGACAGTAAATTCATAATGGCAATACTTTGTTCTAAATGCGGTCTTATGAATGTCTTCTTTCTGTACCTTTAATTGATGATATCCTGACCGTAAATCAATTTTTGAGAAAAATCGAGCTCCTTGCAATTGATCGAACAGATCATCGATTCTCGGTAATGGGTATCGATTTTTAATCGTGACTTTGTTCAATTCGCGGTAGTCAATGCACATACGCATCGATCCGTCTTTCTTTTTAACGAATAAGATCGGCGCTCCCCACGGCGATGAACTTGGCTGTATGAATCCTTTCTCCAACAACTCGTCTAATTGTTTCTTCAGTTCCTGCATTTCTGCATGTACTAAACGATAAGGTGCTTTGGCAATTGGTGCTGTTCCTGGTAGCGGGAGGATTCTGAATTCGATTTTTTTGTCTGGCGGTAGTCCTGGTAATTCTTCTGGAAATATATCTGGAAATTGAGATATTACTGGGATATCTTTTAATTCCTTTCCTTTAGTGTTAGTGATTATGGAAATCAAATACACTAATGATCCTTTTCTTATATAACTTGTTGTTTTCATCACAGAGATGAATTTTGTGGATCTAGAGGGCTTATCTCCTTTAATTGTGATATGTTCACCCCTTGGTGAATTTACTTGTATTGACTTTTGATTACATAAAATACTGGCTTTATTAGCTATTAACCAATCCATTCCTAATACAACATCAAATCCTGCTAGATTCATCGGATAAAGGTTTGAAATAAACTTTTGATTTAGAATTTCTATTCTTGCTCCCTGCAAGATTTTAGAAATCTTAATGGTTTCCCCATTTGCTGTCTCTACTAGACATTCTTGTGGGAGTTTAGTTAATGATTGATTAAGAAGTTTGCAAAATGAAGTATTAATAAAACTTTGGTTCGCACCAGAGTCAAATAATACTTTAGAAAAAATATCATTAACTAAAAACGTACCGGCAATCACATCCAGGATCATCTTTGCTTCTTCTGCAGTCAGAACAAATGCTCTAGCATTTTTAGTAGTCTTGTTGTTTGCGGCTGGAGCTAGTTCTACAGCTTCTTCTATAGTTGGAGGTCTAGCTGCCTTGACTACATGCCTAATCCACTGATTAATCCCCATATATAACGGGAGATTAATACTGGTTCAGGTGATGCAAGGGTTGGCACTATTCTAGCATATTCAAAGAATAATGTATTGTATCCCTTACTATACACTCCAGTCATTCTAAGGTTTAGGAACTTATTTGCTATCTGTTCTTTTTCATTGGGAGGGCAGAATTTCCTTTCTACCATATTCTTAAATTCTTCCCATTCCATATTGTAAATTCTGTCACTTCCCCTAGACTGGAGAATAGTGTTCCACCATTCTAAGGTTGAGTTCTTAAACTGATTGGAAGCAAACATTATCTTATCCTCTTCCGCGTACTTGCTTATTTTTAAGACTGCCTCAGTCTTTTCTATCTAGCGTAGAGCTGCAATGGCCCCTTCATTGCCCGAGAATTCCATTGGTTTACAAGACCACAATTCCTTATAAGAACAACCATAAGGCATGGTTCTTCTTCTTTTGGGAATGGGCGCTTGAAGTTTAGGTCCATTGTTTACGCTGTTTTCTGGTTCAGTGGGTCGTTTGCTATCGCGGTTACTTTTATTATCAGCTTCCCTAACTGTTTGAATAATATATGGCATTGCATCTATTATTCCTTGTGCCATTATGTGTTGGATGGCACTGTTATCCACTTGGTTTCCATTGTTATTGTTGTTCTGGTTATCGTTATTTTGGTTTTCTGGGTTATTATTCGGGTTTTCTTGATTCACTTCTTCGTCCATCTGAATTTTAAACATTTGTCACGTATTAATATCACAAGATAATATTTAATATAAACAATCACATAACACGCATGTTGATCAAAATCTTCGAACAATGCAACTTACTCTTTCTTATATATTATGCATCTAGTAAAAACTAAAACTGGAATTTAAAATTACAATACTATTAGGCATCAGTAGATATTGTCTAGTTTTTTTTCAAACATACACACATACTATATATATATATATATATATATATATATATATATATATTATTATTACTACTATCACCATTACTGATATGGGTTCATCCAAAACTCCATATTACGCTCGTCGTACTTCCAGGCGAGTCATTCTCCGATCTGCCTCATCCTCTCACTACCTTCTAAAATCTCCTCACCAAAGGTTTGGAGTTCTTGCACATTCTCTGTACTCATTGGGGGTGCAGGTTCTGGTACTGGATCTGGGTACTGTGGCAAGGGTTCTTCCTAAGGATATGGATTCTCTAGGATCTCCCTAATGTATTCATCATTATCATAGTAGGGATTTAGAGGGTCCAGACCTGGGTAAGCTGCTAGGTTTGGCATGGGTTCGTCTTTTAGGTGGTAGCGTTGCTGATAATCTCTATGATCATCGAACCACGGGTCGTAGTCTGGGTCTAAGGGATTGGGTGCTGGTATCCTAGGTATCTCTTCTGGGTTAAAATCATGCATTTAGATTTGGTTTTCTGGGTTGTTCTCGATTTCCATTGGTTATGCGGGAAATAGTGGTAAGGGCTGGGGTGCTATGAGTTGCTCAAGGTTAGGGTCAGCTGTCACGGCCCCCGGCCTGGTTTTACCCGTTTCAGGAGCCGCGGGACAGAAACCCGTGGTAATTATTATGTTGGCAGCGGAATTTTTAACAGGATCTTTTAAAACTTAAAAATGCCCAATTTATTTTATTTCACAAATTGGGGATAACACCCATAATGTACAATAAAGGTGATTTCACTGGAAATCCCTGTTTTTACAAAAACATGTTTCTTTATTTTATTAAGCCACTTCTTCAAGCTTGCAGTGCTACACGGCACTTTTTCTGGATCACAGCAGATCACCTGAAACATGTTTTAAAAAGGTTTTATCAGCAGGGAAATACTGGCGAGTCACTCAAGTTGCACAAAACGACACCTTGTTATAATATACAGTATTAAGGGTGATTACATTGTTTCTATGAACCAATTACCCCAAATCGGTATTTGTCACTCGACTGTATCTGTGACTATGGTCAGATCACCCATTGGCTAACACGTTGTCCAATGGTGATGGGTATCAAGTAATGTATACAAAACCCCACATACCGGCAGTAATTGAAGATTACAAAGACTTAATCCCTGTAATTATAACTTTGAAAACAAATAGAGTTTTGAAAGCAAGTTGATAAAAGAGAATGACTCACATTGCAAGTTTAGACAGGCAGCGCTTAGCCTACTAATTTTAGCCCGGTTAACCTAATTCAAATAACAATGCACACGAAAACTAGGTCAGTAACTTAATACAACTTTTACGACAACTCATGAGATTAAAACCCTCACGACGAATGACAAAGTATAGCCCAATTACGGGCAGCACTTAAACATCCATCGGACCGGTCTCAATCGATCGGACATTAAATCGTAGCAGTGATCGAGTTATTACCCTGTTATCGCGGCAGAATTTCGTGTTGTGTGTGTGCTTTGAAGTAAACAGACGATATCTCAATGTACGAAACGAGTTTTTACGTCGAACCAACGCCAAAATTCAAGTGCCAAACCCTACTATTTATACTGGAAAAACGGCGCCCTCACGTGGCGCGAGGGCCTGGCACGTGGCGCGAGGGCCTGGCGTGTGGCGCGAGGGAACCCCCTCTAGCATAGGGTTGCCTCGTGTCTCCTATAGCCTTGGTGAGTCACAATTCGACGAAACTCGCATTCTACAACAACCTGTGCAGATAATAACGATTAGGGAATACCCCCTTGAGTTTTAGGGGCCCTGATCCTAGTTCCGATTGTTCTGAAAATTTTGGGGCCATGCAATATTACTTGGGGGTCTCAATTAGGGTTTCCTATTTTTCAAGTTAAATAAGAAATAGTAATTTTAATGAGAGTTGTTACATCAGCAGTTGTGGTTGCTAAGATATGGAAATTTGCTAAACTCCTATTGAGCATATCCTGTGTGTGAGCATCTGTTTCTCTCTTAATGGCTGCTAAAGCTCGTTGGTTTTGCAACTTTTTCATCCTCTTCCTACGTTCATGCGCTCCTCTACTGAACCATCCTCTCTTTTTAGGAGGGAATGGCTCTTCAGACTGAGCATTAAACACGAATATCCCATCTTCATTGTCAGCTGAATACCCTGAGAGGGTAGGTTGTGAAGAGGTGCCTTCGCTCCTAGGTGAGCCGGACAACTGACGATAGGCGTCAGAAGGTCCTTGGTCGCTCATACTGTAAACTAACAAATAGTCAAATAACACACAACACTAAAATACAGATATGCACGTATTTTCGTAATTTATTTCCTAACATTTGGAATAATATCTTGGTGTCAGTAGAACACTTCTGTGGCTGAATCAGTGGCTTTAGCTCTGATACCACCTTCTGTCGCAACCCCCGTCCCCTAACTATCCGGGAATGGGCGGTCGCGGCCAGTTTTGGTAGTATCGGCATTTATCATTTTGGCAGCGGAACTTTCAAAAGGATCGTAGTTAGGAAATATTTTATCAGAGTAAAATACCATGCTTTTATAATATTAAACACATGGGAAAATCCCCAGTTTCAAGTACACACATTTTCATAGGGATAAACCCTATTTTATTTAAATAAAACATCTCTTTAATTTAGGTAACTTTATAGCCACTTTTCCAAGCCTTCAGTGCTGTCCAGCTGGCTTCTAGTTGGCTTTCACATTTTGTTACCTGAAACATGTTTTAAAAACATTTTGTGTTGGTGCACTTGTGTCTGTACTTTGTCTGTATTTTGTCATGATACAAAACGATGTCTTGTGTTAGTCTGAGTTACGTCTTAGGTTTGTTAATATGTGCGTTCGATGTAAGTTTGACCAAGTCAACCATCCTCCTGGTTTGACTTGACCAAACAGTTAGCACATTGTTTGTAATATGTTTGTGTCGAAGGATGAGTCATCGAAGGATTGTTTATATCCTTCGATGAGCTCGAAAGATAACCTTCGATGGATATAGATGGACCTCGAAGGATATCATCCTTCGAGGTATATGTGATCCTTCGGTAGGTTTAAGATCGATAGATGATCCTTCGATCAGTCTATCTGATCCTTCGATCAGTCTATCTGATCCTTCGACCAGACGAGCTGAAATGGGTATATATACTCATGTAATGTGTTCACTTCATTTTTAAGAGACTAGTGTGAGAAGAGAGTGAACTCAGTCTTGTAGAGAGCGTATTTTCAGTTTGGTCAAGGGCTGTAACCGTGTCCACTGAAATACAAGAGAAAACTTTGATATCTCGTGTGTCTACCTTTCTCTTTGTAGCTCGTGTTCTCATATAAACTACCGGTTTGCATTCTAGCTTGGATTCCGCACTTGCTAGTGTGTTAAGCATAACAAGGAATAGGTTTGACCTCAACCTCCGAGGGACCTACAAGTGGTATCAGAGCCGTGGCTCTTTTCCTTGTTAAAAACCGAGTTTATGCAAGGCTTTGGAGTGTTTGGACAAAACTCACATGGTTTAGCACCCGTTTTTAGTGTTTTTCTCGCTTTTCTTGACGTAAAAACGTGTTCTAAACTAACCGGGTGTGTTAAAGGACGGGTTGGGTAACTTAAAAACTTGTTTTTGAGAAGTTTGGTAATTTCCGGCCAAATTCCGGCTTACTCCGGTGACCGGTTTTCTGGATAAGAAGTAATATTTTATTTGTTCAAATCTTGTTTTGGTAAAAAGTATGGTCTGACCATACCTTCTGCCTTCTGCCGAAAGATTTCTACCAACCCATCACCTTTTCACCAACCTGTCACTTTTGTCAATTGTGTCAGTGCAGATCGAAGGATATCCTTCGAAGTCGAAAGATCATCTTTCGATCAAAGGAAGTTCGATAGATAATCATCCTTCGAACATCCTTCGAAGTCTGTGTCTTATCCTTCGATCCAAGGAATCTTTTCGAAGGATATATCTTTCGATCTACAGCTCTTATTCGAAAGATAAGGATCCTACGATTGGGGAGTCTTTCGAAATCATTGTTCGAAACTCAACAGTGATCTTTCGAACACTGTTGATCCTTCGAACAAGTTCTGTTCCTTCGATTCTTGTCTGTTTAAGTTTAACAAGTTTGTGTTTTTCAGGTCTTTCGATCAAGGATCCTTCGGCGGGTTGTTATCATTCGAGATATTAACATAGTTTGTGAAAATTAAATTTTAAAAAAAAGGGAAAACTTGTTTTCAAATTTTAAATCAATTTTCACTTAATATATTAATTTTTATAAAATGGGAACAAACGGTCAGTGGGATCCAACCGTGTGGACTCAAACAACTTTGACTCCACAATCATCAGCTACGCAATCTGCGTCAGATTTCAACAAAACTGCATGGATGCAGGCTATTGCCCCACCTCAAGCTGCAATGATAACTGCAAATCAATGGGCATTGGTCACAAATCAAAGCAGCAGCATTCAATCTATGATGCAGAACGACAGTGAAACTGGTACAAGCACAAAACCGCCAAAGCTAAATCACATCAATGATTGGGGATGGTGGAAAGAAAGGCTGAGAACTTATGTTCAGGGGCAAGGTCAAGATCTATGGATGTGTTTCTTCACCACATTTGACAATGATTTGGAAGTTGCAGGATCTAATCCACAAACTTACAGCACTATGTCTGAGGATGATAAGAAGAAATTTGAGTTAGAAAAGAAAGCATTCATGATTCTCACACAAGCTCTTCACAGAGACATTTACCACCAGTTTGTTTACTGCACGACTACTAAAAGCTTGTGGGATATGCTCACGTTACGATGTGAAGGAAATGCTCAATCTAGAAAGATCAAGCAAGAATTACTGAAGAAAGAGTTTGAAGGATTCACGTGTATGGAGAATGAGACTTTGGCAGAATTATCTACAAGGTTCCATCACTTGTTGAGCGAGATGTTTGCTTTTAGAGTCACTGCCACTCCACAAGAAATGGTGAAGAGATTCGCTGATAGCTTACCAGCAAAGTGGAGCAGTTATCTTGAAATTCTCAAAGAAAATGGTGTTCTAGACACAATCACCGTTTATGATTTAATTCAAAAATTGGAGAACAAGGATGTAGAAGAAAAGCTTAAGGCAAAAAGAACACTAACTCCTCAAAATCCAGAGATGTACTATGGGATTGCAGGAGGTATCAGTGGAGAAAAACCAGCCTCTCAACATGCGAAGCTTCAAACAGCCTTCATCTCAAACACCGGACCTTCCACAACAAATCAGTTTGATCCTTCAGCATACACGATGATGTATTCAAGACCAGATTCTTCTTCTCTACAACAGAATGTGCAACCGACAGCTCAGCAATTCACACCACCGCCTTTCTTAGACCCAAGCAGAGCTCAGCAGCAACAACCGCAACAGCAAGGGTTTTATGGAAGCTCTTCAAACTTTCAAGCCACTTCCAATCCGAACACAGTCAGATTAGACACTTCCAACTTTTCCAAAGTCAGTGTCGAAATAGCCAAGGAGCATATGGAGATGTTGAACACCTTGGTTAGTGCTTATTGTGGATTGATCGCAGGTCAGATTGGGAATATCAATCTAACCAATGAAGATTATCAGCAAGTGGATAAAGAAGAGTTTGAAATGATGGATATCAAATGGGCTCTTGCTAGTGCAATTCGAAGAGCAAAGGAGTTTATGGAAAGGACGGGGAGAACCAACTTGGAAAGCAAGAAAGACACCAAGTATGGGTTCGACAAGCAAGCTGTAAAGTGCTTTAACTGTGGTGAACGGGGTCATTTCAAAAGGGAATGCACAAGACCAGCTCAGCATGGAAACCAAAATCCTTTCAGAAATCAAGGCAACCAGCAGAACCAGAACAGGAACAATGTTCGTACGTTGATACCTGTCAACAACCAAAGCCAAGCAGGGCCATCAAATGCCAACCAGGCACTTGTGGTTCAAGTAGATGAAGGTTGTGATTGGTCGCTTCAGTTGGGAAATGATGCTCCAGATGGAACAGCATGTTTTGCTGAAGTCGTAAAGGATTTAAAGCACGCCAGTGGTGGAGAATCTTCCACCAATGGTGATGAATCTTCTGAAGATGAAGACAGTTCTGGTTATAGTGGAAGCTCAGATGAAGAATCCTCCACTTCAGGCAATGATCATGTGGATGAGACATCAAGTGCGTCAGTCGATGCAGATATTGATGAGCTTTTGGAAGAAGCTGCAGCAGGAACTGAAAGAAGATCTATTTTGGTGGATCAAGCTGCTTACTCTTCGTCTTCTCTCCATTCAGCCTTTATGGCTAATGTCGACAGTTCATCAAGTCAGGTATGTGTCGATGAACCCACTGTAGTTAGTTGTGAAAATTGTGATAGTTTAAATGTTAAATATGCTGAAAAGGAAAGTCAGTTTGAAATCACATACAAACACAATCAAGAATTGATTGTAGATCTTTCTAAAGCAACTGAAGCTAACTTGTTTTTAACCAGAAATGAAAAGGAATTTAAAGCAACAATTGCGTCATTAAGACATGATGTTTCAGAATTACAAAAGGCTGTTTTGCGAAAACAACATGCTAACAATAATCTTATTGACACAATTGAAAAGCAAATGGTAGAGTTGGCAACAGCTCGATGTGAATGTGAGACAATTAAGCAGAAACTGGAAAGCTATTCCAATTCCCGCTATGTATTGGATCACATCATTGACGTTCAAAAGAAAAAGGGGGATGCAAGATGTATTGGATTCAAATCATGTCCTCCCCCAATGAATCACAATTACTCCAAATTGCCTGATGACGAGGATATGCCCCGTTTTGAACCTAATGTGCCACTCGGCCTAGATGACTTTGCAGCAGGCCTCGGGTTCACAACTGGTACATCATCCTCGGGTCAATCAGAATCTGAGAGTTTGACAGATTCATCGTGTGTTAAGGAGCAGAGTCCTCCCATTGTTGAGGATGCTGATTCTTCGGATGATGAATCTGAAGAAATTGTGAAACAACAGTCTAACTCGGTTACAACAGATATTCCAATCGAGAATCACATCCTGTGTGATCCACCAGTGAAACCGAGTAAGACTGAAATGTCAAAAGCAATGGAGTCCCTTGTATCTAGCAGTGAAGGGAATAACTTGTTGTACACGCTCAAAGGAGATAGCAAAATCTACTCTAACAAAGATTTTCCAATTAAAAATGTAAATCAAGATTTAATTGAGCAAATTTTTGAAGGATGCACTGATAAGTTTTTGGGGAACAAAAGTGGCAAAGTTACCGTCAATCAATGTGATCCAATTCCGTGTGAGCAAATTAGAAAACAATACGGAAACCAAAAACTACCAATTGAGCGAAAACAACAAGTCAACTCCGGAAAGGGTAAGGTACAGGGAAAGAAGGCTCAGAACAAGAATGTTCAAGCACCTAAAGTTCAGCAGCCTAAGACTGAACAACCAAAGGTTCAACAACCTAAAGTTGAACAGTCTAAGGCTACTCAACCTAAGGCTGCACAACCTAAATTTCTACAATCAAAGGTTGAGCAACCTAAGGTTCAACAACAAAAGGTGCAAAACAAAAGAGCTCCTGTTAAGAAACGAGAACCGAAAATGAACTTTGTTGGATCCACGGGTTCAGACAAACTTGAAACATTTCAGGACAAATCTAACGTTGAGTTTATAAAACAAGTTAGAATTTTAAAACGAAATGATCAGAATAATTACACCCAACACACCAACGGATGTGATTTAGGTCTAAGCACGTCTAGATCACAAAGTTCATTGTCTGGTTTTCCGTCTGGTCATCAACATGTTTCTCCGAAGTTTGTAGAGCGGAGAACATGTTTTGAATGTGGGACAGTTGAGCATATTGTAAGATATTGCCCACACGTGCAAAAGCTGAAGTAAAAAACGAGTGCTCCCCAAGAAATCGATTACCGAAAATGATCAGTTTCCCCGAAACCAGACCCACGTGTCTTGAAAGAAAGGGAAAAGAAGTTAAAGCAAAAGAATCAAAAGGTAATTGAAAAGGCCTTAAAATCAGAGGTCTTAGAAGAAAAACCTGTACAAGCAAAATCTGAAACTGTAAAACCAGTAAATGCTAAAACAATAAATTCAAATACTGGTAAAGGACAAACAGCTTGGAAGCAAAAGCAGGTAATTCAATCAGGGGGAGCACCACAGGTTCTTTTTCCTAATCATCAAGTGATTGAAATCACTTTCCTTGATGATCAAGGACGACCCAAGTACACAAAGGCTTGGGTCCCCCTCTCAAACTGATAAGTTAATTGAGTGTGTAGGATATTCCAGGAGGAACTTTCGATAGTCGTAAGATTGTTGATAGTGGAGCGTCCATGCACAAGTTCGGCGACATAAGACTCCGAAACATTATTATATCTAGGAGTTGTTGCCTTTGATGGAGAGAAATGAGAAAAGAGAGGAGAAAAGAAGACAAAAATGTCTGATGAAAGAATGTCGTTGAATGAAGTTGAAAAATTCGACCAGTTGAAATATGTGCCAAAATTGGTTGTTATGGTTTTTGATCGGGTCCTCAGGAAAGATTCCAATGAAAAGTACACGCCTGCAGCACGTCTGAAGTTCACAATCGACAAGATGAACGTGTAGGGTACTTTTCTCTACGGTGTGATTGAAGAAAATGTGTTGGTTGATCAATCTACACCGGGTGTGCGGATGCCTTGGCGTGGAATGAACAGCCGCACACTACTTCTCAAAGAGAAAGACAAAGACCTTCGCTGGTGCAATGTGGAAGACCAGCCGGACCCAAAGGTTTATGATCTTGTTGCTGTGAAGAGATTTCTCAGTAGCTACAAAATCGACTTTGAAATCCACACCGGGTGGATATCCAGTTTGGGAGAGCGCTCAGATTCCTGGCAATGCACGAAGCAGTTGCAGGATACGGTTTTAAAATTCTAATCTCTCTTTTACTTGTCGATATTTAAGCTGCTTTATGAATTAGTATTATCTCGTACAGCACTCTTTGGCCAGGCACATTGATCTCGAATATTACTTCACAAGTGATTGTTTCAATATGAAACTCATCGATGTTGTCATGGTCCGCACCGATGACCGACATGCCAATTGATTTTTCCAAAATTCGATAAATCATTTCAGATTCAAAATTTATTATTGGTAAACGGCATTAAGGTCAAGCAAGAGTAAAACCAACATCAGAAAATCATTTTTGTAAATACCTTTGTGTTTTAAATTTGTCTTAGTTTATTGATTTTAGGGGGAGTAAATCCAAAATTTGAAAATCCAAAAACATCGAAAAATTTCAAAAACACAAAAACAATAGAAAAACAAAAATGAGTTTCCTGGCGAGCAAAAGAGAAAATGATAGTACATCAGTGGTCTGTCCAAACCTCTTTAAACCTTAAATGAAAAACGATAAGCAGCTCTATATAAGATGTATCGGTAGGCTCACAATCATTTTAAAGTGTGCAGGGTGATATAAAATTTCATCGACTGAAGACCAGGTGGGAACCATTCATTGGCATATGGTCTTAGTACCGAAATTTCGTTTGAGAGATTGCCGAGGTTCTGAGATATTCGGTCTTTATGCTGCTTATCATCTGGGTATCATGGTTGTATCTTTTACCGAAAAATAACGGGGACGCAAGTCTAGATCTTCCATGATACCATACATACGTGTACATATTGCATTCGACCTCAATAAGTGATCAACAATCACATGTCCAAACAAATAAGTGATAATATATCACATTCATCCGGGAGTCAAGTTCGTCTCTCTGCTGTACGAAAGTACTTACCTGTTCACGGACTTGCTCCTGTGCCCTCATGCATCTGAAAATCAAGTTCCTCATCAATAAGTGATTCTATCACATAGGGCTTGTTTTCAATCAAAATAAGTGAGTTTCTCACATCATATACGGTCAAACAGATGATAATTGGTATACTCACCGGTAAGATGAACCCTCGTGCATACCTTGATACGGGAATGTGTCGTGATGTGGATGAACACCGGTCGGTAAGTATAAATCATACCTTAACGTATCCCCTCGCCATGATTACATATGATAAGTTGAGCTTAAGTGGACAACAATACCGATAATTGTTATAGGATGCTTATCTTAATGTTAACTAAAAGAACAACAAGAGCGTTTTGACATGACCGTACACTGATATGATTCTCTTACCCTCGAAACTCGCAAAAAGAATGTCTGTAAATATTTATTTAATGCGTTCAGTTTCTGCACCTCTGTATATATTTATTTATTGCTTTCTGTCCTTACATTTGAAATATTCAAAAATACCAAAAAGATTTTAGGTGTGTTTTAATATAAACTTTTTAAAAGCCAAAAAGATTTTATTTCTATTTTATTTTCGATCGTACGATGTTGGAGCTCGAGTCTTCGTTACCTGAAACCTGATTGAAAACCAAAGTGACTAAATCTTCATAAACGGTCAAAATTTGCAAGTTTTGAAAGTTAAAAACCTAAAACTGAACAATTTGTTAAACTTTCAAACTGTCGGACGGTAGTTGACTGAACAATGGTCACATGTGTGTCGTTTACTTACTATATTCCAAGCAGTTGTTCTCATTACGCGTTTAGATTTCTTGCATGTGCAGATTCTAAAGGCAAGGAGAACATGGTCGATGACAAGCTTCGGAATGAAGACACGACGTGAAGGCACTCAAAAGACAAAGATGATCGAGTTGCCGCTGACCATCATCAACACCACAAGGATCTCAATTCATAAAGATCAAGACTTTCACGAGCATAACTCAAGGGGGAGCTTATGTTAAGGGGGAGTTTGTCAACACTGGGGAGTTTGTTGGTACACTTTCTGCTTTCAAGACGTGAAGACTTTAAAGATCCTCCGACTTTGAAGACTTGAAAGGACGTCAAAGACTTGAAGACACGAGGGACCTACAAGAATTAAGATCGAGACAAAGCTACAGCCAAGGGGGAGTTTGTTGGTGCACTTGTGTCTGTACTTTGTCTGTATTTTGTCATGATACAAAACGATGTCTTGTGTTAGTCTGAGTTACGTCTTAGGTTTGTTAATATGTGCGTTCGATGTAAGTTTGACCAAGTCAACCATCCTCCTGGTTTGACTTGACCAAACAGTTAGCACATTGTTTGTAATATGTTTGTGTCGAAGGATGAGTCATCGAAGGATTGTTTATATCCTTCGATGAGCTCGAAAGATAACCTTCGATGGATATAGATGGACCTCGAAGGATATCATCCTTCGAGGTATATGTGATCCTTCGGTAGGTTTAAGATCGATAGATGATCCTTCGATCAGTCTATCTGATCCTTCGACCAGACGAGCTGAAATGGGTATATATACTCATGTAATGTGTTCACTTCATTTTTAAGAGACTAGTGTGAGAAGAGAGTGAACTCAGTCTTGTAGAGAGCGTATTTTCAGTTTGGTCAAGGGCTGTAACCGTGTCCACTGAAATACAAGAGAAAACTTTGATATCTCGTGTGTCTACCTTTCTCTTTGTAGCTCGTGTTCTCATATAAACTACCGGTTTGCATTCTAGCTTGGATTCCGCACTTGCTAGTGTGTTAAGCATAACAAGGAATAGGTTTGACCTCAACCTCCGAGGGACCTACAAGTGGTATCAGAGCCGTGGCTCTTTTCCTTGTTAAAAACCGAGTTTATGCAAGGCTTTGGAGTGTTTGGACAAAACTCACATGGTTTAGCACCCGTTTTTAGTGTTTTTCTCGCTTTTCTTGACGTAAAAACGTGTTCTAAACTAACCGGGTGTGTTAAAGGACGGGTTGGGTAACTTAAAAACTTGTTTTTGAGAAGTTTGGTAATTTCCGGCCAAATTCCGGCTTACTCCGGTGACCGGTTTTCTGGATAAGAAGTAATATTTTATTTGTTCAAATCTTGTTTTGGTAAAAAGTATGGTCTGACCATACCTTCTGCCTTCTGCCGAAAGATTTCTACCAACCCATCACCTTTTCACCAACCTGTCACTTTTGTCAATTGTGTCAGTGCAGATCGAAGGATATCCTTCGAAGTCGAAAGATCATCTTTCGATCAAAGGAAGTTCGATAGATAATCATCCTTCGAACATCCTTCGAAGTCTGTGTCTTATCCTTCGATCCAAGGAATCTTTTCGAAGGATATATCTTTCGATCTACAGCTCTTATTCGAAAGATAAGGATCCTACGATTGGGGAGTCTTTCGAAATCATTGTTCGAAACTCAACAGTGATCTTTCGAACACTGTTGATCCTTCGAACAAGTTCTGTTCCTTCGATTCTTGTCTGTTTAAGTTTAACAAGTTTGTGTTTTTCAGGTCTTTCGATCAAGGATCCTTCGGCGGGTTGTTATCATTCGAGATATTAACATAGTTTGTGAAAATTAAATTTTAAAAAAAAGGGAAAACTTGTTTTCAAATTTTAAATCAATTTTCACTTAATATTTTAATTTTTATAAAATGGGAACAAACGGTCAGTGGGATCCAACCGCGTGGACTCAAACAACTTTGACTCCACAATCATCAGCTACGCAATCACTTTAATTGTTCAGATTTTTCGAGAGAAAAAAAGTTTTGGTGCGAATTGGGACTGAAGGCCGAAGGTCTCTATTTATAGGGCCTGATTTACAGTTCCTCGCGGCCCGTAAAAACTCAAAGGTCTTCTTACGCGGCCCGAGACATAGGGGTAGTAGGGCCTAGCTTGTCCGGGTCATCACACTAGGTCCAACACGTTGCTGCCACGTGGCAGCTCAGGGTGTCGCCGTGGTGACTGGCTGTCGCGCCCCGCGTAGGAGGTAGCAAAGGGCTACGCGGCCCGCGAGCAAGCATTAAAAAAAATTTTATTTGATTTTTAATTATATAAGGGTATTTGGGCTCGGTTTTCTTATACGGGGTATATTTTAGGACTTATTGGGATATTTTAAATATCTTTAGGGGTGTCAAAAATTATTTTGGAGGGTTGTTATACTATTATTCGACCCGTTTAGTTATATGTCATACCATGCATTATTCGTCATTATTGGTTTCTAAACTTAATTACCCATTCCCCGGGCTTGACAACATTGGCATTTCACGTTCCATCCCACGGTTTTACCCACACGATGTGTCATGCTTGTTATGAACGTTTCAAGCATGTCTATTTATGCAATTTCAAGAAGTCATTATTCTAAACTTTTAACCCAGTATCATGGGTTCTTTTAAGAAAAACAATTTTTTTGCGTGTCCGTTCCTTGGCTTACGCTTTCAAAATTCACATTCAACGAGTGACATTCAAGTCACTTCAACATTACCAATTTAAACATTGTTTTAACTCTTTTGGTTATCTAATGGAAACCACCATTTCAATGACATACCAAACTTATTTTAACCAATATTTTGACCCGTTTTGTTTGTCTAGTGAGCTTCGTCACTTCAACGACATACCAAATTCACATATAACGCTAATTCAAAGTCAACAAAACTACTATCAATGTTTAAGCATAATGTAACGAAACTATAGTTACGTACCTTTAGAGCTTTTCCTTCAAGCCGTATCAACTCCGGCTTGTCCGCTCGAGGATTCAATTCCCTTGCCTATAGAGTTCAACCATCAACTCGTTTAGAACTCTAATCATAACATATAACGCATAATTCGCCATAATATTCGAATATGCATTTTTGTTCGAAATTTAACATTTTAGCTTTCTCTTAGGCATTTTAACAAACACCTAATGGGCATCATTTTACAAAATCCACCATCAAGTTCATGACTAACTATTTGGCCAAGATTAAACAAATTTTTCAAGTTCATTATATCTATCTTGCATAATAACACCTAGATTCACTTCATGGAAATCAATAACACTCATTTTAAAAATCAAAATTCTAGTGTTCATCTTCACCCTACAAAACCCATTTAACAGATTATGATTTTCATCATTGTGAACCCCAATTCATCAATGCATGGACTAGGGTTCGTTCCTAATCATGGATTTATCATAATTTCATTCAAACATCAAGCATTCAAGTTTATATTTCGATTTCGCATGTTCATCAAGAATTCAAGATGGAACCAAATAGTGAAATTTGACATACCTTATGATCCCCTTAGTTGAGTGATCACTAGTTTAAGCTTCGTTTTTTATTTGAACTTGATTTGCCTTCTAGATTTGATCAAATTTGCAACTTAGGGTTTGAGTTCTTGAGAGCCTTTTTGGCTCTGTGGATTACACGACCAGAACACACACTTAGTGTGTGTTTTGGTGTTATGTTTAATTTAATTAAAAGAAGGTTAATTATTCCTAGTTATTTATCTTGGCCATTACCGACTTTTAATTTATAATATAAAAATCTATATTTTCGAGGTGTTACAAGTCCACCCCCCTTAAAAGGGTTTCGTCCTCGAAACCGAAATACATACCAAATAATGTCGGGTAGAGACGTCTCATCTCCTCTTGGGACTCCCATGTAGTGTCTGAACCTTTCCTATGCTCCCATCTGACCTTCACTTGGTCAATTTCTTTGTTTCGTTAGCTTTTAACCTTCCGGTCCAGAATTTCGACCGGTTTCACTGCATAATTGATGTCACACCCCAACCGATGGCGGAAACTTCGGGGCGCAGCACTAAGCGAACCAGATTGCTCAAGAGAATCCATAACGACTGATCGTGACAATATAATTAATTCATATTTCATAATTACTAAACTAGCAAACATCGATCCATAACACAAATACAACAAATCAAGTTTCAACATTGTTTACTTAACTAGGTGTGTTTCTAAGTCCACCCTAGCTTGATTCTTGATTCACTGCGACTATCAACCTGCAACATGTATTAAAATTATGTCAACAAAAAAAATTTGGCGAGCATACAAGTTTGAATACATAGCATAATAGTTTAAACGTTTAAAAACTCCTATCCAACACGAAAACATATAACAAGTTTCACCATGCTAGCTAACGTAGTCCAAGTGATAGCCCAAGTTTCCAAAGCGTTAAGTGCCTTCCCAAAGTTTAACGGGAGGTTATATGTCTCATCCTAACAATACCCCAAAGACTAACGGGGAGGTGCATTACCCCTATAGCGCTACCATTGTTAAGGCGAAACTACACACAGGGATTAAACGTTTACATAGCATAAAAGTTTCAAGTATCACAAGTTTCATGTTTCATGTTTAAATGGATAGAGTATGTTTCAAATAAGTTTCAAGTGTCAAGTGTCTTGATATAGAATACATGTTTTATCCCAAAAGTGTTTAAAACAAAAAGGGATCAAGTGTACTCACAGTGGGTGCTTAGAACCAAATACTGTTATATTGGATCGAAGGGAGTGATGGATCAGCCTGCGTGCGGGGGAACAGAGCAGAAGTCCTCTAAGGGGCTGTTTGGTAGCCTCTTAATGACCATTCAGATGCTACCTCTTAATGGTGTAAAACCTCTTAATGAATAAGAGGTAACCTCAAGTCTGAATGGTTAAGAGGTAACCTCTGAATGGTAAATCATCACATGTCACATTTTTCTACCTTCTCATTGGTAAAATTCTTAATGGTTCCATTAAGAGGTAGTCTCTTAATGACCATTCAGAGGCTACCAAATAGCCCCTAAGAGTTGATCTGGTTGGGAACAGAGTGTCGAATGGTGCGGAAATCGAGTATAAGTATCTAACAGACTACCTGGCGGATGGTCATCCGGACAGATGACCATTCGAACAGATGGGCTCCATTCTATCGGATGGTCATCCGAACGGATGACCATTCAAACGGATAGCCATTCAAACAGTGGGTGTTTGTGAACTGTTAATGTTTTCAATTTTTTGATCATAGTGTCGTGTAAAACAAACAATAAGTGTCATCATAGTTAGATCCTCTGGACGAATAGTCATCCGATCGGATGGCCATTCGAACAGACGATCAGTGTGCGAAGTTTCATGAAATTTTCTAAGTTTCGAGTTACGGTGACGATGCGACGACGTGTCCAACAACGGAAACTTACTAGAACCCAGCTCGTTTGATCGGATGTGCATCACCCTTTTCTGAACCCACGAACTGTTTCTGATGAAGTTTCAAGTTTGGACCGTCAATCGGCCCGTTTTCCGGTGGAATTCAGTCTTCAAGTCGGCTTTCGACTAAGGAACGAGTCGGAAGCCTGTTTGAGTCCAATTTCACCCATGTTTTGTATAAAGTTTGTAGAGAAGTTCGAAAACTATATGTAAGGTGCGATGTTCATCAGATCTGTGCCGGAAACATGTGAAATCCCGTCAGATCTGGTGTAAAAGTGTGAGATTCATTCAGATTCTTGTATAAAAGCTGTGAAAATCCTTTAGATCTAGGGTTGATCTTGATTAAATGATGCTCCACCACAATTTGTACAACCATTTGAGTGAAACATCTTCAAGAGACCCAAATCAGTTGGTTTTCATGAAAAAGTTGAAGTGTTCGTGTGATTTTGATGAAGAATATGGTGTAGAAGTGTTAAATGATGAAGGTTGTACAAGAATCAGGGAAGAATACTTACAAGTTTGCCTTGAATCTCAATTAAAGTGCCTGAGAGTGCGTGTGGTCGAATGGCAGAGAGTAAAGGTGAGAATGAAGGGCCAAGGGGTGTATTTATAGGTGATGTTGAAAGGTAAGTCGGTGTAGAGTGCGATGGATCGGATGGCTTTCCGGTTGAATGGCCATCTGATCGGATGGTCATCCGAGCGGATGGTCATCTGATCGGATGTCCATTTAGACAGCCAATACCCGTTTGCTAGTTTTTCCGGCTTTGGTTCGTTTTGCGAGCTAGGTTACGTGTTGTGTTGCGTATTATTGTGAGTAACCATCACATGGCATTATTATATAGTTAACACAAAAGTTTCCATGTTTCAAGTCTGCATTTAAGCTAGTTAATAAGTATCAGGTTTCTTGTTTAACCAAGTATCAAAGTTTCCCGTTTAATAACTATCAAGGTTCTCGTTCAATAAGTATCAAGTGTCAAGTTTTAAAGTATCACAAGAGCCTAGATTCACAAGAGCTAAGATTCGCAAGAGTCAAGATTCATATCGTTCACGTATGAGGAAGAGTCAAGAATCATATTGTTCACGCATAAAAGTATCCCAAAAGTATCACATAGAGCAAAGTTTCACATAGTTTAACACGAATAAGTTTCAAATAGTTCCATTAAGCACCACAAGGTCAGAAGTAGGACGAGACATGCCAAAATATATAAGCTTGGAAGCGCAGGGCGTTACAATTGAGACTATTATCCACTTCGATGTCATCGTAGTGAACATAAGCCGTCTTTTCGGCCAAACATTTTCGGAGATGCGATACATGGAATGTGCTATGGATTCCGCTCAATTCCTCCGGTAGTTCAAGGCGGTATGCTACCTTACCAACCCGTTCGATGATTTTAAACGGCCCAATAAACCTCGGGCTTAACTTTCCTCTTTTTCTGAATCGGATAATCCCCTTCCACAGAGATACTTTAAGCATAACTTTGTCACCTACCTGAAACTCGATCGGTCTTCTTCTTTTATCTGCATACGACTTCTGTCTATCTTGAGCCGCTTTTAAATGTTCCCGAACCATGTCAATTTTCTCATTAGTGGCTCGAACTATTTCTTTATGGGCGAGTTCACGTGGACCCACCTCTCCCTAACACACCGGGGTCCAACACTTTCTACAGTAGAGCATCTCGTACGGAGCCATACCAATGCTAGCATGGTAACTGTTATTATATGAGAATTCGACCAATGGTAGATAAATATCCCAACTACCTTCGAAATCGATAATACACGCCCGTAGCATGTCTTCCAACGTCTGTATTGTTCTTTCACTCTGTCCATCTGTTTGAGGATGGTACGCGGTGCTAATGAACAATTTCGTTCCCATTTGCTCTTGGAAATCATGCCAAAAGTTTGAAGTAAACCGGGTATCCCTATCGGACACGATGGATACCGGTACTCCGTGGTTTGCCACTATCTCATTAGTATACACCTCCGACATCTTTTCTGATGTATAAGTCCCATGTATCGGAATAAAGTGGGCACTTTTCGTCAGTCTATCTACAACCACCCATATAGCATCAAATCCGCGGTTTGTCTTTGGTAGTTTGGTAAATAGGTCCATTGTGATATGTTCCCATTTCCAAACCGGAATATCCAGCGGTTGAAGTTTACCGTATGGCTTTTGGTGCTCAGCTTTGACTTGCAGACATGTCAAACATTTCTCCACATACTTTACTACTTCTCTTTTCATTCTGGGCCACCAATAGTTTTGTTTCAAGTCGTTATACATCTTGGTCGCCCCCGGATGAATAGAATAACGGGATTTGTGAGCTTCGTCAAGCAGAAGCTTTTTAACCCCACATGAATTAGGAACCCACGTCCTTCCGAAGCGAGTTTTTAACCCATTGTTATCATCTACTAAATCTTTCAGTTGGCCAACTATTCGTTCCTTCTTCCAGTTCTCCGCTTTAACTGCTTCCCCTTGTGCTTCTCGGATTCGTTCAAGTAAACCCGATGTCACAATGAGTTGCATCGATTGCACCCGTATAGGAGTATAATCTGCATTTCGGCTCAACGCATCCGCCACTACATTGGCTTTCCCGGGATGGTAATGTATTCCGCAGTCAAAATCTTTCATCGTTTCCAACCACCGCCTCTGACTCATGTTCAACTCCTTCTGATCGAAGAAGTATTTTAAACTCTTGTGGAAGGTAAATATATTGCACTTTACCCCGTACAAATAGTGCCTCCATATTTTTAAACAAAGACCATTGGCGCCAATTCAAGATCATGCGTAGGGTATTTCTTTTCGTGAGTTTTCAGTTGTCTCGAGGCATAGGCTACAACCTTGCCTTGCTGCATCAAAACACACCCGAGTCCCGAAAGTGACGCATCTGAATAAACCACCATATTATCGACTCCGTCCGATAACGTAAATATCAGAGTGTGGGTTAACATTTCTTTGAGCGTTTGGAACGCTCTTTCTTGTTCAACACCCCATATAAACCTTTCCTCCTTGCGGGTTAACTTGGTTAACGGCGAAGCAATCTTGGAGAAATCTTGTATGAATCTCCTATAATATCCCACAAGCCCTAAGAAGCTTCTTTTTTCCGAAGGATTCTTCGGAGGATTCCATTTTGACACTGCTTCTATTTTTTACGGATCTACTAACACCCCGTCAGCACTAATGATGTGCCCGAGAAATTGCACCTCTCGTAACCAGAAGGCGCATTTCGGGAACTTTGCATAGAGCTTTTCCCGTCTGAGTGTTTCTAATACTTCGCGTAGATGACACGCTTGATCAACTTCATTATTCGAATACACCAAGATGTTGTCGATGAACACTATCACCGACTTATCCAACATCGGTTTGCAAACCCGATTCATGAGGTCCATGAAAGCCGCGGGTGCGTTTGTCAACCCGAAGGACATCATGAGGAGCTCATAATGTCCGTACCGTGTACGAAAGGCCGTCTTCGGTACATCTTCCTCATCGACCTTTAACTAATGATACCCCGATCTAAGGTCAATTTTGTAAAACCAACTCGCACCTTGTAGTTGGTCAAATAAATCATCAATTCTTGGGAGCGGGTATCGATTTTTCACCGTGAGTTTGTTTAACTCCCAGTAATCGATACACATTCGCATGCTCCTGTCCTTTTTCTTCACGAACAATACCGGTGCGCCCCACGGAGACACACTCGGCCTTATAAACCCCTTGTAGAGTAAGTCTTGAATCTGAGACATCAACTCTTGTAACTCTGATGGCGCAAGCTAATACGGAGCCTTAGCTATGGGTTTTGCACCCGAAATCAATTCGACTTCCCGTTCTAGCGGTATTCCAGGTAAGTCTTCTGGAAACACGTCTTCATAGTCATGTACCACCGGTACGTCTCCGATCTTCGGTAACTCTTTCTCCGGTTCACTCGCATATATCATAAACGCTCTACATCCATGCCTCATAAGCTTATGAGCTTCCAACATTGTACACACCACGAGATTACCCCCTTTTTCACCATAAATAGTAACGTGTCTTTCGCTCGGAGATGTTAGTTTTATCTCCTTACAGAAGCACACGACCTTCGCGTGGTGTCGGGATAACCAATCCATTCTAACAACCACTTGAAACTCTCCCATCGACATCGGCATCAAGTCTATTGAGTACTCTTCATCATCGATACTCAACTTGCAGTTTTGGCATATGTCACACACAATAAAACTCTTGTTATCATCTATCTCAACTTCTAAGGGCATAGGTAATTTCGTTAATAAAGAAGAATGATGTCGAATAAATCCATGTGAAATAAAGGATTTATTCACACCCGTATTAAACAATACACGCGCAGGAATTGAGTTTACAGTAAATATACCTGAGACCACATCGGGTTCCGTCTTCACTTCAGCTGCGGTTAGGTGGAAAGATCTGGCCCTTGCCTTTTGTGCCTCTGTCTGTACATCCCTCCCATCCTTTTTCCCGACCAACTCTGGGCATTTAGATTTCTTGTGGCCCAGTTGGTAGCATTTATAACAGATTGAGACTTTTCCTGGGCACAATGAAGCCGTATGCCCAGTCTTCCCACATATAGCGCATGGTTTATCTTTGGAGCGACACTCGCCCTTATGACCTTTCCCACAGACTTTACAACTTGGCGACCCGCCCTTCACATCCGACTTCCTTGCCGATTCAGTCATTCGTGATTTCTTTGCAGGGCTTGGATTAACATCTTGTGCCCTTCGTTCACCCTTCTCAATTTGCTTTTTCAGCTCAATCTCTCGTTCCCGAGCAATGTTTATGATCTCGGTGAGAGTCTCATATTTTGAGGGAGTCATGAACTCCTAGTAGTGGTAGTGGTAGTGGTAGTGGTAGTGGTAGTGGTAGTGGTAGTGGGTAGTGGGTAGTGGGTAGTGGGTAGTGGGTAGTGGGTAGTGGTAGTGGTAGTGGTAGTGGTAGTGGTAGTGGTAGTCGTAGGTCGTAGGTCGTAGGTCGTAGGTCGTAGTAAGTCGTAGTAAGTAGTAAGTAGTAAGTAGTAAGTAGTAAGTAGTAGTATATTTTTGTTCTTCATTTGTCACAAGTTCGTCACAGAACCTTAAATTATCAAGAAAAATACCCATGATTTTGTCTATCGATTCACCCCTTTGCTTCATTTGGATGAACTCTTCCTTGATCTTGTTTATAACCGCCTTGGGACTGTGATGTTTAAGGAACGGTGCCTTAAACTCATCCCATGTCATAATCTTAGCCCCTTCACTCCCAATCTCCTTTTTCTTATCATCCCACCAGTCTTTCACTTGACCTCTTAGCTGACCCGTACCGTAAGCTACGAAGTCACTTGCATCACAGTGGGTCCTTTCAAACACTCCTTCCATGTCACTCAGCCATCGTTGACATATTAAAGATCGACCTCCCCATTGTAGATCGGAGGTTTGCAAGCCATGAACTTATTATACGAGCAAGCCTTCCGCTCCCCCGACGTTTCTTTTGCTTGGTTGGCATTATCCTCCAACCTTTTGATCTATTCTTCTACTACCGTAAGTACCGTGTTTTAAATCTTGTCTATAAACCCGGATAGACTATTCTCGATTGCCTTTCCAACCTTTTCGGCAATCACTTCTCTTATTTGTTCGGTGACTATCGGCACCGTATCATCATTACCTCCATCGGCCATCTTGAATCTGAAATGTTTATACTAATTATTAAACATTTCATTTTATAACATATGCATCTTTCGCTTTGGTTTAGCCAAGTTCACAACTTGCTTAAACCGTTTATGTTTGGTGCACTTTTTGGGTTTGAGTGTATTACGCACTCTTCCCGTGCACATCAAATCAAATTCCTTTTTCTAATGTTTTAATAAAATCAACTAAAATAACTAATTCTTACCATATGTTTGATCAAGCATCAAACCGAACACATTTTGACAACAACCTTGAGCTCTGATTACCAACTTGTAAGACCCGTCTCATTTTAACAAGATAATAATATTAAATTACGCATTTTATACGAAAATGCGACTTTACAAAAATTTACCAATTAACATTCATACAAGGTTTAAAACATTCAAAATGTAGCATTAAGTGTTTACAAGATTCACATTTAACTAAAACAAAATCGATCATTGCGGAAGCTTATTCGGACGTGTGTTCGGTTCGTATTTGATTCTAGATCATCATCCGAGCGCATACTACAATCACCTAAATTCAAAACCAGCAAAAAGGTTAGTTTTAATAACTTAAAAACATATTAAAACAAGTTCCATGAGTTAAACAAACGAAAACCAACAATTTGCCAGCTTTTAATGCTCTCGCGGGCCGCGAGAGCTTGCTTGGTTGTTTGTAATACCATGCATTATTCATCATTATTGGTTTCTAAACTTAATTACCCATTCCCCGGGCTTGACAACATTGGCATTTCACTTCCATCCCATGGTTTTACGCACACGATGTGTCATGCTTGTTATCAACGTTTCAAGCATGTCTATATATGCAATTTCAACAAGTCATCATTCTAAACTTTTGACCCAGTATCATGGGTTCTTTTAAGAAAAACAATTTTTTTGCGTGTCCGTTCCTCGGCTTACGCTTTCATAATTCACATTCAACGAGTGACATTCAAGTCACTTCAACATTACCAATTTAAACATTGTTTTAACCCTTTTGGTTATCTAATGGAAACCACCAATTCAATGATATACCAAACTTATTTTAACCAATATTTTGACCCGTTTTGTTTGTCTAGTGAGCTTCGTCACTTCAACGACATACCATATTCACATATAACGCTAATTCAAAGTCAATAAAACTACGATCAATGTTTAAACATAATGTAACGAAACTATAGTTACGTAGCTTTAGAGCTTTTCCTTCAAGCGCGTATCAACTTCGGCTTGTCCGCTCGAGGATTCAATTCCCTTGCCTATAGAGTTCAACCATCAACTCGTTTAGAACTCTAATCATAACATATAACGCATAATTCGCCATAATATTCAAATATGCGTTTTTGTTCGAACTTTAGCATTTTAGCTTTCTCTTAGGCATTTTATCAAACACCTAATGGGCATCATTTTACAAAATCCACCATCAAGTTCATGACTAACTATTTGGCCAAGATTAAACAAATTTTTCAAGTTCATTATATCTAGCATGCATAATAACACCTAGATTCACTTCATGGAAATCAATAACACCCATTTAAAAAATGGAAATTCTAGTGTTCATCTTCACCCTACAAAACCCATTTAACAGATTATGATTTTCATCATTATGAACCCCAATTCATCAATGCATGGACTAGGGTCCGTTCCTAATCATGGATTTATCATAATTTCATTCAAACATCAAGCATTCAAGTTTAGATTTCGATTTCGCATGTTCATCAAGAATTCAAGATGGAACCAAATAGTGAAATTTGACATACCTTATGATCCCCTTAGTTGAGTGATCACTAGTTTAAGCTTCGTTTTTTATTTGAACTTGATTTTCCTTCTAGATTTGATCAAATTTGCAACTTTGGGTTTGAGTTCTTGAGAGCCCTTTTTGGCTTTGTGGATTACACGACCAGAACACACACTTAGTGTGTGTTTTGGTGTTATGTTTAATTTAATTAAAACAAGTTTTCAATTTGTCATCTTTAGTCCCTCTACTTCCCTCAAGTTTTTATAAGGGTTTACTAACTAAATTTCTTCCTTTATTTTAGAATTCTTGACTAACTAGGTTAATTATTCCTAGTTATTTATCTTGGCCATTACCGAGTTTTAATTTATAATACAAAAATCTATATTTTCGGGGTGTTACACCTCTTGACACAACCGATTAAACAAATCAGGCACATCAGCCTTGTTGGGTTATAGAGGCTAGGTTAGTTTTGGGTAGGTTTGGCCCGTTTAGTAGTATTTAGCTCGTTTATTATTTCTTGGAGAATAAGTTAGAAACCCTAAATCTCTATTATAAATATATGTTTTTGTACTTGTAATTCCTCATCATGAGTGGTGAGAGGCAAAAAACAATAAAAATCCTGGTTGTAGCCCGTGGATGTAGGTCAGCCGACCAGACCACGTAAACTCTTTTGTTCTCATGTTCGTTTACTTTTTGCAGTTTGATCATTTGTGTGTTGGTTGCTTCTGCGTGCCTATAACCTAACAAGTGGTATTTGAGTTTTGGCTTGTTAATCCTTGTTCCTTTGCATTTTACCATAAAAGAATAAAAATAAAGAAGTTGATTTGTTTTTTTTATGGAGAATACGTTGTTCAAAGAAAAAGAGAACAGGTGGTTCTTTTCACTAGGGAATCGCACCAAATAAAAACAAACAAACAAATCATATCAATTTTGTGTGGGTGTTGCTGTGTTTAATCGAGGAAGGAGTAAAAGATTGGTTTCTTCTTTTCATTTTTTTGGGGGAAGGGGGTTGCAATTAAAAAGGAAGAAGGGTATTTCTTCTTTTGGGTTTGTAGTTGCTGATCGGATTTTTTTTTTCATTTGTTTGAAGATCAGAGAAACGGAATTATAGACCAGTGATCAAGTGCGATTTTCAATTTCAAATTTTTTTAGTCGTGTTTGTGTTATCATGGCAGAAGACAGAAAAGTACAAATTGAGAAGTTTAACGGTACAGATTCTAGCCGGTGGAAAATGCAGATTGAGGCGTTATTTGTTTAGAAAGATCTTAGATATTGTGTGATCAGGGGCTAGGCCAGAAAAGATGGAACCAGCAGAGTGGGAATCAAAAGATAGAAAGTCTAGGGCAGCTATTACACTGGTATTGTCGTAGTCAGTGGCATTTAACATCACCTCAGCTAGTTGTATGATGTTAGCCCTTTCTAATATGTATGAAAAGCCTTCGGCAGCAAATAAGATATTCTTGATTCGAGAGCTAGTTAACACAAGGATGAAAGAATGCAGTTCAGTTACAGAGCACATCAATAAGTTGAATTCGATTTTGGCCAGACTTGTGCAAGTGGACATCATATTCAAAGATGAAGTTCAAGCTTTACTATTGTATCTTCTTTTCCAGATAGTTGGTCCAAAACTGTTACAACAATTTCCAATTCAACAGGTACTAGCGGATTTACTTTTGAGGGGATTCGTGATCTTATTCTGGGCGAGGACGTCAGAAAGAAAAGTTCGAGTGAATCATCGAGTGAATTACTGAATATTGGCAGAGGAGGAAAGAATAATAAAGATAGTGTCAGCAGGAACAGAAAGATGAGTTAGCCTAGGGCTCGGAGTAATGGAATATGTTGGAACTGCAAAGAGGTTGGACATTTTAGGAATCAATGTCCAAATGAGAATAAAGAAATTAACACTACATAAAACCAGTTAGTAGATGATGGCACTCTAGTCTGTAGCATGGAAAACAATGTGGATTCATGGGTTATGGATTCGGGTGCTTCATTTCATGCTACCCACAGTAGTGAAACATTGAGGAATCTAAAAGAGGGTGATATGGGTAAGGTGAGACTTGCGAACGATGAGGTTCTTGATGTGACAGGCATGGGTGAGTTAGATCTGAAGACTCCAATCGGTTCATGGACTTTGAAGGAGATCTGGGTAATTCCAAGTAGGGCTGTAAACGAGTCGAGCCAGGGTGGGGTCGAGCTCAAGCTCGAAATTAATTCAGGCAGTTAAACTTGGCTTTAGCTTTACATCGGAGTTAAACGAGCCTATGAACGAGCCAACGAGCCAAGCCATGGGCCGAGCCGAGCTTAGCTCGAGCTAGGCTTGGTTACAAAATGAGCCATCTTGGTTCACGTCATCTCAAATTGAATTTTTTTAGCTAGTTTTTCTCGAGCTTCTTTAAAGCGAGCTACGAGCTGAGCTACGAGCCGCGAGCTTTATGAACAGCCCTAATTCCAAGTATGAAGAAATAGTTGATTTATGTAGTGCAGTTGAATGAACAGGGGAACAAAGTTAAGTTCGGGAATGGGCAATGGAAGGTTATCAAAGGGAATATAGTCATAGCTTGAGGAATAAAATGGGCTTCGCTGTATATGGTCAGTTTACCGTCTAATGGGTTAACCGTCTCAGATCAGAAGAAAAACCAAATCAGGTTCACAGAGTCTCGTGGACAGAAGAAGGTTTGTTTTGCAGATGACAAACCTAGAGCTACAGGTAAGATTCAATTTGAGTGTGTTGGGAAAGGTTCAGAGAAACCAGTCACGGGTTTCCGTGGCAATGGGAGCATGGGTTGTGCTTCGGTCAGAGTTACCAGACGACACTAGATTAAGAGAACCAGTGTTCCAGTTGTTAAAGTCTCTTTAGTTTATTAACTGCTTTATTTGGAGAGTGCTTGTTCTCAAGGTGTTCCAGGAACCGGCAGTTCGTGTCAGTTGGAGCTCGGGGAAGCTTCAACGGGACTTCAGATTAACTTAACTGGTGAGAAGGTCGTTGTAGCTAGGATGGGATGAGGGATTTACAAGATGTACAAGTGTTCATAGCGAAAGTCAGTATGAAGATTATCAAGCCTCTGAGACCACCCGTAGTGGCACCCAATTTGGGCGTTTTTCCCCATCCACGTCCTTTAACGCCTGCGCACCGCCCCCCGGGGCGTTTTTTTTTTTTTTTTTTGCATTTTTTTTTGTTGGGCGTGTTGATTAAAACGCCGGATTCAATTTGGATGACCAATAGAATTTTTGTGATGGTTTATTTTATTTTTTATCTAATTCAATTATAATATCTAATCATTGTAAGAGTTCCAGCCCCACTACACCCCTTTTTAATTTCAAGCCCCTTTGCTTACTAGGCGCCATGTGTCGCTTCATGCCCAAGGATGGGGCATTTGTTTCACTCACCACTACACATGGTCTAAGTGGGAGATTGTTGGGTTATGGAGGCTAGGTTGGTTTTGGGTAAATGTGGCCAGTTTTGTTTTATTTAGCCTATTTATTATTTCTTGCACAATAAGTTAGAAACCTGAATCTCTATTATAAATGTATGTCTTTGTAGTTGTAATTCCTCATCACAAGTGGTGAGAGGTAGAAAACAATAAAAATCCTGGTTGCAGCCCGTGGACATAGGTTACCCGACTCAACCACGTAAATCCTTGTGTTCTTGTGTTCGTTTATTATTTGCAGTTTGATCACTTGTTCGTGTGTGTTGATTGCTTCTGCGGCATATAGCCTAACAAGCATTACTCAGTAACTAGCGCTAAAAAGTATGCTTGATTCCTGTTTCTTTTAGGCTTGTTACACTGTATGAGTCGTGTCATTAGTTTGTCAGCATTGTGGCTACTATGTGACCATCTATCGATCCATCTTCTTGGTTCCATTTGTGGGCCTCTCCTTAATAGAGATTGTTCAATGAAGATAAGCTTGTTCAAAGTACATAAGTTGCTTTTGTGTAAAACTAATTAACATAACTTAACTAATGTTCTTCCTCATGAAGTTGATTAACATTTTTCATGAACTTATAGAAAGAAATATTTGTATGTTATTAAAGAAAAGAAACAATAAAGAGATAAAAGTATGTCATTGTTTTTACAAGTTAGTTAATGATTACAAACCCGTGATACAATTCTATGACTTTTAGCAATCCTACATCCACAGGTTATACCACAAATTAGTGATAATGCTCATATAAGTAGAAAACCCGGTCCCACATCTTTTTTTTTTTTTGGAAGGTGTGAATTATTCGTGAATATCGGGAGGTCTAGCATGCGGGGTCCGCACTAAAGAGCCCACTCGCACAATAAATCCTCAATTTAAACCCCTCAATGAGAAACCCCTATCACCCAGACTCGAACTTGAGACCTGTAAGAGAAAACTCACCCGTACCCACCATAGGTGGAACTTAAATACCCGTGGTCCCACATCTAATAGTTAAAGGAGCAAGATCATTTTTAATGTTAGTGTCTTGTTTCTAAGAAAGAGATCATTTTCAAAGTTAGTGTCTTGTTTCTAACAAAATGAGACATTGCATTTTATGCATCTATAAAGGTAAATACTGTAACGACATATAACATTTGATTTACAAAGCATTTTTTACTTTTGAAAAAAAAAAACCCTCAAATGCATATATAAAAAGAGAGGGATGACCAATCCTCACCACAGAAGCAGAACTGGAGGCTAAATTACCCATTTTATTCTTCAACTAGTGTTTAACCGTCACTTTGTGGAGGCAAGATTCGTAAAACCATGCTAAGTAGTAAGTAACCTATGAACAAAACCGAGAAAATATAGTAAAACAAAAACACAAATTTGAATTGTGACGTTACGTAAAACACACTAATCCCACCATTAAATCTGATTTACTGCACAGGTATAATGCATTTATCCAAGCCAAATGAAATCCATTAGACCTTTAGAAAAAGTTTTAACAACGTGGCCCATTGCATAAACACTTAAACCTTGATTCTGATCCAAATACTTTTATGGTGCAATTCTTGACTCTACAACCACATTTAATTGTTAACTCCACAACTTTTATAGTTGTTATCAAAAGAAGAACAAAATATACAATTTTAACCTTTGAAGGAATGTACATTAGCCACCGGCCGCTGGTCCTAAGAATCGGCCTCAGATATTAATATATTGTAATATCTCATCCTCCAGAAAAGGGACAAAAAAAATACCAAATAAGTTATAATAAACATAATAAAATAAAGACCTATCACCCATATCAACAATCCCGTCAACAAAATCACAATCGTTAACACATTTGTTGATAAGTTAACAATATGTGGCAAGCTTGAGGATTGTAGTAGGGAATCAGCAAATGAACTTGGGATATTTTTATTTAATTTTTACCATTTAACAAATTACATTATAAAATCAATAGTTAAATGTCATTTTAGTCCCTGTGGTTTGGATCATTTTGCTAGTTTAGTCCAAAGGTTTCATTTTTAACATCTGTATCCAAAAAGGTTTCATCGTTGCCATTTTGATCCAACTGACTTAACTCCATCCATATGTGTTAAGTCTGCCAAGGGCATTTTAGTCAGTTCATTTTTCTTTTTATTAACCATTTATTCTTTATTTTTTTTTTCTTTTAATTAAAGCTTTATTGTTTATTGTCTTCACTATAAATAACAGTCACCTCCTAGTCTTCTACTACATTGATCACAACACACACTCACTGAAAAACTTCCCCAATCTTAAAACCCTAACAACGAAGACGATCAAAGGCGATTGAGCTGTGAACGAGCATTGTGAGGGGTTTCTGAACAATGAATGAGCCTTGGTGTGTTCGTAATCCTGATATGGTAAGTTCATGTTAAATACTCAACATTTTGTCTAAATTCTGCCTTTTGAAAGTGGATTGATCACTTATTTGAAATTTATTTGTTCATTGATGCAGTAAACTACCCTGAAAACTTTTCAATCGAAATACACCATGGGGGCAAATTTACAAAGTTTCCTAGAATGACATATGCGAAGGGTAAGGTTACTTATGTTGACAAGGTTAACTCAGACTACTTTTCAGTCATTGGTCATTGTACTGAAGGATATGATGGTGGATATTGGGTATAAAGATGAGGATGAAATGAGATTTATGTATAGATTGCAAGGAGAGGATCTGGATTTAGGGCTAAGACCACTGTTAAGTGATGTCTATATTCTGGATCTTTTAAAGCTATCTAGAACTACTAAACTGAATGATGTGTTTGTAGAAGATATTAGACCAGATTATGAAGGTTTGCAATTAAGAAACAATGCAGAGCATGATATCAATGAAAATGTAGGTGATGCGGATGGCAGTAGTGTAGCTGATGGGGAGCCCATTGTTGAAGAGATTGTAAGTAGTGATGGATCTGAAAATAGTGGTAGTGATGGATCAGATGATAGCAATTATGAACCTAAGGCAGGTGATTATGAGTAGGATGATAGTAGTGATATGGGTGAGGTTTCTAATGTAGGAAAGGCCAAAGTAGATGAGGGTTCTAAAGGAAAGGCCAAAGTAGATGAGGGTTATAATGTAGGAAAGGGCAAAGCAGTTGAGGGTAATTATGTATCTGATGAAGACTCAGACTATATTATGGATGTTGATAACATTGTTGAGGAGTATGATGTTGATATGGATGGGTTTAGGGCTGCAGTAGATTTTGATGTAAGTGATGTGGAGCAGACTTAGATATTGGAGATGATGTCAACATGGATGTTGAGATTGACTTAGAAGAATTTGATAGTTTGAGTGATGATGAGAATGACACAAAGTTGTAGAAGAGCATGAGGGCTCATAGGAGGAAGCATCAAAAAACCAAAAAAAAAAAACTGATGGTTGTCCTTTTTATCTTGGTCAAAACTTTAGTAATAAGGAACAAATCAAAAGGTTACTTAAACAACATGCAGTGGAAAGTAGGAGGCAACTGATGATAGTAAGAAAGGATACATCTAGGTTTCGTGTAGTGTGTAAGGGGTTCAATCCTAAACTGGTCAGGGGTGGGAAACAGAAGCAAAAGATGGGGCTGTTGCTGAAGATGTAACAAAAATTAGTGGTGAAACAGAAGTAAAAGAAGGGGCTGGTGCTGAAGATGTAACAGCTGGGGATATATCTGGAAGTTCATTAAATGCTGGGGGTACATCTGTAAATTCAGCAAAAAGTGCAAGTGGGCCTAAAGTTAAACCTAAACCAAAAAAAAGGGATATAAACACTACATGTCCTTGGCTGTTGCACATATCAAAGAGCAAGAGTGTTGGCTCTTGGGTAGTTAAAACCTTCTTAAAAGAGCACATATGTTTAAACACAAGGGATGTTAGATTGTGCACTATTGGTTGGTTAGCTAAGGAGATAGAAGGTACTATTCAGAGTAATCCTACTATTCCACTCAGATCCTTACAAGATATGATACAAGAGAAGTTCCAGGTAGAAGTTACTGTCCAGCAGATGTTTAGGGCTAGGGTTTAGGCAACAAAGAGAATTCAAGGTAATTATAATGCTCAATATACCATGCTTAGAGACTACTGTGAAGAATTGATTAGGACTAATCCTGGTACAACAATAAAAATAGAGGTAGGGATGGAGCCGAACCCACATACTCCAACAAGGCAGTTTAAAAGGATATACATTTGTTTAGCTGGTTTTAAAAGGGGATTTCAGATAGCTGGTACAAATTTGTTGGGTCTAGATGGATGTTTCATGAAGGGGCCTTATCCAGGGCAGGTCTTAACTGCAGTTGGTATAGATGCAAACAATGGCATCTACCCGGTAGCCTATACATTGGTGGAGTTAGAATCTAAATCTTCATGGACATGATTTTTGATGTGCTTGGGAGATGATCTAGAGTTGGATCCCAACTCATATTTCACCTTTATAAGTGATAGGCAGAAGGTATGTATCATAAACTATTTGCTTATGTAACTGATTTAATTATTTGCTTATGTAACTGATTTAATTGTTTGCTTATGTAACTAATTTAACTGTAGGGTATAATACCAGTAATAGAAAAGGTGTATCAAAAGGTTGCACATAGGTTCTGCCTAAGGCATATACATGAGAATATGAAAACAAGATGGAAGGGTGATGTGTACAAAGATTTGTTATGGAGCTGTGCTAGAATCCTTACACCAAGAGGTTGGGAAAATGCAATGAAGGCAGTTGAGGATGAAGATAAAGACTTACATGACTGGTTGAAACAAATACCTCCAAAGCATTGGTCTAGATCACATTTCAGTGGTATGACATATATAGCATAAAATTCTTTATTTTAGTGTACACCTTAATAACATAAAGTTATGCATATACAGGTAGGGCAAAGTGTGATGTACTCCTGAACAATCTGTGTGAAGTCTTTAATAGGCAACTGGTGTATGGTGGGGACAAACCCATCATCACTTGTCTTGAATTCATTAGGGAATACCTAATGAAAAAAATTGTGGTTGTCAAACAGCTTATTGCCAAGTGTAATGGTCCTTTAACACCTGCCACTACTAGGATTTTTGATGCAATCAAGTCTGAGGCCTCACAGTGCACTTGCATTTGGACTGGAGGAACAAAGTATCAGGTCAGTTATGGCTTAGATCAAACGGTTGTTAATCTTGGTGAAAGGACATGCTCATGCAGGAAATGGGACCTTACTGGTATGCCTTGCAAGCACGCATTAGCTGCAATCTGGAATCAATGTCAACATGGAGGTGGGGAACCCATACCAGAAAGGTGGGTTGATCAAGCATACCTGTATGAAACATGGAAGTTGGTTTATGAGTGTGCCATTGAACCAATCAATGGTATGGATGAATGGCCAAAGTCAAGATGCCCCCACCACTTTGTTACCTCCTAAACATCATAACCAGATAGGCAGACCAAAGAAAAAGAGGAAGAAGTCAGCATAGGATAACACAAACCCAAACATAGAATACTGAAACATCCATTCCAGATGCGGGAAAGTTTACCAGAAAGGGAAACACTGTAACCTGTGACATTTTCAAGACAAGAGGCCACAACAAGAGGACATGCAAGAAGAGACATAAAAAACAAGATGTAGATGCAAGTCAAGGTGGTTTAAGTCAAACCGGTGCAAGTCAAGATGGTGCAGGTCAGGTTGGTGTAAGTCAGTTTGGTGCAAGTCAAAGTGGTGCATGTCCAAGTGAAAATGTTGCTTAGGTCTTATGTCCTTTGATATGTATTTTGGTAAAACAGTTAATGGTTATGTATTTTGGTACTTGTAATCGGTTATGGTTATGTATTTTGGTAAAACAGTTTATGGTTAGGTCTTTTGGTATGTAATCTGTTATGGTAAAACAGTTATGCTTATGTATTTTGGTATGTAATGTGTTTAATGGCATTATAATCACTTTGGCTGCAAGTTTAGTTCAGGTCTTTTGTTTTAATCGGCTGCAATTTATAATCACTTTGGCTGTAGTTTAGTTCAGGTTTGTTACAGTGTGTAATGGGTCAGTTTGTATTTTGACCAGTTTCTTATAATGGTCACTTTGTATGATACAATCGGCTGCAATTTATAATCACTTTGGCTGCAAGTTTAGTTCAGGTTTGTTACAGTTTGTAATGGGTCAGTTTGGGCCAGTTTGTATTTTGGCCAGTTTCTTATAATGGCCACTTTGTACAATACAATCGGCTACAAATTACATTCATAGAACACCATCTATCGGCAAATTTACAATCGCTTTGGCTGCAACTTCACTTTGTACAGAATTATTATAAGACCATAAATCGGCCAATTTACAATCATTTTGTACATCGTTCTTATAACACCATCAACATCATTCATATAACACCATTAACATAGTTCCATTAACTAAACCAAAAATCTTACATCATTCATACCATATTCATGAACTACAAACACTCGAAATAACCTAAATACACACCATTAACTACACACATAGTACAACATGAATAAACCCCAACTAACACACAATAGCCACTTCAGTCTCATGTTCTCTTCTTCAAGCCTACGAATGGAGTTCAACTGCCCTCGTATGATTCCTGCACATCTTTGACACAACTCAGCCTCAGCCCAAGCAACGAATCCATAGCCCCTCCCCTATTAACAAAAAATGACAAAACTATGAACAAATCGTAGGTTCAAATTAAGATGATGAAAGAAAACCAAATACATGTCTATTGCAACAATAAAAGCGGTTGTCGGGGTTCAAAGAGGTCCACGAAGTTCGAATTATAGTATGGCCACCACATGGACATTGCACCATTGATGAAGATTGAAGGTAGGTAGGAGAGATGATTTGCTCGAACTATGTTAATTAGGATTTTAGGGTTTCGGGTTCTGGTTATATACAGGGTGAAAGGGCTCCAAAATGAGAGGGAAAACAATAAAGAATAAAGGGTTAATAAAAAGAAAATGAAATGACTAAAATGCCCTTAGCAGACTTAACACATATGGATGGAGTTAAGTCAGTTGGACCAAAATGGCAACGATGAAACCTTTTTGGATCCAGATGTTAAAAATGAAACCTTTGGACTAAGCTGCCAACTGACCCAAACCACAGGGACTAAAATGGCATTTAACTCTATAATCAAATATATAACTTTGATTTGCTCACATTTATTAATAAATTAACCACTTCACATAAGGTGAAGAAGGTCTTGATAAAAATTGACATTATAACCAACCCACTAAAAATGATAGGGCAGAATATAATTATACTATATTGTACTATACTGTACTACACTACACTACACTACACGTTCTACATCTCGGGGAATAGTGTCAGGCAGCTGTCTAGCACTTCCCCATTGGTCTAGTCAAATTACGATTTTGCCTCGTTTAAATTTACAGTTTTGTCATTGGTTTTGTTTATTTTTTTTCCTTTTATCCAAATTACAATTTTGCTCTCAGTTAAATTTACAGTTTTGCCATCGTTTTTGTTTTTTCCTTGTCAAATAACGATTTTTCCCTTAGTGTAAAATTATAGTCATGTCATCGTTTAATTTTTTTGTTGACAAAACTATAGTAGTGTTTTGTTTTAGTTTGTTGACTCTGTGTAATTTTTATTTGTGTCAGCCGGCTGCTTGGAACATGCTCATTTGTCCTGAAATTTGCTCCAACTTTAAAATTATAGTCTTTCCATCGTTTTAGATTTATTTTAGCAAAAATAATGTAGCGTTTTGTTTTAATTAGTTGACTCGATGTAAATTTTTTTAAGATTGTGTTATGAGTAGTATGTACAATTAGCCAAACACAATGACGTGCATGTTATGGGAGAGAAATATTAGGCTTAGTGCCTCGCAAAGCGGGAGGGGCAAAAACTAGTTTTACCATATAAACCAAGCCATTAAAAGCCACAAACTCTTCCCAAAACTTCTAACCTTAACATTGTGTTCCCAAGCCTCATTTAAATGGGCCGGGGGGTGTGGGGGGAAGGAAAATGAGTTAAGAGAGAAAAGGAAGGAAAATATGTGATTTTTTTTGTGTTCCCGAGTTTAATGAAAAGTAAAGGAAAGGAAAAGAGAAGAATCAAGAATTTTATGTGTTCCCGAGTTAGGAGGAAAAGAAAATAAGGGAACAATTTTACCATTATACCCTTTTACTGGTGTTTATAAAAAGGATTAGATATGAGGGTAATTTAGTAATTGATAAGATTTTCTCTGCTAATCTCTCCGATTTGTGAGGATAAATATGCGTACAAATTTTCTTCCATTTTCATTCCTTTCCCATCCCCTTTTATCCTTAAAAAATCTCGGAAACATGGTTTTTTCATATTTTCATCTCTTTTCTTTCCCCTCCCCCTGTTAAATGAGACTCGGGAACAGAGTGTAAGCAAGTGACACATATGGAGCATCTTAAAGGTCATGAAGTGGAAATGGATGAACAAAAATGGGTTTATGGTTCTTCACTTGATCATAAAGGTCCTACACCTCGCCGTGCTTCCACCGGGGCGTGGAAAGCGTCGTTGTTTATTATTGATAATGATCCTGATTGTGTTCTTCATTCTCTCTAGCTAGTTACCTACAAAAGATCTTATCATTTGGGGTTTAATGTTTATTTGATGAGTTATTATGTATCTTAATAAAATTTTACATGTGAAGTAAGTCGTTTTGGAACATTCACTTGTATTTTAACATTTTATTTAACATTTTTGTTAGTGAAATGTTGTTAGCCTTTAGGGTTAGCCTTAAAATGGTATCTACTTTTTACATTAAACCGGTTAAACATAATAGTTATAAAACGAGTCAAGTTGTTGCCAAACTAATTGAGACCGGCTCGTGAAAAGCTCGAGTTGAGTCAAGCTCGAACCTTGATTGGAGATTTTTTTAATAATGAGCTCGACAACAAATTTCACACGTCAAATTATATTAGGTTTACTAGCTTATTATTATACTATATGTATAATTTATATAATAACTATTGCTATATATAATTATGGTACAGAACTAAATGAAGTATAGTATGTTGTGTAATATAATTAGAGTTAAATGTTTGGTTGGTTCCTGTGGTTTGCAAAAATTACAGACTGGGTCCCAAGGCTTCACAAATTACACATTTGGTCCCAATACTTGCAAAAATAAACTTGTTTGGTCCTTTGCCCTAACATCAGTTAGATTTCTCAGTTAACACACCCCATATACATGTCACATGAGGGTAATCTTGTGTGAATTTACTTATTTACCCTTAAATAAAAAAAGAATATAAATTATTATATTATAAAAAAACTTTTAGGGCCCACCCCTCATCCCCTCTTCTTCTTCTTCAAGCCAGCCCACCACCCATCATCCTCCCTAACCCTATCTTCTTCGGGGCTGCAAACTTCTTGAGTAGTTTCTTGATCACGATTGTTGATCATGTGATGTCGCAGCCCCCGACCCCTATCCCGGGAGAAGGCGCCGCGAACCAGTCAAGTGATATCGGTGTTTATTAATTCGACAGCGGAATTTAAACATCAGGACCATAGTTAGGAAATAGTTTCAGAGTTTCAAAACATCAAACTTTTATAATAAATAAATGGGATAAAACCCAAGTTTCATTAATAATACATTTATAGGGATAAACTCTAATTATTGAAAACATAATCTCCTTTTTTATTTAGGAACTTTTATAGACACTTCTTTAAGCCTTCAGTGCTCCACGGCTGGCTTCTATTAGCTTCACATTAAGTTACCTGAAACACGTTTTAAAAAGGTTTTATCAGCAAGAAATACTGGCGAGTGCATCCCAGTTTAATCAAAACAGGCTTTTATAACTTTACAGTATTGAGAGCGATTACAATGTTTATATCTACCAATATACTCATTCAGTATTTGTCATGTTCACAGTTACATGATTGTGGTCATGTTACTCATTGGCTAACTTGTTGTCCAATAGTAACGGATTACTAGTAGTGTGTACAAAACCCCACATACCGGCAGCAATTGTAGAATACATAGACCCAATCACTGTTAAGTATAATTGAAAACATTTGACGTTTTGTAAAAACAGTTTGGTAAAAAAAAGAGAATGACTCACATTGTAGACCTAGGTGTTTCTATAGCTTCCTGTTGCTTTTCCTGGTTATAGTTTATTAAAAATAAACAATGTGCACGTGTTAGTAAGATAACCCAAATCACATTAGCCATACAACACGAGGCAGAACTCCAACGAACTTAGTCAGGCAGAGCCTCGACATGCGTTACGGAGCCCTAGATCAATCAGGTAGGGTAACGAATTAGTGATCGGGGGTTAAAATACTTACAACGAGGTAGAGCTTCGTGTTTTAGGGGTATAACACCGAGCAGCGTTTAGCTATTATTGTCACACCCCAATCGATGGCGGAATCATCGGGGCGCGGCATTGAGCGAAACAGATTGTTCAAGAGAATTCCATAACAACTAATATTATCGAATATTTAACGTTAAGTCCCATACCAAAACATATCTAGCAAATTAATTATTACAGACATATTATCTCAAAAACAAATAAAACTGTTCCGATGACTCAGATTCAAATAAATTGTTTGTTTGTTTCTAGACTCTTCCTAACTCGTTTCCACATAGCAAGCATCCTAGCAGATAGCATCCTAAACACCTGTCACATACGTTAAAATATAGGTCAATACACATAGTGTAAAGGTGAGCATACAAGTTTGATAGATATAATAGAGTTCGAAATCGTTTACGCATAACCATCATGTGACAAGTATAAAGTGAAGGCTAGTAGGTTATCGACAGAGAAATGTGCACAGACGTGACTGCGAGTTGTAGAATGCTCAACACATATCCCCACTGGGATACGTGAAGTAAAGCCCTTAACAACCCCTGTCCACGACAGGTGCTGAGTCCAAACTATAGTACTATCGTTGCTAAGGTGTCAGGAAACAATCACTGTGTTAACATAACATACAAGCATTCATCGAATAACAAGTAACATGCAATAACGGTCAGCGTATAAATAGTGTTGTGTTGTGTGATCGATGTGATTTGAATATAGATAACGTATGTAACACCCAAAAGTGCATAAAGCAAAAAAGGGATCGAGTATACACACAGATTGTGTTTAACAAGTAAACACTCTCTTGGATTGAAGGGAGCGCTGAGAGAGATTAGCCTGAACAGTTAACTATAGCATAAGCGAAGAACGACACGTAAAACGGTGCTAAGGAACCAAGTGTCGAACAGCAATCCGATCGGATGGCAATCCGATCGGATGTTCATTCGATCGGATGTCAATCCATTCGGATGGTCATCGCATCGGATGGCCATTCGGTCGGATTGACACCTTGTTTGGTAAGGATGTGTTTGTGTACGATGGTTTGCCTTTTGAAGTTTTCGTTGTAGCATTTTGAAACAGAGAAGTATCTCTACCCTTCAGGTCGTTTGATCGAACGGTGGTTCGATCGGATGGCGATCCGTTCGGTGAGGTATTTCTCAGAGAACAAGTTCACAGCAGTGTTGTCACTCACTCGGATGGTCTACCGATCGGGTGGCACTCCGTTAGAACTGATAATGCATTAAGTAGTTTGAAAGTTTAAGTGTTGAACCCCAAATGCCACCCGATCGGATTGCGGGTCGATCGGATGGCGATCCAATCAGATGGCAATCCGATCGGACGGCAACTCGTCCCGCGATCTGATCGTGTTGCTAACTTGGTGTTTTTGCTAAGTTTTGCGATTTGTTCGAGACGGTATGATCACGTATTAAACAACAGAACCCTCATCAGTTCCTAGTTATCTGATCGGACAGGAATCACCCAAGTCCGAGTAGTTCACTAGTTCGTGACGGTTGTTCATGTGTAACCCAGAATCGGTTGTCTCTCAGATAGAAATAAGATCTTGAAGTAATGCATTACTAAGAAAGAGTAGAAGATCAGATCAAGCTCCGATTCTATCGGTTTTGAGTGCATTGAGTGTAAAAGAGTTGAAACAAAGTTGGAAAACCATCTTTCAATCCTTTTAACCTTGAATATGTTCAGATCTATGCAAGATCTTTGTTGATTCATGTGGAAATCCTTCAGATTCAAGTTGTTCTTGGTGGAATGAAGCCAAATCTTGAAGTTCATAAGAACTCCCATGATGACATCATCCTAGAACACCTCAAATCCGGTGATTTCACGGTTAAAAGTTAAGATTCAAGGGTGAAAAAGATGGAGGAGTGCGTGTAGATCATAGAAATACAATATTTAGGTTGCAAACTTACAAGAATCGAGAAGAATCGAGAGAAATGAATGCTTGAGTGCGGCTGGTCGAACAAGGAGCTGTCACATCACAAATGATGTGACGGGTGGGTATTTATAGGGTTTCCTAAAAAGGAAAGAGGCATAAGTGTCGAGTGGGTCACCGATCGGATGGTTGTCCGATCGGATGGCAATCCGACCAGATGGCCACTCGATCCGAGTGTCCGGCGTGTTGAGTCTTGTAGTTTTGATTCATGTGTTGTGCGTTGCGATGCGTTTCGAGCGAGCGATGCGATAGTACTACCCAATAGTTACCCAAATATCATAACTACTATATCTAACATAAAATCACTACAAATAACTTGTGTTTAGCGTTTGCGATGCAATTGCGATAGAGTTGCGATTGCGTTTCGTTTAATCACCACATCATAAACATAAACATAAACACGCATAAGTAACACATAAAAGGCACACACACGTAAAACAATATCCAGAATGCATAATTTGGGTTGCAAATGCGATTGCGATGCGATAAGCGAATAGGCGATAAAACAAGCGATAAACATCGATTAAACCTCGATTATTAACAAGTACTCCACATAATACAACTAATGCGATAAAATGAATAGATTATCTACAAGTCAAAGATGTCAAAACAGTAGTTGAGCAAGGAGTGACAGATCGCAATTAGAAATCTTTTCTTCCTTTAACTTCAATCTTGACTTTGACTTTCGAAACACGGGGTGTTACAGCCTCCCCTAGTTAAGGGAGTTTCGTCCCGAAATTAGGCCGAAGCCGTAACAAACAACTGCGGATACTTCGCCTTCATGTCGCTTTCGAGTTCCCAAGTGAACTCTGCACCGCGTTTGCCTTCCCAGCGAACCTTCACGATGGGAATGCGTGAGCGCCTGAGCTGCTTGGTTTCTCGGTCCATGATCTCGACAGGCTTCTCCACGAAGTGTAATGTTTCGTCCACTTGTAGATCCTCGAGTGGGAAGTGTAAATCATGCTCAGCCAGACACTTTCTGAGGTTAGAAACATGAAAGGTCGAGTGGACGTTGCTAAGTTCCTCCGGTAGTTCGAGTCTGTAGGCCACTTTTCTGATCCTTTCCAGAATCTTAAAGGGTCCAACATATCGAGGCGCGAGCTTTCCTTTCTTGCCGAATCTGACCACACCCTTCCAAGGTGATACCTTTAGGAATACATGGTCGCCAACGTCAAATTCAAGGGGCTTGCGTCGTCTATCGGCGTAACTTTTCTGACGACTCCGAGCTTTTAGCAAATTATCTCGAATTTGGAGGATTTTGTCAGTCGTTTCTTGTAGTAGCTCAAGACCGGTTATTTGCGAGTCTCCGATCTCGTGCCATACAATAGGTGATCGACATCTTCTTCCATACAATGCCTCAAATGGTGCCATTTGGATGCTGGAAAGATAACTGTTATTGTACGAGAATTCGACTAAAGGTAAGTATGCGTCCCAATTATGACCGAAATCTATGACACACGAACGGAGCATGTCTTCAAGGGTACGAATCGTTCTTTCAGTCTGACCGTCGGTTTGGGGATGGAAAGCGGTACTCAGATTAAGCGTAGTACCGAGAGCAGATTGAAATTTTTCCCAAAGACGCGAGGTAAACCGACCATCGCGGTCAGAGATGATGTCACGAGGCGTCCCATGTCGAAAAATGATCTCGCTGGTGTTGATTCTGGCTAATTTCTCTGCCTTATAGTCTTCTCGTATCGGCAGAAAATGAGCCGATTTAGTCAAACGGTCAACGACAACCCAGATGCTGTCGTGACATGATGGCGTGCGCGGGAATTTTGTTATGAAGTCCATAGCTATACTCTCCCACTTCCATACAGGAATCTCGGGTTGAACAAGTAAGCCAGAGGGTCTCTGATGCTCGGCCTTGACTTTCGAGCAAGTCAGGTACTTCGAAACATAGAGGGAGATATCTTTCTTCATGCCCGGCCACCAGTACTTGTAGCAAAGGTCCTGGTACATTTTATCGGCTCCGGGATGAATAGAATATCAGGATTTGTGGGCTTCATCCATCAGGATCTGTCGTAAGTCGGTGCGCTTGGGAATCCAAATCCGATCCAGATAATGGAATATCCCATTCGACTTGTTCACTAGCTGGGCTCCATCGTTGAGAATCCTTTCCTTCTTCAAAGTGCGCTCGGTAAAACAGGCATGTTGGGCTTCGCGGATAAGGGTTTCGAGATCATGTTGGGCTTGGATATTACGGGCGCTATGCGAATAGCTCCGTCTGCTGAGAGCATCGGCAACGACGTTTGCTTTGCCAGAATGATAACGAAACTCACAGTCGTAATCATTAAAAAGTTCAACCCATCGGCGTTGGCGCATATTAAGTTCCTTTTGGCTGAGGATGTGTTGTAGGCTCCTATGATCTGTGAAGATCGTGCACTTGGTACCATACAGGTAGTGTCGCCAAATCTTCAATGCAAAAACAACTGCACCTAGCTCGAGATCATGGGTTGTGTAGTTCTTCTCGTGGATCTTGAGCTGACAAGACGCGTAAGCGATAACCTTGTCTCGTTGCATGAGAACACAACCAAGACCAAGGTTCGAGGCATCACAATAGACAATAAAGTCATCGTTTCTGTCGGGTAGAGTGAGAACGGGAGCATTGCAAAGCATATGCTTGAGGGTTTGAAAGTCAGTCTCTTGTTTAGCTCCCCAAACAAAAGGCTTATCTTTATGCGTCAGAGAGGTAAGCGGCACGGCGATTTTAGAGAATCCTTCGATAAATCGACGATAGTAGCCCGCTAGTCCGAGAAAAGAACGGACTTCAGACGGGTTCTTAGGTGTAACCCAACTCTCAACAGCTTTGATCTTTGCGGGGTCGACATAAATACCTTGACTATTGACGATATGACCAAGGAATTGAACCTCCTTCAGCCAGATTTCACACTTGGAGAACTTGGCATAGAGTCGATTCCCCTGGAGTAGCTCGAGAACCAAACATAGATACTGCGCGTGTTCGGTTTTCGACTTGAAATAGATTAGGATATCATCGATGAACACGATAACGAAGCGGTCGAGAAAAGGTTTACACACGCGATTCATCAGATCCATGAAAACCGCGGGTGCGTTGGTTAAACCAAAGGGCATAACAACAAACTCATAGTGGCCGTAACGAGTGCGAAAAGTGGTTTTGGGTATATCCTCTTCTTGAATGCGTAGTTGGTGATAGCCTGAGCGTAGATCGATCTTGGAGAAACACGTAGCACCTTGTAATTGGTCAAACAAATCATCGATCCGAGGTAGGGGATAGCGATTCTTGATTGTCAGCTTATTCAACTCCCTATAGTCGATACACATCCGGAACGACCCATCCTTCTTTTTGACGAAAAGGACTGGTGCACCCCACGGAGAGGTGCTAGGGCGAATGAAGCCTTTATCAAGCAATTCCTGGAGCTGACTCGAGAGTTCACGCATTTCGGATGGAGCGAGTCGATAAGGGGCTCTAGTAACAGGATTTGCTCCATGAATGAGGTTGATGCAAAAGTCGATATCACGACTTGGCGGTAAACCTGGAAGATCATCGGGGAACACATTTAGAAATTCATAAACAACAGGGACATCGTTTATTCCCGGAATTCCTTTCTTTTCCTCATCTGCTACTACAATGTTGGCCAAGAAAGCTCTGTATTCCTTGCGGAGATACTTGCTATCTTGGATACACGACATGAGCTGGAGTTTCTTCGACGGGACTTCACCGTAAACACACAATTGATCACCATTAGCAAGCGAGAATCGAATCATCTTATCGAAGCAAACAACTTCGGCATGGTTTTCACGAAGAAAGTCCATGCCTACTATGATGTCAAAACTACTGAGCTGTATCGGGATGAGGTCGATAGGAAAGATGTGATTGTTGAGTTCGAGAGTACAATCACGAAGAACAGAATTGACAGCGATGGTTCTTCCGGTGGCAACTTCAACATCGAACGTCGAGGGTAGGTGGGCGCGCTTACGATTAAGGAGCTTTTCGAATTCCGATGACACAAAACAGTTATCGGCTCCAGTATCAAATAAACACGAAGCATAAATACCATTCACAAGGAACGTACCATTAACCACATTGTTGTCAGCCTGAGCCTAGCGCACATTGATGTTGAAAGTTTGAGCGCGTGCTGCTTGTTGCTGTTGTTGCTGAGGCTACTGCTGGGGCTGCTGCTATTGTGGCTCTTGCTTCACAACTCGATTTGGGCACATGTTTGCGAAGTGGTTGGGATCACCACACGTAAAGCAAGCTCTAGTGTGGATTGCGGGTGCAGGAGCCGCTTGTTGGCCTTGAGGAGCAGGAAGTAAAGCTTGTTGAGCAGGAGCTTGACCCTGGGTTGGAGCTGGACGCGGACCGGTATGGCATTTGGCGGTGAAGTGGCCGTACATGTTACAATGCACACAGTATCTGTAGGCGATTCCAACTGGGTGGTGATAAGTACAAGTAGGGCAAGCCGGGTGAGGACCAGTATATGCATGCTTTGCCGGCGGTGCGTTGGTAACCGGACCACTACTTGGCGGTGTTGTGGCTGCAGTTGAGCTGCAACTGATTGAAGAGGGGCAGCAGTGGTGACAGCGCAATTCTTGCTACTGTTGTTGTTGTTTTTCCTCTTGCGAGGAGAGGCCTTTGAAGACTGAGGAGCACCGGTGGTATCAGCGGTTGGCGTGGTGGTAGCTTGATGTAGGTTCTTGGTGGCTTTATCCCAGTAGCCAGACTTGACTCACTTGTCATTGATCTCAGCGGCAAGTAGATAAGTTTCCTCAATCGTTGACGTCTTGGCAGCTTGAACGAAATCAGCCACGCAATCCGGAAGAGCACGGATATACTTCTTGATGGTGATTTCGGGCGTCTTAACTTGGTTCGGGCAGATTATGCTAAGCTGCTTGAAACGAGCAGTTAAAGTAGCATTGTCACCATCCTTCTGCTTGATATGCCAGAATTCGTCCTCCAACTTTTGGCGCTCGTGGGGAGGGCAGAACTCTTCCATCATGACGTCCTTCTACTCATCCCACGTCAAACCGTAAGCTGCATCATTTCCGCGTTTGTTTCTCCCGGCCGTCCACCAATCTAGGGCTCTGGAATGGAAGACGCCGGTTGCGTTCAGAGCGCGGAGATTATCAGGACAGCCACTCTGGCGCAGGGTGACCTCGATCGAATCGAACCATTGGAATAGGGCCGCAGGCCCATCTTCGCCAGTAAATTCTTTCGGGCCGCAAGCTTTGAACTGCTTGAAGCTAAAAACAGCCTTGGGAGAATCAGTCCTGGACACTTCAGAAGACTTGCTAGCATTTTCATTCAACTCGCTAACGATTTATGGGATAACCTTCGCAATTTGCTTGGCGACGAGTGAAGCGAGACGTTTGTCCTTTTGGTTACATCGGGTAGCGCGCGAGTGATGGGATCCAGATGATGACATTATCTGCAACAGACATCGTCATAGGACTCAGACACAATATAATCGAATCTCACCTCACACGCCTAATACTCCTAAAGGTCAGGAACACAGTCATGTAACACATAAACACATAGGCACATAACACAGAATCACATAAGCACGTAAGGCACAGAAACACAAGAGGCAGTCAGAATACAGAAACCTATCATTCAAAGTTCGCGCGCGATTTGTCATACCATAGCATAGTGGGTAGCATAGCGATTGCGATTAGCGTGTGCACGTCGAGTAGCATAGCGTGTAGTATAGCATAAGTAACAACATAGCATGCGATCATCCACAAGTAGCAGTGATTTGTTAGCGATTTGAGATAGATGTGCAGTGCGAGTCGTGTGTGTCGATTAAAGCAAAAGCGAGAAGCGAATAAATCACCAAAACCGTAGCACATAAAATCCTCATAAAAACGACGAATATCAGAGTCGGCAGTTGCGGGCTCATAATCGAAACACATAAAAATCGAGAATAGATTGTCTGCGGCTGATAGACGCTGACTATCCAAAGTGACTCAACTATTCTCAAGGACTTTTGGTACACACTTTGGCCTTCGGGACTATGCTCTCGCCTCGATTTCGGGCGATCAGCACGCATCCTTCTAGTTACAGTGTGACTTCAAGTCATTGGAGTCCGTCGAGACTTTGGTGAGAGTGTTGTAAATCATAATAAGGTTCGGTACAAGTCGTTAAGGTTCGGGTTTTACCCCTGACTTAACAACTTCGTTCCCGTTTTGATAAAATAGGGGGAAAATCTGTGTTAAAGTACGGAATTCACTCCTAATTCAATGCAAATTCTCCTGTTTATGGATAAAAACACGGGTTGAACAAGCGATTTAGTCGAGAGTTTACGGTTTTCACACCTAATCTCGACCTGATCACTCGTTCATTTTCGTAATTTAGAGTGCAGTGATAGTGTAGAGCGAGCGCGAGCGAGAAATAGAAAGTAAGCTCGTGTGAAACCCCTACAGGGCATGCACAAGTCGGTCTGTTGGTACTTAGACTATAGACTAGGTCGTTCTAAGACATCGTCCCGGACTAGGTTGAGTCTTGCCTAATTCCCTATAGTTATGGCTCTGATACCAATCTGTCACACCCCAACCGATGGCGGAATCATGGGGGCGCGGCACTGGGCGAAACAGATTGTTCAAGAGAATTCCATAACAACTAATATTACCGAATATTTAACGTTAAGTCCCAAACCAAAACATATCCAGCAAATTAATTATTACAGACATATTATCTCAAAAACAAATAAAACTGTTCCGACGACTCAGATTCAAATAAATTGCTTGTTTGTTTCTAGAGTCTTCCTAACTCGTTTCCACATAGCAAGCATCCAAGTAGATAGCATCCTAAACACCTGTCAATACGTTGAAATATAGGTCAATACACATAGTGTAAAGGTGAGCATACAAGTTTGATAGATATAATAGAGTTCGAAATCGTTTACGCATAACCAGCATGTGATAAGTATAAAGTGAAGGCTAGTAGGTTATCGACAGAGAAATGTGCACAGACGTGACTGCGAGTTGTAGAATGCTCAACACATATCCCCACTAGGACACGTGAAGTAAAGCCCTTAACAACCCCTGTCCCAACAGGTGCTGAGTCCAAACTATTGTAATATCGTTGCTAAGGTGTCAGGCAACAATCACTGAGTTAACATAACATACAAGCATTCATCGAATAACAAGTAACATGCAATAACGGTCAGCGTATAAATAGTGTTGCATTGTGTGATCGATGTGATTTGAATATAGATAACGTATGTAACACCCAAAAGTGCATAAAGCAAAAAGGGATCGAGTATACTCACAGATTGTGTTTAACAAGTAAACACTCTCTTGGATTGAAGGGAGCGCTGAGAGAGATTAGCCTGAACAGTTAACGATAGCATAAGCGAAGAACGGCGCGTAAAACGGTGCTAAGGAACCAAGTGTCGAACAGAAATCCGATCGGATGGTCATTCGATCAGATGTCAATCCATTCGGATGGTCATCCGATCGGATGGCCATTCGGTCGGATTGACACCTTATTTGGTAAGGATGTGTTTGTGTACGATGGTTTGTCTTTTGAAGTTTTCGTTGTAGCATTTTGAAAACAGAGAAGTATCTCTACCCTTCAGGTCGTTTGATCGAATGGTGGTTCGATCGGATGGCGATCCTTTCGGTGAGGTATTTCTCAGAGAACAAGTTCACAGCAGTGTTGTCACTCAATCGGATGGTCTACCGATCGGGTGGCAATCCGTTAGAACTGATAATGCATTAAGTAGTTTGAAAGTTTAAGTGTTGAACCCCAAGTGCCACCCGATCGGATTGCGGGTCGATCGGATGGCGATCCGATCGGATGGCAATCCGATCGGACGGTAATCTGTCCCGCGATCTGATCGTGTTGCTAACTTGGTGTTTTTGCTAAGTTTTACGGTTTGATCGAGACGGTATGATCACGTATTAAACAACAGAACCCTCATCAGTCCCTAGTTACCCGATCAGACAGGAATCACCCAAGTCCGAGTAGCTCACTAGTTCGTGACGGTTGTTCATGTTTAACCCGGAAAAGGCTGTCTCTCGGATAGAAATCAGATCTTGAACCAATGCATTACTAAGAAAGAGTAGAAGATCAAATCAAACTCCGATTCTATCGGTTTTGAGTGCATTGAGTGTAAAAGAGTTGAAAGAAAGTTGGAAAACCATCTTTCAATCCTTTTAACCTTGAATATGTTCAGATCTATGCAAGATCTTTGTTTATTCATGTGGAAATCCTTCAGATCCAAGTTGTTCTTGGTGGAATGAAGCCAAATCTTGAAGTTCATAAGAACTCCCATGATGACATCATCCTAGAACACCTCAAATCCGGTGATTTGATGGTTAATAGTTAAGATTCAACGGTGAAAAAGATGGAGGAGTGCGTGTAGATCATAGAAATACAAGATTTAGGTTGAAAACTTACAAGAATCGAGAGGAATCGAGAGAAATGAGTGCTTGAGTGCGGCTGGTCGAACAAGGAGCCGTTACATCACAAATGATGTGACAGGTGGGTATTTATAGGGTTTCCTAAAAAGGAAAGAGGCATAAGTGTCGAGTGGGTCACCGATCGGATGGCTGTCTGATCGGATGGCAATCCGACCGGATGGCCACTCGATCGGGTGGCCACTCGATCCGAGTGTCCGGCATGTTGAGTCTTGTCGTTTCGATTCGTGTGCTGTGCGTCGCGATGCGTTTCTAGCGAGCGATGCGATAGTACTACCTAATAGTTACCCAAATAACATAACTACTATATCTAACATACAATCACTACAAATAACTTGCGTTTAGCGTTTGCGATTCAATTGCGATAGAGTTGCGATTGCGTTTTGTTTAATCACCGCATCATAAACATAAACATGCACAAGTAACACATAAAAGGCACACACACGTAAAACAATATCCAGAACGCATAATTTGGGTTGCGAATGCGGTTGCAATAAGCGAATAAGCGATAAACATCGATTAAACCTTGATTATTAACATGTGATAAAATGAATAGATTATCTACAAGTCAATGAAGTCAAAACAGTAGTTGAGCAAGGAGTGACAGATCGCAATTAGCAATCTTTTCTTCCTTTAATTTCAATCTTGACTTTGACTTTGACTTTTGAAACACGGGGTGTTACAATTATAGGGACAGTGAAAAGAAAAGAATTGAACGATATGCAACAGAGGCCGAAGGCCCCTTTTATAGGCTGAAACAGGGGTGGCTCGCGCCCCGCGATCCCCCTTTCTCTTTCTTTCGCGCCCCGCGCGCCAGGTCTAGCTACGGTTAGGCCTGGTTAGTCACAAGTGTAGATCCGCTGTGTGTCGTGCCATGTGGCATGTTGTGGTTTCGCCAGGTGATACTTGGTCGCGCTCCGCGACTCACCCCGGGAACTTAGTCGCGGCCCGCGAGCGACGTGTTTCATTTGTTTCATTTGTTTTTTGTTAAAACTAAAGTTATACGGGTCCGTTTATACGTATACGGGGTATATTAGGAACGTTTAGAGTTGTTTTTCGAGGGTTGTTATTTCCTCCCCACCTTGTTTTAAATCTCGTCCTCGAGATCTACTGGAACAGGTGTCGTATTTCCGTTGCATTTTCTGACTCGAGCTCCCAAGTATATTTTGGTCCTCTCTTGGAATCTCATTTTACTTTGACCAGAACTAATATCTTGTGTTTAAGATTCTTGATCTTTCTATCTTCAATCTGTAGTGGTTTTTCTATAAACTTAAGTTTCACATTTACCTCTATGTCCTGAAGAGGTATCACTAATGATTCGGCTGCTAAGCACTTCTTGAGGTCACATACATGAAACACATCATGTATTCCTGCCATTTCCTCTGGCAGTTGTATCTGATAAGCTACTGGTCCTATTCTTTTGATAATCTCAAAAGGTCCAACATACCTTGGGCTTAGCTTTCCTCTTTTAACGAATCTGACCACTCCTTTCCATGGAGAAACTTTTAATAATACCTTATATCCAACTTGAAATTCCAATGGTTTTCGTCTGTTATCTGCATAACTCTTTTGATGATCTCGTGCTGCTTTTAGTCTTTCCTTGACTTGAATAATCTTGTCCGTTGTTTCTTGCACTATCTCTAGTCTGGATAGTTGCTTTTCTCCAATCTATGCCCAACAGACTGGAGTTCGGCACTTTTCTCCATAAAGTGCTTCAAACGGTGCAGCATTAATGCTGGTATGATAGCTGTTGTTGTAGGAAAATTCTATTAATGGTAAATGATCGTCCCAATTTCCTCCAAAGTCAATTACACAAGCTCTAAGCATATCTTCCATTGTCTGAATTGCCCTTTCGCTTTGTTCGTCCGTTTAAGGATGATAAGTTGTGCTTAGATTCAACCTGGTTCCTATTGCTTTTTGGAAGCTTGTCCAAAAATGAGATGTAAAACGGCTATCTCTATGAGACACAATGGATAAAGGAATTCCATGTAATGAAACTATTTCGTTTACATATAATTTGGCTAATTGTTCCATACTAAAAGTTTCCTTCATAAGTAAGAAATGAGCAGATTTGGTTAATCTGTCTACAATTACCCAGATTGTATCATTACCTTTTCGTGTCTTGGGTAATTTGGTAACAAAGTCCATTGTTACCAATTCCCATTTCCATATTGGCATTTCTAATTGCTGCAATAACCTTGAGGGTTTCTGATGTTCGGCTTTAACTTGTGAACAGGTTAGACATTTAGCAATATAGTTTGCTATATCCGTTTTCATTCCTATCCACCCAAAATTCTTTCTTAAGTCTTGATACATCTTATCACTACCGGGATGTATCGTATACTTAGACTTATGGGCTTCTTCTAAAATTTGGTTTCTTAGGTTTCCTTGAATATGTATCCAGATCCTTTTCTTATGGAATCTCCAAATTCCATCTAATCCTTATTCTAATTCCTTAATCATTCCTTTTAAACCTTCAGCATCGTCCTTGATTGCCGTTTCCTGTATCTTTCTAATTTGCTCATTTAAATCTATCTGCAGATTTAGTCTGAGGGAGCGTACTCATTTTGTCTTTTCATGATACTATCGACTTAAAGCATCTGCTACTACATTAGCTTTTCCTGCATGATACTGTATATCACAATCATAATCACTAAGATAGTGTCTCCAAATCTGAAGGGAAAAAATTATGGCTCCTAACTCTAGATCATGGGTTGTATAATTCTCTTCATGTTTCTTAAGTTGTCTAGAAGCATAAGCTATAACCTTTTGACGTTGCATCAACACACATCCATATCCTAATTTAGACGCGTCACAGTAGACTATAAAGTCTTCAGTTCCTTCTGGCAATACGAGTATCAGTGCGTTGGTTAACCTTTGCTTTAAAATTCTAAAGGCTTCCTCCTGTTTTGGTCCCCATTCAAACTTAACGGATTTGCAAGTCAATTTGGTTAATGGAATGGCTATTCTAGAAAAATCTTGTATGAAGCGTCTATAATATCATGCCAGTCCAAGAAAACTTCTTACCTCCGTTGGGGATTCAGGGACTTTCCATTTGGTAATCGTCTTGATCTTTGTGGGATCCACATGAATTCCGTCATGATTAACCAGATGTCCAAGGAATTGCACTTCTTGCAACCAGAATTCGCATTTTGAGAATTTAGCATAAAGCTTTCCTTTTCTCAATATTGTCAGAAGTATATGCAAATGCTTCCCATGATCCTCCTTACTCTTAGAGTAAATTAGAATATCATCTATAAAGACAATTATGAATTTATCCAGGTATGGTTTACATACCTTGTTCATCATGTCTATTAGATAAACAATTTGTATTTAGATGTACCTATTTGTAATTCTTTTATTCTTGTACACCCTTTTTGTAAGTTTTGTTATTATTTATACACATCTCTTGTTATGAGGAGATCATTCACAATTAATTTCATTCATGGTATCAACCTAGTGGTTGAGCTCCCCATCTTTTCTCCTTCTTTTTCAATTTCTTTCCCTCTCCCTCTCGTTCTCTATTCCCTTCTCTTTTGTTGCTGCCATGGCTTCATCATCCACAGACCTTCATCTTCCCCTATCTTCTGTCTTTCATATGATTACAATCAAATTATCATCTTCAAATTACTTGTATTGGAAAACACAAATTGAGACAATACTTTTATATCAAAAGCTTCTGAATCATGTTGATGGGTCTCAATCTGCCCCATCTCCTACTATTGTTCAAGGCGATAAAACTATTGACAATCCTGAATTTAAGACCTTGGTCGCGAATGATCAGCAAACTATCATCATCCTTCATGTTTCTTTAACTGAAGAGGCAGTTTCTGTTATTGTCAGATTAACATCCGCGAGACAAATATGGGTCGCATTAGAAGCCGCTTATGCAAACTCCTCTATTGAACGTGTTTAGAATTTACGCGACCAACTCCGTCAAACCCCAAAAGGCAACAAAACGGTTGCAGAATTTGGTCGTTTCTTCAAGTCTCTTTGCGATCAACTTGCGGCCATTGGTCACCCCGTCGAGACAACCGACCAAATTCACTGGTTTCTTTGTGGGTTAGGTCCTTCATTTGAAATGTTTTCAACATCGGTACGTTCCGCTACACCTCTTCCATCTTTTACAAACTTATTAGCCAAGGCCGAGAGCCATGAGTTTTTTATCAAATCTTTACATGGACCTAGTACACCTACCGTTGCTTTTTCTGCTCAGTCCTCTAAACCCGCTAGAAATTTTGTTCCGACTCGTAGTCAATTTAGACCGTCAAATCGGGGTCGTGGGTCTTATCCACGTCCTTCGGGACAGCCCAATTTCCGTCCCCGTAGGCCTCCTCATTGCCAACTTTGTAGGACCCAAGGGCATTATGCAAATGCTTGTCCCAGTCTTGCTTCATATGCTGCGAATGTTCCTACTACTACTCCATCAGAAGACACTCTGGCCTGTGCGTTTCATGCACATTGTCATGTCAATACTATTGGACCAGATTGGTTTGTTTCTGACACTGGTGCAACGGACCATATGGTTCCAAACCCTGCTACGGTAGCAAACCCCAACCCACCAAAAGGTAATGAACATGTTTTCTTTGGTAATGGTCAAGCTCTTCCAGTCTCTCACACGGGTAATATGCGTCTTTTCGGATCCCTTAATTTAAATAATGTGTTAGTGGTTCCTAAACTTACTCACAATCTTCTATCTGTGAGCAAACTTACCTAGACAATCAAGTTGATGTTTTATTCTCATATCCTCATTTTTTGATTCAGGGTCGCTAAACGAAACAAGTCCTAAATCCTCTTTTGAAGTCTGGCACTCTCGCTTAGGACATGCTTCTTTGGATATTTTACTTATGTTAAAAAAACTTGGTCGTTTAAGTTTGACATCTATTTTGCCGAAACCCGACTGTTTTGGACAAAAATTACCAAAGCAATTAAATGATCAAATTAGTTAAGTGAGGTAGTGTGCTAGAAATGTGTGTCGAAAATATGTTATTCAAGTTATTTGCAAAAACAGTTTCAGGATACGGCTCAGGATATAGAGTTGTATCTATGATCAAACAATGAGCAAAAAATGTAAGGGGTGACACGAGATATACGAGGAAAGCCCTTGATCAATCTAGATCGCTGGCACAAAACCTCGGGAGCTGACAATCGCAGCTGCCTTGTTCTTCTATTACTTCGAATATCAGGATACAGTGCAGGATGTGATGCGGATCAACTAGGTGTTACAACGTGATTTGATTACAAGTGTTGGTGTGTAGTGATTGCTAGTAACTAGAGAGTAAAGTGTGCGAATGAAAGTGAGTTCCTTAACTTGATCCGATCCATCTATTTATAGTAAAAGAAATTTAACAAACTACCCTATTAAACCGGGATTCAGCGGATATTCCCCATACGAACGTTGTAGACCTGGTCTTTCGGGTTCAACGCCTCTCATATAACTGGTTTGCCCGAGTCTTAAGGAGAAGAGGTCCACTTGACTGTTAGTAACCCACAACTTCTAACCTGTACGTGGTTAATTTAGTTAATACCAGGATATCACACCAGGATGTTACCAATATCCTGATCCGGTATCCTGATCACAAGTAAACAATCAAAAACAGAATATTAGTCAGGATATATGCTCAGAAAATGACCCATAACAATTGTCCCCAAAAATATAACTGTTGGATATCCTGATTCCAACAGATATATTTTTCAGTCATTCCAGTATGTCCGGTAAGGATATATGTTTTGAACATTTCTGTATATGTTTGGTTAATCAGCACATAACATGATAAAATTGAAACTACTCCCTTTTTCTGTAGACTCTGCTAAGGTCCATGTCGTCTTCGCTCTTGAGGAGCTTGACAGTTACTCCAAGTCTGTCCTAGTAAAAAAGGAACCATCTGTTGGCACCAGCTCTAAGCCCTCCGCTGTTGCTGCCGAAAGTTTCTGTTATGATGACCTTGGCTTCATGGAATCCATCGAGCCCATGAACTCCTTCCTTAATAAGGTAAATATCCAAATCCTGTATCCCGTACACATATACTGAACCTGTATCCTGGTTAGTTTGTCTTTAATGACACCTGTATTTTGCTTTGTAGGGTCTGAATCATCTGGTCGTCCTGTACTTAGAACAATTTATATTTCCTGCACTTAAGACAATACGATGGCCAAAGGTGGATGGGTCCTGAGTTTCAGGATGAAGCCTTTGGTCATCAATCAGTATGGTTTGTTTTGAACAATATAACAGTTGAAGGCGAATGGATTTTGGTTTGGGACGAAACCTTCAACTGTTAAGTAAATATGGTAAGGAACTAATCGTGCTTTTGGTGGAGGGATCTCGGTTTGAGATGAAACCAAGAGCACAACTTTTGACATGTTAATAATATAACCACCTTTTGACTTATTTGTTGTTATTTCTTAATCTTTTGTTACACATTGCTTAGTTTAGATTTCAATTTTGCAAAATTAGTGCAACCATCTTTGTAAATATCCTGATCAATACTTTCAGTGATATCCCGCAAAGACTTTCGTTAAGCAGGGTTTTTCAAAATTTTAAACAATTTAGATAAAGTTTTTAAAGAAAAAGGTAGTTTACCAAGAATTTATAAACCTTGTTTTGATAATAGACGTTTTTCATAAATTCAATTTTGATTTTCAATCCAGGTATTATATCCCAAATACTGCAATCAAATATCCCGAAACATATCCCGAAAACAGATTTTGAGAATATATCCTAAGGATATATCCTAATCAGGATATTTAAGCCTTGAACGTAGTTTCAAAAGTTCAAACAACTTATGTAAGGTTCATAAAGGAAAGATCATACCAGGAATAGAGTGTAACCCTAGTATCGAACTTCAATCCTTTTGCAACTTCTTCCACTAAGATGTCCCCAGTCTTAGTACACTAGGTTCAAAATTAATTCTTTGAGCCTTGCACAATCGCCTTAGGAGGACTGTCCCCTGGGCTAAAGTCTTCGAACACTTAGAAATTTTTTGAACATTAGTTTCAATCGTCTGAACAATTCTTATGTTACAGGGGGTAAACCCTAAAGTATACTGAAGATAAATCCTTAGTGTTCTGGGGATAAACCCATAAGTATCCTGGGGAAAATCCCAAATTTTCATGCGCTACAGGAGGGAGTGTATAAACTCCAAGACTTAGAAAGGTGAAAACCTTTAAACCTTAGAGAGTATGAAAATACCCTTTCGCGAGAGAGGGTGATCAATCCTCATATACCTTAAGGATCCAGGATATAGCCAATAGTGACGAAATTGTCAGCCACTTTTACATGAGCTGGTCCCGCCACCTTGAACTATCCCTGGATAACTTGCGCTCCAGGCAGGGTGTTCAACCCCAATTCGTGAGAAAGGTGAATACCTTTAAACCTGTGAAGGGATCATGATCCCTTAAACGTGAGAGAGGGGGCCAATCCTCTAGTCTTTCGAAGTATCCTGAGTGTGCATCCTGGAGCTATATCTCAAAGCATATACTGCCAAACAACCGTAAGCTAAGGTGGGTGTTAGGCTGGCTAACACCCCTCCGATGCTTAAGTCAGTAATGGGTTCAAAACAGTAAATAATATTAAAATTTAATAAAAGAGACAGAATCCATACCATCTTGAGTTAGAATTTAAATTCCATACTCACTTGAAATAGAGTTTTAGGTGTATAGCATTCCAGGATCTCGGTAGCATATCCCCCTCCATATTCTTGAGTCGGTATGCTCCTTTTCCTGATTCTGATTCAACCTCATAGGGTCCTTCCCATTTTGGAGCCAACTTTCCATCAGCAGGATTAGTAGTATTCTGAAAAGCCTTCCTCAATACCCAATCTCCAACCTGGAACCTTCTAGTCCTTATATTCTTGTTGTTGGATCTAATTTTGGTTTTGATTGTATTTTTCATTTGAATTAGAATGAAGATGGATGAGTTGTGCAGCAGAATTAAGATGGAAACAAACTTTGCATACAATCAAACGAGAGTATTGCTTTGATCAAACATTTTTCACAAAGAACCGAAAGATTGAATTTATTTCAATTACGATTACAATGCAATGTTGAATACAAACTCCCCCTCAGCCAGAGCTCAGTGTTTGTTCGTGCAGAGAAGACGATTTTGCAAAGAGCTGATAGAACAGTACAGAGCACTGTTCTATTTATAGGCACTAGCAAACCACTGAGCATCTAAGCTGACGTCACCATGAAAGTGACATCTAACCTCCTAACAAACTCTAACCTCTGACCAATACAAACACTGCTATACTAACTACTGCTATTACATATCATTACATAAAAGACATCTAAATAACTGCTGCATCCTTCCACTGCTGTGAACCCAGCAGTACTTGTCCGGATCAGCAGTGCTTGACTCAAGGCAGTAGATTGAACAGCAGAGCTTTAGTCTTTCATCGGGCCTTTACTTGATCAGTAGTTTGTAGGTCAGTTGTTTGCAAGATCAGTAGATAGGAGGTCAGCAGATATTGAAACCACTTTCAAGGGGAGAGACATGTATGCAACATCTGCTTATTCTGGATCCACTGCGCTGATCCAGTTTTGGCTTAAATTATCTATTCCTTTGATAGGGTTCAATCCCAACAATCTCCCCCTGGAACAGATAATGCCAAAACCCTTCATTATTGTGGAACTTTATTGCCTCATCAACAGTTCCCTTATCTGACCTTTAAGTTGTAGCTCAAAGTCTAGGGCATCTGTGTCATCTTCATCCCTACCAAGTGGAAGATCAAGGAGATCCTGCATATCTTCAAGACTCAGGCCAAGAGCTTGTTCCCTTGTTATTTTCTTCACTTCTCCATCAGACCTGAACATAGTCAATACATGGGTCTGTTTGTCAGTTTCCCACTTTAGTACTTTTGAGCCTGGTGGGTTTCTTGGGAGATTTTTATTTGATGAGGTGTTTGGAGATGCTGGCCTATTTAGAACTGTCTGAGCAGTACTTGCAGGTTGACTCAGGCCAAGAGTATCAGCTATCATCTGTTTAATGCCTTCCTTTACACACTCATCTCCTGCCTTTAAGTCTGCCACTGTTTCAGTAACCAGTTGTTTTTGTGGCCTTCTTTTAAAGATGGTTGCACCAGCTGGAGCAGTGGCTCTCCTGACTTGTAGCTTTGATGGTCTCTTTGAAACCTCTGCTTCAGGATAGTCAGGTTTTTGTGGAACTGATGGATCTTTCTTTCTTAGCTCTTCCAACCTTTTGTAGGTGGCCCTGACTACATCTTCTTTCCATCTTGCCACTTGATGTTTAGACCCATAATCAGCAGCAACTAGTTCCTCTTTCATTCTCTTCAGCTCAAGTGATTTTCCAGGCACATTCTTTTTGTATTTTGACCATTCTGGAGGAGTGTGTTTGACCTTATTCATTATCATTTCTTGAATCCTGGCTGCTTCTTACTCAAGCTCAGGGATGGTCCACTCCTTGTACATGGCTTATCTCCCTTATATTTCTTTGTTGCCATGATGCTTTCAATGTAGTCTTTTCTTAGAGTTTCATCTGCTCTCTCTGAGATTTGTTGACATACATTCTTTGCAAATTGCTCCAGGGATCTGACTTGTGTGAGCAAGAATTGATAGTTCTGCTGAATTTCTCTATCAGATTTTCCTTGTGCATTTCTTTTTGAGATATCCTCTGCCTGTTTAGCTTTGACTTTCAAATATTCTTCAATATTGTTTGGCCTTGGATATCCTTCAACTGATGGTAATCTCCTTTTAGCAGGGTCATCCTCATAGTAGAAAGATTTGATTTCTTCTCTAACTGCTTCAAGTTCTAGAGGAAATTGGACACCTGCAGGAGTAATAACAGGGATTGATTGTTGTGCAGGAGCTGATGAGAGTGGAACCGGCTTTGGTATTGTGACAAGTGACAAAGATTTTGAAGATGTTGGTGGTGGTGAAGTGTCATCATCTTTCAGGATTAGTCTTCTCCTTTTTGTTTGAGGAGGGACTGATGATGCTTTGAGTGGAACAGTGGTGGTAGTTTGAGTGGCAGTGGTTTGTGATTGACTAACAGCTGTTGAAACAACTGGTGCTTCAACCACTGTTGTCATTACAGCAGATGTTGTAACATCTGCTGTCTTCTGCTTTTTGGCAGGAAGCGATGGTGGTGATGTATTTTTTGGTGGTGATGGTGGTGGTGGTGGTGGTAAAGCAGTGGTTGTGGTGTGTGTTGAAGTGATAACAGATGTTGAAACCTCTGAAGTACCAGCAGTAGTTGATACAACAGGAGTTACAACAGTTTTTTGGGTGGAGGTTTGATGTCGGAGGCTTTTGGATGGTGGTTTAGAAGTATGCTTTGTGAGTCTGGATGGTGTGGACTTGGGTTTCCTCACTTTTCTAGTGGGATTTCTTTTTAGCTCAGGATTTTGAACATCCTTTAGCCCAGAACAACCCTGCGCATTCAGCTCCATGTAAGCTCTTTTCTCCTTATTCCACCTTGACATATCCTTTGCCGCTCTGTCCCTTTTTACACTTGCTATAGCTTCATCAAGTGCATTTTGGGTAACATCAACCTTTTTGCTACCATCTGGCAAAGGTATCTGCTTAGTCATATTTTCCATTTCTGGTTCTATGTAAAGACCATCATCTACTCCCTTCTTCTTCCATTCTTTAATTTTCTCCCCCTTTTTGGCATTATCTGGGGGTAATTGATCAGTGAAGAGAACAGTTGGAGGAGCAGTGCCAGTGGTTTTCAATATGTGGGCCTTGAGTGCCTTGATGTCTGCTTGTGTGTTCTTGAACCTAGACTCCATTATGTTTCTCAGTTCTTGTACATGTATTTCATGTTGCTGATCAGCAAATTGTTTTTGTTGTTGGAAAAAAGGTTGAAAGAGATTCCAGAGCTCATTTGCAGCAGTTGCTTGTGGTGGAGCAGATGCTTGAGGTGGAATAACAGTGGATTGTATATTTTGTACTTTCAACAACTGTTGTAGCATGTCTTTGATATCTGCAACAGCTGTATCCAGTTTATCAGCTCGTTCCGTCAAATCCATATATTTTAAACCATCACCCAATTTAATGGGATCATCTGATTTCCCACTAACAGTGGTTTTATCAGTGGTTGAGGTAGGGAGTGTACTCCAAACATTAACCACTGATGCCCCTTTTTCTTGGTACTGGGGTCTTCTTCCTTCAACACTTGACAACCTTTTGATGTTGCCAGTGGTTAAAACAAATCCACTGGTAGTTGGCAGAGGTGCTATGGAAGGAATTGCCTCCAAGGAAGTCTTATTGATGTAACCATTGTCCAAATGTAAACCAATGGGTTTAACATTTGTAGTGGCTGCTTCACTTGGATTACCACCAAGAGTTACTTGTAACTCAAGGGGTGTAACCTCCTCAGGTTGTGTTGGTGGGTTAGCAAAGATTGATACATCAGACCCAGTCATTTGTTGAGGCATATTCTCATTGATAGGTGATTGAGAAGGACTGGTTTGTACCTGGTTCAAATCAATTGCTTCCAACAAAAGTCTTGTTGGTGGAGGAATTGTGAATGTGAGGTTTGGGGTTAGAAGAGAATTTGCCCCGGGAATTGGGTTGTGGATGATGGAAACGAGTGATTCCAGAGCATCATATAGTGGAGTCCCTATGTGTACAACCTGTTCTTTTTTAGAAGAAACAAGAGGAGTTTCGGTTATGGGTGGAGATATTTGTACCAACTGCTGTGAGGAAGAAGCAGCAGTGGTTTCTTGTGACTTTTGTTTTGTCACAATGGGTGGAGATATTTGTACCAACTGCTGTGAGGAAGAAGCAGCAGTGGTTTCTTGTGACTTTTGTTTTGTCACAGGCAGTTGCTCTGGTATCTCATCCTCCAGAGTTGCCTTTTTATGGGTTTGGGGGGTTTTTGAGTTTTTCTTTTTGTTGGCTTTTTGGTGATTGTAGGTGTGGGTTTCAAAGCAGTTGTTTTGCTACTTTGATCACCTTGAGCAGTGGGCTCAGCAGCAGATACCTGAGGAGCAGTGGTAGCTGCTAAATTCTGCTCAGGCACCTCTGCTTGTGTTTTGCAAGGTGTTGACATTCTTGTAAAAGTTTCAGCAGTTAAGCTGTGCATTTGTAAAGAGTCACCTTGGTTTATTTCAGAAATATCATTCTTACTGAATTTCTTTTCAAAATAATAACTTAGAAATCTTGGAAACAGTAAAAATGATTTTGTTTCAACATTTTTAACCAGATCATTAAAAATTTCCCGGGAATAATTAAAATTTTCTTCTTGAAGAATAGCATATCCCAGATTTTGAATTTTTAATGGTATTTCATTAAAAGCAGTGGTTTTGTTTGAAACACACATTAGAAGGGTATGAAATAAAAACCTTGTTGCAGAAGGGAAGTAACCTTTTTGTAAGGTGTCCTTTTTCACTTCTGCATTATACCCTCTTTCCAGAAAATCATTTTTTAACTCGTTTTTGGGAAAAGTAATTTTACCTTTCTGATCGTCGAGTTGAAAGACCTCTGAGATGGATTGTGTTGTAATCTTGACGGCTTTACCCTTTAGAGAAGAGTTGATGGCTATTACTGTGTCTCCTTGTTTTTCAAGGGTTGCATTCTTCCAAAACTCTCTTTGGGTTATCAAGTAAATTGGTGCATCCGCTGTTAACAAAGTTTTGTACTTTGATGCGGAGATGGTAGCAAGGATGGAATCGAAAGCATCTGTAGTGCCGGGTTTTGTGAGGAGACCCAGAAGATTGTGAGATGGTTTGTGTGGAATTTCAGTGGGTTTTGCCTTTTGAGAGGCTTGTTTTGATGTTGATTTGGAAGTGGGTTTTGCAGATGACTTCGATTTTGTCATTTTGGAGATGATGATCGAAGAAAATTGGGAAGGAGTTTGAAGAAAAACTGCTTTGAGAAGAGAATTTTTGAGAATTCAATTCGACAGTAAAACCCTGTTTTTGATGTGAAGTGGGGGTTTTATAGAGAAAAAGTGAATGCTGACGTGGCATCGGTTACAAAAGGTCTGACCACTATGTACTGCCCACATGCCAACCTCTGATGAAATGAAAGACAGTACTTTTATGAAAGTTACTGATGAAGGCAGTGGTTACAACAGTAACAAATGGAAGCAGTGGATGATTTTCACTATCAGTGGATAAGACACTGCTTTTGAACAACAGAGTTTATCAAGGAAATGAGAGGACAGGGGAAGGCTTTCAGCAGTGGACAGACATTTTGAAGTAGAGCAGACTTTTGAACAAGCAGTGGATATGGCAGACTTTTAGGATTTTAATGAAAATTTCATTTTTAACTATTTTTAAGGATGGATTTTTGATTTTCTGAAAACATTTTAATGCCTTTATTCATAGAGAAACAAGATGTTGCCTGTTACTCCATGTTTAGCATGCCAATTCTAGAGACCAAGCTTTCAAAGGTGGCAGTATCTAATACTTTTGTGAGCACATCTGCCAGCTGGTCTTTAGTTGGAACATGATGCAGAGAAATCAAACCTTTTTCATAGCAATCCCTCACAAAGTGATGTCTGATGTCGATGTGTTTGGTGGTTGAATGGGAGACTGGATTTTTGATGATATTTTCTGCTGCCTGGCTATCCAACATGAGTGGTGTCTTTAAGGCAGTGATACCAAAATCCAGCAACTGATTTTGAAGCCACAGGAGTTGGGCTGTACAGCTTGCAGCAGCAATGTATTCAGCTTCAGCAGTGGATGTTGAAACAGCTGCTTGCTTTTTGCTTTGCCAAGAGACTAAGCAATCACCTAGAAACTGGCACCCTCCTGAAGTGGACTTCCTTGTGGTGTTACATCCAGCAAAGTCACTGTCTGAGAAACCTGAAAGCTTGATATTCACATTAGCTGGATACCAGATACCAAGTGTGGGAGCACCTTTTATGTATCTGAAGATCCTTTTTACAGCAATGAGATTTGATTTTCTGGGAGCTGATTGACTTCTTGCACAGACACATGTTGCAAACATGATGTCTGGTCTAGATGCAGTTAGGTACAGTAAAGACCCAATCATGCTTCTATAAAGTGTTTGGTCAATCAGCTCATCCTTTTCATCAGACATGACAAGCTTATTTGTTTCCATGGGTGTGCTGCATGGTTTACAATCATTCATATCAAATTTATTCAAAAGTTCTTTAGCATATTTGCTTTGATGAATGAAAGTTCCATTTTGCATTTGCTGAACTTGGAGACCAAGAAAGCATTGCAGCTCACCCATTGCACTCATTTCAAACTCGGCTGTCATGAGTTCCCTAAACTCTTCACACATTGTATTACATGTGCTTCCAAAAATAATGTCATCCACATAAATTTGGACAATCATTAAATCCTTTCCTCTCCATTTTAGAAACAGTGTTTTATCAATGGTACCTCTTTTGAAACCATTTGAGAGTAGAAAGGTGGAAAGAGTTTCATACCATGCCCTAGGTGCTTGTTTCAGGCCATACAAGGCTTTGTTTAGCCTGTAGACATGATCTGGATAAAATGGATCCTCAAAACCTGGAGGTTGACAAACATACACCTCTTCTTGAATTGTACCATAGAGGAAAGCACTTTTGATATCCATTTGAAACACCTTCATGTTGTGGTTGACAGCAAAGGCCAGGAACAGTCTTATAGCTTCCAATCTTGCTACAGGGGCAAATGTTTCATCATAATCAATCCCCTCCTCCTGTCTGTACCCTTGAACCACAAGCCTGGCTTTATTCTTGACAACAATGCCCCTTTCATCAGTTTTGTTTTTAAAGACCCACTTTATGCCGATGGGACTGACATCTTTTGGCAGTGGTACAAGCTCCCATACTTGTTGTCTTTTGAACTGTTGGAGCTCCTCTTGCATGGCTTCTACCCAGCTGTTGTCTTTCAGTGCCTCTTGGTACTTGACTGGCTGATGGAGTGATAGAAAACCAGCAAAAAGACAAATGTTTTGGGTTTGGATTCTTGTGAGCACCCTTTCATTGATGTTGCCAATGATTTGATCAGGTGGATGAGATCTCAAGTACATTAAATCTCCTTGGTATGGAATGATGGCATTTGTTGGTGAAGGCTGCAAATGTGTATCATCTGAGCTAACCACTGCTGGTGACTTTGATAACCCAGCAGTGGCTTCAAAAGGTGGTGGAATAGGAGGTAATGGTGAGGACACATGCTGACTTTTATCCACTGTTTGGGGACTTTTGTCAGCAGTGTTTGTTGATGTGGAAGCAATGGTTGATGGGCTACTTTGGTCAACAACTGTTGAGGTAGCAGTGGTTGAGCTTTGACAGATGTTTTGAACATCTGCTGCTCTTCCCATTTTGGCAGACTTTTGTTGAGGAATGATGATCTCATACCCATAGTCTGGTGATGAATCCTCTGATGGACCTGCACTGTTAGTCTTGACAGCAGTATTTTCAAAAGTGAATTTATCAAGATCAAAGAGATCTGCAGGATTTGCTGGGATTTTCAATGATGAAAGTTCATTGAACTTTACATTCAAGGTCTCCTCCACTGTCTTGGTTCGTGTATTAAACACTTTGTAGGCCTTGGCAGTGGTTGAGTATCCCAGATGATAACCATAGTCAATTTTGGCTGTAAATTTTGAAATGGAATCTTTTAAGTTCAAAATAAAACATGGGCAGCCAAATACCTTGAAGTATGAGATCAGTGGTTTGATTTTATACAGAATATCATAAGCAGTCTTTTTGTGCCTGGGGTTTATTAAAACTCTGTTTTGGACATAGCAAGCAGTGTTTACTGCCTCTGCCCAGAAAGTTAATGGCAAACCTGAATCAACAAGCATGGTTCTGGCAGCCTCAATCAAAGTTCTGTTCTTTCTTTCAACTACCCCATTTTGCTCTGGTGTTCTAGGGATGCTGTACTGCCTTACAATCCCTTTCTTCACACAGAAGGCATCCAACTCCTTATTTTTTAATTATGTGCCATTGTCACTCCTGAAGACTTTTACTAGAAGGTCAAATTGCTTTTCAACCTGTGTCACAAAGTCTTGCAAAATGCCTGCAGTCTCATCTTTTGAGTGTAAAAAGAAAGTCCATGTAAACCTAGAAAAGTCATCAATAATAACCACACAATATTTCTTCTTTTTGAGACTCATGACTTGAACTGGGCCAAACAAATCCATGTGCAGCATTTGCAAACACTGGGTTGTTTTGGACTCTTCAATGGACTTAAAAGAGTTTTTATGTTGTTTTCCTTTTAAACAGGAAACACAATGCTCAGGACATGAAAATAATTTTTGTGGCAAGCCTCTTACAAGGCCATTTTTTGAGATTTCAGTTATTGTCTTGAGATTTGTGTGCCCTAGTCTTCTGTGCCAAAGTTCTGTCTCTTTGTTAGAGGCAGCTGAGAACAGACAGGCATCAGCTCTGGGACACTCTTTTGACATGTCAACAACATAAACATTGCCACTTCTTTGAGCAACAAGTTTTATTTTTCCAGTTTTTATTATTGCTTCAATCTTTTTAACCATTTCTGGTTCAACAATCCTACAACACTCCTTTATGAAGAATGACCCATACCCCTTGTCACTCATTTGTGAAACACTCAGAAGGTTGAATTTCAGATTGTCTATCAGATTGACATTTTCAAATTTAACATTTCCAGACTGCACTGTACCAGACCCCAGAACTTTCCCTTTACTATTATTCCCAAAGGATATATCACCCCCTCCATGAATTTTGAAATCTTTGAGTAGGGCTTTACATCCAGTCATGTGCCTGGAGCCTCCACTATCAACATACCAAAGGCTATCTAAGCATGCAGAAGCTCCCTGCACATGAAGTAAAAGGATTAGTTCATTAGGGTTTCCAAAGCCAATAAGGCTTTGGATGGGGTCTCAACAGTGTCTGGGATGGATGCAGATTGATGGACAGTGGTTAGGTCAGGGGTTTGGACAGCTTTAGGACTGTTTCTTTCTAACCACTGTTGGGGGTCTTGACCAATCACCTGTTGATAACCAAAAGGATGCCTATTCACTTTAGGTTTAGAGGGCCTTTTGTAGGTCTCATAAACGTGTGGAATCCTTTGGTAAGATGGTTGTTCCTTACCTCTTCTGAACTGGTTGGCAGGGCGTGCATCAGTAACCTGAACATCTCTTTTGACAGATGTTTGGTTCAGCTGTTTTGTGACAGCTATTTGAACTGGCACAAACAGTGGTTGGTTCTTGGTGAATTTCACAGATGATGTTGATGGACTCAAGGATGTTTTAGCAGTGTATTCATTCTTTTTCACATCAAAGTTTTTGAGATACACACATGCTTGAGTTTTGTGGTTTGTTTTACCACAGACGATGCAGCTTTCAGCAGGAACAATGACACTTGTTTTGTTTAGATCGTATGCTTTTAAATGAAAACAGTCTTTTGTTAGATGATTTCTTTTCTCACAAAATTCACAAAACAAGTTATTGATCTTTTCTCTTATCTTTCTCTTCTCAGACTCCTTTGCAACAGAGTTTTTAACCTCTGTTGGGATGTCCTTAAGAGGGATGACTTTTGCTTTTGGAGCTTTAACACCGTCAGTGGTTGTAAAATCTATGGGCTTGAAATTTTCAAGAATGTCACACTCATCAGACCATGTGGGTTTAAACTGGTATTTCTCAATCTCCTCAAAAGTAGAGGATCTCATTGGTCTGTCAAGTGTGATTTTGTTACCAAGTTTATCAGTGATTTTCACTTCTTGGCCATTCTTGTTTGTGGGGATGAACTCAGTGGTTGCATCAGTGGTTTGAACAGATTTTTCAAAAGCAGTGTTTTCATCATCATGTTTTCTATAACCAACACTAAATTTCACATTGCTTTTAATCTGTTTTTCAAGTATAACCTCATACCCTTTGCATGATTCCACCATTTTTCACAGGTGATCTGGGTGGACTCCAACTCCTTTTTGCAAACTTGGTATTTTTCTACCATAGTTTGGAGTTGAGTTTTGGCTCTGCTCTTCTTGAAGACTGCTGATCTCTTTCTCTTTTTCAGTCAATTTGTTTTTAAGTTCTCTTAAAGACCTTTCAAATTTGACTTCATCAGTTAAGATTTTATCCCTAAGGTTTTCATTTACCTCTTTGATGTTAGCAAAAGCAATAATGCAATTGTCTGAACACAGTTTTTCAAGAACTTGAGGTGATACATTGGCAGCAGCCATCATGGCACAATCACATTGATGATTTTCTTCATCATCAGCTCTTACTTCTTTCTCACCTGTTCTCTTTTCTTCCTCTTCTTCTTTGTCCTCTTTGGACCAGGGGTCTGTCAGTGGTTCAATCAGGGTTTCTGAATTTTCTCCCAGCAGCAGTTCACCAGCAACTGCACTAACAACTGCTTCAGTCACCTCATCCACTGTTTCAGCACTTAGCTGTTCACCTTCAGTTTCTCCCCCCTTCTGATTTTGACTCTAATGCCATCAAACAAAATTCATCATTAGAAGGTTCATTAAAAGCGTAGAGTGCAAAATTTTCATCACCAAACTCATCAGGCATGCTGCTCCAGTCAACAAAGCCTTGAGTGAAGAAGCTTTCCTGATCTGGTTGTACCACTGCTGGAGCAGCTGTTTGAGGTGCAACAGGTTGCACTTGTGCCTGAGGGACAGGGGTTTGAACATACTGAATTTGTGGAACAGTGGTTTGGACATAATGCACAGGCACAGGGGTTGCAGCATAATGAGCAGTGTTAACATGGGCTGCAGGGGTATATTGGGTATAGTGAACAGTGCTTTAGTTTTGTGGTCTAGGGTTTGAGCTGGGATGAGTAATTATAGGACCAGTAGTTTGACTCCTGCATTCCCTAGCAAAATGACCTAGTCTATTGCACTTGTAACACTTGATTTTAGATTTATCCAACCCCACCCTTAAATTCCCATGTAACCCTGGGAATTTTCTCCCTGTTCTTTTGTAGAATTTGTTTGTTCTTACACTAAGCAAAGCCAATTGATGCAGAATGTCCATCTCTTCTAAGTCAGTGGGATCAAAGTGTTGCAAATCATTGAGTTCAAAGCACAAATTATCTGACATCTGGTTTTCACAATTTGCAGTAAAAGCATAATTTGCAGAGTGAGGATCAGGGTTGTTAAAATTTCCACCAGCAGTTATATCAATGAAGTGATCATAACCCTGATCCTTTCCACTGCTACCAGATTCTTCCTGACCAAAAAGAGCTGTGCTACCGAATGAATAATCATCAGTAACTTTCCCAGACTCTTGCAACTTCTTTTTCTGGTTCAACTCCCTTTCATAGGTTAGGAGTCTACCATGAAGTTGGGTCAGTGTCAGATCTTTGAACTCAGCAGAGTTTCTAGTAACAAAAGCTATGGTGTCCCATTTTTCTGGTAGTGACCTAAGGAACCTGCTATTTTGAGTTGAATTTGGAAATGTTACTTTAACAAGCCTTAGTTCACTTATGAGACAACCGAATCGCTCAAATTGCTGAGTAAGTAATTCACCCTTGATGTGAAAAAATGTTTCATACTGCTGATTCAGAATTTCCCTATTGTTTTCAATGACTTCTTCTGTCCCCCCCCCCCCCCCAAACTGTTCCTTCAGTGCATCCCATAGCTCTTTGGCACTGTTACAATGTAACAGTCCAGCATAGATCTCATTAGGTAATGCAGATGCTATGATGCTAAATGCTTTGGCATCGAGTTCGAACTTTTGAAAATCAGTTTCAGTATAGTTTTCAGATGGTTTAGGAACGAACTTCTCTGCATCCTCAGCACTTGGCATCATAGGAACATGGGGACCAAAAACAACAGACCTCCAACATCCAGTGTTCTGTTGAGCAAGGACGTGACCCATCGTTCTCTCCCAGATGTTGTATTCATTACGTTTAAGCATGGGTGGTTTAAAAAGCGAGCCAATGTTATTCTTATCATCTTGTGATTGTGACGTCATCCTGGTTGTTTTACAGACACTGATTAATCAACTTTAATGGTGATTAAACATTGCTCTGTTTTTCAACACAAACGAACAAACTATCAGTATCAACGATTATGAGCTGAACTATTTTTGTCAAAATGATTGTTAAATCAAATTTGACTGTCCAAGCTCTTATACCAATTGTTGGATCTGAGTTTGGTTTTGATTGTATTTTTTGTTTGAATTAGAATGAAGATGGATGAGTTGTGCAGCGGAATTAAGATGGAAACAAACTTTGCATACAATCAAACGAGAGTATTGCTTTGATCAAACATTTTTCACAAAGAACCGAAAGATTGAATTTATTTCAATTACTATTACAATGCAATGTTGAATACAAACTCCCCCTCAGCCAGAGCTCAGTGTTTGTTCGTGCAGAGAAGACGATTTTGCAAAGAGCTGATAGAACAGTACAGAGCACTGTTCTATTTATAGGCACTAGCAAACCACTGAGCATCTAAGCTGATGTCACCATGAAAGTGACATCTAACCTCCTAACAAACTCTAACCTCTGAACAATACAAACACTGTTATACTAACTACTGCTATTACATATCATTACATAAAAGACATCTAAATAACTGCTGCATCCTTCCACTGCTGTGAACCCAGCAGTACTTGTCCGAATCAGCAGTGCTTGACTCAAGGCAGTAGATTGAACAGCAGAGCTTTAGTCTTTCAGCAGGCCTTTACTTGATCAGCAGTTTGTAGGTCAGCAGTTTGCAAGATCAGTAGATAGGAGGTCAGCAGATGTTGAAACCACTTTCAAGGGGAGACACATGTATGCAACATCTACTTATTCTGGATCCACTGCGCTGATCCAGTTTTGGCTTAAATTATCTGTTCCTTTGATAGGGTTTAATCCCAACACTTGTTGTATGCTTTAGATATCCTATGTTGATATGCCGCCATCCTTAGCCTTGCCTCGTCTCTTGTTTCATCAATAGTATCCAATTCTTGGCATAGGAATTTAGGATTCTGCTCAGGATCCCGGAGGTTGGATCTCGCTGTAGGTATTACCATTTCTGTCGGGATCACCGCTTCTGCTCCAAATACCAAGGAAAACGGGGTTTGGCCAGTTGCACTTTTCACTGTCGTCCTATCAGCCCACAAAACAAAGGGTAATTCTTCTGCCCATCTTCCTTTCTTAGCCCCTAGTCTCTTTTTCAAGTTGTTGACAATTATCTTGTTTGAGGATTCTGCCTGCCCATTTGCTTGAGGATGTACCGGTGTGGATGTAATCATTTTGATTCCCCAACTCTTGCAAAAGTCAGTAATCCTTTTACTTATAAATTGAGATCCATTATCACAAATTATCTCAGCTGGTACTCCAAACCTAGTCAGGATATTCCTTTTTATGAAGGATACCACTTCTTGATCTCTAACCTGAACGAATGCTTCAGCTTCGACCCACTTAGAGAAATAATCGGTCATTACCGACATGAAGACCTTTCCTCCTGGAGCCTTTGGCAATTTTCCTACTATGTCCATTCCCCATTTCATGAATGGCCAAGGGGATACAATAGGATATAATGGCTCTGCAGGCTGATGTAGTATGTTGCTATGCCTTTGACATGCATCACACCTTCGAGCATATTCTGCAACATCTTTTCTCATCGTCGGCCAATAATATCCTGTTCTTAATACCTTTGAGAACAATGACCTGCCCCCAGTATGGTTACCACAATCCCCTTCGTGTATATCCTGAAGCACTTCCTTAGTTTCGGGATCCTCTAAGCACCTCAGATATGGTCCTGCAAGAGATTTCTTATACAAGACATTATTTATAATAGTGAATCGTGATACCTTCATTCTAAAGGCCTTAGGATTCTTATCCTTTGGGATGTATCCTTCCTTGAGATATCTTATAATTGGAACCATCCAGGACTGGGATCCTTCTCAGGATACTCATCAGGATCCTGAATACTTACTACTTCCTTATCCTGAGGATTCCTCGCAGGATATAAGATATGTAACATTGGTATTCGGGTTCCTTCCGGTATCCTGGCTGATGATCCTAGATTCGCCAAGGCATCAGCTTCAGCATTATCCTCTCTTGGTACCTGTTCAAGTGTGAAAATATCGAAATATCCTACTAATTTTTTGAGAATTTCGAGATACTCGATTAACTTCTCGCCTTTAACTGCATAGGATCCATTAAAATGATTAGTGATTAACAAGGAGTCAACATATACTTGCAAATTCTTGATACTCATATTTTTAGCCAACTCTAATCCTGCAATTAAAGCCTCATACTCTGCTTCATTATTAGTTGCAGGAAATTCACACCTAACAGCCTGGAGTAATATGTCCCCCTGTGGCGATTTTAGTAGTATACCTAAACCTACACCTCTTACATTAGATGCACCATCATTATATAATGTCTAGGATTCTAAGTTTTCTCCTAGCTGATGTACTTCTAAGTCTACTTCATTTTGAATGTCACTACTGAAATCAGCCACAAATTCAGCTAAAGCCTGAGACTTTATGGCATTTCTAGGCTCATAAACTAAATCATAGGCACTTAATTTTACTGACCACTTAGCCATCCTACCCGACATCTCGGGTTTCCAAAGCACATTCTTAACAGGATAATTAGTTTTAACATGAATCCTATGTGTCTCAAAATAATGTCTAAGTTTTGTTGATGCCATGACTAGGGCTAATATCAATTTTTCTAGATGAGAATATCTAGTTTCAGCATCTAATAAACTTTTACTAACATAATAGACAGGATATTGCTGACCTTCATGGTCCTTTATAAGAACGGCACTTACAACATTCCCTGATACTGCGAGGTATAGGGACAGTGGTTCACCATTTTCAGGCTTCATCAATAGAGGTGCAGTTGAGAGATACTGCTTCAAATCCTGCAGGGCTACTTCATGCTTCCCATTCGAACTTCTTGTTTTTCTTCAGGATATCATAAAATTCCTTGCATTTCTCGGAGGATCTTGAGATAAATTTGTTCAATGCTGCTACTCATCCTGTTAACCATTGAACATCCTTCATATTTGAATGTGATTTGATATCCAAGATAGCTTTAATCTGCTCCGGGCTTGCCTCTATTCCTCTTTTAGTCACCATATATCCTAGAAACTTTCCTGCCCCCACTCCAAAATGGCACTTAGCAGGATTCAATTTCATGTTATACTGATCCAGGATATCGAATGCTCCCTTAATATCCTGGAGGTGATCTTCAGCCTTTTTAGACTTTACTACCATGTCGTCGATGTATACCTCCATAGTGTCCCCCAGCTTGTCTTTAAACATCATGTTTACCAATCTTTGGTATGTTGCACCTGCGTTTTTCAAACCAAAGGGCATAGCAGTGTAACAATAAATACATGCCGGTGTCATGAAGGCAGTATCCTCCTGGTCTGAAGGTTCCATTTGGATCTGCTGAAATCCTGAGGATGCATCCATGAAGGTTAGCATTTCGTGGCTGGCAGTAGCATCCACCATTGAATCAATATGAGGAAGAGGAAATGGGTCTTTGGGACAAGCTTTATTCAGGTCCGTGTAATCTACACAAACTCTCCATTTCCCATTTTTCTTCTGTACCACGACTACATTTGCCAGCCATTTAGGAAACTTCACTTCCCTAATCATCTTGCTCATTAGTAGCCTTTCAACTTCCTCTTGGATGATCACGTTTCGTTCCGGAGCAAATTTCCTTCTCTTTTGTTGGACAGGCTTGAATGACCTGTCGATACCTAACTTATGTGTTATAATATCCTTGGAAATACCTGTCATATCCTCGTGTTTCCACGCGAACGTTGACATCCTGCATTTTAGAAAATTAGTTAATTGATTTTCAATATCCTCAGGGATATTGGTTCCTACGAGCACCGAGATATCCGGATTATCCTGATCCAGGATAATTTTCTTTACATCCTGCTCCGAAACCTCCACGATATCCTGGGCCCGCATCTTTAATTGCTATGCTGCATTAGGCTTGGTTGAGGATTTCATTGAGGATGAGTAACATTCCTTCACCTCCTGCTGATCACTATCAACCTTGACAACCCCCCAAGGGGTAGGGATCTTGATGCACTGATGATAAGTCGATGGCACAGCCTTCATATCATGGATCCACGGCCTGCCTAGTATGATGTTATAGCAGGATAGGGAGTCCATCACACAGAAACATTGTATTGAGTTGACCCCTTCAACATATACTGGTAACTTTATCTCTCCCACTGTGTTCCTGGCCTCTCCATTGAACCCAACAAGCACGGTGGATTTTGAAGTAATATCCATTGGAGATACATTCATTCTTTTCAAAGTTTCTAGTTGGATTATGTTGACGGAGCTACCATTATCCACCAATATCCTGCGTACAAAATGGTTAGCAACATATAAGGTTATCACTAAAGCATCATGATGGGGATCCTGGACAGTATCCCTGTCATCACTGTCGAAGGTGATGACTTTTTCAGTCGTGAGGGTTGACACTTTTGTCGGCTTATCCCCCCTCTCTGCCTTAGCTTCCTTCGCGTGTCTCTTTGCCGCAGAATACGATGTGCCACAAATGTCGGATCCTCCTGAAATAAAATTGATTATTTTTGCATCCGCAGGAGGTGATGCTGCTCGTTCAGGATCCTCCTCAGGATCCTGGTCCTTATTCTTCTTCCTTCCCAAGAGGTCCTTCAAATATCCCTTACTCAAGAGATAGCTAATTTCCTTTCTCAAAGCGATACAATCTTCAGTTACATGTCCGAAATCTTCATGGAAGGCACACCATTTAGACTTATCCTTCCAATCAGCTTTTTGTTGATTCTTTCGAGGCCACCTGGCTTTGTCTCCTAAACCCTGCATAGCATACATTAGTTCAGGTATGTTAACAGAAAAGCAATATTCAAATAATTCAGGATACTCTTCAGGATCCTCGTCTTCAACAGCATTCACTTTCTTGCTGTCATTTCTGCCATATGGCTTTGAGCGATACGGTTTATACAAGGATTCTAATTTCCTGTTGGTTGACTCATAGGTTGTGGATGAATTCATTCTCTCTTGCATCTTTTTATCATCCTCCAGCCGAATGTATCTCAAGGCCCTGTTACGAGCCTCGTCGAGATTCCTGCAAGGATTCATTACAAGATCCTGATAAAAGTGAGAATCTTTCTGCAACCCCATCTTGAACGCTTGCACGGCCGTTGCAACATCTAGATGTGGGATATCCAAGGATTCTCGACTAAACTTGTTCACATAATCCCTCAAGGATTCCTGAGGTCCTTGATTTATCCTGTAAAGGTCACTGGTTAATTTCTCAAAACTCCGGCTGCAAGAAAATTGACTGTTAAATAAATTAACTAAATGAGCGAAAGAAGTAATCGAGTGAGGAGGAACGTTTAACAGCCATTCCAAGGCTGATCCTGTTAAGGTAGAACCGAAACCCTTGCATAGGCATGCCTCCTTGAGCTCCGGAGGGATAGGGTTAATCTCCATCCTTTCCCTATACTGGGCAATATGCTCTTCAGGATCCGTAGTTCCGTCATAGAGTTTCATATTGGGAGTTTGAAATCTTTTTGGGATTTCAGCGTCACAAATAGGATGTGCAAACCGAGATATCCTGTGGCTATCTTGGGACACTTCCGGAATTGGTTGGACCACCCCAGGTACACTGGATATCATGTCCTTCAATTTCTGGAGCTCCCTGGTAAATGCTGATGTCATACCTACATCCTGCAAAGATCCACTATTGTTAGTAGCAAGAGTATTATTATTATTTGACACGTTACCAGTCAGAGAATTCTGGCCATATCCTGAAGCATATCCTGAGCTCCTCACAGTTGACATCCTGAGCGAGGAGGGTATTTCAGGAGTATGATTCTGGGAATGGCTAGGCACAATATTTCCCCTGTTATCCTTAGTGTATACAGCTGAACTGAAGTTCAAAGTTCTGGGTTGTAAAGGAGTGACAATCTCCTCAGCAGGCCGACTCGGGCCAGACTTCAAGAGTTGTAATTCCCTCATCAGCATCTGGTTGGTCTCCTGTTGCTGCCTCATCTGTTCCTGTACACTACTAAACAAATTTAAAATTTCTTCATTAGAAGCCAAAACAGGACCAGATCCCTAGGCACTGGGAGCGGGGATAACGTCCCGAGCCACATGACTCTCAGTTCCCTGTGAAGAGGCTTGCATTCTTGGAGGAGGAGGTGGAAGCACCGAACCAATTGTTGCAGAGGTTGTAGCAGACATGGTGGAAGAGCTCATGTTTGATCTCGAGGCCATTGAAAACAATGTAGCAAAAATTTTTGACAATAGAAAACCGAGTAATGATTTTACTAAAGTTTTTAGTAAAAATAGCACCACTTGCCCCACGGTGGGCGCCAAATTGTTTTGGTCAAAAATTACCGAAGCAATTAAGTGATCAAATTAGTTAAGTGAGGTAGTGTGCTAGAAATGTGTGTCGAAAATATGTTATTCAAGTTATTTATAAAAACAGTTTCAGGATACAGCTCAGGATATAGAGTTGTATCTATGATCAAACAATGAGCAAAAAATGTAAGGGGTGACACGAGATATACGAGGAAAGCCCTTGATCAATCTAGATCGCCGGCACAAAACCTTGGGAGCTGACAATCGCAGCTGCCTTGTTCTTCTATTACTTCGAATATCAGGATACAGTGCAGGATGTGATGCGGATCAACTAGGTGTTACAACGTGATTTGATTACAAGTGTTGGTGTGTAGTGATTGCTAGTAACTAGAGAGTAAAGTGTGCGAATGAAAGTGAGTGCCTTAACTTGATCCGATCCCTCTATTTATAGTAAAAGAAATTTAACAAACTACCCTATTAAACCGGGATTCGGCTGATATTCCCCATACGAACGTTGTAGACCTGGTCTTTCGGGTTCAACGTCTCTCATATAACTGGTTTGCCCGAGTCTTAAGGAGAAGAGGTCCACTTGACCGTTAGTAACCCACAGCTTCTAACCTGCACGTGGTTAATTTAGTTAATACCAGGATATTGCACCAGGATGTTACCAATATCCTGATCCGGTATCCTGATCACAAGTAAACAATCAAAAGCAGAATATTAGTCAGGATATATGCTCAGAAAATGACCCATAACACTGACCTTTGCTCTCCTTGACAAATGGCAAAGGCGAAACAGCTACCTTTTAATAATAATGTTAAGCGTGCTTTGCATCCATTGGAGTTGGTTCATTGCGATTTATGGGGACCATCACCGGTTAAGTCCGTTGACAATTATTTATATTATGCCATTTTTATCGATGATTTCTCACGATTCTCATGGCTTTATCCTTTACGTGCAAAATCAGAATTTTATGATGCTTTATCCGTTTTCATGACCTTTGAGCAAACACAATTTTCCACCAAAATTAAAACTTTCCAAAGTGACGGGGGAACCGAGTTTGTTAATCATCATGTACGCAAATTATTTGAATCAAATGGAACCTTACATCGTTTGTCATGTCCATATACTCCCAAACAAAATGGACGTGCCAAACGAAAGCATCAACATGTTGTTGAGACAGGTCTTGCCATGTTATTTCATGCAAAATTACCATCAAAATTTTGGATGGATGCTTTTACTTCATCAATATATATTATAAATCGGATTCCGACTTCCTTACTAAAAGGAAAATCATCCTTCGAAGTTTTGTACACCAAACCACCTACATATGCGTCTCTTTGTAACACCTGTGCCTCCACGGCCATCAAACAAATACCAAACCAATGAAATATTGTATTTCATACTTGGGATTTGTAAAAATATGTGTATCGTTTGCACATATCGACTCTTGTTCGATTTCAAGCTTTAAATCGCTTTCTGGAGGGTTATACGCGCTCTGATGTGTAGATATAACCAGTTTAATCCAACGAACACTCTGGAAAAGTGAAATAGGCTTAACATACCTTAAATAACCTTTACATAACTTAGTTATAAGTTTTGGAAGGTTTGGTGTGGTGAAATCAAAGTTTAATCGCTTACAGGGACTAAAGTTGACAAACTGCGAAAGTATGCCAATTTGAACTGTAACAGACCTTCCGGAACATGACCATAAGTTAAACATACCATAAATATCCTTTACATAGCTTAGAAATAGGCTTTGAGGTGTTCGGTATGCCAAAATAAACTTTTGTGTCATTCAGGGACTAAAAGCGTCAAAAAGTGCACAAGTTTGCATTTTTACGCGTAACTTACGTTCTGAATACATCCGGACATCCAAAAATTTATGTAAGCACTAAAATATTTTATTTTAGTGTTCGGCATAAGAAAAATCCATTCGTTTCGTCATTTGGATCGTTTTTCGCGCTTATGCGCATTCCGTCGTAATTAAGCGAACATCGCGTTCGTACGGCTAAACGAACCGACATCCGAGATATTTTTGAACACATTTTAAGTTCCCTATACTTTAACTTCATTTTAGAGCTTTGAAATGGGGTTAACGGGCCTTAAACGTGTCAAAAATGGGCTAAATGCATGACAGGGACCAAAAGTGTAAATCTGCCAAACTTGGGCCTAGCGGTGCGCTACACTTATAGCGTAGCGGTGCGCTAGGGGTCTGCTGACCAGATTCAGAGTTTTTAAACAGCAGGCTGCAGCTGTTTGATCCTCCACCACATGTTCCCAATTGCCTAGTCATGATGATAAGAACCATTTTAAGCTTCCATAAGGTTCCGACAAGTGTACGGGTTGGATCATGGCACGTTTTCCATGAAACGATCCTAACGGTTCGGGTATTCCTATAAATACCCAACCCACACAACCTCATTTTGCACAAGAATTCTGATTTGAGAGCTCTAAGTTGAAACCATTGTTTCATACCTGAGTTCTTAGATCGGGATTAGCATTCGGGGACCCTGGGTAAGTATTCTTTCGTTCTTTTCCTTATTTTATTGCTTTTCGAGTCAGAAAGTCAAACTTTGTTTGACTTTCAGCGTTGACCAGTAATGGTCAATGCGAAGTTCGTTTGAACTTCGCAACGTGAGTGTAATCACGTTGGTCATAGTCCCTTGGGACTATGCCCACTGATTACCACGTTGTCTAGGGTCGTAGGGTAGGCGATCTGATAAATCGCCTATACCTTCGAACTCGACCCATTTGGTCGATCATTAGGATCCGACCAAATACATTAGGTGACCATAGTAGGTAGGGAATAACCTTCCGAGGTTATACCCTATGGTCACATCGTTTGAGTAGTTGTATGATAGGTAGTTTATATGCCTTAGGTAAATTACCAGAATACCCTTTTCATGTATAATTGGTAATTAAGCATATGTAACCTAAACTTTTGTCACATAACTGATTATGTAACATGTTTAGGCATATAACACTTGTCATAGGACTAGTTAGACGGTCCGAACGCGTTTCACGCGCACGACGCGTTAAAGTAGCATATGTTACCTTAATGGGTCGCGATGGGTCGAAAGCACTTAGGTTAGGTTTCATGTAGTATGTAGGCCTTGTTAAACCATATCATACGAGTTCCAATACTCATTTGGTTTACCAAGCCTCATTCTATCCGATCTCCCGATTTAAGTCCGGTTTATTTATATAGTTTTAGTTTGCCGACTGATTCCGTGCTCCCTCTAGCTTTGTTTGGTTGTTGTTCAAGACCTCCAAGCATTATCAGGCGAGTACATTCTTCCCCTATTTTACTGTTTTCAATTATTTTGGGGTGACTCATATGTGCTAAATGTTTTCGATGTTATAACGATGGTTTCAAAAACAATTAAGGCGATTTATACAAAACTAATAACGATTTCATAAAGTGAACAAACTTGTTGGTTGTAGTTACATAACAAATGACATTCATTAGCAATGATCAAGCCGACCAGTATTAGGTTATGGTACCATAGGATCTGACAAATCCCGTTATTTACTACACCCGTGGTTATGTGTGGGTATGGTAGGTAGCGACTGAATCTGTAATTATTAACTTACCCTATGGAGGTTTGTTAATACGAAAACGAGAAGCGACGAAAACGAGAAGCGACGAAAACGAGAAGCGATGAAAGTCACGAAGGTTTGAATGTTATTAGCGAGACGACCTTATAAGTAGTTTCACGACCTAAAACGAATTAAACGATTTACGATTGGTTTTCACACGATGTTTTAACGATTGGGTAACGATTGGGTTTCACACGATGTTTTATCGATTGGGTAAACGATTGGCTTCAAAGCGATATACGATATTATTTTGGTTATACATATTACATGATTTACATTTGGGCATGAACATTACTTTGGTGGTTTGGTTTGGATTAAGTGATTAAGTAACAATGCGTGTGGAATATGATACAAGCATGGTGGATACGCCGCTGGTACTTCCTATATATAAGTGTTTGTATGGTATTACATATTGTAGCGTTATTTGAATCATTTCAGTTTGAGACATAGAACATTTTATACAAGTAACATACTTTTCACAAGACATTTATTTACAAACAACTTATCTTATACAAACTCATTTTACATGGTTATTCATTTAATCATGCATTATTCTCTTATTTATACATATCACCTGAACTTATCATTGTTTTTCAAATAATTTACTAAAACAAATGTTTTTGGGTTAAGAGTCATGGCTACGAGGTTTTACAAATTATAACCCGCTTGATTTGAGTTGGTTAATTAAGTTGCAATATTATACTCTTTTCAAAACAAGGTTTTTAAATAAAGTATTGCAATGTCTAAACTAGCCATGATTTCGACACTCCTACAAAACCTATGTACTCGCCAGCATTTCTTTGCTGACCTCGTTTTCACATATGTTTCAGGTATTGTTGAATGATATCGATTGATAAGATGCATGCTCACATAGGACTGGACAAGGCCTTAGTGACTCAATAACAATGATAGACTATGTTTAAATAGTGTATTTAGATTTCAAGACGATGTAATTATTCAATGTTTAATAAAACGAAACACTTTTTGGTATCCATGGTTATGAAACATTAATTCTGTTGCAACACGCCCCGATGTTTCCGCCGCGATTTGTTGTTTTACGCGGTCGGGGTGTGACAGAAAAGATGGTATCAGAGCCAATGGTTATAGGGAATTAGGTTATTAGTAATGCTTTGACCTAGTCTATAACCTTCTTAGGACCCTAACGCGAGTTTACTTGCGTTTAGTCATAAAACAATACCGTCACCTATCCTTAGGCGACGACCACAACAAGAACATAAATTTCAAAACCGCTTTGAAAACTAATCATCTGTTCTAGGATGATTAATTACTAGGTTTTGAACCCTCAATTATAAGGTTTTGAACTCTCTATTATATGGTTTTGAACCTCTTTGAGTTTTCAAAACTTCGTCAAGGTTTTGGGTTTTAAATAATGTGAACACGTGCAAACTGGAAGGGTGAATGCCTGTATTCTGGGTTTTCTGTCTAGGCAAGCACTTCGTATACATCTCATCAGACGCGAGACCAGTTGTGCTTACCTGGGAATTCTTGGGATGAGTGTTCACTTATAGGCGAGCATGTCTTCGCGATACATTATTTTTGACCCATTTACTTTGATCAGTCACCGTCTCATTTGTTTGCCTTAGGTAACAAACAAATGATCGCAATTTTCATGCGTTATCTTTCTGTTTTGTTTGTCCAATAATCTTTCACCTGTTTCTCCCTATGCCTTTCTTTTTCTTCAAGAATGTCTCTTCATCACGATGACGCCCAGATATCTGAGCAAGCAGCCAAAATTCGCTCAGCGAATAGGCGAAGTAGTCCTGAAGACTGTTGAATTAGCTACTGCCATGTATCATCTCCAGGATGAAGCCACTCAAGAGTCACCAAGACAGGCAGGACCTAGTCAGGCGACAACACCATCAGCCAATAAACCAATCGAGGAATCAAAGACCATGGATGAACGATCCCCTAAGAAGTCAAAGAAGCGAAAGGCTTCTCAGAACTTCGCCATGGTCGCTCACAATGGTAAAGCAGTCCCCAACCAACCAGCTCAACCCCCTGCTAGGTGTGTATGGCTTTTCCTATGATACCTACATCAAGGAACTATGTACCTTACAAACTACTCTTGTGATTTCTCTCTTTCAAATGATTGCTCATGATTCCCTCGAAAATTTTAAGTACTCGTTTCACTCTAAGAAACAAAGTACAGAAAATTAAGTGACATTATGAGTAATCGTGCTTTTCGCACATCTGTGCCTTTAAATCCTTGGTTAGATAACTAAGGGTATTTTCAAATCTCATACCCATTACGTTTTGATTTTTCAACATACACAGTACCAGTAATTCAAAACAATCTTCATGATCTCAAAACATTTCATATAGTTTGAAAACAATTTTTCTAGATGCATTGTCTATGTTATTTCAAAAACATTGGCCATGTTATCAAAACCAACCTTCCTAATTTCAAAATATTTCATATAGTCTGAAGACAATATTAACACAATACATTTTCTTATCGAGTGCATGATTTCGAAAAGCATCATTCATGTCTTTCAAAAACCTTATACATAATTTCAAACTTTCATCTCGCATGATTTTAAAACATTTTTTTTGTAAATATATCTACTTAATACACCTACTTTATGATTTCAAAAAAATATTATATATAAGGTTTCAAAAACGTTAAACACATTTTTCTTAAAAGAACCCCATGCATAGTTTCCAAAAATATTTTCCTCATACATTGACTTAACCTTCAAATTCCGCTTCATATGTCGCCTTGACATATCAGGCATCTCAACTTCATAAGCATTTTACTTCATGTTTTGACTTAAGCACATCCCGTGCAAGATTTCAAAACATCTTCAACTTCTAAAATCCATATGGGATCTTTTTATCTCCACAATTAGACCCTTGTGGATAATCATCATTCAAATCAGAGTCCTTAATCGGATTCCTTATGTACCTTAATTCGAACACTTCGGTTCCTAGTAATCGAAATCGAATTTTCTTTTTGAATCTTTTTATCTTTATAGTTGGATTTTTGATAACGTTTAAAGTACCAAATGAAATTCACGGAATGGATTCCTAGTGTGCTTTAAATGCATGTACGTAATTTACAAGACAAATTAACGAACAATTTTGTGGTTATGTGATATGTGTTTATGTGTTCTCCTCTATGATTTTGTGTGATCCGATTTTCAAATCCTCATAGAATCTTTTATATCTTCATATGAGGGATTCGTAGTAGGATATTCAAAAGGTACTACCTTAAATCCTTATGGGCTTCTACGTAGTAGTTAAGACCCTTGGATTATATAGTACCACTCCATGATTCATAAGAGACCCTCTTAGTAGTCTAGTCAAAAAGATTGATTCACAATTTGGTTAGAGAACGACATCTAGTGATGTAGCTGAACAGACTCCTTGATAGTCTATTTAGATCATTTATTGATTTAATTTAAAGGACTCTATGGCGGTCTAGTCACACTCATCACCGGTTTGTTCATTTGGATTTCCCCTACACACTATAAAATAGACTGTGTGAATTGTGCAAAGAATTGTCTGATTATGGACGCGTACATAATTATGAAATTTAGTGCACAGAAACACAGTAAGATTTATTATGTGTAAGAACCGATAGTGACAACAATAACGAAATGAGAACGATGTAATGGAGGTACGGTGGACGCACCAATGACGCTTCATATACTTGTATATAAGTATCCCTCTTACATTGCAATCATGATGTTATTAAAGATTACTAGAAGTTCAGAACCCTAACCAATATTGTTCGATCTTTTCAACCTCATGTTTTCAAGCTCTCACAAGTTTCCTCTAAATAAATTTCGGGACGAAATTTCCTAAAGTAGGGGAGACTGTAACACCTGTGCCTCCACGGCCATCAAACAAATACCAAACCAATGAAATATTGTATTTCATACTTGGGATTTGTAAAAATATGTGTATCGTTTGCACATATCGACTCTTGTTCGATTTCAAGCTTTAAATCGCTTTCTGGAGGGTTATACGCGCTCTGATGTGTAGATATAACCAGTTTAATCCAACGAACACTCTGGAAAAGTGAAATAGGCTTAACATACCTTAAATAACCTTTACATAACTTAGTTATAAGTTTTGGAAGGTTTGGTGTGGTGAAATCAAAGTTTAATCGCTTACAGGGACTAAAGTTGACAAACTGCGAAAGTATGCCAATTTGAACTGTAACAGACCTTCCGGAACATGACCATAAGTTAAACATACCATAAATATCCTTTACATAGCTTAGAAATAGGCTTTGAGGTGTTCGGTATGCCAAAATAAACTTTTGTGTCATTCAGGGACTAAAAGCGTCAAAAAGTGCACAAGTTTGCATTTTTACGCGTAACTTACGTTCTGAATACATCCGGACATCCAAAAATTTATGTAAGCACTAAAATATTTTATTTTAGTGTTCGGCATAAGAAAAATCCATTCGTTTCGTCATTTGGATCGTTTTTCGCGCTTATGCGCATTCCGTCGTAATTAAGCGAACATCGCGTTCGTACGGCTAAACGAACCGACATCCGAGATATTTTTGAACACATTTTAAGTTCCCTATACTTTAACTTCATTTTAGAGCTTTGAAATGGGGTTAACGGGCCTTAAACGTGTCAAAAATGGGCTAAATGCATGACAGGGACCAAAAGTGTAAATCTGCCAAACTTGGGCCTAGCGGTGCGCTACACTTATAGCGTAGCGGTGCGCTAGGGGTCTGCTGACCAGATTCAGAGTTTTTAAACAGCAGGCTGCAGCTGTTTGATCCTCCACCACATGTTCCCAATTGCCTAGTCATGATGATAAGAACCATTTTAAGCTTCCATAAGGTTCCGACAAGTGTACGGGTTGGATCATGGCACGTTTTCCATGAAACGATCCTAACGGTTCGGGTATTCCTATAAATACCCAACCCACACAACCTCATTTTGCACAAGAATTCTGATTTGAGAGCTCTAAGTTGAAACCATTGTTTCATACCTGAGTTCTTAGATCGGGATTAGCATTCGGGGACCCTGGGTAAGTATTCTTTCGTTCTTTTCCTTATTTTATTGCTTTTCGAGTCAGAAAGTCAAACTTTGTTTGACTTTCAGCGTTGACCAGTAATGGTCAATGCGAAGTTCGTTTGAACTTCGCAACGTGAGTGTAATCACGTTGGTCATAGTCCCTTGGGACTATGCCCACTGATTACCACGTTGTCTAGGGTCGTAGGGTAGGCGATCTGATAAATCGCCTATACCTTCGAACTCGACCCATTTGGTCGATCATTAGGATCCGACCAAATACATTAGGTGACCATAGTAGGTAGGGAATAACCTTCCGAGGTTATACCCTATGGTCACATCGTTTGAGTAGTTGTATGATAGGTAGTTTATATGCCTTAGGTAAATTACCAGAATACCCTTTTCATGTATAATTGGTAATTAAGCATATGTAACCTAAACTTTTGTCACATAACTGATTATGTAACATGTTTAGGCATATAACACTTGTCATAGGACTAGTTAGACGGTCCGAACGCGTTTCACGCGCACGACGCGTTAAAGTAGCATATGTTACCTTAATGGGTCGCGATGGGTCGAAAGCACTTAGGTTAGGTTTCATGTAGTATGTAGGCCTTGTTAAACCATATCATACGAGTTCCAATACTCATTTGGTTTACCAAGCCTCATTCTATCCGATCTCCCGATTTAAGTCCGGTTTATTTATATAGTTTTAGTTTGCCGACTGATTCCGTGCTCCCTCTAGCTTTGTTTGGTTGTTGTTCAAGACCTCCAAGCATTATCAGGCGAGTACATTCTTCCCCTATTTTACTGTTTTCAATTGTTTTGGGGTGACTCATATGTGCTAAATGTTTTCGATGTTATAACGATGGTTTCAAAAACAATTAAGGCGATTTATACAAAACTAATAACGATTTCATAAAGTGAACAAACTTGTTGGTTGTAGTTACATAACAAATGACATTCATTAGCAATGATCAAGCCGACCAGTATTAGGTTATGGTACCATAGGATCTGACAAATCCCGTTATTTACTACACCCGTGGTTATGTGTGGGTATGGTAGGTAGCGACTGAATCTGTAATTATTAACTTACCCTATGGAGGTTTGTTAATACGAAAACGAGAAGCGACGAAAACGAGAAGCGACGAAAACGAGAAGCGATGAAAGTCACGAAGGTTTGAATGTTATTAGCGAGACGACCTTATAAGTAGTTTCACGACCTAAAACGAATTAAACGATTTACGATTGGTTTTCACACGATGTTTTAACGATTGGGTAACGATTGGGTTTCACACGATGTTTTATCGATTGGGTAAACGATTGGCTTCAAAGCGATATACGATATTATTTTGGTTATACATATTACATGATTTACATTTGGGCATGAACATTACTTTGGTGGTTTGGTTTGGATTAAGTGATTAAGTAACAATGCGTGTGGAATATGATACAAGCATGGTGGATACGCCGCTGGTACTTCCTATATATAAGTGTTTGTATGGTATTACATATTGTAGCGTTATTTGAATCATTTCAGTTTGAGACATAGAACATTTTATACAAGTAACATACTTTTCACAAGACATTTATTTACAAACAACTTATCTTATACAAACTCATTTTACATGGTTATTCATTTAATCATGCATTATTCTCTTATTTATACATATCACCTGAACTTATCATTGTTTTTCAAATAATTTACTAAAACAAATGTTTTTGGGTTAAGAGTCATGGCTACGAGGTTTTACAAATTATAACCCGCTTGATTTGAGTTGGTTAATTAAGTTGCAATATTATACTCTTTTCAAAACAAGGTTTTTAAATAAAGTATTGCAATGTCTAAACTAGCCATGATTTCGACACTCCTACAAAACCTATGTACTCGCCAGCATTTCTTTGCTGACCTCGTTTTCACATATGTTTCAGGTATTGTTGAATGATATCGATTGATAAGATGCATGCTCACATAGGACTGGACAAGGCCTTAGTGACTCAATAACAATGATAGACTATGTTTAAATAGTGTATTTAGATTTCAAGACGATGTAATTATTCAATGTTTAATAAAACGAAACACTTTTTGGTATCCATGGTTATGAAACATTAATTCTGTTGCAACACGCCCCGATGTTTCCGCCGCGATTTGTTGTTTTACGCGGTCGGGGTGTGACACTCTTCGTGCTTTTGGTTATCGAGTGTATCCTCTTCTACGTGACTATGCTCCGAACAAACTATCTCCTTGGAGTCTCCGATGTATCTTCATTGGGTATAGCTCAAAGTATAAGGGATATCGTTGTCTTGATCCATCCACATCCCGTGTCTATGTTACCAGACATGCACGGTTTGATGAAACCTTGTTTCCGTTTGCCGTGTCCTCTCAAGAAACACCAATTTCACAACTTCAAGTGACCACTTTTTTAGACTTTGGTTATGTAACCTCACATAACAACCTTATTTAAACACCAAATCCACCCACACCTATAACGTCTCAACCACTAAACGAAATTCCTTCTCCTTGCACTTTATGCATAGACACTAAATCAACACCTACTTCGTTTTTTGCCTCGCCACCCACTGTCCCAACTCCTCAACCACCTTTACCGAACCCCACTCCCTCAACAGACTCATCTCCCACTTCCTCATCAAACTCATCTCCACCCTCCTCTCATCCTCCTGCCTTCTCGGCCTCACCCCCATCACCGCCCCCACCACCACCTCCTATACCCACTCACCCAATGATCACTCGTGCCAAGTCTGGTATTTTTAGACCCCGTCATCATGCCGACTTATCGCACATTGTATTGCTTCCTCTACATAAAACTCTTTTTGCTTCTTCTGATCCAATAACTTTCCGCACTGCCTCAAAGCATGAAAAATGGAACATTGCCATGCAACATGAGCTTGATGCTCTCCATAAAAACAACACCTGGACGTTGGTTCCGAGACCTGCAAATAGAAATATTGTTTTCTCCAAATGGATTTATCGGACCAAGTTTTGTTCGGACGGTTCTATTGACCGTTACAAGGCACGTCTTGTTGCTCAAGGTTATAGTCAAATTCCGGGTTTGGATTACTCTCATACTTTTAGTCCCGTCGTGAAGGCTACTACGGTGAGAGTTGTTATTTCCTTGGTCGTTATTAACAATTGGAAATTGCATCAATTAGATGTTAATAACGCCTTTTTGCATGGCCATCTCACCGAAAGTGTTTACATGGAATAACCTCCGGGATTTGTAAATACCAAATTTCGGAATCATGTTTGCAAGCTAAATAAGGCTTTCTATGGCCTCAAACAAGCACCTCGTGCTTGGTTCCATCGTCTTAGTTCCTTTCTCACTCGCCACGGTTTTTCGTGCAGTCGTGCGGATCCATCTCTCTTTGTTTATAAAACGGAATCTTGTATCATGTACTTGTTAGTGTATGTTGATGATTTCATTCTAACTAGAAATCAACCTCATACTCTTGCCAGCTTCATCAAGTCTCTAAATACTGAATTTGCTATCAAAGATCTAGGGGAGCTCAACTATTTTCTTGGGCTTGAAGTCACTTACACATCAAACGGTCTCTTTTTAAATCAATCAAAATACACTTATGATATACTAACCCGTGCTAAGATGTTGGATGCCAAACCGGCTTCCACGCCTTTAAGCACAAATGTTTCTTTTGTCTCTGCAGGTGAGTTATATTCGGATCCTACTCATTATCGTTCAATTGTGGGTGCTCTTCAATACTTAACCATTACTCGACCAGACATCTCCTATGTTGTTAATCAAGCGAGTCAGTTCTTGCATGCTCCTACAGTTTCTCATTACCAAGAAGTAAAGCGGATTCTCCGGTATCTAAAAGGGACATTAGCTTTTGGTCTTTATTTCAGCAAACCTCCTCAAACAACACTCCTTGGATACTCCGATGCGGATTGGGCAAGATGCTTGGAGACTCGAAGGTCGACCTATGAATACTCCATCTTTCTAGGCGGCAACCTTATATCTTGGAGTGCAAAGAAACAACCCACCATTTCCCGCTCTAGTTGTGAGTCTGAGTATAGAGCTATGGCAAACACTGTTGCTGAGATTATTTGGATTACTCATCTCCTTCGTGAACTGCATGCGTTACCACCAGATCGATCAACAATTCTTTGTGATAATCACAGTGCCTTGTTTTTGACGCAAAACCCGGTTTCTCATAAGCGGGCCAAACATATCTATCTTGATTATCACTTCATTCATGAACTTGTTGCATCCGGGAAATTATATACAAACCAAGCTTCAAGTTGCGGACATATTCACCAAAAGTCTTCCTCATGATCTTTTTGAGCATTTCCGTAAACTTCTTCGTTTGGGTCCTCCTCCGTCTCGCTTGAGGGGGGATATTAGATAAACAATTTGTATTTATATGTACCTATTTGTAATTCTTTTATTCTTGTACACCCTTTTTGTAAGTTTTGTTATTATTTATACACATCTCCTGTTATGAGGAGATCATTCACAATCAATTTCATTCAATGTTCATAAATGCAGCTGGGGCATTGGTTAAACCAAATGGCATGACTGTAAATTCATAATGACCGTACCTTGTTCTGAAAGCAGTTTTAGGAATGTCCTCTTCCTGTACTTTTAATTGATGATTTCCTGAGCGAAAGTCTATCTTAGAAAAGAATCGAGCTCCTTGAAGTTGATCGAACAGATCATCGATTCTCGGTAGTGGGTACCGATTTTTAATCGTAACCTTGTTCAATTCCTGGTAATCAATGCACATACGCATCGATCCATCCTTCTTCTTGACAAATAACACTGGTGCTCCCCATGGCGATGAACTAGGTTGTGTACAACCTTTTTCAAGCAGTTCATCCAACTGTTTCTTTAGTTCGTGCATCTCCGTCGGTGCTAGTCGATATGGGGCTTTAGCAATCGGTGTCGTTCCTTTTATTAGGTGAATTCTAAATTCAACCTCTCGATCTGTGGTAATCCAGGTAACTCTTCTGCAAAAACATCTGAGAATTTAGATACTACGGGAATATCTTTTAATTCTTTTCCTTTAGTGTTAATGATTACTGAAATCATATACACTATTCCTCCTTTCCTTGCATAGCTTGCAGCTTTCATCACAGAGATGAATTTTGTTGACCTGGTTGGCTTGTCTCCTTTAATTATGATCTTTTCACCATTTGGTGAACTTACTTAGACAGACTTTTGATCACATAAAATACTGACAGGATTGGCTACCAACCAATCCATTCCTAATACAACATCGAAGCCAGCTAGATTCAGTGGAAAAAGATTAGCAAAAAAATTATGGTTTAGAATTTCTATCCTTGCTCCTTGCAGGATTTCACTTATCTTAATAGAATCTCCATTTGTTGTCTCCACCAGACAGTCTTGTTGAAGTTTAATTAATGGTTGGTTGAGAAGTTTGTAGAAAGAAGTATTGATAAAACTTTGGTTTGCACCAAAGTCAAATAATACCTTGGAAAAATATCATTAACTAAAAACGTACCGGCAATCACATCCGGAATCATCTTGGCTTCTTCAGCTGTCAGAATGAATGCTCTGGCATTCTTCTTAGGTCCTTCAGTTGCCTTAGCCTTGCTGGTTGTCGCTAGAGCTTGTTTCAGACAGTTCGTTCTGATATGACCAGCTTCTCCACAATTGAAGCATAGCCTATTGCTAGCTTTCTTCCTGCATTCTTCTTCCTTATGCCCAGACATCTTGCAGAAGTTGTAGTATATTGAGCACCTTCCTGAGTGCTTCCTTTGCAATACTTGCAGTTGGGTAAAGAGGAAGAACCTGTACCTTTCCCACGGTAATAATTATCGTAACAAAATTCTTGGGTAAGCTTTTGAGATAGGTTATTTCTCTGGTTTTCTTCTTGCGTACGTACCAATTCATCAGTCATGGTGTTGGCTAGCTCTACTGCTTCTTCTATGGTTTGTAGTCTAGCTACCTTGACTACATGTCTGATCTCACAAATTAATCCCCAGATGTAACGGGAGATTAATACTGGCTCTAGTGAGGCCAAGGTTGGTACTATCCTAGCATATTCAAAGAATATGATAGTGTACTCCCTGCAGTCTATTCCAATCATTTTATGATTTATGAACTTATTAGCAATTTGTTCCTTTTCATGAGAAGGACAGAATTTTCTTTCAACTATTTCCTTAAAGTTGGTCCATTCCATATTATAAACTTTGTCACTTCCTCTAGATTGGAGAATGGTATTCCACCACTCTAAGGCTGCATTTTTAAAAGGATTAGAAGCAAACATGATTTTATCTTCATCTGCACATTTACTTATTTTTTTGATTGATCTGTTTTTTCTATCCAGCGCAAGGCTGAAATGGCTCCTTCATTGCCTGAGAATTCTATCGGTTTGCAGGCCAAGAATTCTTTATAAGAACAACCATATGAGACGGTCCTTCTTCTTTTTGGAATTGGAGGTTGGATAAGTGGTCCGTGATTTCCGTTCACACTGTGACTTGGTTCAGTGGTTTGACGTTTACTTCCAATTACAGAATTATTCTTTTCTGCTTCTTTAATAGTCTTAATAATATATGGCATAGCATCTATAATTCCTTGTGCGACTATATGTTCAATGGCACTTTTATTCACTTGGTTCCCGTTATTATCATTATTCTAGTTTTCCTGATTTACTTCGTTGTCCATCTAAATTGTAAACATTTATCAGGTATTAATATCACAGAATAAGATTTAATATAAACAATCACGCAAGCAGATTGATCAAAAACGTTGAACATTGCGACTTACTCTTTTTATGTATATCTATATATGCATCTAGTACAAATTACAACTGGAATTTAAATACTAGTAACTATGCATCGATATATATTAGTTTGTCTTGTCTAGTTGACGATATATATATTTTATTTTTATTATTTTTTTATCAAAGTACAAGATTACACACACACACACGTATACATATATATAGGGTAAGGTTCATTTGAGAATCACCCTTATTGCGAGAACCGCGAGAACCAATGTGAACACAAAATAAAATCTAAAAAAAATTAAATACTTTTTAAAAAAAATCGCTATATTTAGTTAGCAAAAAAACGTTAACTTTTTTTTTGAGTAACAGATATCCATGCACATGTGCATATGTATCATTAGTTCGACAAATTCCGTAATACGTTATCAGTAATAGAAAATTGCACTTTAATTCACAATACTATCCGTAATACACTACTTTTTACATTACCAATATTCAAAATGCACATGTGCATCATTATGTATAACCATGATATAACGTGTTTTGGTACAAAAAGTTTGTGATTTTGAATAGAAAAGTAGGTCCATATACATGTTTTTTTGGTTAGTTATATCTAGTCGTTGATGGTTTGGTTATAGTTGTCAATTTATGATGTAATGTGTTGATTGGATGGTATAAATGGCGTTGATATACATGTAATAAAGTAAAAATATTGGTAATGGTATTGTATTATGGATGGTAGGAGGCAATGGTATTGTATTATGAATGGAAGAAGGTAATGGTAGTGTATTATGGATGGTATGATAGATAAAAGGGAAAGTGTATTCAAAGTAGTGTACCAAAACACCTTATTTCATGTTGATACATATAGATGCACATGTGCATTTCTAATATTGGTAATGTAAAAAGTAGTGTATTACATATGGTAGTGTAAATGAAAGTGCAATTGTCTAATATTTGTAATGAATTACGGAATTTGTCAAATAAATGACAAAAATGAACATGTGCATGTTTGTGTATTATGGATGGAATGATAGATGAAAGAGAAAGTAGTGTACCAACACACCTTATTTCATGTTGATACATATAGATGCACATGTCCATTTCTAATATTGTTAACGTGGTAGTGTAAATGAAAGTGCAATTGTCTAATATTTGTAATGAATTACGGAATTTGTCAAAGAAATGATACAAATGCACATGTGCATGGATAACTGTTACTCGATTTTTTTTTAAAATTTTTTTTATTATAAACGAAATATAGCGATTTTTCTAAAAAAAATAGTAAAAAAAAAAAAATTTTGGTGTTTTTTAGATTTTTTAGGTATTACTATTTGTGTTCACACTGGTTCTCGCAATAAAGGGTGGTTCCTAACAGATCCTTCTCCTATATATATATATATGTATATGTATTATATTAGGTTTTGGCTTGGCGAGAACTGCATCTCACGCTCGTCATACTTCCAGACGAGTTTCTCTCATATCCGACGGATCCGATTTCCCTCTTCAACTAACTCTTCGCCATATGAGCGAAGTTCCTCCACATTTTCTTGACTCATGGGTGGTAGTGGTACTGGTACTGGGTAAGGGTAACGTGGTATGGGTTCTCCGTAAGGGTATGGGTGACGGGTGGTCCGTAGGACAACCCTTAAATGAGCTAAATACGTGCATATCCCATATTTTACACGGTTATGTATCGTGAATGTGATAACTACAAGTATTGGTAATTTTACAGGATAATCTCATAATTCGGTGAAGTTACGACGTTTGGTAATGAAGCGGAATACTTGGATGATAACCGAGGCACATCGCGTTGCTAGGTACCTGTTACGGGTGATAAAACAACTTCGAAGCACGAGAAACACGAGGCAATAAAATCCAGGGGCCTTTGGGTATTTTATCTAAAGTTGAACCGTAGTCTACAGAAGTCAAGCATAGCATACGGTTGAGGACAAGAGAAACAAACAGAATGTTTGTTTCGTAACCTACGAATTGAACCGTAGGCTACGAAAGTTGATAATATATGTGCAGCGCATACATGTGAAGAGACTCGAGTTTGTGGATTTTTCAACAACATAATCATCATCTCGATGGCAGCAAGGGAAGTTCACAAAATTCAACAACAATAGTTAATCATCATCAGAGACATCACGTGCATATTGGGTTTTGGATCCATTCATCATTTAATAAAAAACATCATCATCTTGAGAAGGAATTGGGTCATCATAAAAAAACGATACATCTTGGACTTGTGGTGATTTATGGGCCGACTTGTGGGGATTGATTATTGGCGGTTGGTTGGTGGGGGAATAAAACACAACACAAAATAATTATCATAAACACCTTTTTGGGCCGACATCATCATCTAGAATCCAGCATCATGTGAAGCTTTGGATTGGGCCGAAGAGGAATCGCACAACATCATCAATTGGGAGCCGCCATTTGGAGGGGCATCTCAAATCATCATCATCATATTGACGGCAGTAGACGGGAGGAAGTTTGGAGACTTGGTGGAGGATGGTTGTTCTAGCCATGAATGGCTAAACTCTTTATGGTCATCTTTAGTTGAAGGTTTGTAGAGACAATTGTGCTTGATTTCATATTTCTAGTATGGTAAATTGAATTTATGTTTTATTTATCATGGTGTGTTCTTATTTGCTTGTAAATTGTTGATGCTTATGATTATTCTATTTTGAAACCATACGTTCTTGGTGCCGTTGGCAATCGAGATATCATGGGTAGAACTAGGATCGGGTAAGGGTCAATTGGTCATCGGGTAACAACCTCACGTTCTAGGAATCTGAGTACTTAGTTCCCTTTTATCACAACAAGTAATTGCACATGAACTATGTCTATGTAGTTCTTTCTAGTGAATGATAGCACAAATGTTGAAGCAAACCGGAAACTAAAGATGGTCACTCGTCTCTAATTTGTTTACAACCAAAACTTTTCTTTTGCAATTTAATTAGTTAATCTTAGTTTTAAAAATCAACCAATCAAACCCACTCTTGAATTTATTTTTCTTTCAATTTAGTTTACTTTAGTGAAGTTAGACATACATCGAGATAACACATATTCCACAAACTCCCTGTGTTCGATACCCACTTACCGCTAACTATTTAGTTGTATTTGGATTAAATTTGCGTGACCACGACAATCACGTCAAATTTTGGCGCCGTTGCCGGGGAGTAGTGCGCAACGTGTGTTATCTTGTGTGTTAGTTTGAAAAAAAAAACCAAAAAGAGTTCTTTTATGTTCATGATTTACACTTGGTAGTTGAGTTGTGTTGTGCAGGATGACAGGGCATTACACAAATTTCAGCTTATTTACGTGTAGATTGTGCGGGGGTCCACGACATCCATGTATTGGTTGCCACGAGGCTCACTACCGGAGGGCACATGGAAAACCGGTGTCTTATGTTTCACAGCTTCCACCTCCATCATACTGATGATTATGAATCAGAAATGGAGGATGACTATTATTCATATGGATACGATCGGGACGAGGAAGTTTATTATGAGGCAAGGATGGAAGGTCTATGTTTTTGTTGCGATCGCGATCACACTTGTGATTATGATGTGTGCACGGTGTATTCGGAAAACCCGAAGTATTGGGATAAAAAGATGATGGAAGCGCGCATCTATAGACCGTATCAGGGATATCGACAATATCATCCCGAAGAATATTCTGAGCCCGAGGGTGTTTATGTTTATGAGACCGAGGAGGAAAAAGAGCTTGCTGTATTGGAAGTAACTTTGTCCAAACTCGAGCAATATTTAGCAACACCCAACTTGTCCGATGAAGACCGAATCAGCTGCTTAGTTTCTAAGTGTCATACTTTAAAATTGAAGATAGAGATAGAAGAACGCCTCTCACCATTACCTGACGATATTAGAGATTATTCTCACATGAAGGAGGAGGTTGTGGAGGATAATACCACACCAATGAGTCCTTTATCTGATGAAGAGTCACTTGTAGATCAGATGATGTGTGCAGATTATAAGGTAGAGCAGGTTGATGGGATGTATATGTGTACCGAACCTCTTCCCATATCAATGATTCAAATTAACAAGTGTGGGGAAGAGGGTTCGAGGAACAAGATGAGAAGGGTGAAACTACCGGACATTAAGGTATATGTCATGAAGTGGACTAGCAAAGCCCGTAGGAGCAGCTTTAACATGCCAAATATACTGACAAATCTATGGAGATGGCATGTAAATTTCCGGGCATTTGTTGGAAATGCTGCGGGAAAGTGTGCATTAAGACCACCATAACGCATATCAGGTATGGTCTGGCTGAAGACCTTTAAACTTAGCGCTCTCGGGAGGCAGCCCGAGGTTGTAGAGTATTGTATTTGTGTTTTGTTTTGTTTTGCTTTGCTTTGTTTGGTTTTGTTTTGGTGTTGTGTTTGTGTTTTGGCAGGTTATTACGTTTCAACCCTCGCGGATGCAATGATTCAAGTGTGGGGATGTTTGGCAACATCTCCGTTGAGATATCGGCGAATCCAAGAGATGTTTATGAACCGGTCTGATTACCGCAGCTGCATCACTACCAACACTGCTGATTTACTAATCAGGTTGTGTCTTGTTCTCATTTTGTGCACCTTTGTATATATTCATGTTTAAGTTTACGGTTGGGCGGTTGGGTGGTGTTTTGATGTGTTTAGTTTATGGGTTGTGAAGGATTGGTGGTGTTTCAAATAATTAAAATAAAAAAAATATAAAATATAAAAAAAAGAAATTTGGGATTTGAGAGTATTAGCGAAAGCTAATGTTTTTGGTTAGAAGCGATCTTTCCCTCAAAACCATACTTTGGGACAATGTATCCCAAGTGTGGGGATGGGGGGCATTTTTGAGGAATCTTAAAAAGCCAAGCGAAAATTGTCAACATTTGAAAACTTGATGTTGTTCCACTTGACACACCGACACCCCTTTATAGTCATTTCTTAGTGAGGGTTTGAGCCACATATGATTATTATATATATTTCTTTGTTTTGAGTGGCGGTGTGTGTATTGTGTTAATAGAACTTGTGTACGAATTCTTGTTAAATCTTAGAGTTAGCATGCTTGTGAAAATGATAGGGGACTTTTAGGTAGCCTCGTCTAGATGTGTGAGAGTGTGGGAATTGAGGGTTGGACCTCATCCGTTACATATATGAGCTTGGTATTGTGAGGGGTGGGGGTTTGGTCTTTAGAAAGCCATGTTTGAGCCTTATACCATTCGGTTGTGACCCGAACCTACTTTCTACAAAACTTTACCTTTTGAGATGACCCGGTTTAGGAGTCTAGTTGTGAATGTTGATGTTTTTGTATATTGTGTGAGTTGTTATATCTTATATGAAAAAAAAGGAAAGAAAAAAAAAGAAAAAAAAAAGAAAAATATGAGAAAAATACAAAAAGAAGTGATTGGTTGCAATAGTAGTTGAGAATGTTGAAGAAGTTGTGTATATATTTGATGGTTGCTTTGTTTAGTGGTAGAAATAAAAACCGGGTCAAATCAATTAGCTCTCGCATATATATTCCACCATTTTCCTACCTTTGCACCTAGCCCCGTAACAAACCGTAAGTTCTTTTGATTCATAAGCATGCTAAATACTCAATAAGAGGAGACTTGATTTTTATACAAGTTTATTGTCGCACAAACACACAGACGCATTGAGTGGTTTAGCATTATGTGCTAATATTTCTTGTCACCGAGACTTTTTGTGAGGGGTGTGTCTTGTGGTATGATTGAAAGTTAGTAAAAGGACGATACATTTTAGCTTGGTTTGCATGTTGATCGCTTGTGGTTTTGAAATAGTTTTTGAATCGGTTGCTTGGGACAAGCAACTGGTAAGTGTGGGGATGTGACGGGTGGTCCGTAGGACAACCCTTAAATGAGCTAAATATGTGCATATCCCATATTTTACACGGTTATGTATCGTGAATGTGATAACTACGAGTATTGGTAATTTTACAGGATAATCTCATAATTCGGTGAAGTTACGACGTTTGGTAATGAAGCAGAATACTTGGATGATAACCGAGGCACATCACGTTGCTAGGTACCTGTTACGGGTGATAAAACAACTTCGAAGCACGAGAAACACGAGGCAATAAAATCCAGGGGCCTTTGGGTATTTTATCTAAAGTTGAACCGTAGTCTACAGAAGTCAAGCATAGCATACGGTTGAGGACAAGAGAAACAAACAGAATGTTTGTTTCGTAACCTACGAATTGAACCGTAGGCTACGAAAGTTGATAATATATGTGCAGCGCATACATGTGAAGAGACTCGAGTTTGTGGATTTTTCAACAACATAATCATCATCTCGATGGCAGCAAGGGAAGTTCACAAAATTCAACAACAATAGTTAATCATCATCAGAGACATCACGTGCATATTGGGTTTTGGATCCATTCATCATTTAATAAAAAACATCATCATCTTGAGAAGGAATTGGGTCATCATAAAAAAACGATACATCTTGGACTTGTGGTGATTTATGGGCCGACTTGTGGGGATTGATTATTGGCGGTTGGTTGGTGGGGGAATAAAACACAACACAAAATAATTATCATAAACACCTTTTTGGGCCGACATCATCATCTAGAATCCAGCATCATGTGAAGCTTTGGATTGGGCCGAAGAGGAATCGCACAACATCATCAATTGGGAGCCGCCATTTGGAGGGGCATCTCAAATCATCATCATCATATTGACGGCAGTAGACGGGAGGAAGTTTGGAGACTTGGTGGAGGATGGTTGTTCTAGCCATGAATGGCTAAACTCTTTATGGTCATCTTTAGTTGAAGGTTTGTAGAGACAATTGTGCTTGATTTCATATTTCTAGAATGGTAAATTGAATTTATGTTTTATTTATCATGGTGTGTTCTTATTTGCTTGTAAATTGTTGATGCTTATGATTATTCTATTTTGAAACCATACGTTCTTGGTGCCGTTGGCAATCGAGATATCATGGGTAGAACTAGGATCGGGTAAGGGTCAATTGGTCATCGGGTAACAACCTCACGTTCTAGGAATCTGAGTACTTAGTTCCCTTTTATCACAACAAGTAATTGCACATGAACTATGTCTATGTACTTCTTTCTAGTGAATGATAGCACAAATGTTGAAGCAAACCGGAAACTAAAGATGGTCACTCGTCTCTAATTTGTTTACAACCAAAACTTTTCTTTTGCAATTTAATTAGTTAATCTTAGTTTTAAAAATCAACCAATCAAACCCACTCTTGAATTTATTTTTCTTTCAATTTAGTTTACTTTAGTGAAGTTAGACATACATCGAGATAACACATATTCCACAAACTCCCTGTGTTCGATACCCACTTACCGCTAACTATTTAGTTGTATTATGAGCTTCATCGAGTAGAAGCGTCTTAACTCCACAGGAATTTGGGACCCATATTCTTCCGGATTGAGTCTTCAACCCGTTGTTACCATCCGCCAAATCCTTCAGCTGACCGACTATCCTTTCCTTTTTCAAGTTTTCTTCTTTGACTGCCTCGGCTTGTGCTTCTCGGATTCGTTCAAGTAAACCCGGGGTTACAACAAGCTGCATCGACCTCACTCGTATTGGGGCATAGTCCGATTTCCTGCTCAAAGCATCCGCCACAACATTTGCCCTTTCGGGGTGGTAATGTATTTCGCAGTCGTAATCCTTTACCGTTTCTAACCACCGCCTTTGTCGCATATTTAACTCCTTCTGATCGAAGAAGTATTTCAAGCTTTTGTGGTCAGTAAATATGGTGCACTCTACTCCGTATAAATAGTGCCTCCATATTTTTAACGCAAACACCACTGTCACCAATTCGAGATCATGTGTGGGATATTTCTTTTCATGCACCTTTAATTGCCTCGAGGCATAAGCTATCACTTTGCCCCGTTGCATTAAAACACATGCGAGCCCCGAAAGGGAGGAATCCGAATAGACTACCAAGTCTTCGACTCCGTCCGGCAATGTTAATACTGGAGCTTGAGTTAGCTTCTCTTTTAGCGTTTGGAACGCCCTTTCTTGTTCGACACCCCAAATGAATTTCTCCTCTTTCCGAGTTAACTTAGTTAGTGGCGACGCAATCTTGGAGAAATCTTGAATGAATCTCCTGTAATATCCCGCAAGCCCTAAGAAGCTTCTAATTTCCGAGGGATTCTTCGGAGGCTCCATTTCGATACGGCCTCTATCTTTGACGGATCTACCAATATTCCGTCGGCACTTATGATGTGGCCGAGGAATTGCACCTCTCGTAACCAAAAGGCGCACTTTGAAAATTTTGCATATAATCTTTCTCGTCTGAGTGTCTCTAACACCTCCTGTAAATGATGGGCATGATCTGCTTCACTCTTCGAGTATACCAGAATGTCGTCGATAAACACGATTACCGGCTTATCCAACATCGGCCTGCAAACCCGGTTCATGAGGTCCATGAAAGTCGCGGGTGCATTTGTCAGCCCGAATGACATTACGAGGAACTCGTAATGTCCGTATCGCGTGCGGAAAGCCATCTTCGGTACATCCTCTTCCTTGACCTTTAATTGGTGATATCCCAATCTAAGGTCGATTTTTAAAAACCAATTCGCACCTTGTAATTGGTCGAATAGATCGTCTATTCTCGGAAGCGGGTATCGATTCTTTACCGTGAGTTTGTTTAACTCCCGGTAATCAATACACATTCGCATGCTTCCGTCCTTCTTTTTCACAAATAATACCGGCGCGCCCCAAGGAGACACGCTCGGCCTTATAAATCCTTTATCGAGCAAGTCTTGAATTTGCGACATTAGTTCCTGTAATTCTGACGGCGCGAGTCGGTACGGCGCTTTAGCTACGGCCTACGGGTTTCACGCCCGGAACCAATTCTATTCCAAACTCTACTTCCCGTTCAGGCGGTATCCCCGGTAGATCTTCCGGAAACAAATCTTCAAAACGCACCACCGGTACATCTCCAATCTTCGGTGATTCTTTCTCGGGCTCATTGGCATATATCATAAATGCTCTACATCCATTCTTCATGAGCTTGTGAGCTTTCAACATCGAACATATTATAGGATTGCCTCCTTTCTCGCCATAGATTGTAACGTGTTTTCCGCTCGGAGACGTTAGCTTTATCTCCTTCGGAAACACACGACCTTTGCATGGTGTCGAGATAGCCAATCCATCCCAACAACTACTTGAAACTCTCCCATCGACATCGGGATCAGATCTATCAAGTACTCGTCATCATCGATACTTAATTTACAGCCTTGACAAACATCGCAAACTATGAAACTTTTGTTGTCCCCTATTTCAACTTCTAAAGGCACAGATAATTTCGTCAATACAAATGAAGGATGTCGAATAAATCCATGCGAAATAAAGGATTTATTCGCACCCGTATCAAATAATACACGTGCAGGAATCGAGTTTATTGTGAATATACCTGAGACCACATCGGGTTCTGTTTTAGCTTCAGCCGCTGTTAGTTGGAAGGACCTGGCCTTCGCCTTTGGAACTTCTGTTGGAGATTCCTTAGTGTCTTTCTTTCCAACTAAGTCTGGGCATTCAGACTTTTGTGGCCGGGCTGATAGCATTTGTAACAAACTGAGACTTTACCCGGACATAGAGATGTCGTGTGCCCCGTTTTCCCGCATATGGGACATGGTTTATCTTTGAAACGGCACTCACCCTTGTGCCCTTTTCCACACACCTTACAACTTGGTGACCCGCCTTTAGCATCCGTCTTTCGTATCGTTTCTGATGTTTTCGCCTTCTTTGTAGGGCTTGGATTCACATCCTGCACCCTTCGTTCGCCCCTCTCGATTTGCTTCTTCAACTCGATCTCCCGCTCCCGGGCGGTGTTAATGATTTCCGTGAGGGTTTCATACTTTGAGGGAGTCATAAACAACCGGTATTCAGCGCTCAACATGTTATAATAGTAGTATATCTTCTGCTCTTCAGTAGTTACTAACTCGTCGCAGAATCTCAGCTTATCCATAAAAATGCCCGTGATTTTATCAATTGTTTCACCCCTCTGTCTTAACTGGATGAACTCTTCCTTGATCCTGTTGATGACTGCCTTGGGACTATGATGTTTAAGGAATGGCACCTTAAATTCGTCCCATGTCATGACCCTTGACGCTTCGGCTCCTATTTCCTTCTTTTTATTGTCACACCAATCCTTGGCTTGACCCCTCAACTGACCCGTTTCGTAAGCAACAAAATCACTCACGTCACAGTGGGTCCTTTCAAACACCCCTTCGACGTCACTTAGCCATCTTTGGCATATTATCGGGTCAACCTCCCCGTTGTAAATCGGCGGTTTACACGCCATGAACTCCTTATACGAACATCCCTTACGTTCTCCAGATTTCTCTCTCATGAGGTTGACATTATCTTCCAACCTTTTAACTCATTCTTCGACTAATGATAACACCGTGTTTTGAATTTTGTCTATGAACCCGGATAGACTACCCTCAATTGCCTTTCCCACTTCTTCGGCAATTATTTCTTTCATTTGTTCGGTGCTTGTCGGCACCAGATCATCGTCATTCCTTTCCGTCATCTTGAAACTGAAATGTTTACATCAACTATTAAACATTTCCTTTATAACATAGCTTTATTTACTTCAGTTTAGCCAAGTTCGTAACTTGCTTTGACCGTTCTCATTTAGTGCACCTTCCGGGTTTGAGTGTGTTAACACACTCTTCCCGTACACGTTAATTCCCATCTCTTTTACTTACATAGGATAAGATCTACTAAAATAAATAATTAATCCTTACCGGACGATCGTTCATGCTTGAACCGAACACTTTGTTGACAACCTTGAGCTCTGATTACCAACTTGTAACAACCGTCTAATTTCAAATCAAATATAATAAAATATACATAATTTTATATATAAAGTACTTTAATTCAACATAAGTACAAAAATCAAAGTTTTAAAGTAACCACATACTAGTCAACTACCGACTAGTTTAAACATTCATAACATGATTAGCAAATCGTTTACAACAAAAACATTGTCTAAACAAAGTTAAGTTAACGCAGAAGCTTCAAAAGTTCGTGTTCGGTTCTTGATAACCTGCTTGATCGCCATCCGGAAAGACCCCATCATTACCTAGAGTCAAAACCACTTAAAAGTTAGTCTTGACATAAATATAATGAATATAAACGAGTTCTAGTATCGAACATCAAAAATAAAATAAAATAAAATTCAGTTTTAGCCCTGTCGCGTGTCGCGCCAGAACCTTCTCAACTTGTCGCGTGTCGCGACGGCTCTCGCGTGTCGCGCCGAATCTAAGTGATCCTGTCGCGTGGCGCGGGGGATACTATTTTCCAGCAGATGCAGGTTTTTGACCTGCATTTCCTGCCAGTTCCGAAAATTCCAAATTTCAACTTCAATTGTCCGTAACTTTTGATCCGTAAGTCCGTTTTGGGTGATTCTTTTTCCTATACGTCTGTTATTTCATTACCAACGTGCCTATTACAATTATCATACCAAAAATTTGGTTTACGGACTGAACGACTAAAAATCACTAAACAATTGTTCAACCCATTCTATTTACACCCATTTTGCTACCATTTCAATAGTAACCATAAGGCACTTTTACCCAACATCTGGGGCTTATTATCACCGGCATTTCATTACCAAACTTATGGCTTCATGCTCTTGTGATTGTTATTGCCATTGCTAACTATTAAACACTAACACTACTAATTACACAATTATTCGACCCGTTTGGCTCATCTATGGAATCCTCCATTATACTGACTACCAAACGATTCCTAGTCGATTCTTAACCTATTAAGTCAAGTAGCGAACATTGTCACTTCAATCAACACAACTTTTATTCTAAAACACAACTATACATATTCTAATATCAACTCACTTAATGTAACGAATCAAGTTACATACCTTCAAAGCAAACCCTTCAAACGTGCATCCACACCGGCTTGACCGCTCGATGCCCCGGCTTCCTTTCCTATAGAGTTCAATCACATTGCATTTAGAACTCTTCGTTTCACATATAACGCATAGTTTACTATCTAGTGAAGTTATGCATTTTTTGTTCATATTTCGACATTTAACCTTCTATTAGGCATTTACATAAACACTTTAAGTGCAGAATTTTACCCCTTTATATAATCAAGTTCATGGCTTGTTAATTAGCCAAGGTTAACATCAACATAAGTATGTTCAAATCAATTTGTCTCATTATCAACATCTGAGTTTAATTCCTAGAGCTCAAATTACACTAGAACAACAATCAATTTCTAATGTTTAACATGTTCTTACAAAACCCACTTATCACCTTCAATGGTGATTATGAATTCACAAGAACTAGGTATAAATTCAACAAGTAAATGACTAGGGTTTTACTCCTAGACACAATATCAACCCTATCTCATCCAAACAACATTCATGCAACAAGAATTTAGAATTTCTTAGGTTTATCCAGAAATTCAACTAGAGATTTTCTTACAAATTTTACATACCTTATGACCCCTTTTCAGAGGAGATCACTATTTCGTGCTCGGATTTTGATTTAGAACTGATTTTGACCTTCAATTTGTGGGATTTGTCAAGAACTAGGGTTTGTGGGGTTTCTCCTGGTCGCCCATGTGCTTCTATCGACCCAGACACACACACACTTGTGTTTGTGGGTTTTTAATTTTGTTTATATAATTCATGTTTCAATTTAACATGTTTGGCCCCTCTACTATCATTAGTTTGTGTTTTTAGTGTTTTTAACCCACTTATAAGTCACTACTAGTCTTTTATCTAACTATGGTATTTTTAATCCTAGTTAATTCACTTGTTTATTTACCGCCCTTTTATTTTAAATAAAGGATTTACATTTTCGGGGTGTTACAGTTCCTTCATTCTTTGGGGAATTAGGTAATTGACGATAAGCGACGGAGGTACCTTGCTCACTCATACTGTAAACTAACAAATTGTCAAATAACACAAAATAATAATATACATATTTACACAGAATCACATAAGTTATTTCCTAACATAATTGGTTAAATTTAGGTATTAACAGAACACCTAAATGGCTTAAACCAATGGCATGGCTCTGATACCAATTTCTGTCGCAGCCCCCGACCCCTATCACGGGAGCGGGCGCCGCGAACCAGTCAAGTGGTATCGGTGTTTATTAATTTGACAGCGGAATTTAAACATTAGGACCGTAGTTAGGAAATAGTTTCAGAGATTCAAACCACTAAAATTTTATAATAAATAAATGGGATAAAACCTAAGTTTCATTAATAATACATTTATAGGGATAAACTCTGATTATTGAAAACATAATCTCCTTTTTATTTAGGTAACTTTTATAGCCACTTCTTTAAGCCTTCAGTGCTCCACGACTGGATTCTATTAGCTTCACATTAAGTTACCCGAAACGCGTTTTAAAAAGGTTTTATTAGCAAGAAATACTAGCGAGTGCATCCCAGTTTAATCAAAACAAGCTTTTATAACTTTACAGTATTGAGAGCGATTACAATGTTTATATCTACCAAAATACTCATTCAGTATTTGTCATGTTCACAATTCCATGACTGTGGTCATGTTACTCATTGTCCAATAGTAACGGATTACTATTAGTGTATACAAAACCCCACACACCGGCAGCAATTGTAGAATACATAGACTCAATCACTGTTAAGTATAATTGAAAACATTTGAGGTTTTGTAAAAACAGTTTGGTTAAAAAAAGAGAATGACTCACATTGTAGACCTAGGTGTTTCTATAGCTTCCTGTTGATTTTCCTGGTTATAGTCTATTAAAAATAAATAATGCACACGTGTTAGTAAGATAACCCAAATCACATTAGCCATACAACACGAGACAGAACTCCAACGAACTTAGTCAGGCAGAGCCTCGACATACGTTACGGAGCCCTAGATCAATCGGGTAGGGAAACGAATTAGTGATCGGGGTTAAAATACTTACAACGAGGCAGAGCTTCGTGTTTTAGGGGCATAATACTGAGCAGCATTTAGCTATTATAGGGACAGAGAAAAGAAAAGAATTGAACGATCTGCAACTGAGGCCGAGGGCCCCTTTTATAGGTTGAAACAAGGGTGGCTCGCGCCCCGCGAGCCCCCTTTCTCTTTCTTTCGCGCCCCACTAGCCAGGTCTAGCTACGGCTAGGCCAGGTTAGTCACAAGTGTAGATCCGCCGTGTGTCGTGCCACGTGGCATGTTGTGGTTTCTGTTAGGCAACTTTATTGTATTTGTTGTTAAAAATAGTTTAAGTTACTTAGAAATAATTCCGTCAACACGAACCGACCGACGAACTGTCCCTGAAGCACTAAATATTGAAGCTTCTAATTCTTTGATTAAAGATCACGACAAGGTTTCAAGACTTCAAAATGTTAGCGGGACATTATGGAGTATACAAGATATATATTCAAAGAATTATGTTAATAAGATATATTATCTTATTAACATATTTAAATATCTTTTCTATGAAAGTGCTTTCATAAGAAAAGAAAAAAAAGAGAAATGGTTTCAACGGAAAAGATTCTCATGGGAAAAGGCTAGAATATCACATTCTGATGAAAATGAATCTTTTCCTTTTAAAGAAAAGGAATCTTTTCTGTTAATGAAACTTGATCAGAAAAGGTATAATATCTCAAATGGAAGGTTTCAACAGAATTGAAAAAGAAGCAAGTTAGTGAAAATGAAGATAAGCCACATTAAATAATGGATGGGCACACAAACCAACTTCCTATAAACCAATCACATTTGAGATAGAATCATAGAAATCTCTATAAATACATAATTCCTTCGTAGGAATTATGTGTGCTTTGTAAAGTAATTCTTTCAAATAGAGTTTTTCTTGTGAGTTTACCCCCTTGGTTTGGCCCAGGGGGTGACATTTAGATTCGAGTTTACCATTGAAGATATATCACTCTCATTGTCTCTATTTTTTTTTCTTTGAATATTTATATATTTCCCAAACACCCGTCTCAACGAGCGAAGAAAGTCGCACCATTTGAACAGGGGCGCCAAAGGGGACCAACAGTTTCGCCAGGTGATACTCGGTCGCGCCCCGCGACTCACCCCGAGAACTTAGTCGCGGCCCGCGAGCGACGTGTTTTATTTGTTTTATTTGATTTTTGTTAAAACTAAAGTTATACGGGTCTGTTTACTCGTATATGGGGTATATTAGGAACGTTTAGGGTTGTTATATGTGACTACAAAAGTATCGGAAAAGAGTTGGTTTGGAAAAAATTTAGATAGTGGCCGTCTTGACCACTTCTATCTACTCCTGGCTGTGATCACTGCGTCGAATTTGTGTGTGTATGTGCTTGTAACCAGCCGATACTCGTATAAGAATGTGTAGAAAAAGACTCACGTGGCCATGGCGGATTACCACCAAACTAAAGGCCACGGTGCAAGAGCTTGATACAACTAAAGCTTCAGTCCTATTAGTATAATTATATCTATTACATTTTGGAACTTTGATATAGAGTGAATATATAATATTTTAAAGATCGAAATTACAAGTATGTCTTTAGTTGTGAAATTTGGGCCAACCCAATTTACAATTTTGTCCCGCTTTAAAATTATGATTTTGCCATCAGTTTAAATTCCGTTTTTACCCCTAGTAAAAAATTACAACTTTTCCCTCGGTTCAAAATTACGATTTTGCCCCATTTAAATTTACAGTTTCGCCATTAGTTTTGTTTTCTTCCTCCCAGGTAAATTACGATTTTGCCCTCAATTTAAATTTATATTTTTGACATCGTTTTTGTTTGCTTTCCCAGTCAAATTATGATTTTGCCCCCAGTGTATAACTACAAACACAAGATGGGGGAATAGTGTCAGGCAGCTAGCTGCCTAGAACTCCCCCATTGGCCCAACCAATTTACGATTTTATCACCGCTTTAAAATTACGATTTTGCCATCTGTTCAAAATTACGTTTTTACCCCCAGTTCAAAATAAAATTATGCTTTTGCCCACAACTAAAAGTTACAATTTTGCCCTCGGTTATAAATTACGATTTTTACCCCTTTAAATTTACAGTTTTTCAATTAGTTTTGTTTTTTTTCCTCCTAGCCAAATTACGATTTTCCCTCAATTTAAATTTATATTTTGGCCATCGTTTTTCTTTGATTTGCTGTTTTTTTTTCCTTTTCCGCTTTATGTATATATTATAGTTATTATTGCGCGAAACCAACGCAATTTAGTTGATTGTATGAACATTCAAATACAGTGAGTGTCTCGGGTTCGAAGCCTTTCATGGGAAAGAAAAATTTTTATTACCTGCTGTCAAATCTTTTAAAACAAAAACCTTTTTAACATACCTTATTCTTCCTACAGTGTAGCGCAGATTAGGGATGAGCATTTGATACCGGGTACCGAACCATACCGGGTATATACTGGTACCGGTTCACATTTTCCCTGTGTTTTGGTACCGGTACCGGTATTTACGGTTAAAACACTGGTAAGTACCTATATCATATCGGTACAGGTATCGAACTGGTGTGTATTCGGTACCGGTACCACTTTTCCCCGTTTTCGGTACCAAACAAGTACCGTGCTCATCCCGTTGCAAAACAAAGCGAATCGATAACGTTCGAATTCTCCGCCGCGTAGCGCGGGGAATTTCACTAGTTCTATATGATTTGGTAACGGGTCCATCCTATTTAAAAAGATTGTTATCATGGAGTGGAGTGTAAGACAAGCTTTACTGTTATGTGACTTGATTTGTGACTAAAGTTGACCCGGCCAGGATTAGATAGAAGTGGTCAAGACGGCTACTATCTAAATTTTACTACAAGACAAACTTTATTGATGGAAAAGTTTAGGGAGAAGAAGCGGGATCTACATATGGTGTTCATTGACCTCGAAAAGGCTTACGAAAGTGTTCCACGTAAACTGATTTAGGATAGTTTGGAAGGTAGGGGTGCCTAAGAAGTATATAGACATCATCAGAGATATGTATATTAGGACTAAAATTAGGGTGGGTACGCCTGTAGGGGATATTGATCCCTTCCCTGTGGAGGTAGGACTCCACCAAGGGTCTGCGTTGAGCTCGTTTCTTTTTGCAGTTGTGTTGGATGAGTTTCCAAAGTCGATTCAGAAGGCAGTTCCCTGGTGCATGTTTTTTGCAGATGATATTATGTTAGTGGCGAAGAGTAAACAAAGCCTGAATGCGAAGTTAGAGCAGTGGCGAGCAGCTTTGGAGGGTAAAGGTTTAAGGATTAGCCGCTCTAAGACTGAGTACCTTTACTGTGATTTCAGCGGCACAGGCGAAGAAGGAAGCCAGATCACCATCGACGACCAAGTGGTCCCACAGGCAACAAAGTTTAAGTATTTAGGATCGTTTATACAAAAAGATGGAGAGATGGATGGTGATGTAGCCCACCGCATCCAGGTTGGCTAGTGTAAGTGGAGAGCAGCATATGGAATATTGTGTGACAGGAGGTTCCCAACTAAATTAAAAGGAAAATTTTATAGGGTTGCGGTTAGACCGTCTATGTTATATGGAACAGATTGTTCGACCATTAAGAAGATACATGCACGTAAGTTAGAGGTAGCATAGATGCGGATGTTGAGGTGGATGTGTGGGCATACTAGGCCTCGTAGGATAAGAAATGAGGTTTTTAAGGAAAGATTAGGTGGGGGTGCACGGTTCGGTTCGGTTATTAGCATTATCCATAACCGTAACCGAAGTCATCGGTTAACCGGCTCGGTTAATTTGTCGATTTTCGGTTCAGTTCGGTTAATTTTCGGTTAATAACTAAATCAAACAAGGGCTAAATTTTTTGCTTAGAAATACATGTAATGGATGTATAAATACATGAAATTGGTGTATAAATAAATGAAATGAAGGTATAAATGCATGAATAAATGTTTAAATACATAAAATGGAGGTATAAATAAATGAAATGAAGGCATAAATAAATGAAATAGTGGTATTTTTACATGAAATGAAAGTATAAAACATGAAATAGAGGTATAAAAGCTGGAAATATATAAAAAAAAATAAATGGTTCGGTTCGGTTCGGTTCGATTCGATTCGATTCGGTTAATTTCGGTTAACCGATGGTAAAAAAATATCCGTTAACCGACTTTCGGTTAATTCGGTTTCGGTTAATTTCGGTTCGGTTTTGTCGGTTTTTGTTTCGGTTAAAAGTTTGATTCTTGCACACGGTTAGGGGTGGCTTGTATTTCGGATAAGATTAGGGAGGGGAGGTTGAGATGGTTTGGGCATGTCAAGAGGAGGAAGGGGAAGGCTACGGTTAGGACAGTGGAAACTCTCTCTGTAGAGGGGAGGAGGGGTAGAGGCAGACCAAAACTTACTTGGGATGAGCGATTAGGCGGGATTTGCTAGACTCGCATCTCTCTGAGGACATGGTCGATGATAGGAATTCATGGAGACATAGTATTAGAGAGTAAGGACTCCTAGAAGGATGGTGAGACTTCGTCTTAGGATCTTGTTGTAGTAGCTTAGCCTTGTAGTTTCTTTATGTGGCATTAGCTTGTTATCGTTGTTTTACATGTCTACGTTGTGTGTTATTTGTCTCTATTATGCATTGTTACACTCTATGTTTTATGTTTGTTGGTTAGGTGTATACTCTAGAGCTGGGGGGGTCTCACTGGAAGCAGTCTCTCTATCATTTGAGGTAGAGGTAAGGTTTGTCTACATCTCACCCTCCTCATACCCTGCCAATAGTCTGATTATGAGTGGGATTATACTGGGTATGATTAATTGATCTATTTCTCATCTTACTTATTATGCACTTGACCCACTCTTTGTTGTTATGCTTCTTGATTTGTGACTAAAGTTGGTAGATAAACACTAAAAAGAGAAAAGTGCCCGGATAGTCCCTGTGGTTTGGCATTTTTTCAGCTTTAGTCCCTAACTTTCTAAAATTACAGCTATAGTCCCCAAATTTTGCAATTTCGTTCCCGGATAGTCCCTGAAGCGGATGGATGTTAGTTTTTGTTGTTAAGTTGATGTGAAATGACTAGAATACCCTACGGTTTAAACAAAATATATTAAATAATTATATGCTGGACCGACTAAGTATAAAAAAACAATCCCACCTCCACCCCCTTCTCTATCTCTACTGTCTCTCCCCTCAGACACATCACTCTCTACTCTACACACTCTCTCTCCTTAAAAAAAACAACTCCACCGCCGTCGCCACCACTCAGCCACCACCACCATCACCACTGCCACCATCATCATCACTATCTTTATATATTTCCCTTGGTTTCTACATTAATTTGCTTATATAAGGAAAATGTCTCAGCATTTTTTTACATTGTGCTGTGAAAATTACATGTTAACATGGATCGTAGTACGATCCTTTATGTTTGTTTGTGTATAATGATGTGAAAGAGATAAAAACACAGAATGTTTGCAAAGGAAATACAAATGCTTTATTGGTGATTATCATTAAATCAGATCATCACATATACATGTTCAAACGGCAGTTGCTTTGGCGGCGGTCAGAAAAGCTTAACTGCCAAATGTCTATGCTTGCAGTGGTGATGATGGCCATGGAAAAGCTTATCCGAACTGAGCGAAGCTGGCACCGGCTTGAGTGATGACAATAGGTTGTTAGCGGCCTTAACGGCGGCTTCGCCGGAGGTGAAGTCGTGTAGGTCACGGCAGTAGGTTTGAAGGTGGTAGTGTGGTGGCGATGGTGATGGCGATGCTTCTTCCCCTTTCTGTTTGGTCTTTCTCTTTCTGATCGACCAAAATGGCAACAATTTCTCATTTGTTTTTCAGGGTTTTTCTTTGGGTAGAAAGAAAGAGGTCATGAAGAAGAAGAAATGCTAGGTGGGTGGGTACCCAACAGATTGATTTAAATGTTATTTTTTAATAGTAAGGGTATTTAGATAATTTCACACCCACTTAACTGAAAAGACTAACCCCCATCCGCACTAGGGACTATTCGGGACGAAATTGAAAAAGTTAGGGACTATAGCTGTAATTTTAGAAAGTTATAAACTAAAGGTGAAAAAAGACCAAACCACAGGAACTATCCAGGCATTTAACTCCATTAAAATTTTAAAATGATGAAAACTAGTTATTTTAATATAATACATTTAACTAAAATGCATATTCAAAAATTAGAAAAGAGCAATAATAATAATAATGATGGTTAAACAGTTGATTTGATCTGTTTACAAGACCGGTTCCAAGTTCCAACCGTCAGCCGAACAAAATATACCTCTACATATGAGAGAAGAGAAGAAAAAAAAAAAAAAAAAAAAAAAAAAAAAAAAAAAAAAAAAAAAAAAGAAACTTTTGACAAGATAGCCTACCTGTATAATAAGTAGGTAAAGGATCAAATAAAAATAATATTAACATACGAAACGTACGCATTGAGGGAAAAGGCAAAAAGTGGCGGTGTCATTTTGGTAATTATCAGCAACTTCTAAATTACTGGGGAAAAAGCAAAAAGTGTCTTGTAAAGTAATTTTGAGCATCTGTAAAGTAATTTTGGGAAATGTAGGGTAATTATCAAATTACTCTAGTAGAGTAATTTTGACTTCTGTAGAGTAATTTTGGAAAATGTCTTGTAGAGTAATTTTGTTAGCATTTAGTTATGGGGTTTAGCTTTATGGTTTAGTTTTTAGCTTTTAGTTGTGGGGGGTGGGGGGGGGGGGGGGGGGGGGGGGGTTAGGTTTTTGGGGGGTGGGGGGGGTGGTTAGTGTAATTTTGATAATTACCCTACACGACCAAAATTACTCTACATGTTACAATGGTTTAGGTTTTTGAGGGGTGGGGGGGTTAGTGTAATTTTGATAATTACCCTACAATTTTGATAATTACCCTACACGACCAAAATTACTCTACATGAACATTTACAAAATTACTATACAGAAGCTCAAAATTACTCTACTAGAGTAATTTTGAAGTTGCTGATAATTACCAAAATGACACTGCCACTTTTTTACTTTTCGTACGTTTCGTACGTTTATTTTATTTTTACGTGAACTTAAATCATAATAAGTAACCTACAAAAACCATAAGAATTCCCGAGCTCGTGTCATTATGAAAAACTAGTTCTTCTTCATGGGATGACCGAAGAGATTTGAAGGCTCGCAAATACAAAAAAAAATATCGGAAACAAACACCAAAGCTCTCACCTAGAAAGAAGGTGGTTTAGAAAGAAGCTTCTTCAATGTCTCATATGTCATGAAAACGATTCCTACACCGGGGACAACTTTGTAATATTCTGGAAGAATCCCTCTATAGAGACCACGTAACCCTTCAGTTCGCATGATGTGCCCGAGTGTCCCAAGTAAGCCACTGTTGTAAACACGTGCACGGCCACCCACTCCTTCCAACTGTTTCCGCCGCCTCACAAGATCCAAAGGAAATGTGGCTGTTGAAGAAGAATTGTTTTGACATAAGCAGGTTAACCAAGATTTATCAAATTGAAGCGATGTTGTGATTACTATTACACAAGCTCACCTGTTGATGAAGCGATGCCAGAAAGACTGCCACAGGTGAGACTGACCATCACAGTGGAATCATTCGGCCTATGAGATTTCCAATATGACCGCAAGGTTTCATAAACAGAAAAGCTAATAGCTATACTTGGTCCAACACCCTGCATGAATTTCAAATGGAGTGGGTGGGTGTAATGAATAACAGAAAACGAAAACTGCAAGGTGGCGGGTTGGGCAACGGGCCAGTTGATCCTCGAAATACTTTCTTAACCACTTTGTTAGAAAAAATTACAAATAATTAATGTCGTAATTAAGATAACAAAAACATTAATACAAGAAAAAAACTTAACATAACAATAATCTATAGTAAAAGGTTTGTTTTTCTGCAGGTTTGACCCTAAGGTTTGGCCAGTTTTGCAACTCCCGTCCAAAGGTTTGTTTTTCCACATTTGGATCCAAAAGGTTTGAAATCTTGCCATTTTCATCCGGCACGTTAACTCCATCCATTTTTCTCCGTTAAGTCAGGGGTATTTCCGTCTTTTTTGTCCTTTAAGTTGGCAAAAAAGACAGACATACCTCTGACTTAATGGAGAAAAATGGATGGAGTTAACGAGCCGGATGGAAATGGCAAGATTTCAAACCTTTTGGATCCACATGCAGAAAGACAAACCTTTAGATGAAACTCGCAAAACTGGCCAAACCTCAGGGGCAAAAATGGCATTTTACTCCGATAATCTAATTATTAAAACAAAAATGAAATAGGTTGTTGCACACATTAAATTAGGCTTTGAACGACTTTTAGCCTATTTGACCAGCTCCCCTTTTAGTTAAGTTTTTTAATCCATTTTAAAATAAAACACAACTGGAATCGATCCGGTCATAAGTAAAGGACTCAAAAACAGTAGTGTAGTGAGACAAATTACCAATAAGGTTGCTCCAAGTCCCTTATACAAGCCAAAAACACCCTCATCTCTACAAATCGTACCCAACGCATGCCACATTCCATTGTAGTATATTGTGCTTCTCTGCGATATAATAAACAGATATAAGATTGTAGTTTGTATGAGAGTTAAGTAGATAAGATGCAAGAGAAAACATACTAACTTAATTAGATAAAATAACCAGTGTTCTAAAAATCAGAGTAAGCGGACGAGAGGAGGCAGAGTGCCCTAATTAATAATTATATGATCAAATTGGAAAAATTAAGTTGTTTAATTCAGGAAAGTTGAACTTACCTGCTGCAACCGGTTCCATTTTGCAAGTTCCAAGTTGTGATTTCAGCTTCTGAGTACCGGTCTCATCTTCCATGTTTCAATTTTGCTTTGTGAATTATGATTTCAAGTGGCCGTTGAAGAATCATTGGCCATTGTATAACTCAAATCATGTGACTGAGAGATGACAAATATAAATCCAACATCGTGCTAGCATATAATATGAGTATATGACAACTTGTTAAACAAATTGTTTGTTTGTTCTGTTCAGGAGTCAGGACTAAAAAATATTTGTTAACTCAATTTACATACTTAAAATGATCCTTGCTTAACAAATTAACCGCTCAATTATCCAAATGTTCCTTGCTTAACAAATTAAGCACTGACCAATTGACCGACCGCCTAGATCTGCCAAATAAGCACTTTACATACGATCGACTGCCTAGATCCGCCAATTAAGTGGTAGGCAATTGATCGACCACCTAAATCCGCCTAACGCTTTTAGAACACTGATAACAAAAAAAAATCTAGCTGTGAATAACAGAATATATGCGAGCAGATAACAAATAATTTCAAATTGAAAGCAATAAAGAAAAAAATAGTAATAGGAAAAATTAAGCATTTATTTTACACCTGTGCTGCAAGACGCGTCCTGATGAGATCTAAAGGGTATGTGGCAGTAGCCGCAGTTATTCCCGCCATTCCACCGCCTACAAAGTGCACACAAGCATCTGCAGCTGCAGTTCCAGTGTTGTATTCTATACTTGGGATTGACTTTAGCAACTGGAACATGTTAAACGAAGTTGATAGCATCATCATACACAGCAGAGTTCATTATCGTGCTAAAAAACCTAATAAACGAAGAAAAACACTCACTTTTTTGTACTGCTCATAGACGTAGAAGTTAACTGCTGTATAAGGAAGGCGATGGACAATAGTAACCATATTTCCTTTCCAAAAAGCTCTAAGACCCTCTTCGTTAACAATACGTGATGCCTCGTTCCATATACAAGGCCTGCTCAGTAGCGCCCCCTCAGAATGCATACCTTGCACCTGCAGAATGCAATACAAAATCAACCATCAATTTAAATATTACTAGACCTCACAAAACAACCCCATTATGGGTGTTTATCATAACATTTTAGTTTATTTTGGATCATAAGTAATTTTTAGTGGGTTTATGTGGGCTGAATGTGCGCCCTAAAAAACGATTCGCTACAGTGTCGATCGTCTTCTTTTTTCATCAACTCCACTTTACCAGAGCAAATCACTATCATAACGTCTTCTTCAGCCAGCAAATAGGCTTCTGACCTTCTGTTACACTCTCTTATTGCCCCACCTAGCTAACCCGGTCCCATTTCTTCAGAGTTCAAAGATGTTTGTTAATTAAGAGGGTATGTTCATGTGGATCTTTAAGTTTGTGCACAGAAAGAAAAGAAAGTTAAAATGTTATTCTTGTTTCAATCGCAGCTATGGTTTTACTTTGACATAGGTTTGGCTTTCATTCTCCTTAAATCAGTCAATTTTTACTTCAATCTGTTTGCGTTTAGCACAATTTGATTACATCTGTTCATTAGCAACCCAGTTTCCTCAAGTCAATCATAGTTCTTTCATTCATCTGAGGTTACACACCAAGATTTTAGCTCAATTTGCTTTCTGGCTCTGTAATTTTACCTCAAATTGTACTTGATTTATTTTCGTTGTTTGCTGTTTTATTTAATTGTTTTCTATTATATCTGAATTTAGATGGAGTCATGGAGTTTTGGCTAGGTTCAGTTTATGATCTTTTCGACATTTTGTACATTTTTAACCCAGCTTACTTTCTTGTATTGCAGTGGTAATTCAATACTTCATGTTAATCGATTCTGAGCTCAATTCTGGCTCCTTATTAGTAATAGTCCATTTCATAAATCTTAGCTCAATTTCAGTTCTTGGTCTGTAATAATACTTTTTTATCCACTTGCTGCATCTTGATTAGCTTTGAGTTCAATTTCATTTCTGTATCTATATAACCTGCCTGTATTTTGTACCCTTCTATCTCCATTCGTATCCTTTTCTTTTTTTAAACTATCAAATTCACCAAGTTTTTATTTACTTTTAGCACTAGGAATTTTATTTATTGCTGATGACATGGCATAGTTGTCGATAGCTAATAGCGACAAGGCACCTATAGGCTACGTAGCGAATAGCGACAAATAGCGACGGCATAAATAGCGATTACACTAGAAAAAGAATTTTGAAAATTTTTATATGTATATTACATCAAAATACCCTTGTATATATGCTATTTTACATGTATATTTAACAAAAACCTATAAATCCAGCTATTTTATAGCTATATCTAATTGCTATTTACATCAAAAAAAAAAAACAAAAAACAATCACTATCATCGCTATTTGTGGCTATGACCCATATAGCGACACTACGTCGCATGGCTACATAGTGCGCTATAGCGGTCGCTTTAGCCGCTATTAACAACTATGTGACATGGTAGCCTAGCAAACGGCATATGAGGAGTTATGTACATATGCATTCTGTCACTTCCAAAATGAGTTCTTTTAAAACTGCCCATTTTCACCCAAACCAAATTGAACCTTTTTACTCGGCCCATTCTAACCAGTACCAATATGGCATATTGGCATGTTACCCAACCCACCAGTTTTGCCAGGCTTAAATATATACCACTTATACTCTTATAGTTTAGATAAAACTTCGATTTACAGGGAAATGTAGATCAGAAGCTATGAAGCTTTATACTTAATCACCAAAGTAAACATACCCTCTCTCTCCAAACCAGCACTAAGTGAGTTAAACACTTGAACAAACTTTTATTTTCTCCTAATCAACATCAGACAATCTTTACCTTTTTAAAGATGTTATGTGAATTGTGATTGCTGGGTTTGGAGTCTTGATCGGGCTCGTTTTATTAAGGACGAAAGAAAACCAGTTTTGGGCCTATATAGAGATCGACCAAAGGGTGGCCAGGATCCGTCCTTAATCATTTATTATTAGCCCGTTTTGTTTTCTCGTTGCCAAAGCATATTGTATCTCTATTTATATAATGCTTGTACTTGTAATTCCTCGTCCCGAGAGTTGAGAGGATAGCAATAATAGATTACTAGTTGCAGCTGTGGGATCGAAACCTAACCTCGTACATTCTTGTATCTCGTGTTCGTTTTACTTTTCTACAGCGTGATTATGTGTGTGTGTGTTGCAAAACCGAATCCCTAACAGTGATTACCAATTCATCAAAGATAAACTGACATTCCTCCTTACAATCCGCATACATCCTTTTAAACGGCATTACAGCTATTAAACTGGCATCTTCATCAAATTTCATGCAAGATACTTCATATCTTATAACAAACTTACTTCCTATGCACCTCAGATACAGATTACTTTCACACAATGAATCCAAAAATTAAATAAAATGTTATATTTGCTGTTTTCATAATATATAATAAAACAGTAGGTCTGTAAACTTATAATTCAGTGAAATTTACGCAGCAATCAAATTTCTATAACTTTAAACCCTAAAATCTCCGGTCTAATTTCAAATTAAATACATACAGTGATAGAATTACCTGAAAAAGAATAGTGAGACGTGCTAGAGGAGCCGTACATGTTTTACTAAAAGCTCCGGCAATACCTCCGGCGAGAAGCTGTGATACCGTACCTAACTCCGCAGACTGTGAATGACGTGGCGGAGAAGACGGCGATGCCGCCGCCGCCGGTACCGGCTGCTGCTTTTGCAGAAGCTTCACGGCGGTGCTGCCATCAACGACTCCTGCATGACTAGACATGAGCAAATTGTGCGATCAAAATTGGTGAAAGATTGCAGAGGAAGAAAGAGAAACCCTTGAAAAACCCCTAATGTTGCGTGCGAATGAGGTTACTTGGTTCAATAGAGTCCGCTTATTAAATTTTTTTTAACGGTCAACAAATCCTACAGATGGGCGGGCTGGGGCTACTGAAGAAATTTATCACATTGGGATACACTCGCCTCTAAACCGGGAAAAACCTTCACCTAGGACTGAAGCTTGTAAACACTCGCACAAAAACCCCCACCCCGTTAAAACATGTTATATTCGATAAATAATCATGGGGTGTGTCATGGCCTCAAGTTTCATGTAGGCCTATAAATGAACCGAACTTTTATGAACTGTTTGTATGTGAATTTGTTTGGTGGAAAGTTTGTTTATGTTTGTTTAATGAACGAGCATGAACACAATTTTCTGTTCATTTAATTAATGAACGACCATAAACACACGTTTTGTTCTTTCATTTATGTTTGCGAACATTTGTTTATATTCGTTCATTTGTGTTCATTTACATTTGTTCATGTTCGTTCATTTATGTTCGTTTAAATTTAAATACAAAAGTAGTTATATTTATAGAAATATTAAACAAAAAGGAGCTTTCTAACTAGTAGCTACTTATATAAATATCACTAATTGGTAATTAATCACTAATTTATATAGAAAATGACTTTATGTTCGTTTATGTTCTGTAAGTTATGTTCATTTATGTTTATTCAATTATGTTCATTTGTGTTGTCTATTATTTGTTAAATTATGTTCATTTAATTTTTTTTGTCTATGTTCGTTTAGGTTTTAAACGAACATAAACGTATACAGAAACATGGTCATTTTCTTAATAAGCGAACATGAACAAAAAAATATGTTCGATTATATGCTCGTTTTCGTGTTCGTTCGGTTCATTTACAGGCCTAGTTGTGTGTTACGACAGTTCGATTTTAAATAAAATTTATATCAAAATATAGAGAAAATAAGCGTATTGCAATTTGCAATAGTATATTTAAATTTATAAAATGGTATATTTGAAAAGAAACAAAATATGTTAGATCGATCGAAAACCATAAAAACAAATACTGATACTTGTACTAATGTTGTTTGCTTGGTCTCGGTTGCGTTCGTCATTGGTAGTGGTACTTAGGGGTGCAAATGAGCCGAGCCGAGCCCGAGCCCGAGCTCGACCAGGCTCGAGCTCGCTTAACATATGAAAGCTCGAGCTCGGCTCGATTCGAGCTTTATTTCTGAAGCTCGAGTTCGGCTCGAAGGTAATTTTTCAAGCTCGAGCTCGGCTCGGGCTCGACTCGTTTAGTATTTATTAATTAATTAATTAATATTAATTATAATTATAATTATACATATAATTTAGTTATTTTTTATATTGAGTTAAATGCCATTTTAGTCCCTGTGGTTTGGGCCATTTTGCCAGTTTAGTCCAAAGGTTTCATTTTTAGCCTGTGGGTCCAAAAAGGTTTCACAGTTGCCATTTTAGTCCACTGGGTTAACTTCATCCCATTTTTCTGTTAACGAGAAGGCCAATTTGGTCATTTTGTATGTAATTCTGTTAACTAAAAGGGCAATTCAGCCATATAAAATGACCGAATTGGCCTTCTCGTTAACAGAAAAAACGGATGAAGGTAACCCAGTGGACTAAAATGGCAACTGTGAAACCTTTTTGTACCCACAGGTTAAAAATGAAACATTTGGACTAAACTGGCAAAATGGCCCAAACCACAGGGACTAAAATGGCATTTAACTCTTTTATATTTATATAAATGGTAATTATTATTATATAAATATATCTTTAATATATTAATAAAAATATATAAATAGAAAGCTCGATTAGGCTCGCGAGCCGGCTCGAGCTCTATAAGCGAAGCTCGGGCTCGGGCTCTTTTACTAAACGAGCTTGTTTTTAGGCTCGAGCTCGAGCTCGTTTAAGCTCAGCTCATTCGAGTTTTTTTTCGAGTCGAGTTCGAGTAGCTCGCGAGTAGCTCGGCTCGTTTGCACCACTGGTACTCGATATCGTTAGTGTAGGATCGTGAAACGACCTAACGAGTCGATCAGAAGAGTGTTCAGACAGAATCAGAGGCGGAATTCATTGATTATGTCTTTGTTTAGCTTGTATAACACTAGAATCACTATTAATTGTCTCGTTTATTGATCTAGAATCAGTTTACAGCACGTTGACACTTCGGCAGCACTTCGGCTCACCGGAACCAGAACTATCCCAACTGATATCGCTTAAGGGACTATATATAGGGCTAGGGTTTCGCTTGAAGGTGACAAATGTCAGTTCAAGCGAAATCACTTATGTTGATTTCACTTGAAATGGTATTTGTTACTTTCAAGCGAAATAACATGTTTCAAGCGAAATCAGCTTAAAACAATATTCAAAACCCTAAGTTTTTCATACTACAAGCCTTGATCTATCAGTTCTAATCTAAGACTCGAACGAAGATGAAGTCGACAGACAACTCCACTAACAGACTCCCCCTTGAATGTTGACGGAATCTTCAGTGAGAGTCTTCAACATAACGACTCTTCAAACTTGAACGGTCTTCTTCAGGAATTTCTCCTGGAATCATGTACCCGGATTGATGTGTGCAAAATGCAACATATAAATTACATCAATTGTGGCATAAAACTAACCCCCTTTTTAGTACTAATGTTGGAAAAAGTGTGCTTTTGTCTTCCTTTTGTATTTTCAGGATTAAATGAGCTCAAATTAACAAAAGAAGCAAAAAGACAGCAAAATCTAACATAAATACAAGAAAAGGAACAAACGTGACATGCCCGACCCCACGACAGCATCTTCCCAAGCAAAACATGAAGAACAGAAGACTGAACACGCCCCGTGCTCAGCCAGCACGGGGGCGTGCCCAAGTGTCTTGGCATTATTTTACTGTCTATATAAAATAAAAGATTTTCACCATTCATATCTTCACGGTCTATATGGAGGTATGTTGGCTACCTGGTCGGGGTTAAGGGAACGGTTTGGTAAGAGTCTTGCCGTTGTTCAGTGTTTAGAGATCCTGCAAGGGACCTGGGTCAAATTTAGTAGGACCTCCTTCAATACTTAACGGTATTGGATGGCAGGGGTCCAAACTCTTTGATCCCTCATAAGTTAAACTACTATTAATACTATAACCCGGCTACTTAGGACTGTATCCTTGCTGACTCAGACTACTTAGCCGAGGGTAACGTCACCTTCAAAAGAGGGGCCTACCATAATTTGCATTAATAACTTAATTAATTATCTTTCAATAATCCGACCCTTTAGGATTGTATCCTTGCTGATTCAAACTACTGGGTTGAGGGTAACGTCACCTCCAAAAGAGGGGCCTACTACAATAACTAAGATAATCTCTTAAATAGTGCAAAAGTGCGGAAATAATCAAAGGTTACACTAAACACGAGTCGGAGCCAAGTGATTCATCTTGTCTATCTGTTTTTCTTTTATTTTTATTTTTCAGCATTTTAGTTAATTTTTATTTTCTTAGTTTAAAACATTTTTTCTAATTTTTTTTTATTTGATTAGACGTTGAGGATAAACCGGTACTAAAAGCTCTTGTGTCCTTGGACGACCTCGGTATCTTACCAACACTATACTACGCTCACGATGGGTGCACTTGCCCATATGTGTGTTTAGTGTTAGTAAATATCGTGTTTTATAAATTTAAAACTTGGCTAAAAAGTGTAAAAGGGCTTAAAATATACTTAAACTTATATATACACTTCACACGCATCAAGTTTTTGGCGCCGTTGCCAGGGACACAAGGATTTTAAGAAAGTTAGGAATCAGCGGCTTAATCGTTTTTTCATTTTTTTAGGATTTTTCTTAGTTTTTCAGTTTCTGCAGAACTCAGCACGGGCCGTGCCTAGTCGGACACGGGCAGTGCCCAGCGTTATCACTGGCAGTTTTTATTTTCCGAGTTACAGAGAGCTGGGCACGGGGCCGTGTCGGTGCAACACGAGGCCATGTCCAACTCCCAGTAACAGGGATCCGGAGAACAGTCACTGTAACTCCGACCACGGGCCGTGTTCACTGAGCACGGGGCCGTGGTGAACCTTCTGACCAACATTCTTTTCTGTTTTTATTGCAGGACTTGGAACCTCGGCGTCACGTTTGAACTTCCTACGTAGTGCATGAGCTCCAGTTCTAGTAGAGACATAAAAGAACCTCTAGAAGAACCCGAACGCTTTCTCAGAAAAAGACTTAAAGCTAAAAATCAAGAGAAAGTTTCGGGGGACCCACTTCCAATGGCGGACCAACGTACCCTCATGGATTACCTACGGCCCACCGTAGGTAATCTCGGCGCCGCTATCAATGCACCGAATGTCGAAGCCAATAACTTCGAACTTCGACCACATTTGATACAGATGCTTCAAAACTCTGCAACCTTCCATGGGCTTGCGGACGAGGATCCCCATCAACATATTACTACTTTCTTAGAAATATGTGATACCTTTCGGATCAATGGAGCATCAAATGACGCCATCTGCCTTCGAATGTTTCCATTTTCGCTAAAAGACTGAGCTAAGGCTTGGCTTAACACCCTCCCAGTTAGCTCGGTAAACACCTGGGATGAACTAGCCCAAAAGTTTCTATATAAGTATTTCCCTCCTGCTAAAACGGCTAAATTAATGACTGAAATTAATACATACTCACAAGAGGATGGGGAATCCTTATATGAAACTTGGGAAAGGTTCAAGGAGCTACTAAGAAAGTGTCCTCATCACGGTCTAGCAGTGTGGCAACAAGTATCCACTTTCTATAATGGATTGTTGCCACACTGTAACAACCCTCGGTAAAACCAACACCCTCATTATATTTTGTATACCCTATTATATCTTAAAATATCCTTATATGTCTTATATTACACCCCGTATGTGAAAACCAAGCCCGAAATACAATATAGTATTTAAAGAAAATATAAAAACTTAATTTTAGGCTGAGGCGGGCCGCGTGAACTCACCCCAAACACCTACGCGGGCCGTATGAGAGTGTTGACCGGACTCCGCTGAATTCTTTAGTTCAAGCGGGCCGCGTAAGCTTAAGCTTACACTAACGCGGGCCGCGCGGACTCATAAAACGCGGATACATCCGGTCCTGACACGTGTCGACATCGTGTCAAGCCTAGTGGTGATCCGGACGAGCTATAGGTTGAACGCGTGTTGACGCGGGCCGCGTAAGGCTTAGCCTTACCTTACGCCGGCCGCCTGGAAATCTGATATCACAACTATAAATAGCAGGCATCAGTTTTCGATTTCCGTCGCTCATTCACACTTCTCAATCTCGAATTCTAAAAGTATTATGCATTATAGTCGGGTACTATACCCCTAATTAGCGAGGTTCTGCTCCGTTGTAAGTATTATAACCCCAGTTTCATAATAGTTACGCTGCCCGATTAATTTAGGGTTCTGTAACAACTGTCGTGGTTCTGCCCGACGTAGTTGTTGGAATGCCGTCTCGGGGAGGGTATTATTAATAATTTCAAAGGGTTATGATACTAACCAATGTACATTTGTATAAATTATAGATTATACCCAAGAAATCCTTACAAGAAGCCTAAGATAGCAATGTGAGTTTATCCTCTTTTTGTTAATGTTTTTGGTAATGTTTTACCAAACCTTAAATGTTTTACTATGAAATTGAGAGGTGATTGAGTCTTTGTAGTTCTTCAATTACTGCCGGTATTATGGGGTTTTGTATACAAAATTTACTACGAGTAGTAGTAAGTCTGAATGACAGTGCATTACCATTGGACGACGAGTTAGCCAATGGGTAATTTGACCATAGCCATAGATCCGGTCAAGTGGCAAATACTGAATGAGTAATTGTGTAGAAATAAACAATGTGATCGCTCTCAATACTGTTTTAGTTGATAAAATGTTTCTTGATTAAACCGGGATTCACTCACCAGTATTTCCGACTGACAAATGTTTTTAAAACGCGTTACAGGTAACACAATGTGAACAGCCAATTAGTGAAAAGCCAGCTGGAGAGCACTGAAGGCTTGGGAAAATGTGGCTATAAAAGTTACCTAATAAACGATGTTTTAAATTCAATAAAATAGGGTTTGTCCCTATAAATGTATTGTAATAAGAAACTTGAGTTTTGCCCATGTTATTATTAATATCAAATATGGTGGTTTTACTCTGATAAACATTTCCTAACTACGGTCCTGATGTAAATTCCGCTGCGAGATTTAAACAAACTGATACCACCACTATCTGAGCTCGCGTCCGCCCGTTCCCGGGAATCAGGGATCGGGGGTTGCGACAGAAGGTGGTATCAGAGCCTAGCCACTGGTCTGAGCCAAAGAAGTGTTCTGCTGACACTTAAATATTAAAATTTGTGTTAGGAAATAAAATACGGAAATATGTGCATAACTGTATTTATTTGTTATGTGTTATTTGACTATTTGTTAGTTTTCAATATGAGTGATCAAGGACCATCAGACGTGAATCGTCAGTTAGCTGATTCACCTAGGAGTGAAGGTACATCATCACAGCCTTCCCTTTCAGGGTATTCTGCTGATCAGGAGGAGGGAATATTTGCCTTTAGAGCTCAATCTGAAGAACCATTTCCTACTAAGAAACGAGGATGGTTCAGTAAAGAAGCTTTTGCTCATAGGAAGAGAATGCGAAAACAGCAACAGTGTAACACCCCGAAAACGGGTTTGGTAATTAAACCCCGTTAATACTCAAGACGGGGAAAGTACCGTAAGTGGTAAAAGTAAACTGGTAAATATTAGGAATTTATTTAAATAATCCTAATATTTACTTAAAGTGAACAAGAACTTTCAAGAAAATAGAAAGATAAAAGGCCCGATTTAACGGGACTTAAAGTAAAACGGGTTACAACTTCCCGAACCTACCAAGTTAACTAGGAATAATTCTAACCTAGTTAGATAGTGACTTATGAGTGGGTTAAAACACTTAAATTAAGAATTAAGGAAAAGTGGAGGGACCTAAGTTGTTAAAATTGAAACTAAAATTGATAAAACAAATAAAAAATAAACCAAACACCCCAAAATGGGAGTCTGGTCGATCAGAAGAAAGACAGGGCGATCCCCATGCTCCAAACCCTAGAAAACTCACAAAAACTCTCAATTGGAGGTGCAAATCTGGTCCAAAACGAAATCCGAGCTTAGAATCGTGATCCTCATCGCAAGAGGATTACAAGGTATGTAAAATTTAAGGAAAACTCTCAACTTGAAATTCTCATGAAATTGGGAAAAATCTGAAATTCTAGCTGCATGTGTGTATTATGATGATTAGGAACAACTATAGTGTCTAGGGACAAAACCCTAGACAAATACAAGTTGAAATCATATGAAATTTTAGTGAATCCATGAACACCACTGTAGGTGATTAGTGGGTTATATGTAATTTGATGAACACTAGGAAATAGATTGTTAATCTAGTGTAACAATTTTGAAGTGATTCCAGAAAATTTGAAGTTATCAACTTTGTAAGAAGGTTGATTTATGTGAAATTAGGGCTAAGAGATAAGCTAGAGACTTGATAAGTAAACATGTAAAATTATGCCCTTAAGGTGTTTGTTGAAATGCCTCAAAGAAGGCTCGAAACTAGAATTTTGTAGTTAAAACACCTAATTGTGATGTTTTGGCTATTATGCAAGATGTGATTAAAAAGAGTTCTAAATGTGATAAACGTGGTTAGAACTTTGGTTAAAACGGTGGTCTAAAGATAACGCCTACCGGGTAATTAAAGAATGCTAAAACTAGTTGATGAACTCGAATATGCAATTAGTATACTAATGGGCATTTGACTTTTATAAAGTCAAACTGGCCTATAATACGATAAATGGTAATTTTTTATATGAAATGCGTAAGGTGGAACAATCGTATTAAATTATGATTAAACTAACCACCTTGAAAACGATGATGATAGTTTGACGCGTAACAACCTAGGTGGAAGCTTGATGAAGGAGCGGGTCAAACGAATCAAGAAGGAAAGGAAAAGCATAGTTCGGATGCGAGGTAAGTAAAGCTTACGCCCCCTTTTCATTATTTACAAATGACATGATTGCAAGTATAGTATATGAATGCTACTAAGTGGTTGGCATAGGATGTTCCGACACGATTCAATGAGAGTCGGAACGAAAAGAAATGGTAAGAAATTATAAGTTATGGACAAAAGGGTAAAATGGTAAATTAGTCATGTAGTGACGAACAAACAAAAATGGTTTTAAGTAAAACGAGTACAAGGAAAACCGGGATAGGTTTAAAGGGGATGAAATGGTACTTAAATACCATCTCATACGGATAATTGGTCATTTTGACTAAATAGGTCAATTGGTGTGGGTAACGCCATTTGATAATAACATTTGATAATTGCTTGTTGAGTTTTGTAATAACAGGAATTAACATAAGCTTGCGTTGCTTTAACTATAAAGATTTAAAGCAAAAGTTAAGTAAACGGGTCAATACTTTGATTTGAGCCAGGTACGTATAGCTAAGCTTTTTGGTTAAACATACAAATTTTGGTCAATATATTTAGCGAAAGTCCTTCGTCGTGAAGTGAGGGACTAAAGTTGACCAAAATACCCTTGAAGGGTATATTGGACAAACGACTCATAAGGGTCGTTTAGGAACTTGCATAAAGATTATGGAATCATTAGACATGAGTAAAGATCATAGGAATGCACGTTCGCGAGTCAAATGCTCAAAAGTGGTCATTTGCGTAAAATGATCAACCGATGGGTAAAATTTGGGAAAAAAGGGTTCATCATGATAAATCCACCACAAAATAGTTGTGGTGGAATAATTGTAGTTAATTTGATATGGAACTTTTGTAGCGACAAAAGAAAGGCACAAGTTCTAGACTAAAATGCATAACTACCCTTAACGGGTCAAAATATGCATTTAAGCGTAAACGGGATTTTATTACTTAAGAGACTCGTGATTCGAGATTAATATAATGGGAGATATTGAAAAAAAAGAATTTCATGAGTTTAACGATCAAATAAACTTGTTGGTGCGATAAAATTATGAACGGGTCAATAGTTGGTAAAAAGGGTAGTAAGCCGAAGACTTAAAAGTCTGAAATTATGTTAATCCAGATGTCGTATTTTAACTCCATAAGATGGAGAAATAAATTACGGACGTGTAGGAAAAAGAATCGGGTAAAACGGATCAATAACGAAGAAGTTATGACCGTTTTCGTAAAAAGTAGTGTAGCTGGGAATATGCAGCATCTGAACAACAACTCGCTGGAAAAGGTAATCCCCCGCGCCACGCGACGGAGGGAGTGAACTATGTCGCGACACGCGACAGAGTGTCGCGGCCCGCGTAAGTTAACACCAAGTCTGTCGCGGCCCGCGACAGACTGCAGAACTGACAAATTTTATTTTATTTCATGGTTTATCGTTTAGAACTAGTTTAATCTATTATATAAGCATCCAAACTAACATTTGGGTTGGTTTTGATCACAGATATATACCAAGTGTCCTTGGATGAAGATCAAGCTCTAGGAGGGACCGAACACGATCAAAGAAATAAGCTTCTGCATGACGTTTCGTTGTTATTTTTTTAAATGACGAACTTAATTACAATTCGTTCTAAACTTTTAAATTGTAAAAGTTTTAGATTACTCATATTTTCTAAGAATACTTAATCGTAATCACATGTTTATTTTCGTTAATTATACGAAAATCTTTAAAATAAATACAAGGGTGTTACAAACAGCAAAGGGCTTTAGCAGCTATTAAGCGAGAGACAGATGCCCATACGCAAGATATGCTTAATAGAAGCCTAGCTAATTTCCATATCTTAGCTACAACTGCTGCCGACCCAGGTCTGGAACAATTAGTAGCCCCACAACCATAAAACCCAGAACAACCCATGGAAATAGAAAATCAGGAAAATCAAGTAGAGATGCACGATTTTAACCCCGAAGAAATCCCAAGGGTACCTGCACCAAACCCTCTAGACCCGAATTACGTCCCCTGGTGGGACGATAATAGGGACTTTGTGCAACGTTACCCTATACAGGATTATCCACCCATACAGAACATAGAAGCTTACCCAGGTATGGACCCTTTAGATCCCTATTACCAAAATGATTATATTAGGGAAATATTAGAGTATCCTTACGAATTTCAAGAACTGTCACCCCCATATCAGGAAAATGTACCCCAGATTCCAAACCCAGTCCGAGAACCTGCACCCCCAATGAGTGCAGAAAACGTCCAAGAACTTAGGACTTTTGGGGAGGAAATTTTAGAAAGCAGTGAGAGGATGCGTCAGGTGGGAGAGCGTCTCGTATGGAAATACGATGAGCGCAATATGGATTTTTGGATGAATTCATATCCGTGAATGTTAGAATGGAGGAAGCGGTAACAATAATAAAATAAAATAAGATATCTGTGTACGGATGCATATTACTATTTTATTTCTGTTGGTATTGTAATCTTTATTTCTGTACTAGTGTGTAATAGACGCATAGTATATGAAAAAGAGTATAGTCGCAATGATCGACGGTTTTGTTTAAATTGCGTGTCATGTGATTAACTATATTACCTATTATTTGTGATATTAATGTTGGATAAATGTTTAAAATTCAGATGGCCGATGAAGGAAATCAAGGAAATCCGATAACCAGAGTAACATTAACGTGGTTAATGAAAATCCAAGCATCCATAACAATGAAAACCAAATGGATAATAGTGCCGTTCAACATATAGTGGCACAGGGAATCATAGATGCCATGCCATTTATTATTCAAACTGTTAAGGATGCTGATAATAAAAGTAAGCATAGCAGTAAGCGACCAAGTGAACCAGAAAACAGCGTGAACAATGAACCTGTACTTCAAATGCCCATTCCCAAAAGAAGAAGAACTATGCCTTACGGTTGTTCTTATAAGGAATTCTGGTCTTGTAAACCAATGGAATTCTCGGGCAATGAAGGGGCCATTGCAACTTTACGCTGGATAGAAAAGACTGAGGCAGTCTTAAGGATAAGTAAGTGTGCTGAAGAAGATAAGATATTGTTTGCTTCTAATTTGATTAAAAATGCAGCACTAGAATGGTGGAACACTATCCTCCAGACAAGAGGAAGTGATCAAACCTATAATATGGAATGGGAAGAATTTAAGAACAAGGTAGAAAGGAAATTCTGCCCACCCAATGAGAAGGAACAAATAGCAAACAAATTCCTAAATCTTAGGATGACTGGTGTGGATAGCAAAGGGTGCACAAAGCTATTTTTCAAATATGCTAGAATAGTGCCAACTCTTGCTTCACCAGAACCAGTATTAATCTCTCGTTATATTTGGGGATTAATTGGGGAGATTAGACACGTAGTCAAGGCAGCTAGACCTCAAACCATAGAAGAAGCTGTAGAACTAGCCAATACCTTGACTGATGAATTAGTCCATACCAGAGAAGAGGATCAAAGGAGGAACCTAACCCAGAAGTTGACCCAAGAATTTCGTTCTGGAAATTCTAACCGTGGGAAAAATATAGGTTCTACCTCTGCACCCTACTGTAGGTATTGCAAAAGAAAGCATTCTGGAAGATGCTCCATATATTGTAACTTTTGCAAACTATCGGGACACAAAGAAGAAAACTGCAGGAAGAAAGCTAACAGCAGGGTATGTTACAATTGCGGAGAACAAGGTCATATCAAGCTAAATTGTCCAAAATTAGCCCCAGCTGCAGACAACAAGAATACTAAAAATGCTAGAGCATTTGTTCTAACTGCAGAAGAAGCCAAGATGATTCCAGATGTCATAGCTGGTACGTTTTTAGTTAATGATGTTTTTGCTAAAGTATTATTTGACTCTGGTGCAAACCAAAGTTTTATTAATACATCGTTTTGCAAATTTCTAAATCAACCATTAACTAAACTACCACAAGAATGCTTAGTAGAGACAGCTAATGGGGAAATTGTTAGAATTTCTGAAATCTTGCAGGGAGCAAGAATAGAAATTTTAAATCAGAATTTTATTGCAAACCTATATCCTGTGAATCTGGCAGGATTTGATGTTGTTTTAGGAATGGATTGGTTAATAGCCAATAAAGCCAGTATTTTATGTGATCAAAAGTTAATTCAAGTAATTCACCAAAAGGTAAAATGATCACAATTAAAGGAGATAAATCTTCTAGATTTACTAAATTCATTTCTGTGATGAAAACTGCAAGTTGTATGAGAAAAGGTTCTATAGTGTATTTGATTTCTATAATCATTAACACTAAAGGAAAGGATTTAAAAGATATTCCAGTAGTATCTCAGTTTTCAGATATATTTCCAGAAGAATTGCCAGGGCAACCTCCAGACAGAGAAGTTGAATTCAGAATTCACTTAATACCAGGAACATCACCAATTGCCAAAGCACCTTACCGTTTGGCACCCGCTGAAATGAAAGAATTAAAGAAACAATTAGACGAATTGTTGGAGAAAGGATTTATACAGCCGAGTTCGTCGCCATGGGGAGCGCCGATACTGTTTGTTAAAAAGAAAGACGGATCAATGCGTATGTGCATTGACTACCGTGAATTAAACAAAGTCACTATTAAGAATCGGTATCCATTACCGAGAATCGACGATTTGTTTGATCAGCTACAAGGAGCTCGATTTTTCTCTAAAATCGATTTAAGGTCAGGATATCATCAATTAAAGGTACAGGAAGAGGACATTTCTAAAACCGCATTTAGAACGAGGTATGGTCATTATGAATTTACTGTCATGCCATTTGGTTTAACCAATGCCCCAGCTGCATTTATGGACATGATGAACCGAATATGTAAGCCATATTTGGATAAATTCATAATTGTATTCATAGATGATATTCTAATTTACTCTAAGAGTAAAGAGGATCATGCAAAACATTTGCCCGCACTTTTAAGCCTATTAAGAAAAGAAAAACTTTATGCTAAGTTTTCTAAGTGCGAGTTTTGGTTAGAACAGGTACAATTCCTTGGACATTTAGTTAATCATGAAGGAATTCATATAGATCCAACAAAGATCGAAGCAATTACTAAATGGAAAACTCCTGAGTCACCAACCGAGGTTAGAAGTTTCTTAGGATTAGCCGGTTATTATAGAAAATTTATTAAAGATTTTTCTAGAATAGCTATTCCCTTAACTAAGTTAACTTGTAAATATGTTAAGTTTGAATGGGGATTAAAACAAGAAGAAGCATTTAGAATTCTTAAGCAAAGATTAACCCATACACCCATATTAGCATTACCAGAAGGAAATGAAGACTTTGTAGTCTATTGTGATGCTTCTAGATTAGGTTATGGATGTGTATTGATGCAACGCCAAAAGGTTATAGCTTATGCATCAAGACAACTTAAGAATCATGAAGAAAATTTTTCAACCCATGATCTAGAATTAGGAGCTATAATTTTTGCTCTTAAGATTTGGAGACATTACCTTTATGGTAGTAAGTTTACCATATTTACTGATCACAAAAGTTTAAGGTATGTTTTCGGGCAGAAAGAGTTGAATATGAGACAAAGACGCTGGATGGAATTTCTTAGTGACTACGACAGTGATATCCAGTATCATGAAGGAAAAGCAAATGTAGTGGCAGATGCTTTAAGCCGAAAGTATCATGAAAAGCAAAAAAGGGTACGTTCTCTTAAATTAAATCTGCAAGTAGATTTAAATGAACAAATAAGAGAAGCACAAGAATCAGTTATCAAGGATGATTCTGAAAAATTAAAAGGTATGCTAAATGAATTGAAACAAGGAACAGATAGAATTTGGAGATTCCATGAAAAGAGAATGTGGATACCTAAATTAGGAAACCTACGTAATCGTATATTAGAAGAAGCCCATAAATCTAAGTATACGATGCACCCAGGAAGTGATAAAATGTACTAGGATTTAAGGAAAAAATTTTGGTGGATAGGAATGAAGAAGGACATAGCAGACTATGTTTCTAAATGTTTAACTTGTTTACAAGTTAAAACTGAACATCAGAAACCCTCAGGTTTGTTACAGCAATTAGAAATGCTAGTTTGGAAATGGGAATTTATAACAATGGATTTTGTTACTAAATTACCCAAAACTAGGAAAGGAAATGATACAATCTGGGTGATTGTAGATAGGCTAACTAAGTCAGCTCATTTCTTACCAATGAAGGAAACAATTAGTATGGAAAAATTATCTAAATTGTATGTAAATGAAATTGTTTCTTTACATGGCATTCCTTTATCAATTGTTTCTGATAGAGATAGCTGCTTTACATCTCATTTTTGGTCAAGTTTCCAAAAGGCAATGGGAACCAAGTTAAAGTTAAGTACAGCTTATCATCCACAAACGGATGGACAAAGCGAAAGGACAATTCAGACAATGGAGGATATGCTTAGAGCTTGTGTAATTGATTTTGGAGGTAATTTGGATGATCACTTACCTTTAATAGAATTTTCTTATAATAATAGTTATCACACAAGTATCAAGGCTGCACCATTTGAAGCACTTTATGGAAGAAAGTGTCGAACCCCAGTCTGTTGGGCAGAAATTGGGGAAAAGAAACTATTTGGACCTGAGATAGTACAAGAAACAACTGACAAGATTATTCAAGTCAAGGAACGACTGAAAGCCGCACGTGATCGACAGAAGAGTTATGCTAATAACCGACGCAAACCATTGGAATTTCAAGTAGGAGATAAAGTATTGTTAAAAGTCTCTCCTTGGAAAGGAGTGGTAAGATTCATCAAACGGGGAAAGCTAAGTCCCAGGTATGTTGGACCTTTTAAGATTATTAGAAGAATAGGACCAGTAGCCTATCAGCTACAACTGCCAGAGGAAATGGCAGGAATACATGATGTGTTTCATGTATCAAATCTTAAAAAGTGTTTAGCTGATGAACCATTGATAGTACCTCTTAAGGATATAGAGGGAAATGAACAACTCAAGTTTATAGAAAGGCCTCTACAAATTGAAGACAGAAAAGTCAAGAATCTCAAGCATAAGCGTCTAGTTCTAGTCAAAGTGAAGTGGGACTCCAAAAGAGGACCAGAATACACATGGGAGCTTGAATCTGAAATGAAAAGAAAATATCCATATTTATTCCAGTAGATCTTGAGGACGAGCTCTAAAATAAGGTGAGGAGAATGTAACAACCCTCGGTAAAACCAACACCCTCATTATATTTTGTATACCCTATTATATCTTAAAATATCCTTATATGTCTTATATTACACCCCGTATGTGAAAACCGATCCCGAAATACAATATAGTATTTAAAGAAAATATAAAAACTTAATTTTAGGGCTGAGGCGGGCCGCGTGAACTCACCCCAAACACCTACGCGGACCGTATGAGAGTGTTGACCGGACTCCGCTGAATTCTTTAGTTCAAGCGGGCCGCGTAAGCTTAAGCTTACAGTAACGCGGGCCGCGCGGACTCATAAAACGCGGATACATCCGCTGCTGACACGTGTCGACATCGTGTCAAGCCTAGTGGTGATCCGGACGAGCTATAGGTTGACCGCGTGTTGACGCGGGCCGGGTAAGGCTTAGCCTTACCTTACGCGGGCCGCCTGGAAGTCTGATATCACAACTATAAATAGCAGGCATCAGTTTTTGATTTCCGTCGCTCATTCACACTTCTCAATCTCGAATTCTGAAAGTATTAAGCATATAGTCGGGTACTATACCCCTAATTAGCGAGGTTCTGCTCCGTTGTAAGTATTATAACCCCAGTTTCATAATAGTTACGCTGCCCGATTGATTTAGGGTTCCGTAACAACTTTCGTGGTTTTGCCCGACGTAGTTGTTGGAATGCCGTCTCGGGGAGGGTATTATTATTAATTTCAAAGGGTTATGATACTAGCCAATGTACATTTGTATAAATTATAGATTATACCCAGGAAATCCTTACAAGAAGCCTAAGATAGCAATGTGAGTTTATCCTCTTTTTATTAATGTTTTTGGTAATGTTTTACCAAACCTTAAATGTTTTACTATGAAATTAAGCGGTGATAGAGTCTTTGTAGTTCTTCAATTACTGCCGGTATTATGGGGTTTTGTATACAAAATGTACTACGAGTAGTAGTAAGTCTGAATGACAGTGCATTACCATTGGACGACGAGTTAGCCAATGGGTAATTTGACCATAGCCATAGATCCGGTCGAGTGGCAAATACTGAATGAGTAATTGTGTAGAAATAAACAATTTGATTGCTCTCAATACTGTTTTAATTGATAAAATGTTTCTTGATTAAACTGGGATTCACTCACCAGTATTTCCGACTGACAAATGTTTTTAAAACGCGTTACGGGTAACACAATGTGAACAGCTAATTAGTGAAAAGCCAGCTGGAGAGCACTGAAGGCTTGGGAAAATGTGGCTATAAAAGTTACCTAATAAACGATGTTTTAAATTCAATAAAATAGGGTTTGTCCCTATAAATGTATTGTAATAAGAAACTTGGGTTTTGCCCATGTTATTATTAATATCAAATATGGTGGTTTTACTCTGATAAACATTTCCTAACTACGGTCCTGATGTAAATTCCGCTGCGAGATTTAAACAAACTGATACCACCACTATCTGTGCTCGCGTCCGCCCGTTCCCGGGAATCAGGGATCGGGGGTTGCGACATACACACAAGACAAACACTTGATTCTAGCTCCGGGGGACTTCTAGGTAATCGTCGCCCAAATGAAATATACAATCAAATTGAGGAAATTGGTCAAACCAATTTTTAGTGGCACACTCCCCGAGGTAATAAATCTATTGCCCCGGGCGCCCATAAGGTTGATGGAAGCACTTCTTTACAAGCCCAAATCGAGGCCCTTTCTTCAAAAATCAAAAAGTTAGAAATGACAAAAACGGCCTCGGTTATGGCTTGTGAGGGGTGTGGTGGACCACATGAAAATTGGAGTTGTATGAAAGAAGTAGATGATCAAACAGAAACGGTAAACTACATTGATAATAGACCTAGGCCGTCGGGTCCACCAACGGGTACCTACAACCAAGGATGGCGTAACCACCCCAACCTTGGTTGGAGAGATCCCGGCAATAGTAGTAACCAACAAAACCAACGAACTAACTTTCAACAACCACAAATTTTTTTTCAACAACAAGGTGAAAGAGAAAGGCTTAAAGATACTGTATCTCGCCTCATCTCCGAAACTGAAAAGAAAAACTCGGATCGGTTTCAGCAATTGGAATCGAATTTTAGAAATCAACAAGCTAGCATTCAAAATATTGAAAAACAATTAAATTAAATAGCTCAAAATTTCTCCGAGAGACCACAAGGCGCGTTACCAAGCAATACCGAAACCAACCCAAAGGCGCAAGTACATCTCATCACATTGAGAAACCGAACCGTGGGTCCCGAGGAGGCCCCATTACCACTGGTTGAAAGAAGTCAGCTCAGCCAAAGCACGACTTCACCCGCGCCCCAACCAGAAAAGGCTTCTCCACCAAATCAAGAGCCCACCAAGACTCCTCCGGTTCCATACCCCGGTCGGTTAAATCGTCAAAAGACCGATGAGCAATTCGCAAAGTTCAAAAATTTACTAAAACAATTGCATGTTAATATCCCTTTTATTGAGGTCCTAACCCAAATGCCTAAATATGCAAAATTTATGAGGGACTTCCTCACTCACAAAAGGAAAATTGAATCATTGCAATTAGTTAACTTATGCGAAGAATGCTCCGCCTTAGTACTCAACAAACTCCCACAAAAGAAAATTGATCCCGGAAGCTTCACGATTCCTTGCTCGATCGGGGAATCCCCCATTCGTAATGCATTAGCCGATCTTGGGGCTAGCATTAACCTCATGCCCACATCGATGTTCAAACGACTCGGCCTAGGAACAACGAGCCCTACAAAGATGAGCATACAACTCGCCGACAGATCCGTCAAATTTCCACAAGGTGTCGCTGAAAATCTATTGGTCAAAGTTGACAATTTCGTTTTCCCGACCGATTTTGTCATCCTAGACATGGAGGAAGACACTGATGTCCCTCTCATCCTCGGGAGGCCATTTCTAGCCACCGCCCAAGCAGTGGTGGATATGAATGACGGAACACTAACATTGAAGTTTGGGGACAAGGAAGTGAAGTTTGAATGTGGAAAGAGAGTAGAGGACGAAGACCCGGTCAACTACATGAAGGTCATAGACTCAAGCTAGGATGATGCTCTCCGACGGTGTAGCATGGGATGCAAAACATCCCACTTGGGTAACATATGACCAGGCTTTGGGTCTAGCCAAGGACCCTTATAAACGTGGTGCACCACGGAGGCATTCCGCGGAACTATCCTTAGTTTAGTTTAGATTAATCTTTATGTTTTCTAGTTAGTTTTAATTTTCAGGAATAAAACACACTTGAGATGGCAAAGGATGCAAGGGAAGCTTGAACCAGCACCCCATGCAGGAAAACAGAGCCATCCGACGATTTTCTTCGTTAACAGTAAGTTCGGCACGAGCCGTGTCCGCCCAACACGGCCCCGTGCTGCACAGTCTGCAGAAATACCCAGTTCAGGTAAACTGGACACGGGCCGTGCTCACCCAACACGCCCCCGTGTCCAGGCTTCTGTTTCTCTTGATTTCATTTTGTTACTGGCACTTGAACACGGGGCCGTGCCCGGACACCACGGGGTCGTGTTCAGCGCCCAGTAACACAAATTTTTTGCTTTTTCACCCTTTTTACACATTCAATCAACCTAAAAACTTATTTTTGGGACACATTGAGGACAATGTGTAATTTAAGTGTGGGGGGGGGGGGATGCTAAAACCTTAGATCTTGTAAGTCCTAATAACAAGCCTTACACAAAACTCTATTGGAACCGCTAGTCACCCCAAATTTTTTTCAAAAATTTTCATTTTTTTTACTTGTCTAGGTTTAACTTGGGAATTTCAAAAGTTCTAAAAAGGTTATATTTTTACAAATTTACAACCGATAGCGTCGTGATAAAAAGAACCAACATAAGAAAATTATGAAAAGGCATGACAAGCTTAGTTAAAATTTAATTATATATACTTGATCACATAAAAACCCATTCCCACAAAAGTGAGTTTTGAGCCTTTATTGAGCATACAAATACATATCTTTAAATTAAATGCTCATTTTTCGTTTCTTGTGTGAATAGCCGCTTGGTTCTTACGACTCTAGAACTTGCCATGACGATACATTCCCAGTCCTTACCAACTTAAACCCGAGTAAGTAAATGATGGAGGCATTAGGACTAACCATTTTTATTTCTACACCATTATTTTTCTTTTTCTTTTTTACCACCTACCCAAAATCCCCCTAGTTATCCCCTTTGAGCCTAAACCTTTTCATTTCATAACCCAAACCAAACACCCTTTCACCCACTAAAACCTTTTTATTTTTAGCCATTTGTTTTAGTAACAAGTTCGGTTTTCGTATGACTTTTCAAAAAAAAAAATTTAGTGTTGTTGATGAAGCAAAAGAAAAAAAAATATAATAAACAAACAAGTTCATCAAAAATAACTTTGTTTGAATAATAGCTTCATCAAAATAATAGTTACAAAAAATAAAAAGTCTTACAAAAACCGACGCTTGTTACGCTTTTCGCCCTTTCACTAACCACTAACCCAACCACCTACCTTTAACCCAAGCCTAACCCTTCACCAAAAAAAAGTCCTCTTGATATTTACAAAGGTATATAGTTAAAAAGGAGGAGGATTGATTGCTTGGCAAGCTTATGGTAGGAGTAAGTTCCATGCCGCTCTCGAGTGATCCACTAGAATACATATTCGGCCGAGTGTTGAGTGGTCCCCCGTGAGGTATGTGAACTTGTATATAAAGAGAATTTTAAAGAGGCATGTTATGCCCTAATAAGTAATTTATCTTAAGAAAAGTTTTAAATAAATCATGACGAATAGGACTGTAAATAAATAAAACTTAATAAAGAATCTTGGAAATCCCGACACTCTATGACAAGCCCAAAAAACTTTCTCTTCTACCCATTCCATTTGGGAGTGTAAAGCCACATTATAAAGAGTTTTGCTTGAGGACAAGCAAAGTGTGGGGGTATTTGATGTGTGCAAAATGCAACATATAAATTACATCAATTGTGGCATAAAACTAACCCTTTTTTAGACTAATGTTGGAAAAAGTGTGCTTTTGTCTTCCTTTTGTATTTTCAGGATTAAATGAGCTCAAATTAACAAAAGAAGCAAAAAGACAGCAAAATCTAACATAAATACAAGAAAAGGAACAAACGTGACATGCCCGACCCCACGACAACATCTTCCCAAGCAAAACATGAAGAACAGAAGACTGAACACGCCCCGTGCTCAGCCAGCACGGGGGCGTGCCCAAGTGTCAGCAGAAAATACAAAGTGGTAGAAGCTTCTATTGCCCACCACGGGGTCGTGCTCAGCGGGAACGGGGCCGTGGTCAACTATAAGATTCGCAGAATCCAAGAAAATGTTCATAGTACAGATATGCTTCTGCACACGGGGTCGTGCTCAGCGGACACGGGGACGTGGTCAACTAATAAAGACAAGAGTAATTAATGAAGAAAGAGAAGGATGTGGACACGAGGCCGTGCCCACTGGACATGGGGCCGTGCCCGAGCTTCTGTTCAGCCTATAAATAGGAGTGCTTGGCTCCAGCTCAAACCATCCCTTGGCACACCACCTCTCTCACACTTCACCCACCACCCACCACCATTATAACACCATCATCCACCACCATCATCCATTGTCCATCATAGAGTGTGTGAGTCGTCTCGGGATCCAAGATTGATCGTAAGAGTTCTTGACAATCAAGGCCATGTTTGCCTAAGTCTCTTACATCACTTGGTGAAGACAAAGTGTCTAGTGTAATACTTTTTATTTTTAATCTTTTCGCACTTTTTAATTGGTTATGTATTAATGACTTTAATAACTAGTTTCTTATGTTGAAGGTGATTCTTCCTTATCGTTTGTCCGTAGTGTCTTGGCATTATTTTACTGTCTATATAAAATAAAAGATTTTCACCATTCATATCTTCACGGTCTATTTGGAGGTATGTTGGCTACCTGGTCGGGGGTTAAGGGAACGGTTTGGTAAGAGTCTTGCCGTTGTTCAGCGTTTAGAGATCCTGCAAGGGACTTGGGTCAAATTTAGTAGGACCTCCTTCAATACTTAACGGTATTGGATGGCAGGGGGTCCAAACTCTTTGATCCCCTCATAAGTTAAACTACTATTAATACTATAACCCGGCTACTTAGGACTGTATCCTTGCTGACTCAGACTACTTAGCCGAGGGTAACGTCACCTTCAAAAGAGGGGCCTACCATAATTTGCATTAATAACTTAATTAATTATCTTTCAATAATCCGACCCTTTAGGATTGTATCCTTGCTGACTCAAACTACTGGGTTGAGGGTAACGTCACCTCCAAAAGAGGGGCCTACTACAATAACTAAGATAATCTCTTAAATAGTGCAAAAGTGCGGAAATAATCAAAGGTTACACTAAACACGAGTCGGAGCCAAATGATTCATCTTGTCTATCTGTTTTTCTTTTATTTTTATTTTTCAGCATTTTAGTTAATTTTTATTTTCTTAGTTTAAAACATTTTTTCTAAATTTTTTTTATTTGATTAGACGTTAAGGATAAACCGGTACTAAAAGCTCTTGTGTCCTTGGACGACCTCGGTATCTTGCCAACACTATACTACGCTCACGATGGGTGCACTTTCCCATATGTGTGTTTAGTGTTAGTAAATATCGTGTTTTATAAATTTAAAACTTGGCTAAAAAGTGTAAAAGGGCTTAAAATATACTTAAACTTACATATACACTTCACACGCATCAGGATCTTTTCTCTAGCTCTAACCTCGTCAGACTCCCCCTTTCAGCAAGCTGGGATTTTCAGTCTGGAATTAGTTATCGCCTTTGAAATCAAATCCTTGCTTTAACTCTGTTTAAGCTCGTCACCTACACACTTCTCACTAAAACATAAGTTTTTACTTAAATCAATAAGATAAACTTACTAGAAATAGTTACATCAAGTTCAAATTAATGACCCTGATTAACTAATCTCAACTTCTTTCTTAAATCAAAATTTTTCAATTTTTCAATTCAGCACCTACACTCCCAAACCAGTTCATCTTGTTTAGCACTTGGAATTTTGAATATCCGCTCTTCAACATCAGTTGTCGAAAATCTTTTTGTATTTTTCAAAATTTATGCTAAAACACACTAAAAATCTTTTTGGATTTTTGAATAAAATGAAATGCAGTAAAGAAGTATTTACAAACAATATTTTTGTGAGTTTGTGTAAGAGGATCATATCAGTTTATGAGACAAATCACCAACACCATTAAGCTTTAAACATTTTCAGTTCTAAACAATTCACATAGATTGATGATATTGTTGTCCACTTAAACTCAATCTAAAAACTTTCGAAATGCTTACCGATACGTTAAGGTATATTAATTTTGCACTAAATTCTTATGGACCCCACGATCTCAACATATCCCCTCATCATGCAATACACTGACTCAAGTAATGCCTTTAAACTTTTATCAACTGTGATTTGTGCGAAAACAAAGCAAAATGTTTAAACATTAACAATCAGGTCGATACTTCCGTATACGCAGAGAAAGTCCAATGTTTAAACAAAATAAGAAAATAAAAATAAGTTGAAGTTGTTTAGGCTTTAACCACCAGATCGATACTTTCGTATACGCAGAGGTGATCCAAAGCTTAAACGAAACACCAAAAAAAATAAAGCAGAATGTTTAGGCAATAACATCCAGGTCGATACTCACGTATACGCAGAGGATGTCCAATGCTTAAACAAAATAAAGAAATAAAACAAGTTTAAATCTTTGCAAAATGAAATGCACAATCACAGCGACTTTTTAGCAAAGTTGTGAAAGTTCACAAACTTAACCAGTTTTATGTCTTTCGACAATCAGCGATTCCTGAGTAGGCACACAATCAAGAAGGACAAAACTAAGTACTATGCTTTTGACCATGTTTCCCACTAGAACTAGGCTTTTTCATTTAAGTTTGTATCGTTATCGCAAATCTACTAGTCTAGCTGAGCCTACCATCACATCTTTAGTAATATCGTTTATCACATTTTATCATTCCATTTCTTTAGCATGCTGTGATAGTCCAACTGATCTACTATCATTTCCTCTTTTCACAACAAGACTCATTTTTTGCATTTTTCAATGTTTTTGGAATTTTCAAATTTTCTAAATTTTTTAAAAATTTTTACTCCCCCTAAAATCAAAATATGTCTCAATTTTGATTTTCTGGGAAAATTTGAAAATAAACTGTACAAGGAAACTTGACAACATGATGAGAATCACTTCAATTCTCCATTCACTTGGCTTAAACAATCAGAACTCCCCCTGACAACAAAACATTTTCCCATAGTGATTTCAAAACACTTAAGTTTGTTTTAATCAAAATGGTTTTTCCAGAAAATAAGTTTTGTGAGTCATTTCTCAAACATGGGGATCATTCATCACCTTGTTTTCTTTAACCAATTGTAAGATTTTACATTTCTCGATTTTCTCAACACAATCACTTGTAGAAAATCAAGTACAACTTAATGTCCCTGATTTACCACTTGTAAAACGAAATCACTTTCGTGAATTTCTCAAGAAAGATGCCGATTCCTGCACCTCGCTTACCAACCTGGGAACTCCGGCAAGTCAGGTTTTTCATTTAAACAGATTCACCCAAGCCTGACAGTCCTTGGGTGTTTTTGAATTCTTGTTCAACAATGGTGGAAAATTTGCATCATCCATTGTTAGACCAGAATTCTCAATTTTTACCTCAATACAAGGCTCTTCTGGCTTTACCACACCAGATTCATTGCCTGAACTTGGCTTGTCTGACTTTGATGAGTCAGATTCATCGCCAACCCGTGGCTCCTTTGTTTCCAAAGAAACAAATTCATCACCACCAACTTTCTCTTTCTTTACTCTCTCCTCAGTCCTCAGATTTGTATCTGATGAATTCGTTTTGCTTGATTTGTCATTCTTTGGCGAGCAAGACAATTTATCAGAACTTTTATCTGTTTTACCAGTTGTATCCGAGGACAAAATCCTTTCGAGATACTCTCTCGCTTTCTTTCTCTTCATCCTCAGTCTGTCTTTCTGCACCTGCGAAAGCTTTACTTTCTGTTCATGAACTTTTTGTTCTTGAACTTTCTGTTCTTTGGGCTTGACATTGACTGGTTTCTATGCCTCTTTCTGAGATTCAACCCTCGATCTTCCCATTGATCTCATTGGGCAATCTCTGGCAATGTGACCTTTGATATGGCATTCAAAACATCTTCTTGTTTCATAACTCCAGTTCTGGCAGTTAACAGCAATGTGTCCTCTCACACCACAAGTGTAACACACCCTGTTATCGTACCATTCACCACCTGCAGCCCAAACATTCAAGTCATAGCACTGTTTGGCTTTGTGGTAATCATCACTCCTCTTGAAAGCTAGATTTGTCTTTTGAGCACTGTGGTCAAACCTGCACCACTTATTACCAACAGATTTTAAGTTTTGATTTTCTAATTTTTGTGGTTTTTTATCCTTTTGTTTTTGTTCCACATTCTTCTTTACAGGTTTTTGCGTTGTGCATTCACCTTTTTTCAGTTGAATGTAGAACAATTTCTTTAAACATTTCATTTGTGACAACTTGTATTTCCGAACCATCTTTGTACTTTGAAGTAACGTATGTGTACGATATGTGATTTTATGAAAGTGAATGATTATATGAATGTTATGTTGATACGTGCTTTGTGTAATGTATGTATGTATATAAACGGCCTAAACGCACAACACTCACCCGATAGCACAAGCCCAATCGGGCCACACCTTTGCATCCGAGACCAAAGGGCAGCCCAAGCTTGGGTTCGGCCCATTTCACTTGTGTCGCATAACACATGAGGGGAATGCAGACTCCTCATTCGTTTGCTAAACACAACACACATACAAACCCTAGCTTTCTCTCATCCTCTCTCTCAAACTCAACGGCAAACACTCCCTCACCATCGAAGATCATAGTGCTCGGATCATTCTTTTATTCGGATCATTCTCGTTTACCCCTCTTAACCGGTTAGTGTCTTGTTATTAGTTGATGATATGTTATGTGATTATACATGTCTCATGTGATGAATTGTAAACTTTAATATTGGTGTCCTTAAAATCGGTTCACATGTGTAAGATGAAATCGAGATGTGTATTAGTAACCGGATGTGTATGATGATATTAATCGACTATCATGTCTTGTTTTCGGATTAGGTTGCATGATGAATGATGATGTTTATAATCTGTTGTATGTTCATGTAATCGGATTCAAATGATATGAAGTGATAAGTGATTGTTATGCTTGAAACATGATTAGGGTTGCATATTAGATATTGAAATCACTTATTCGAATGATTCGATGATTGCTGTTCTTGAGTTGATTACAATTAGGTTGGTATGAATATGCATGATTTCTAAATTGAATGTTGTTTGATCCGTTTTGAAACTGCCAAAGTTGTTGCTGATGTTTCGAAGATAATTGGCTGCAAATTAGGAAGTTGTTACTCACCTAGTCTCGACACGGGTTGCGAGTCGAGAACTCACAGTCTCGACTCGAGACCACTCCTTACCAGCACTCAAACAACAGGACTCGAGACCTTGGTTGAGAGTCTGGTTGTGACTCGAGACCATCCAGTCTCGAGTGATAAATGTATGACCCGAGACCATTAGTTGCGACTCGAGAACATCAAGACTTCGACCCGAGACCGCACTGTCTCGACTCGAGATCCTTAGTCTCGACTCGAGACCACATGATCACATATTCTGTTTGAACTTGCATAGTTACAGGTTTAAGTATTCGGGCCGAATACATGGACTTTATATGTTATTGTTGAACGCGTATGCTGTGTACTGTTGATTGGACTGCTATGAATAATACTTGTATGCAACTTGCTAGTATACGTGTAGAAAATATACGTGCATTACTTGGTTTGAATCTGACTTGTGTGGTAACCATACTAGGACGTGGTTGACCACAATTAGCTCAAGTAACCTTTCTGTGTATCTGCAGAGCAAACCAAGGTGAGTTCACACTAGCCAAGGCATGGGATTCCCAGGGGTTGGGAATGGGATTGAATAACTACTCGTACAACCATTACTATTAAACTACTTAATACTGTCCTCGGATTGAAGGGCACGTACGTAAAACCTACGTACAGTTATACTTAATAATGTCCTCGGATTGAAGGGCACGTACGTAAAGCCTACGTACACAATCATAAGACCATCACCTCTATCAAAGGAAGTCCCTCATTTATCGACTTAATCGCCGAGGCCTATAGCGAGCGGGTCATTTGTTAATAGCACTATTAGGTTTAACAAACCTCACACCGTGCCAGTCGGACGGGCGTGTATTAATGGACTATGGGCAAAGGGTCAATGCTGATAGACAATGACTTAGGGCACCTCTTACATTTTCGTAGCAGTCGATACGCGTGGTCTAGTAACACATGGGAAGCCCCCACAAATCATCGCACACATGCCTGGATTGGCCGCGATACGGATTAATACGATACATACAAAACGAACATACGATTTATGAAATGAACACTTTAACCAAACAACCAACTGTGAACTCGCTCAACTTTGTTGTTGATTCATTGCTACATGCCTTGCAGGTCATTAGGTACTCATGGAGCTTGCACAAGGAGGAACAGTCATTGTGGGATATGGCAGTGTGTGCCATGCTTTAAACATTACTTTATTTCATACTTGTTACTTGCTATGGGTTTTACAATTATGCTTCCGCTTAACACTTAATTATGCTTTGGTTTTGAACACCTTTCATATTGTTTGGTTGAATTATGTTTACTTACATGCTTGTTCAATATGATTGGTGGCTTGATCCTGGTCAGTCACGCCTCCAAGCGGTAATACTCCGCGTGTGGATTTTTGGGGGTGTGACAGATTGGTATCAGAGCCATTGGTTATAGAGAACTTGGTTTTAATAAAGGAAAAACGTTTTTGTTAAAACCAGACTATAACCTGTACAGTGCTCTACGATCCACAACGACGCTTCTCTCCACGTGCAAGACTCGACACTCTAGGTAATATGGTTTATGTTTCATTACCTACATGCTAGATTGCGTAGAACTTTGCTCATGACATGCCTAGTTAGTATAGCTACTGTTGCTTGAACGCATGTGTGTTTACTCTCTTCTATCATCGCACTTTCGCGAACCCATCTCACTCGTGTTTCCCTTTATATGAAGATCATGTCTGGACGCGTTAACATGACACAAGCCCAGTTGACGGCTCTAATTAACGAACAGGTTGCTGCGGCACTTGCAGCCGCACAAGCAGGAGGTATACCCTGCAGTTTAAACACATTCTAGGATCTTAAAGTCCTACTCTCGTGAACCTACCTTTGTGTTAAACTTTGTCCTTTCTTACACCCACAGCAGGTCAACATGCTCAGCCACCTGTGTGCACCTTCAAAACTTTTATGGACTGCCGACCCACTACTTTTAGCGACACTGAAGGAGCTGTAGGTCTCCTCCACTGGTTTGAAAAGCTCGAATCTGTGTTCGAGATGTGTGAATGCCCTAAGGCTCGCAGGTTGAAGTATGCTACCGGTACCCTAGAGGGTTTAGCGCTCACGTGGTGGAACGCTCAGGTTCAAATGCTGGGGTTGTTTGCTGCTAACGCCACCCCATGGAACAATTTTAAAGAGATGATCAAGGAGGAATACTGCAGTCGTGATGACATTCATAAGTTGGAAGTCGAGTTCTTCAACCTCAAGATGACGGGGTCATAAATTGAGGCGTATACGAAGAGATCGAATGAGCTTGCATTACTGTGTCCTACTATGGTGGACCCTCCAATTAAGCGTATCGAACTTTATCTTAAGGGTCTAGTGCCAGAGATCCAAAGTCATGTGACTTCAGCAAACCTCGCCACCATACAACAAGTTATTCAGTTAGCTCACCGTCTCACTGATCAGGCGGTGGAGCAGAACAGGTTACCAAAACGTATTAGTGCTACAGCCACCTCTGAAACTCCCAGTGACAACAAACGTAAATGGGATGGAGCTTCAAGCAGAGGTTCAACTTCTGTTCAGTCCCAGTCGCAGCAGAGAAGAACCGAAGATTATAAGAGCCCTGGTCAGCAATCTTCTGGTAGCCAAGGGCAAAGTGGTTATCGAGGGAACCTTCCAAAGTGCAACAGATGCAACAAACATCACAATGGTCAGTGCAACAAGAGCCGTTGCCAGAGGTGTCTCAAAATGGGTCATGAAGCTAAGGATTGTAGGAGCTTACAACCTGCAAATCAGAACCAGTGACAACAACCACCAGCTCCCCAAGACCAACAACAGCAGCAACGAGACAACAATAACAACAACAACAATAACAACAATCAGGGGAATGGAAACAATGGGGGTAACAATGGCAACGGTGCAAGGGGTCGTGTGTTCGTTATTGGACAGGGAGAAGCGAGGAATGGTCCCAATGTTGTGACGGGTAAGTTCCTTCTTGACGACTTTTACGTTACTGTCTTATTTGATTCGGGTGCAGATACTAGCCATGTATCCCTAAAAGTTAGCCAAATGCTTAAGCGTACCCCAACACCTTTGAACCCCAAGCACACAGTAGAGTTAGCTAATGGTAAAGGTTTAGAGGTCACCCACATAGTTAAGGGTTGTAATCTTGTTCTTGCTGATCATACCTTCTCAATCGACCTCCTTCCTATCACCCTGGGTAGTTTCGACGTTGTCATAGGAATGGACTGGTTATCCCAACACCAAGCAGAGATTCTTTGCAACGAAAAGATTGTCCGTATTCCTCGCCAAGGTGTTGAACCTCTCATGATTCGTGGAGACAAGAGTGGTGCTGTTGTGAGCATCATCTCTTTCCTTAAGGCTCAGAAGTGCTTAAGAAAGGGCCACACTGCTATTCTCGCTCTCGTTACTGACACCTCGAAGAAAGAGAAGAAGATAGAAGATTTTCCAATTGTTCGCGACTATCCTGAGGTATTTCCCGAGGAATTGCCTGGCCTTCCGCCTCAACGCCAGGTCGAGTTCCAAATCGAGCTAGCTCCTGGAGCAGCGCCCATAGCTCGAGCACCCTATCGTTTAGCCCCATCAGAACTAAAAGAGCTATCTACGCAACTACAAGAACTCTTAGATAAGGGTTTTATTCATCCTAGCTCTTCGCCCTGGGGAGCTCCAGTGCTATTCGTGAAGATGAAAGACGGTACTTTCAGAATGTGCATCGACTACCGTGAACTCAACAAGGTGACTGTGAAGAATCGCTATCCTCTTCCACGCATCGACGACCTATTCGACCAACTGCAAGGGTCGAGCTACTATTCAAAGATTGATTTGAGATCAGGATACCATCAGCTGAGAGTCCGAGAGGAGGACGTCTCCAAAACAGCCTTTAGAACTCGATATGGCCACTATGAGTTTTTGGTCATGCCTTTTGGGCTGACAAACGCACCTGCGGTCTTCATGGATTTGATGAATAGGGTGTGCAAGCCTTACCTGGACAAGTTCGTAATAGTTTTCATCGAGGACATCCTGATCAATTCGAAGAGTCAGGAGGAACACGAGCAGCATCTACGACTCATTTTGGAACTCCTTCGAACAGAACAGTTGTACGCCAAGTTTTCAAAATGCGACTTCTGGCTTCGTGAAGTCCATTTCTTAGGCCATGTGGTGAACAAGGATGGGATTCACGTTGACCCATCTAAGGTAGACTCGATTAAGAATTGGCCTGGACCTCGTACACCAACGGAAATTTGCCAATTCTTGGGCTTGGCAGGCTACTACAGAAGATTCATCAACGACTTCTCCAAGATTGCATAGCCCCTCACCTCACTGACGCAGAAAGGCGTTGTTTATCGATGGGGAAACGCACAGGATTTAGCATTTCAGCACTTAAAGGATAGACTTTGCAGTGCACCTATCCTTTCATTGCCAGAGGGTACAGAGAACTTTGTGGTTTACTGCGACGCATCCATTCAGGGTCTTGGTTGTGTATTGATGCAGCGGGATAAAGTTATAGCCTACGTCTCACGCCAACTTAAAGTTCATGAAAGGAACTACACTACGCATGATCTAGAGTTGGGATCTGTTGTTTTTGCACTTAAGATATGGAGACACTACCTGTACGGTACCAAGTGCGCCATCTACACAGATCACTGGAGTCTCGAGCATATCTTCAAACAGAAGGAACTGAATATGCGATAACGACGATGGGTAGAGCTACTGAATGATTACGAATGCTCGATCAGGTACCACCCAGGCAAATCCAATGTTGTGACTGACGCCCTCAGTCGAAAGGACACTGCGCCTAAGCGCGTACGAGCTTTGCAACTCACTATACAGTCTAGTCTTCCTTCTCAGATTCGAGATGCTCAGGTAGAAGCATTGAAACCAGAAAACATCAGGGCTGAAGCCCTACGCGGCTCAAGGCAACGCTTAGAACAGAAGGAAGACGGTGCTTACTACGTGACAGGACGCATTTGGGTTCCATTCTATGGCAACCTACGAGAGCTAGTGATGGATGAGGCACACAAGTCTCGCTACTCGGTACATCCTGGTTCGGATAAGATGTACCACGATATCAAAACTACGTATTGGTGGCCTAGCATGAAAGCTCACATAGCAACATACGTTAGCAAGTGCTTGACTTGTGCGAGAGTCAAGTCGGAATATCAGAAACCTTCAGGCCTACTCCAACAACCAGAGACACCACAATGGAAATGGGAGCAAATTTCCATGGATTTTGTTACTGGCCTGCCTAGATCTCAACGTGGTAACGATACTATTTGGGTGATCGTGGATCGACTCACAAAGTCTGCTCACTTCTTGGCTATCAAGGAAACGGATAAGTTCTCCACATTAGCAGACGTTTATCTTAAGGAAGTTGTTTCGAGGCACGGAGTGCCCACCTCTATTATCTCAGATCGAGATGCACGTTTTACGTCAGAACTGTGGCAAGCAATGCACAAGTCTTTTGGCTCACGTTTGGATATGAGCACAGCTTATCACCCGCAAATGGATGGGCAGTCTGAACGCACCATACAGACCCTTGAAGACATGCTTAGGGCATGTGTGATTGACTTTGGCAACGGCTGGGAAAAGCATCTGCCACTTGTGGAATTTTCATACAATAACAGCTACCACACCAGCATTAAAGCTGCTCCATTTGAGGCATTGTACGGGCGTAAATGCCGGTCACCTCTTTGTTGGGCAGAGGTGGGGGATAGTCAGATCACTGGTCCGGAACTTGTGGTAGACACAACAGAGCGAATTGCTCAAATACGACAACGAATGGCGGCGACTCATGACCGTCAGAAAGTCTACGCCGATAAGGGCAGAAAACCACTAGAGCTCCAGGTTGGGGAGCGAGTACTACTCAAAGTTTCACCCTGGAAGGGTGTGGTTCGTTTTGGTAAACGAGGCAAACTTAACCCACGATACGTTGGACCTTTCGAAGTCATCGAGAAAATAGGCAAGGTGGCCTACAAACTAAACCTACCGGCAGAACTCAGTGCAGTTCACAACGTTTTCCATGTGTCGAATCTGAAGAAGTGTCTGTTAGATGAGACCCACATAGTCCCTTTGAAGGAGCTTACTATCGACGAGCAGTTACGATTTGTCGAGGAACCAGTTAAAATCACAGACCGGGATGTTAAGGTCCTCAAGCATACTAGAATACCTCTCGTTCGAGTTCGTTGGAACTCCCGTCGCGGCCCAGAGTTCACCTGGGAACGCGAAGATCAGATGAAACAAAAGTATCCTCAACTATTTGCAAACAATACAACCACTACTGAGGCCGAAGCTACGGAATTTCGGGACGAAATTCCAGATCAACGGGAGGATGTGACACCCCAGGAAAACCATGCAACCTAACTAGCTTCCTCAGTGAGTACGTACTAAATTTCGGGACGAAATTTCTTTCAACTTGGGGATAATGTGACAACTCGTATTTCCGAACCATCTTTGTACTTTGAAGTAACGTATGTGTACGATATGTGATTTTATGAAAGTGAATGATTATATGAATGTTATGTTGATACGTGCTTTGTGTAATGTATGTATGTATATAAACGGCCCAAACGCACAACACTCACCCGATCGCACAAGCCCATTCGGGCCACACCTTTGCATCCGAGACCAAAGGGCAGCCCAAGCTTGGGTTCAGCCCATTTCACTTGTGTCGCATAACACATGAGGGGAATGCAGACTCCTCATTCGTTTGCTAAACACAACACACATACAAACCCTAGCTTTCTCTCATCCTCTCTCTCAAACTCAACGGTAAACACTCCCTCACCATCGAAGATCATAGTGCTCGGATCATTCTTTTATTCGGATCATTCTCGTTTACCCCTCTTAACCGGTTAGTGTCTTGTTATTAGTTGATGTTATGTTATGTGATTATACATGTCTCATGTGATGAATTGTAAACTTTAATATTGGTGTCCTTAAAATCGGTTCACATGTGTAAGATGAAATCGAGATGGGTATTAGTAACCGGATGTGTATGATGATATTAATCGACTATCATGTCTTGTTTTCGGATTAGGTTGCATGATGAACGATGATGTTTATAATCTGTTGTATATTCATGTAATCGGAATCAAGTGATATGAAGTGATAAGTGATTGTTATGCTTGAAACATGATTAGGGTTGCATATTAGATATTGAAATCACTTATTCGAATGATTCAATGATTGCTGTTCTTGAGTTGATTACAATTAGGTTGGTATAAATATGCATGATTGCTAAATTGAATGTTGTTTGATCCGTTTTGAAACTGCCAAAGTTGTTGCTGATGTTTCGAAGATAATTGGCTGCAAATTAGGAAGTTGTTACTCACCTAGTCTCGACACGGGTGCGAGTCGAGAACTCACAGTCTCGACTCGAGACCACTTCTTACCAGCACTCAAACAACAGGACTCGAGACCTTGGTTGAGAGTCTGGTTGTGACTCGAGACCATCCAGTCTCGAGTGATAAATGTATGACCCGAGACCATTAGTTGCGACTCGAGAACATCAAGACTTCGACCCGAGACCGCACTGTCTCGACTCGAGACCACATGATCACATATTCTGTTTGAACTTGCACAGTTACAGGTTTAAGTATTCGGGCCGAATACATGGACTTTATATGTTATTGTTGAACGCGTATGTTGTGTACTGTTGATTGGACTGCTATGAATAATACTTGTATGCAACTTGCTAGTATACGTGTAGAAAATATACGTGCATTACTTGGTTTGAATCTGACTTGTGTGGTAACCATACTAGGACGTGGTTGACCACGATTAGCTCAAGTAACCTTTCTGTGTATCTGCCGAGCAAACCAAGGTGAGTTCACACTAGCCAAGGCATGGGATTCCCAGGGGTTGGGAATGGGATTGAATAACTACTCGTACAACCATTACTATTAAACTACTTAATACTGTCCTCGGATTGAAGGGCACGTACGTAAAACCTACGTACAGTTATACTTAATATTGTCCTCGGATTGAAGGGCACGTACGTAAAGCCTACGTACATGATCATAAGACCATCACCTCTATCAAAGGAAGTCCCTCATTTATCGACTTAATCGCCGAGGCCTATGGCGAGCGGGTCATCAGTTAATAGCGCTATTAGGTTTAACAAACCTCACACCGTGCCAGTCGGACGGGCGTGTACTAATGGACTATGGGCAAAGGGTCAATGCTGATAGACATTGACTTAGGGCACCTCTTACATTTTCGTAGCAGTCAATACGCGTGGTCTAGTAACACATGGGAAGCCCCCACAAATCATCGCACACATGCCTGGATTGGCCGCGATACGGATTTATACGATACATACAAAACGAACATACGATTTATGAAATGAACACTTTAACCAAACAACCAACTGTGAACTCGCTCAACTTTGTTGTTGATTCGTTGCTACATGCCTTGCAGGTCATTAGGTACTCATGGAGCTTGCACAGGGAGGAACAGTCGTTGTGGGATATGGCAGTGTGTGCCATGCTTTAAACATTACTTTATTTCATACTTGTTACTTGCTATGGGTTTTACAATTATGCTTCCGCTTAACACTTAATTATGCTTTGGTTTTGAACACCTTTCATATTGTTTGGTTGAATTATGTTTACTTACATGCTTGTTTAATATGATTGGTGGCTTGATCCTGGTCAGTCACGCCTCCAAGCGGTAATACTCCGCGTGTGGATTTTTGGGGGTGTGACATCATTTAATTTCAAAAATATTTTTCTTTTTTCAATTTCATCATCAGTTTTCTCATCACAATCTTCAACTTTGACTTTGTCAAAGTTTTTGACATTGTCACTTATTGGAACAAAATTGATCGGTTTTGGACATGGATAATCTGGTGTTAATGACGAAGTCTCAAAACCTTTCAATTTCTCTTCAAGCTCTTTGATTTTAATCCGAGCTTTTTCAGCTTCTTTTTCAAGTCGAATAATTGTCAGAAGATGAGAATTTATTACCTTTTGTTTTTCAATGTTATTCTTGCTAAAAACAGATCTCCTATCTTCAAGAATCTTTATTTGACTGAAAATATTTTTCAATTTTTAATTTTTCATTTTCAAAACTTTTTACTTTCTTTTCAAAATCTTTGTTTTCTAATATCAAACTGTTCAAATCACTTAACAGTTTGACATTTTCAGATTTCAATATCTCAAAATGTTTCTGCAGTTCAAGAATCTGTTTATCATCAGCTTTCTTCTCATCCTTGAAAGCTGAAATTTCTTTAACCTGTTCCTTCAAATTTTTGATTTCCAATGTCAAACTTTCCACGTCCTTCAAAAGTTTGTCATTGTCAGCTTCAAATTTATCACATTTAGAACATACTGATTCAGAATTTGAAGATCCAAGCTTTTCAGATTCTTCATTCTTTGAAACTTTCTCTGTCTCTGTCCAGAATCTGCCTGCACGAAAAATTTTAACGAAATCAAGAGGATTCGCATTCTCATCGATATAAAAACCTCTCTTAATGTCGTATTTCATGACACTTTTTGCTGCAAAACATACACAAAATCTTCTGTTTATTTCAACAATTACATCCAAATCCAATTTTTGTAAATTCTTTTCCATTTCATTTATCACTTCCTTCTTTTAAACATTCCTTTCGAAACTCTGCATTAACCTCATTGATGAACTGTCTTGGATGAAGTTCTGGAAAAATAGGTTTATTTTTTAGTTCAATCAAGAATTCATCCCATTTAGCAGGTAATTCATCTGCCAATTTTGATATTTGTTCATCTTTTGCACTCTTATACCCTTTTTCCACAAATTTTCTATTAAACTTTCAAATCGATCTCCCAACTGATTTAATGTTTCATTCTTTTGACACAAAAAATGTTCAAATCGTTTAACCCATATATCCACACTTTCACTTCTATAACTACTTTCCAGACACCCCATATACCAATCATTTAACCTTTCAAGATCATGATTTTCCATCTCATCAAACTTTTTCATCATATTTCAAACCAATCCACAATCAGTCACCTTCAAATGAAAACAACAACTAGACAACTTCAAACGAAATCCCAATTCAAGCGGGATAACAATCTGAAGCGGAATCAACCCCTTGAAGCGAAATATCCTGATGCAAAAATACTGATTTCGCTTGAAATAGTATGCACTCAAGCGAAATATCAACTTGAAGCGAAATCAGGTGTAATTTCAAGCAAACCTCAATTTCAAGCGAAATGAGATCAAAAATTCAAGCGAAACCTCGTTTTCAAGCGAAATCAAACTGCTAATTTCGCTTGAAATGTGCTGACATCAACAATTCGATCTGATTTTTGAAAAATTAATCAAGTTTTAAGCCGATTTTAGGTCTGATTCTTTCAAGGATTTGTTAATTCAATGTTTCGCACACTATATGTGAAAATCAGTCCATTTTAAACGTAAAAACTTGTTCAATTGTGAAAAGAAGGTGTAGAAATCAGAATTTTCCAGCGAAAACGAGCTAAACAGTAAGAACTCTTCCTCCTGGGCTCTAATACCACATGTAGGATCGTGAAACGACCTAACGAGTCGATCAGAAGAGTGTTCAGACAGAATCAGAGGCGGAATTCATTGATTTTGTCTTTGTTTAGCTTGTATAACACTAGAATCACTATTAATTATCTCGTTTATTGATCTAGAATCAGTTTACAGCACGTTGACACTTCGGCAGCACTTCGGCTCACCGGAACCAGAACTATCCCAACTGATATCGCTTGAGGGACTATATATAGGGCTAGGGTTTCACTTGAAGGTGACAAATGTCAGTTCAAGCGAAATCACTTATGTTGATTTCGCTTGAAATGGTATTTGTTACTTTCAAGCGAAATAACATGTTTCAAGAGAAATCAGCTTAAAACAATATTCAAAACCCTAAGTTTTTCATACTACAAGCCTTGATCTATCAGTTCTAATCTAAGACTCGAACGAAGATGAAGTCGACAGACAACTGCACTAACAGTTAGTGATACCAAAAAATACTCAATTTCGAACAAAACTCCGTTTTAAACGAAACAGTAAAGTATTGTTTTTGTCTCTGAGGTTTGCTCCAGAACTCAGGTCCCCTCCATCATTAACAGTATTCGTCCCTACGTGTCAAGTCTTAAAATGTTTCGTCCATGGTCCTAATGTCCGTTAACTTTTTACATTAATTAACCCCCCCCCCCCACTGCGCCCCTCACATCAGGAGTAGTTTCATCATTTCAACTAAAACAGGGAGTGAACTGCATTTTTTCGTCCTTGAGGTTTGCTCCAAATATTAGGTTCCATCCACCTTTAACAAGTATTAAGTTGTTTCGCCCATGGTCTCACGTGAGGGGTAATTTCGTCATTTCATCTAGATCATGGAGGAAACTGCAGTCTTCAGCCCCAAGGTTTGTTGTGAGCATCAGGTTCCGTGCACCTTTAACTCTCTTCGTCCTTAATGTCCATTAACTTATGTGTAAATTACCCCTCACAATTTCAGCTACATTAGGGACGAAATTTGCATTTTAAAAAAACTCAAACGTGTTTTAGCGTTGGGGGTTTCGAACTTGGGTTCTTTTATGCAAAGAAAGTCTCCTAACCACGGTTGTTGTCGTTGTTGCTGTTGCAACTCGATTATTCGGTTTGCTGTTTTAACCCTTGGTAAGATTTCAATTCTGAATCGGTTATTTAGCTTCCTATTTTAACCCTCTCGTCTCGTAATCAACGTCTATCACTTTTCTATCTTTATTCCTTGATTTCTCAAGTAGTACAAGTTTTTTGTTATGACTTGATAATTTGACATTCAACTTTAACCTTAATCTCGTCTCGTAACCGACGTCCATCACTTCCCTATCTTTATTCATCAATTTATCAAGTGGTTCAAGTTTTTAGTTATGACTCGATTATTTAACTTTCTACATTAACCCTAGTCGCGTCTCGTAATCAACGTCTATCACTTCTCTATCTTTATTTCTGGATTTCTCAAACGTTACAAGTTTTAGTCATGACTCGGTTATTCCCATAAAAAAATAATAGAGTAAATTACGTTTTTGGCCCCTGTGGTTATGTCAGTTTTACTATATTAGCCCAAAATAAGAATTTTTAACGTATCTGCCCCCATGTTCCCTATATCTAACCATTTTGGCCCCTAATTCTAACCAAACCCCAACTCTGGTTAACTTTTTGGTCACATGGGTTGCACATGATGGGTAAAATTGTAATTTCCCCTCCCCTTTTATACTTTATAAATAAAACCCAAATCTTGAACAAATCATCATCATCTGCATCTCTTTCTTGAACAAATCATCATCATCTGCATCTCTTTTATTACTTTACAAAAAGCAACCTAAACTGATGATGAATAACTCCAAAACATACACAGTAGAAAGAAATTTCTAGAGAGAGAAACACACACACATACAAACATATACATATAAACATCGATATATAGATATAGAGCTCCATTTCAAACTTCAATGGCGGATACTGAGCTCCATTTGAGTTAACATCAGCGGCGAGAAGCCGATTTTAACGAGTTTGAGTGCGACGGTGTCGGAAAAAGAACCATCTTTGTCTGCTCTGAAATTAGGGTTTTGAGTGAACCACCATTCATCCCCCTCCATTGCAGTAGATCCGTAAAGAAATGACGGTCAGAACTCGATTAGTCATCCCCCCTCCATTGTAGCAGATCTGAATGTGTTATATCAAAGATTTGGGATGTGATGTCAAGGTTTTGGTGGAGATTTGGGCGGAGATCTAGATCTAGTGATGGAGGGATTTTTTGTTCTTGGAGTGTTAATTATAATTGTAAGTTGTTTAATTTCTTCGATTGTTGCTGAGTTAATGACTTGTATTGCTTTTTAATGGCGTTTCTTGATCAGTCTAGTGATTGTGGTCCATATTAGATGTTTAGTTATTTTAATTGTTTCTGAATCGATGGCTATTAATTGCATTTTGATGATATTTCTTGATTTCTTGATCGGACTATTGATAATGTTCCAGATTAGTTGGTTGATTACTTCAATTGATGACTTTGAATAGCTTTTGATTGCATTTCTTGAATTCTTGATGAGGCTAGTGATTATGGTCTAGATTTGTCGTTTAAATACTTCAAAAGTTGCTGAATCGGTAGCTTTCAATTGCAGTTCTGGGTTTGAAGATCTGAAAGTGGGTTTGAAGATGAAAGTGGGTTTGAAGATCTGGGTTTGAAGTTCTGGGTTTGAAAGTGGTTTGAAGATCTAATGTGCAGATGATAATTATTGTTTCTTTTATTTTTTATAAAGTCAGTAAAAGTAAAGGGGATGGGAAATTACAATTTTACCTATCATGTGCAACCCATGTGACCAAGAAATTAACCAAAGTTGGGGTTTGGTTAGAATTAAGGGCCAAAATGGTTAGATATAGGGACCATGGGGGCAGATACGTTAAAAATTCTTATTTTGGGCTAATATGGTAAAACTGACATAACCACAAGGGCCAAAAACGTAATTTAGTAAAGAATGTTATTATCACCATCGTACTACATTTCAAAACCCATTATACATCCAATTTTCATAAACCATGGAGATGTTACTTACAATGTCGCATCATTACTACACTATATAATAAACCCATTAATTCTTTTAGGGTACAAACTTGGCCCATGGCCCCATGATCACACCACCTTCTCACTCAATCACCCAACATCATATGCTTCCATCTTCCCATTACATTCTCTCTTCTCTCCATAATCACAAACAATTAGGCGATTTTGATCCATTTCATTCTAGTTCCACATCCATATTCCCCATACACAAACTTCAAGAAAACCAATTCATTCTGTTGGGATTGAACCCTATCAGAGGAACAGATAATGTAAAGCCAAAACTGGATCAAAGTAGTGGATCCAGAATAAGCAGACGTTTACAGTTGGTTCATGCAAATCTCTCCCCTTGAAAGTAGTTTCATATCTACTGACCTCCTATCTGCTGATCATACTAAGTGCTGACCTACAACTGCTGCTTTATATCTACTGGCCAAAGTCAAAGACTGATGGAAGACCAAAGCTCTGTTGACTCTATCTACTGCCTTGGGTCAAGTACTGCTGATCCGGACAAGCACTGCTGGGTTCACAGCAGTGGAAGGATGCAGCAGCAGTTTAAGTGTCTTTTATGTAATGTAATGTAATAACAGTAGTTTGATACATCAGTGTTTATAGATCAGTAGTTAGTGTTTGTTAGGAGGTTAGATGTCACTTTCATGGTGACGTCAGCTAAGATGCTCAGTGGTTTGCAAGTGCCTATAAATAGTTCAGTACTTTGTACTGTTCTATTAGCTCTTTTAATCAATCGTCTTCTTTGCACGAACAAACTACTGAGCTCTGGCTGAGGGGGAGTTTGCATTCTTACATCAATCATTGTAATCGTTGTTGAAACAAATTCAATCATTCGGTTCTTTGTGAAAAGATGTTTGATAAAAGTATTACTCTCGTTTGATTGTATGCAAAGTTTGCTTTCATCTTATTTCCGCTGCACAACTCTTTCATTTCCATCTTAATTACAAACGTAAAATACAATCAAAAAGAAACTCAGATCCAACAATTGGTATCAGAGCTTGGACAGTCAAATTTGATTTAACAATCATTTTGACGTAAATAGTTCAGCTCATAATAGTTGATACTGATCGTTTGTTCGTTCGTTGAAAAACAGAGCAAGGATAAATCACCATTAAAGTTGATTTCTCAGTGTCTGTAAAACAACAAGAATGACGTCACAATCTCAGGATGATAAAAACAACATCGGCTCACTTTTTAAACCACCTATGCTTAAAAGAAATGAGTACAACATCTGGCAGAGGAGGATGGGTCACATCCTCGCTCAACAAAGCACAGGTTGTTGGAGGTCTGTCACCTTTGGTCCTCATGTTCCTTCAGTGCCTAGCGCTGAAGATGCTAAAAAGTTCGTTCCAAAACCAGTTGAAAATTACACCGAAACTGATTTTCGAAAGATCGAACTAGATGCTAAAGCATTTAGCATCATAGCATCAGCGCTGCCCAATGAAATATATGCTGGACTGTTACACTGTAACAGTGCCAAAGAATTGTGGGACGCACTTAAGGAACAGTTTGGAGGTACTGAAGAAGTCATAGAAAACAATAGGGAAATCCTGAACCAACAGTACGAAACGTTCTGTCATGTTAAAGGTGAATCACTGACTCAACAATTTGAGCGGTTTAGTTGTCTCATCAGTGAACTGAGGCTTGTTAATACCACTTTTACAAACTCAACTCAAAACAGCAGGTTCCTCAGGTCACTGCCCGAAAAATGGGACACTATAGCCTTTGTCACCAGAAATTCACCTGAGTTCAAGGATCTGACCTTGACCCAACTCCATGGTCGACTCCTGACCTACGAAAGGGAGTTGAACCAGAAAAGGAAGTTACAAGAGTCAGGAAAAGCCGTTGATGATTATACATTCGGTAACACTGCTCTTTTGGGTCAAGAAGAATCTGGGAGCAGTGGTAAGGACCAGGGTTATGACCATTTCATTGACATAACTGCTGGAACTAACTTTAACAACCCTGATCCTCACTCTGCAAGTTATGCATTCACTGCAAACGAAAACCAGATGTCAGATAATTTAAGCTTTGAACTAAATGATTTGCAACATTTTGACCCCACTGATTTAGAGGAAATGGACATCCTGCACCAACTGGCTTTGCTAAGTGTTAGAACTAGCAAGTTCTACAAAAGAACAGGGAGAAAATTCCCAGGTTTGCATGGGAATCTAAGGGTTGGGTTGGATAAATCGAAAATCAAGTGCTACAAGTGTAATAGGTTGGGACATTTTGCTAGGGAATGTAGGAGTCAAAATACTGGTCCCATAATTACTCATCCTAGCTCAAATCCTAGACCTCAAAACCAAAACACTGTGCATTACGCCCAATATGCCCCAGCAGCACAAGTGAACACTGCTCACTATGCTGCTGCCCCTGTGCCAGTACATTATGTCCAAACTACTGTTCCACAAATCCAATATGTTCAAACCCCTGTTCCACAGGTACAAGTGCAACCTGTTGCACCTCAAACCACTGCTCCAGCAGCAACACAACCAGATCAACAAAGCTTTTTCACTCAAGGGTTTGTTGACTGGAGCAGTATGCCTGATGATCTTTGTGATGAAAATTTTGCACTCTATGCTTCTAATGATTCTTCACATGATGAGTTTTGTTTGATGGCACTAGAGTCAATACAGGAGGGGGTTGAAGCAGAGGAGGAACAGCAGTACTCTGAAACAGTGGAAGAGGTGATTGAAGCAGTGATTACTGCTGTGGCTGATGAAGTACTGTTGGAAGAAAGTTCAGGTACTCTGATTGAACCAATGATAGATCCATGGTCCATAGAGGACAAAGAAGAAGAGAAAGAAGAAAAGGCTGGTGAAAAGAAGGTAAGAGCTGATGATGATAAAGATCATCAATGTGATTGTGCAATGATGGCAGCTGCCAAGGTATCTCCTCAAGTTCTTGAAAAACTGTGTTCAGACAATTGCATAATTGCTTTTGCTAACATCAAAGAGGTGAATGAAAACCTTCGGGATAAAATCTTAACTGATGAGGTCAAATTTGAAAGCTCTTTAAAAGAACTTAAAAACAAATTGACTGAAAAAGAAAAAGAAATCAGCTGTTTAAAAGAAGAGCAAAGTATAACCAAAACCCAACTTCAAACTATGGTAGAAAAATACCAAGTTTGCAAAAAGGAGTTGGAGTCTGCCCAGATTACTTGTGAAAGATGGGTGGAATCCTGCAAAGGATATGAGGTTATGCTTGAAAAACAGAGAAAAAGCAATGTGAAGTTTGGGGTTGGGTATAGAAAATATGATGATGAAAACACTGCTTTTGAAAACTCTGTTCAAACCACTGATGAAGCTACTGTGCTTATCCCCACAAACAAGAATGGCCAAGAAGTGAAAATCACTGACAAACTTGGCAACAAAATCACACTTAACAGACCAATGGGCTCCTCCACTTTCAAGGAGCCTGAAGATCATCAGTTTAAACCAAAATGGTCTGATGAGTGTGATATTCTTGAAAATTTCAAGCCAATGGACTTTACATCAATTGATGGTGCTAAAGCTCCAAAAGCTAAAGTCATACCTCTCAAAGATATCCCAGCAGTGGTTAAAACCTCTGCTGCAAAGGAATCTGAAAAGAGAAAGAAGAAAGAAAAAATTGATAACTTGTTTTGTGAATTCTGTGAGAAAAGGAATCATCTAACAAAAGACTGTTTCCACTTAAAAGCTTATGATCTAAACAAAACAAGTGTCATTGTTTCAGCAGAAAGCTGCATTGTTTGTGGGAAAACAAACCACAAAACTCAAGCATGTGTGTACCTCAAAAACTTTGATGTGAAAAAGAATGAGTACATGGCTAAAACATCCTTGAGTCCACCATCATCCTCATCATCTGTCAAATTCACCAAGAAACAACCACTGTTTGTGCCAGTACAAACAGCTGTCACAAAACAGCTGAACCAAACATCTGTCAAAAGAGATGTTCAGGTTACTGATGCACCCCCTGCCAATCAGTTCAAAAAGGGCAGAGAAAAACAGTCTTATCAAAGGATTCCACACGTTTATGAGGCCTACAAAAGGCCCTCTAAACCCAAAGTGAACAGGCATCCTTTTGGTTACCAGCAGATGATAGGTCAGGACCCACAACAGTGGTTAGAGAAACACTGTCCTAAAACAGTTCAAACCCCTGACCTAACCACTGTCCAACATCTTGCATCCATTCCAGACACTGTTGAGACCCCATCCAAAGCCTTGTTGGCTTTGGAGACCTTAATGAACTAATCTCTTTACTTCATGTGCAGGGAGCTTCTGCATGCTTTGATAGTCTTTGGTATGTAGATAGTGGAGGCTCCAGGCACATGACAGGATGTAAAGCCCTCCTCAAAGACTTTAAAATCCATGGTGGGGGTGATATATCCTTTGGGAATAATAGTAAAGGGAAGGTTCTGGGGTCTGGTACAGTGCAATCTGGAAATGTAAAGTTTGAAAATGTCAATCTAATAGACAATCTAAAATTCAACCTTCTGAGTGTGTCCCAAATGAGTGACAAGGGATTTGGGTCATTCTTCACAAAAGACTGTTGTAGGATTGTTGGACCAGAAATGGTCAAAAAGATTGAAGCAATAATTAAATCTGGTCATACTAAACTTGTTGCTCAAAGAAGTGGCAATGTTTATGTTGTTGACATGTCAAAAGAGTGTCCCAGAGCTGATGCCTGTCTGTTCTCAGCTGCCTCTAACAAAGAGACAGAACTTTGGCACAGAAGGCTGGGACACACAAATCTTAAGACAATCACAGAAATTTCAAAAAATGGTTTGGTGAGAGGCCTACCACAAAAATTGTTTTCATGTCCTGAACATTGCATTTCCTGTTTAAAAGGAAAACAGCATAAAAGTTCTTATAAGTCCATTGAAGAGTCCAAAACAACCCAGTGTCTGCAAATGCTACACATGGATTTGTTTGGCCCAGTTCAAGTCATGAGCCTTAAAAAGAAAAGATATTGTTTGGTTATTGTTGATGACTTTTCTAGGTTCACATGGACTTTCTTCTTGCACTCAAAAGATGAAACTGCAGGCATTTTGCAAGACTTTGTAATACAGGTTGAAAAGCAATTTGACCTTCCAGTAAAAAGCTTCAGGAGTGACAATGGCACAGAATTCAAAAATAGGGAGTTGGATGCCTTCTGTGTGAAGAAAGGGATTGTAAGGCAGTACAGCATCCCAAGAACACCAGAGCAGAATGGGGTAGTGGAAAGGAAGAACAGAACTCTGATTGAGGCTGCCAGAACCATGCTTGCAGATTCAGGTTTGCCTTTAACTTTCTGGGCAGAGGCAGTAAACACTGCTTGCTATGTTCAGAACAGAGTTTTAATAAACCCCAGGCACAAAAAGACTGCCTATGAAATTCTGTATAAAATTAAACCACTGATCTCATATTTCAAAGTGTTTGGCTGCCCATGCTTTATTTTGAATTTAAACGATTCCATTTCAAAATTTGCAGCTAAAATTGATTGTGGTTATCATCTGGGATACTCAACCACTGCCAAGGCCTACAAAGTGTTTAATACACGGACCAAGGCAGTGGAGGAGACTTTGAATGTTAAGTTCAATGAACTTTCATCAATGAAAATCCCAGCAAATCCTGCAGATCTGTTTGATCTTGAAAAATTCACTTTTGAAAATACTGCTGTCAAGACTAACAGTGCAGGTCCATCAGAGGATACAACACCAGACTATGGGTATGAAATCATCATCCCTCAAAGGTCTGCCACAAAGGGAAAAGCATCAGCTGTTCAAAACAGTTGTCAAAGCTCTACCACTGCTACCTCAACAATTGTTGACCAAAGTAGCCCATCAACCACTGCTTCCACATCCTCAAACACTGCTGACAAAAGTCCTCAAACAGTGGATAAAAGCCAGCAGTTGTCCACCTCATTACCTCCTATTCCACCACCTTTTGAAACCACTGCTGGATCATCAAAGTCCCCAGCAGTGGTTAGCTCAGATGATACACATTTGCAGCCTTCACCAACCAATGCCATCATACCATACCAAGGAGACTTAATCTTCTTGCGATCTCATCCACCTGATCAAATCATTGGCAACATAAATGAAGGGGTGCTCACACGAAGCCAAACCCAAAACATTTGTCTTTTTGCTGGTTTTCTATCACTCCATCAGCCAGTCAAGTACCAAGAGGCACTGAAAGACAACAGCTGGGTAGAAGCTATGCAAGAGGAGCTCCAACAGTTTAAAAGACAACAAGTATGGGAGCTTGTACCACTGCCAGAAGAGGTTAGTCCCATTGGCACAAAGTGGGTCTTCAAGAACAAAACTGATGAAAGGGGTATTGTTGTCAAGAATAAAGCCAGGCTTGTGGTTCAAGGTTACAGACAGGAAGAGGGGATTGATTATGATGAAACATTTGCCCCTGTTGCAAGATTAGAAGCAATAAGACTGTTCCTGGCCTTTGCTGTCAACCACAATATGAAGGTGTTTCAAATGGATATCAAAAGTGCTTTCCTCTATGGTACAATTCAAGAAGAGGTGTATGTTTGTCAACCTCCAGGTTTTGAGGATCCATTTTATCCAGATCATGTCTACAGGCTAAACAAAGCCTTGTATGGCTTGAAACAAGCACCAAGAGCCTGGTATGAAACTCTTTCCAACTTCCTACTCTCAAATGGTTTCAAAAGAGGTACCATTGATAAAACACTGTTTTTAAAATGGAGAGGGAAGGATTTAATGATTGTCCAGATTTATGTGGATGACATTATTTTTGGAAGCACATGTAACTCAATGTGTGAAGAGTTTAGAGAACTCATGACAGCTGAGTTTGAAATGAGTGCAATGGGTGAGCTGCAATGCTTTCTTGGTCTCCAAGTACAGCAATTGCAAAATGGAACTTTCATTCATCAAAGCAAATATGCTAAAGAACTTTTAACCAAATTTGATATGAATGATTGTAAACCATGCAGCACACCCATGGCAACAAATAAGCTGGTCATGTCTGATGAAAAAGATGAGCTGATTGACCAAACACTTTATAGAAGCATGATTGGGTCTTTATTGTACCTAACTGCATCTAGACCAGATATCATGTTTGCAACATGTGTCTGTGCAAGAAGTCAATCAACTCCCAGAAAATCAAATCTCATTGCTGTAAAAAGGATCTTCAGATACATAAAAGGTGCTCCCACACTTGGTATCTGGTATCCAGCTAATGGGAACATCAAGCTTTCAGGTTTCTCAGACAGTGACTTTGCTGGATGTCACACCACAAGGAAGTCCACATCAGGAGGGTGCCAGTTTCTAGGTGACTGCTTAGTTTCTTGGCAAAGCAAAAAGCAAGCAGCTGTTTCGACATCCACTGCTGAAGCTGAATACATTGCTGCTGCAAGCTGTACAGCCCAACTCCTGTGGCTTCAAAATCAGTTGCTGGATTTTGGTATCACTGCCTTAAAGACACCACTCATGTTGGACAGTCAGGCAGCAGAAAATATCATCAAAAATCCAGTTTCCCACTCAACCACCAAACATATCGACATCAGACATCACTTTGTGAGGGACTGCTATGAAAAAGGTTTGATTTCTCTGCATCATGTCCCAACTAAAGACCAGCTGGCTGATGTGCTCACAAAAGCACTTGATACAGCCACTTTTGAAAGTCTGGTCTCTAGGATTGGGATGCTGAACATGGAATAACAAGCAACATCTTGTTTTTCTATGAATAAAAGCAACAAAATGTTTTCAGAAAATCAAAAATCCATCCTTAAAAATAGTTAAAAATGAAATTTTCTTTTCATTAAGTCCTTAAAAGTCTGCCACTAACCACTGATTGTTCAAAAGTCTGCTATACTTCAAAAGTCTGTCCACTGCTGAAAGTCAACCCCTGCTCTCTCATTATTTTGATAAACTCTGTTGTTCAAAAGCAGTGTCTTATCCACTGATATGCTATCCACTGATAGTAAAAATCATCCACTGCTTTCATACCACTGCCTTCATCAGTCACTTTCAACAAAAGTACTGTCCTTCACTTTCAACAGGGGTTGTCACGTGGACAGTACATATTGGTCAGACCTTTTGTAACGGCTGCCACCTCAGCATTCACTTTCTTCCCTATATAATCCCCCACTCACCACCAACACAGGGTTTTACTGTCGAATTGAATTCTTAAAAATTCTCTTCTCAAAGCAGTTTTTCTTCACATTTCTTCACAAATTTCTTCGATCATTCATCCTCAAAATGACAAAATCAAAGAAATCTTCAAAACCCTCATCCAAATCTTCATCGCAAACAGCCTCTCAAAAGGCAATCTCCACTGAAATTCCACACAAACCATCTCACAATCTCCTGGGTATTCTCACAAAACCAGGAACCACAAAAGATTTCGATTCCATCATTGATCTCATGGCAAAATCAAAGTACAAAACTTTGATTACTGCCGATGCACCAATCTATTTGGCGACCCAAAGGGAGTTCTGGAAAAATGCAACCCTTGAAAAACAAGGTGACACTGCAACCACCATAAACTCTTTTATAAAGGGTAAAGCTGTCCAAATCACGCCACAATCCATTTCAGAGGTCTTTCAACTCGGTGATCAGGAAGGTAAAATTTCTTTCACTAAAAACGAGTTAAAAATTGACTTCATTGAGCGAGGGTATGAAGCCACAATGATGAAGAAAATAACCTTAGAAAAAGGTTATTTTCCTTCTGCAACCAGATTTTTATTTCATACCCTCCTACTATGTGTGTCAAATAAAACCACTTCTTTTAATGAAATCCCTTTAAAGATTCAAAATCTGGGATATGCTATTCTTCAAGGAGAAAATTTTAACTATTCTCGGGAAATTTTTAAAGATTTGGTTAATAATGTTGAATCAAAATCATTCTTACTGTTTCCAAGGTTTTTAAGTTACTATTTTTCAAAGAAATTCAGTAAGGATGATTTAACTATAATAAATCAGGGTGCTCCTACTCAAATAAACAGTTTATCTACTGAAACTTTTTCAAGGATGTTAGCACCCTGCAAAACACAAGCAGAGGTGCCTGAGCAGATTTTAGTAGTTACAACTGCTCCTCAGGTATCTGCTGCTGAGCCCACTGCTCAAGGTGATCAGAGCAGCAGCACAACTGCTTTGAAACCCACACCTACAATCACCAACAAGCCAACAAAAAGAAAAACACAAAAACCCCCCAAAACCCTCAAAAAGGCATCTCTGGAGGATGAGATACCAGAGCTTCTGCCAGTGACAACACAAAAGTCACAAGAAACCACTGCTGCTTCTTCCTCACAGCAGTTGGTACAAATATCTCCACCCATAACAAAAACTCCTCCTGTTTCTTCACAAAAAGAACAGGTTGTACAAATAGGGTCTCCACATCATGATGCTCTGGAAACACTCGTTTCTATCATCCACAGTCCAATGCCCGGGACACATCCTACTTCTACACCAACCATCACATCCACATTTCCCTCACCAATAAAACCACTGTTGGATGCAATTGATTTGAACCAGGCATTATCCAGTCCTTCTCAATCACCTATTAATGAGAATATACCTCAACAACTGACTGGGTCTGATGTATCAATCTTTGCTAACCCACCAACACAACCTGAGGAGGTTACACCCCTTGAGTTACAAGTAACTCTTGGTGGTAATCCAAGTGAAGCAGCCACTACAACTGTTACACCCACTGGGTTACATTTGGACAGTGGTTACATTCATAAGACTTCCTTGGAGGCAATTCCTTTTATAGCACCTCTGTCAACCACCAGTGGATTTATTTATCCTACTGGCAACATCAAAAGGTTGTCAAGTGTTGAAGGAAGAAGACCCCAGTACCAAGAAAAAGGGGCATCAGTGGTTAATGTTTGGAGTATATTCCCTACATCTACCACTGATAAAACCACTGCTAGTGGGAAATCAGATGATCCCATTAACTTGGGTGATGGTTTAAAGTACCAGAAATTGACGGATCGTATTGCAAAGCTTGATAACTCTGTTGCAGAACTCAAAGATATGCTACAACAGGTGTTACAAGTTCAGAAGGTACAAACAACTGCTGTTCCACCTCAAGCACATGCTCCACAAAGGACACCTGCTACAAATGAGCTCTGGAATCTATTTCAATCTTTTCTCCAACAACAAGCACAATTAGCAGATCAGCAACATGAAAAACATGTCCAACAGCTGAGAAATGCAATGGAGTCAAGATTCAAGAACACTCAGGCTGACTTAAAGGCTCTCAAAACTCAGATCTTGCACACCACTGGCACTGCTCCTCCAAACATACGTTTCATTTATGACCTCCCAGAAGATAATGCCAAAAAGGGGGAGAAAATTAAGGAGTGGAAAAGGAAGGGTATAGAAGATGGTCTTTATCTTGAACCAGAGAATTCAAACATGACCAAAAAGATTCCTTTGCCAGATGGTAGCAAGAAGATTGATGTAACAACAAATGCACTAGCAGAAGCAATTGCAAGTGTAAAAAAAGATAGAGAGGCCAAAAGGAAAGCCAGGGTGGACAGAATGGATCATCCAGATCAGGGTACTTCTGGGTCAAGGGATCATGAAAATCCTGTTGAGGAAAAGAAGAAGCCTACTAGAAAAGTAAGGCAACCCAAATCCATTCCAACCAGACGTTCAAAGTCTGCTCAAAAACCACCGTACAAAACAGCTGATGCAGCAGGAGTTACAAAAACCACTGCTTGCCAAACAGTTGTTCCATCAACACACACCACTTCAACACACACAACATCTACTGCTCTACCATCACCACCACCAAAAACAACACCTGCTGACACACAGCAGAAGACAGCAGATGTTATAACATCTGTTGTTATGACAGCAGTGGTTGAAACACCAGTTGTTTCAACAACTGTTAGTCATTCACAATCCACTGCCACTACATCTACAACCACTGTTCCATTCAAAACATCATCAGTCTCTCCTAAACCAAAAAGGAGAAGGCTAATTTTAAAAGATGATGACACACCTCCATCACCAACATCTTCAAAATCTTTAGCTCTTGTCACAATACCAAAACCTGTTCCTCTCTCTTCAGTTCCAATGTACAAGCCCTTACCTCCTGCAGGTGTTCAATTTCCTCTTGAACTAGCAGCTGTTAGAGATGAAATAAAATCCTTCTACTATGAGGATGACCCTGCCAAAAGGAGGTTGCCATCAATAAAAGGATATCCTTGGCCTAAAAATGTTGATGAATACTTGGAAATCAAAGCCAAGCAAGCAGAGGATATTTCAAAAAGAAACACACAAGGGAAGTCTGACAAAGAAATTTCAAGAAATTATCAATATTTGCTCACACAAGTCAGATCCCTAGAGCAATTTGCAAAAAATGTTAGTCAACAAATTTCTGAAAGAGCAGCTGAATCTCTGAAGAAAGACTACATTGAAAGCATCATGGCTCACAAAAGGTACAAAGGAGAGAGATATATGTACAAAGAGTGGACTGTTCCTGAGCTTGAAGATGAAGCTGCAAGAATTCAAGACATGATAAAAAGGAAGGTCACTCACACTCCTCCTAACTGGGCAAAATTTAGAAAGAATGTACCTGACAAACAGGAAGAGCTGAAGAGGATGAAAGAGGAATTGGTAGCAGCTGATTATGGTAACAAAAGACAAGTTGCTAGATGGAAAGAAGATATGGTCAGGGCTACTTACAAAAAGTTGGAACAATTAAGAAAGAAAGATCCCACAGTTCCTCAAAAGCCTGACTATCCTGAAGCAGCGGTTTCAAAAAGACCTTCAAAGCTGCAAATCAGGAGATCCACAGCTCCAGTTGGTGCTACCATCTACAAAAGAAGGCCACACAAACAACTGATTGCTGAAACCATCAAAGAGTTAATGGAAGGTGAAGACCTTGGAAAAGAGGGTATAAAGAAAATGATTATGGAAACTCTTGGTTTGGATCAAACTGCAAGTACTGCTCAGCCAGTCATGAATAGGCCAGCCTCTCCAAATACTTCTGCAAATAAACATCTCCCAAGAAACCCACCAGGCTCAAAAATACAAAAGTGGGAAACTGACAAACAGACCTGCGTATTGACTTTGCTCAGGTCTGGTGGAGGAGTGGAGAAAATATCAAGGGAACAAGCTCTTGGCCTGAGTCTTGAAGATTTGCAGGATCTCCTTGATCTTCCACTCAGCAGGGATGATGAAGATACAGATGGCCTAGACTTTGAATTACAATTCAAAGGTCAGATAAGGGAGCTGTTGATGAGGCAATAAATGTTTCCACAAATAATGAAGAGTTTTGGCATTATCTGTTCCAGGGGGAGATTGTTGGGATTGAACCCTATCAGAGGAACAGATAATGTAAAGCCAAAACTGGATCAAAGCAGTGGATCCAGAATAAGCAGACGTTTACAGTTGGTTCATGCAAATCTCTCCCCTTGAAAGTAGTTTCATATCTGCTGACCTCCTATCTGCTGATCATACTAAGTGCTGACCTACAACTGCTGCTTTATATCTACTGGCCAAAGTCAAAGACTGATGGAAGACCAAAGCTCTGTTGACTCTATCTACTGCCTTGGGTCAAGTACTGCTGATCCGGACAAGCACTGCTGGGTTCACAGCAGTGGAAGGATGCAGCAGCAGTTTAAGTGTCTTTTATGTAATGTAATGTAATAACAGTAGTTTGGTACATCAGTGTTTATAGATCAGTAGTTAGTGTTTGTTAGGAGGTTAGATGTCACTTTCATGGTGACGTCAGCTAAGATGCTCAGTGGTTTGCAAGTGCCTATAAATAGTTCAGTACTTTGTACTGTTCTATTAGCTCTTTTAATCAATCGTCTTCTTTGCACGAACAAACTACTGAGCTCTGGCTGAGGGGGAGTTTGCATTCTTACATCAATCATTGTAATCGTTGTTGAAACAAATTCAATCATTCGGTTCTTTGTGAAAAGATGTTTGATAAAAGTATTACTCTCGTTTGATTGTATGCAAAGTTTGCTTTCATCTTATTTCCGCTGCACAACTCTTTCATTTCCATCTTAATTACAAACGTAAAATACAATCAAAAAGAAACTCAGATCCAACACATTCATTCATTCATATTCCTCCCAAGAAATGACCAAACTCGACTCTCTCCGTCGAGTACTCCTCCCATGCTTCACCACCACCACCACCAAGAACCACCTAATCACCTCCCCACCCCACCAAAACCACCACCCCTCCCCCTCCCACACCCCACCAAGACCCTCCAAAGCCATGGTCATCTGCACCCTCTTCGGACACCGTCACGGCCACGTCTGGTTCGCCGTCCAAGACAACCATCTCAACCCCACCCCCACCATTCTCCTCCAACTCTCCATCCCAACCCACACATTACTCCAACAACTCAACTCCGGTCTAGTCCGGCTAGCCCTCGAGTGCCACACCCCACCGGACTCCGATCTCCGGTCATGTCCTCTCCGGTCAATACCCATGTGGACTTTATACTGCAACGGCCGGAAAGTTGGCTTTGCTGTTGGGAAAAAGGTGACAGAACCGGTTCGGGTTATGTTGAAGTCGGTTCAGTCAAGTACAGTGGGTGCAGGGGTAATTCCGTCATTTGGGTTTGGGGTTGACTCCGTCGTTGACCAGGGTGAGGGTGGTGAGTTGATATATATGAGGGGTTACTATGAGTGGATTGTGGGTGGGCCGGATTCGGAGTCTTTTCATTTGGTTAACCTGGATGGGTGTTTGGGTCAGGGTCAGGGTCAAGATTTGAGTATTTTCTTGATGAGGACACGTGGCCCCTTTTTTTGAGGTGTTTTGGTTAAGAGTAAAATGCAATTTGCGTCCCTGTGGTATGTCCCCAACATCAACTTGAGCCCCTAAAAACAATTTTTTGCATTCTGAGCCCCTGTGGTATTCATTTCATAACACTTTGAGTCCCTGCCGTCAGGTTGACTGTTAGAGGCAAGGGTAAGACCGTCTTTTTGCATATATTAATAACACTTTGCGTCCCTATGGTATGAGTGAAATATCAACCTGAGCCCCTAAATTCTTTTCTTGTTTTTTTGTTAAGAAATCGAATAATTAAATTTATACTATATATAACAAATTATTAAAGCCTAAATTGTATATTAAATGTAAACTTTTTATACATACAATACATAGACAAAACGTCATACCAACTTCGTAGAGTTGACGGAACTTACAGACTCGATAACAAAAGACCGTAACATACAATACAGAGACAAAACGTCATACGACCACAAGCAATTGTGGATTTTTACTGACGGGTGCACTTCGGGAAGCTGATCCAGATATGAATGAATATAACCCCAGTGTATCTAATTACATATCTGCCACTTGGGTTATATTCATTCATATGAATGAATATAACCCCAGTGGTAGATATGTAATTAGCGAGCTTTGGAATTTCAAGGAAAATCGAAGAGCTCCACTAGGGTTATATTCATTCAATCAATCACTTCCTTATGTGCACCGCATCTTCTAGGAGGTTGTCAAGTGTTCTCGCCTTCGTAGTTGGTGTTTTGCGTATCTTTACATCCGCAGCCATTCTGTACAACAAAACACATTCAAACCAAAACACATTCAAACCAAAACACATTCTGTACAACAAAAATCAACAACAAAAATCAAACCAAAAATCCATTCAACCCTAAACCCACAAGAATCTGTACAAACCAAACCTGTACAAACCAAACCAAAACACATTCTGTTGATACCCTAAACCCTAAACACATTCAAACCAAAACACATTATGTACATCCGATCAGTTCTTAATACTCAGTTGATACCCTAAACCCTAAACACATTCAAACCAAAACACATTCTGTACAACAAAACAAAACACATTCAAACCAAAACACATTGCTACCCTAAACCCTAATCCATTCAAACCAACACTCTGTTTTGATGCATTTTGAACAAGAATCAAACCAAAAAATCCATTCAACCCTAAACCCACAAGAATCAAACCAAAAATCCATTCAACCCTAAACCCTAACCCCAAATAACACATTCAAATCATCAAATCAAATCCAAAATACCCAAATAACTGTTATCATCGAATCAAAATGAGGAACACATTCAATCAAAATGAGGAACACATCGAATCAATAACTGTTACCCAAATAACACATTCAAACACATTCAAAATGAGGAACACATTCTAATGAGGAACACATTCGAATGAGGAACACATTCGAATGAGGAACACATTCGAATGAGGAACACATTCGAATCAAACCGAAAATCAATAACACATTCAATCCTCTGTTTTTCACCCAGAATCAAACCCAAAATCTGTTTTTCACCCAAAATCAAACCCAGACCAATATGAGGATGAAGATGAACCTGATCTGTTCGATGAAGATGAAGATGATCTGTTCGATGTTCGATGAAGATGATGAAGATGATCTGTTGATCTCTTCGATGAAGATGATGATCTTATTGGGAGTTGTTGATGATCTTCGAGAGGAGAGCGACTATTGATGATGATTATTGGGAGCTGTTGATGATGATGATTATTGGGAGCTGTTGATGATGATGATAATGAAACTAGTCTGCTTTAAATGTAGATATTAAAGGGTGGGGGGGTATTATGGACATTTCACAACAGGTAAACGGTCAAACTGACGGAAGACTGACGGCAGGGACGCAAAGTGTTATGAAATGAATACCACAGGGGCTCAGAATGCAAAAAATTGTTTTTAGGGGCTCAAGTTGATGTTTGGGACATACCACAGGGATGCAAATTGCATTTTACTCTTTGGTTAATTATAGTTGAAGTTATTACATTTTTGGTAATAGTTTTGGTTAGAGATTATGAAGAATGGGTGAGTGATTTTGTTGTTAATGACTTTTAACATGAATTGATTTTGATATCACATGTGGGGTGAAAGGAATGAAGTTATTTTCGAGTCGAAAAATATAGGTGATAGGTAATATATTAGATGAAATATGTACATTTGGGTTTTTGTGGGTGAAAAATCGGTCCAAGTTAGACTCATTTGATTGGAAGCAATGGCGTAGATTTGATTTTTCTAGTTAAAATGTAATTTGAGATTGATTCGGGTTGTATGTGTTTGGTGTTTGCGTTCTACTAAGCTATTGTTAATAAAAGTTGCCTTTTAAGAAAAGGAGCTATAGATGTTTTTGTTTGGATAAGTGTTATGTATTGTTGTGTAAACCGGCGACGCACATAACATTCACACATGTTCAGTTGGTGTATGGAAGGCACAAGTTATTGTACCTTTATGAAACGATACAAGTATTTTACAGGATTACATATTGCAACTCAAATTAATACTCGGTATCAGATGTTAGAAACTGCCTGAATAATGACCATACCAATTTCAAACCAAGAATTCAGGCTCCCAATTTCGTTTTCTTTTTTTCTTTTTCGCTATCATCAGTCTAAATTACAGAACTGTTGAATATGAACAAATTCATGGAGAGTCCATAAACACCATATTCAAATCAAACTCACACAAAGAATTGCTTACTGTACAAGAAAGAATTTTACAAACCACGGTGTAAACACGAACACTCAATTCAGGTGATCATGACCCACCACTGCCACCAGTCTTGAGGAGCGTTATCCTTTGAGATTTTGAATGGCTTTGTCGGTTGTTAAGAACGTCTATATATGTTCTAAGCCTATATCGATCCGAATTTGTGATCGAGAACGGAGGATTAAGAATCAGTGAAGGTGCTTCCACCAGAAGAAAGGTTAACAAACGCACCGCTTTTGAATAGAACCCTGCTGCGTTGTCGGTAAATCCCATGCACTCATCCACCTGCCAAATGCACACGACACCCGTATATCAAACATTCAAGTGCCATTGCAAAGTTGACCTCAACATAAAATTTTATCTATGACAAAAATATCTGATATGAGTAAAATGTCATTTTCGTCCCTGAGGTTTAGCCAGTTTCGTCCCAAGGTTTGTTTTTTCGCATCTAGATCCAAAAGGTTTGAAATCTTGCCATTTTCATCCAGCTCGTTAACTCTATCCATTTTTCTCCGTTGAGTCAGGAGTTTTTCCGTCTTTTTTCTTAACTTAAAGGGCAATTTGTTTTCAGGGGTATTCGGTCTTTTTACATAAAGTGAAAAAGACATAATTGCCTTTTAAGTTAGCAAAAAAGACGGAAATACCCCTCACTTAACGAAGAAAAATGGATGGAGTTAACGGGCCGGATGAAAATGGCAAGATTTCAAAGCTTTGGACGGGAGTTGCAAAACTGGCCAAACCTCAGGGACGAAAATAGAATTTTACTCTATCTGATATCTTATAAAATAGTAAGTAATTTTATAAGAAGCAAACAGATGGAGACTTACAGCCCCGCGCCTGCCAAAATCAAGGGCAGCCTGAAATATTGTTTCCATTGCATCCGGCATCCCGACATTTCCTGAAGTAAATAAAAGAATCAACCTCATATCCTCAAAATGCTTATTATTTACTTATATCTTATTAAAACTATATTATATTGTAAAATTAACTGTGTTATAAGGCGTACCAGACTCTATAACCTTGGCAAGTTGTTCAGCATTATCAACTTCACTAAGAAATATTTTCTCGATATGACAGCAAACATCCTGTGGTGACGTGGCAGCTTCCAGACATTCTTGGATATCAAGACTATCAAGTTCTTTCATGGTGGTTGCGTTAAAAGTTGTAGTTTCGGGGCTTGGACTTCCTTTAATCGCTGAAGCAGCCTGCGTGTGACATATATCCAGCGCTTGCTTCCATATTGCAAGGATCACAAGCTGAATTGAAAACGCTTCTAGTCGGTTTTCCGCCACAATCTGTTTATAATAACATATCAAAGAGATTAATAACCAGATGTAAAATATAGTTAAATAACTCGAATATAACTAGTCGGTGAAACCCACACGTTGCAGCGGGATGTTAAAATTTGTAGAACTCAGTTTCGACGACTCAATAAAAGTTTATTCAAAGTGGTTTTATTACACAAAAGTTAATGATGGAACTCAAAATAAAAAGTCGGGTTTTAGTGTTTTACATTGTTCGAAAACCACAAAAACAAATACCGATATCAGTACCGATGTCGTTCAGTGGGTACCGGCTCGGTTCGTCAGCGGAGCGCTATTTTGAATACAACTCTGACTTCAATAAAATTTGTATCAAATGTCAAAAAAAAGGTTAAAGGCAGCCATGTATTTAGTTTTTATAAAAGAACTAACGAACGAAAGCTACAAGAAAAAAAAAACTAAAACCATCGGGTTAAATAAGTATCTTATGTATAGCATAAGAAGTAAAATTGAAATAAAAAAAGTCAAAGTCACTATTCACAAAACTTGAAAATGTATGTTAATTAAATAATAATTAATGTGCAGATCGGAAGTTTAAAACATACTTTGTCATTGACGAGCTCGGAAACAGCAGAGGCACAATCATGCAATGATTTAATTCTCGCCATGCTGTCGGTTGGCGGTTGTTCGATTATATCAATCGATCCATGGGAGGTCCCAGAGGGTGCGGAGCATTGACTTTCAAAGCTCCCGGTGGGGCAGATGATACTTGCACCACCGCCAATGATGGGCAGAGGTGCACTAGGTGTTGAATGGATGTCCCTAGAAGGTGATTTAGCTGCTGTTATTTGGCTTGCCTTAGATACACTTGCCAAAGAAGATGCATCCGCAAGGGGACCCGATACTAGAACATAATCTTGATCGATCAACTCTAACGAGTCCGTCACTGTTCAATTCAAGATAATCAAGGGGGTGTGACCAAATAAAACATGTTTGGTCTAAAATCTTGAATTTTTTCATGAACTAGTGTAAAAAACTAAAATATGATTACAAATTGTATATTTATTAGTGGTCTATTTTTTTTAACAAAATAATTTGGGAGGTTTTATACATTAAATAAATAAAATTTGGGCAACATTTGACTAGTTCGACACCTCTTTTAATTTTCATTTTACTCTTTTGACTAGAGCTAGAGATAAAATATAAGCCAAACTGGGCTAAAATTGAAACAAGCTAAACGGATCGTAAAAAGAAAGTCGTCCAAAGTATATATATATATAAAACCTAAAGCCTATTAATTCATTTTACTCAAGTTGGTATACTGTTATTGAAATAATAGTCTTTGTAAGCATACTTCACCCACTGAATATTTATAAAAAAGAGTAAAGTACACGGATGGTCCCTGTGGTTTACCAAAATTTTGAATTGGTCCCTAGCTTCCAAAAGTACACGAGTGGTCCATGTGGTTTGCACTTTGTAACACATTTAGTCCCCAGCCAACAAATCTAAAGGTTTTAGCATGTCCAAGTTAGGGACTAAATGCATAACAAAGTGCAAACCACGGGAACCATCCATGTACTTTTGGAAAAAGCCAGGGACTAAATGCGTTACAAAGTGCAAACCACAAGGACCATCTAGGTACTTTTAGAAAGCTAGGGACCAAATCCAAAAATTTTGGTAAACCACAGGGACCATCCATGTACTTTACTCTTATAAAAACATTTGGACAGAAAGTGTTTCTGGCCAACCGGTACCAACATTACATGTTATTTTGTTTGAAGAAAATATGAAAACATACCTTTAGAGTGTGTAGTCAAAGGGTCAACTGATCTCAAAGAATCTTTCAGATTTCCTTCTGACAATCTACGATTGCCACGTGGAAAACCATTATTATCTGGTTTTTGTCTGATACCGCTGTACCTAGAAGAAACTTTCGTTTCTTTCGACAAGTCTCCTTTATCAGCTTCCTTATCCAGCGAAAACCCGTACGTAGTCGGAGGTGACCGCTTAATAAATTGCGGACTTCCATCGGGACCACTTGAATCATAATCAAGACTAAACGGTAGATTGTCTTCTTGGCTATTATCTTCGGTGTTCTTGAAAGACGGGCCTCTAGGATATGAAAATCTATCGGTTGTTCGTTGTGGCCTCCTATCTCTGCGTACATGCCACAAAATATTTGATTATGTAGCACGCATAAGTGATCGAGTAAAAATTTAAAATAATGCCTTTATAAATGTAGAAAGTTCCTTCGGCTTATAAAATAAAATACCTTGATAGTTCATCAGGTCTTGTTTGGATGAAAAAAGGGTGTGTAAAGAACTCCTCAAACGTCAACCTTTCAACTGTGAATCAAAGTAAGAAAGATCAGAAACAATAGGGATTAAGCGTGTATGAATTAACTGTAACTATTAACTAAAATCTATGCAGTTATAACGCTCGAAAATCAAATAGCGGTCAAGGGCAGATATTTGAGATATAGGTTATCGCGGTGGGTACCGGTAATTTTATATTATGCAGAATTTGTATACACACACACACACACACACATATATATATATATATATATATATATAACGTCAACATATATAATATTAATAGTAATGTTAAAACTCAAAACTCAAAAGTGCCAATATTTAAAACATGATCTAATTGTATGGCATGAAATCTGCTTCCGAGTCTACATCAACCAACGCATCCAAAATAACAGTCGATATCGGTCAAATATCGCTCAATAGCGCCGACTGTAATTTGTGCATACAAACAGATTTGCGCATACAACCCCCTAAAGCATTCTCTTTGAAGATTTGTAATAATATTGTTTTGGTAACTTTGTAATCTTAATTAACACAAATGATTTGTTTAGTTTTTTTAAAACAGGAAAAACAAGTGTCAAAAGAGAAATAAATATAAATTTCCGTTATATTCCAAAATATAAGTTACAAGTACCCGGATTTTGTCGTAGTAACTTTCTACACAGGTCAACGCACTCGGGACTTAAGTCCTTCGCATCTGACGGAAACTGCAATTCTGTTGATTTCATTATGTTTTGAAGCAACTGTGTGACACGTAAATAAAAACAAGACATAAAAATACCAGGTTAGAATTTTAATAAAAATCCCAATGGGAAACATATAGTCTCCGATACAAGATTTACAAACCTGAATTTGATTGTTTCCTGTGAACGGTGTTCTACCAGTTACAAGTTGAAAAAGAATTGCACCGACACTCCATAAATCTGCCTGTGTGTTCCATTTTTATGTCAATATAAAAGAAACTAAAATAAATGCGCTTCTAAAGAGAAAATATCACCTTGGCATCATACTTATGAAGTTGCATAATTTCTGGTGCCATATAAAGCGGCGAGCCACATAACGTTTCTGCAAGGTTTCTAGGTTGCAAAGACCTGCAAATGTAATTACATTTTTTTCATGTATATGCTACAAGGCTTGACTCATGATGATATAATATATATATAACGCTGAATTGCTGAAATGATATTACCTTGCAAAGCCAAAATCTGCAATCTTTAATGTTGAGTTGTCGTCATTTGTAGACAGTAGGAGATTCTGTTCAACAGATAAGATATGTAAAAAATAAACATATATACTGAAGTCGACATAACGTAAACATGATGCAAATGATAAAGGATACCAACCTGTGGTTTTAGGTCTCTATGGATAATCTGATTATCGCGGAGGACTTTCAAACCAGCCGCTGCAAGAGAAACAGTCATACACAACTTCATCACTCACCAATATAAGTAATGTGAATGTGAATAGAGAAAAGATTAAAAAAAAGTGTTGACGGATACCTAGCTGCTGCATGAAGTGCGCCGATGTTGATTTCGAAATTCTACCTTGACGTCTTTGAATAAACATAGATAAATCACCTCCTTTGCAGTATTCCAGCACAAGATGTATCTTTCCAGGCTCCTAATTTCACACACGTGAGATGTCATAAACAATTTCAAAAACGGATTAAGAAACATAAAAAGTTCCAGTATTTTGGCCCATCAAATGCTACAACTTAAGAGCAATGCATACAGCGCATTACATCGTATTCATAAACTACATACAACTCTATATCCATCAAATATCCATATGAAATAGAGTAAGTTAAAAGACCATTATCATGAATTGTATCCCTTATTTGTATTTGGTCCTTATTAGGTTCAACCTGAATATTCGTATTCCGTTTCCCTATATATAATATCGCTTTACATAAGAACCAAACCCCAAATCGAGTGGTATAACTTCCTCGGTTCCTCGAGCAAACAATATAATCGTATCAGTACTCCTTATGCACCGAATTCATCTTACACAGTCTCTCAAACCCAACAAACAAACCAGAATACACACTTATTACATAAACTTTAAACTTTAATTACAATATATTAAATGCAGTTATCATAAATTCATAATATATATATACTATATCAAAAACACAGTACTAATCCTCAAAATCCAAACAAAATTCAAACAATAAAAAATTCAAATTTCATTACCAAAACACATAACTACCTTGATCATCTCATGCAAACGAATAATATTCGGATGATTGATGTTCCGCAATATATCAATCTCAGACATCAAACTATCTTCCAACTTTTTGTTCAATTTTCCAGTGTTGATCTCCTTAATTGCAACTTCGGTACCGTGGATCTTATGCCTCGCGTGCCAAACAACCGAGAACGAACCCGACCCGATCTGTTTGCCCACAACGTAATCCCCAACCGATCGAACTCTGTACGGAGATTGAGCCATGTGTGAATTGAGAAAAAGTCAAACACAAACCCTAATTTTGACTATTGGAGTTGAAGTCAACAGGATCAGCTAGTGGTTTGTTTGTGTGTGTATATATTTACAGAGGATTTGTATCTATAGTGATTGAATGAGTGATTGATTGGGGAAATTTGTCTGGTGTGATTAGTGTTTTGGGGTGAAATTGATTATTAGATGATTGATTGTGTGTGTGTGTTTTGTGTTGTGTTTGTTGGAAGGTTTTTCAGGTGGTGTAAGCTAATGTGCGCCGTGGGGGTTATGCGCACAGTGGTGTTCTTGTACATGGTATAAAGTTATGAACCAGATTTGCTGCAAGTTATTGAATTTTGAAATTTGAAATTTAAAATTGTGAAATGAAACTTGTGGTTTATCTTTTTTTTTTTTTATGTTTCTTTTAGGTGTTTATTGTTTTTACTAGGTTATTCCCCGTGGTACCCACGGGTTGCTATATTTTACGGATATTAATATTTTATTAATTTTATTAAAAGGGTTTTTTTTATAAAAAAGGGGTCCCCTTGTTTCCACACCCCCTATTTTCTTATTTTCACATCCCTAGGTGTATACGGGCCGTATAACATTATACGGCCCGTATAGAATGTTGTTGCACAAAAATAAATGCAATGGAATGTTTTTTTTTGTTTTACATGTATACGGGTAGTATAACATTATACGAGCCGTATACAATTGTATACGAGCAATATAATGTTATACGACCAATGTATACGAGTCGTATAACATTATACGAGCAATATAATGTTATACGACTAAATGTATACGGCCAATATAACATTATACGAGCATTATATACGGCCACCCTAAAACCTTATCTCACATGGTGTATACGGGCAGTATAAGGTTATACGGCCCGTATAGAATAAAATAAACTGACAAAGACTGCTTTTGTCAGTTTGTTTTATTATATACGGGCCGTATAACCTTATACGGCCCGTATACACCATGTGAGAATAAATTTTACCATGTGGGATTATTAGGACCCAAAAATTGTGACGACATATATACAATGATTTAATGTTAATCGTATATAATAATATAGGTTATCACCCGTGAATACTCACGGGTTGGCCATTAAAATGATGTAAACAATGAATGTAATTTTTTTTAAATGTGTAGGATTGAGAATAGTAAAATTTTCTTTAAAAAGCAGGTAGTCTTCAAAAATAAAAATAAAACGGATGAAGTATTAGTTTAATGTATACTTTATTTAGAAATGAGTAAGATATTAATTTGGTTTACATAACAATTTAACTAATAAGGTGTTCTTTAAATAAATTAAAAGTTGTAATTTTGAAGTGGGTATTTTATTATCCAATCGGTCACAAAGAATAGCAAGATACCTTTTTAAAAAGTAAAAAAAAAAGGTCAAACCAAATGAAGTAACGGAACACACTATATACATACAGACCGTCTACACCCTATTGATTATTTCAAATGTAAACATACCTATGAGAATCCATCGCCACTACAAATAACACACATATATGTCAACATGAAACATAACAAAATCAATTATTATAAGCTTAATATCACTTGGCTAAACAAATTATAGTTTAAAAACTCAATAAGGCCAAAATTTATTAAACTTATATGACTACAACTCAAGCCAAAATTCCTTAATTTTAAAACAACAAAGCGAGTAAAGTACATTTTTCAGCCACGAAACCATGAATTTGCTTGATCTTTATCATTGCATATCTGCATAATAAAACACGAAATCTTAGCTGAATAAAAAACTTAACATAGATCAAGTTGAAAACCTACCCGATCAAAGGATGATTAAGGTTGATACTTGGTGTAAAATAACAAAAACAAATTGCATCCTTTTTCATAAAAAGTGATACTTGTTTAGCTCATGATTATCGTGTTTCAAATTTTAGAACTTGCCAATGAATGATTGTAACACCCCAAAAACGGGTTTGGTAATCAAACCACGTTAATAGTAACGACGGGTAAAATACCGTTATTGGTAAAAAAAAAAAAAAAAACTAACCTGGCAAATATTGGGAATTTAATTAAATAAACCTAATATTAATTGGAAAGAGGACGAATACTTTGAGAAAACGAAGTATAAAAAAATATCCGAGTTAACGGGATTTAAAAATAAAACGGGCTATGACTTCCCTGAACCCACAAAGTAACTAGGAATATCAACCTAGTTAAATATGTGCCTTAAAAACAATAAAGAAAACTTAGTTAATAATCCTTTTTGTTAACTCTTGAAACTTGAGGGACTAAAAGGGGTAAAAGAGAAAATAGTTTTATTAATTAAAACCAAAAACCCAAAACACACACACTGGGTGTGTGTTTTGGTCGCAGACAACACAAGGGGCGAACAGGGGCTCTTTGCTCAAACCCTATCTAGCCAAAAATCAAGAAATTGGAAGGACAAATCAGTCCCAAATCAAAAACCAAGCTAAGATTAGTGATCACTCGGGTTAGAGAATCACAAGGTATGTCGAATTCCATCTTTTGGTGATGTTTCGAATTCATGGTGAATTATCATAATCGAAATTTAAGCTTGCATGATCGAAGTTTGGATGAAATTATGAATGATTTTATGTCTAGGAGTAAACCCTAGTCATTTACTTGTTGAATTGATGTTCATAATTGTGAATTCATGATCACCCGATTATGTGCTAAATGGGTTTTGTAGAAACATGATGAACCCTAGAATCATAATGGTTAAATTGTGTTAATAGAACTCCCTGAAGTTAGATTTGAAGTTTGATGTTAGTACTTGTTAATTATGCTAGAATTTAAGGATTTAGAACACTTAAATGGGCTAGAGAAATTTGATGTTTCGTGTTGCACACAAGGTGCTTGATGAAATGCTTGAACGAGAAAATATAACAAAGCTTATTGGGATTAAAAATTATTGGGCTGCAGTTTTTAAAAAATCATATAAAATCACTGGAACGACCTGTGAGGTTGAGCCTTATATGCTCAGAAAGCTATTGAAACATACTACATTTTATGTTTGAACATGTTTGTTAAATTCTGATGTTAAACGGGTCAAAACAGTGTCCGAAGTCGGCTGAACTGTTTTGACAGCAAGCTGATTGGAAGCATTTTTTTTTACTTCGGAGCTGATTTTGTAAAAATCATATAAAATCATAGGAACATCGTTAGAAGACGTACCATATATGCCTAGAAAGCTATTTGAGAGTTCTACGATCCATCTTTGAACATGTTGATCTAATTCAGCTTTTAAATGGGTCAAAATGGTCAATTACAGCAGCTGAATACAAAATCGCTGCACTCTAGTAATGTTCTTATTAACCAAGAAAAAGGCATAGGATTGTACATACTTGCTTTAGGCATGTAGTATTGATTGTTGGGAACAAATAACACTTTATGTGACGTGCTTAAAGTGTTTAAAATCACTTACTAACTAGTTTGTATAAGTAACTTCACTAACGGGTCAAACGGTTAGTGAATGAAAAGAATTATGGTATAAAACTAATTGTTGAATATATGACATGTTTTGATTGATAAGTGTGTAAAAAAAAGACCATAGGGTGATGGTCATTGTATAGAATGACCAATCTAACCATCTTATGGATGTTATGATATAGTTTGACTCTAAACAAGCTAGGTGGGAGCTTGGAAAGGAACGGGTCAAACGAATGATGGATGCGAAGGATGTTTGCGCGGACGTGAGGTAAGTAAAGCTTACACCTTTATCGTAAGATATGTATATAATTATAGATTATAAATACGACAAGGTTATATTCAAAATATGATTTTGACACGAAAAGATACGGGTCGGAACGTATCAAAAGACGAAAAACCGTGTTTAATGGTAAAATTGGTGAAATGGTAATTTGGTAATAGGATGACATAAATAAAAATGAGTTGTTGAATGGCTACTTTCTAAGTAAGCCTAAACGAACAAAAAAAGGGTAAAATGGTGATCTAGTCAAATATAAGTGCAAAATGTTTGGTCGTTTAGACCAAACGGGTCAAATGGTAATGTTGATACCATTTGAAAATTAACGATTAATAAGTGTTTGTGGAGTTTTACGCACACAGGATAAATCGGCTTATGAATTAGAGATGCTATGAATTAGCGACTATTGAGACAAGGTATTAAAACGGGTCAATATGTTGATCCGAGCCAGGTACGCATAAATAAGTTCATAGTTAAAAAAAAAAGGGTCATTAGCGTAAAATGACTAACTAAATGGTAAAACTTAGGATAATGGGTTCAATATGTTAAATCCACCACAAAAATAGTGGTGGCGGAATATAAGAGGCTATTTAAAAAAAAGTGGAAATACGAAGTGTACAAAGAGAAATGCGAGTTTGATGCTTAAATGCATGAAAACTTCTAAACGGGTCAAAATAAAGTAGGTGGTAAAATGTTGGCTTAAGTGTAATAAAGAAAAACGTAAACCGGGTAACGGGAGCGTAAACTATATGAATAATGGATCCGGGTAATGGATTATAGCTTAGACTTGTTAAGAAACGAACCCCAAGCAACTAAAATGAGTTTGGATAGGTTTGGATGCAAATTTGATGAAAAATAAACGTGTAGAGTTGACACGGGCGGGTGAACTTTTGACACGGCCGGGTGAAGGGGCTGTGAAAAATATATGTTAAGCTGACACGGCCGGGTGATCTTTTGACACGGCCGGGTGAAGGGGCTGAAAACAAAATATATAATTTCTTGTATTTAATTATTTTGTTCAAATGCCTTGATTTCTAATCCCGTATAACTTGTTTAAACTTGTTATTTAACTATCAAAACTAACTTTTAAGTTGGTTTTGATCATAGGTGATTGCCAAGAGTGCCTGGATGAAGATCAAGCTCTATGAAGAACCGAACACGATAAAGTTAAAAGCTTCCGCACGACGTTTCGTCGTAACTTTAAACGACGAACTCAAATTCATTAAGTTGTATTATTTTCAAATTGTAAAAGTTTTAATTATCCCGTATTATTCAACATCACGTATGTACAATTACATGTTTATTTTCGTAATTTATACGAAAACCTTTAAAATAATAACAAGGGTGTTACAATGATTAGGTTCGAACAATGTTTATATCTATAACAAAAATCAAACACAAGATTGACTTTCCGCACGTATATATAAATTGGTGTTTACCTGGTCCTGGAATGGAAATGCTTTCTTTTTACCGTAATGGAACTCCTTAGGATTATAGTGAATGATATCGGGCTCAGGGAATCCACCAGCCTGCAAGATTAAATCGTAAAACATCTTGTTATAAATTTTTCGATTAAAACTTCAAAAATTATAACGAAATTTACCTTAGCGCAAGCTCTTGCTAATCCATCGAAAGTAACATATCTATCTCCTAAAATGTTGTACACTTGTTTGCTTGCTTTTTCATTCCCCAAAACTTTTATAAAAGTTGTAGCCAAATCCTCCATTTGGTCAACGTTGACACATCAAGACCATTTGACTTTTGAAGTTACAAAATAATTATTAGTTTTACACTTTTACTAACCTTTACGTGACAGAGTTGGGTTACTTGCAAACCTGATTTGGGAATGGGGATGGGTCGGCCCGCTTTCAACCTATGAAAAACCCACTCTTCGACAGGGTTGTAGTTCAATGGGCCGTAGATATAAACGGGTCTTATAGAAGTGTAGTTGACACCTTTTGACTCTAGTAAGGCCTCGGTCTCGAGATTCCCCTTGTGTCGGCTTTTAGGGTCTGTTTGGTATGGGGTAATGGAATAGATGAGAGAATGGAATGGACAAGGTAATGGAATGGACAACGGAATGAAATGGATCATTCCATTCCATTGTGATGTTTGGTTACTCATATGTGAATAGAATGAATCATTACCTTGTACAATTTGATAAACAAAAAAAAGATGAAGTAACGAAACACAACTGTATTAAAAACGACAAAAATATAATTGCCTCAATAATAATAATAATAATAATAATAATAATATATTAATGATAAAAAATTAATAATAGATTTTTGATGTATATTAATATTAGTATGAATATTAATATATATAAATACAAATAAAAGTATAAGTATAAGTATAATAATAATAATAATAATAATAAAAGTATAAGCATAATAATAATAATAATAATAATAATAATAACAACAACATATTTCTTTCCATTCCTTGAAGGAATGGAAAAAAACACCTACATATTAAGGAATGGAAATTATTATATTTGGAAGGAGTTACATTCCTTTGGAATGTTCCATTCCATTACCAGAATATAACCAAACATGTTTCTTTTCATTCCATCAGAATGATCCATTCCATTCCAGCTTCCATTCCTTCATACCAAACGCTACCTTAGGGTCAACCACATCAATCTGTAGCATATTCAATTACATCAACTTGGTTATATGGAATAAGATGAGTAAAAGGTTGTTTAAAAAATGTTGAAAAACGGACCTCACGATGTGGTAAAATATCGGATTTAAGGTAAACACCGGCTCTTAGAGCAGTATATGTACCTGTAATTTAGTAAAATATTCAAAAAAAATATATAAATAAAATAGGAAACAAATATAACTTATCATCATCAGTTAATTCTTATGTTGATAACTTACTGTTCTAGATAGAGATGGGCATAATCGGGTATTTTCAATACCCGGACCCGGTTCCACTTAAATTTGGATGTACCCAGTTCCTCTTAGAACCGGTTCCGGGTCGTACCCGGGTATTTGGCACAGAAAGCAGAACCTATGGTATTAGACACCGATTTTGGACGTATTAGACACCGATCTTGGTCTAACCTTTGCCATATTTTGGACGTATTAGACACCGATCTTGAGCATATGGGACACTGGTATCTGGAAGACGAAGAAATTAGCATCCATAATTTTGCACCAGTAGAAAATAAACCATTTTAGAAAAAGTGAAAATCCATAAAAGGATTGTGAAATAACTAATCCTGGTCAATCAACTTCCTGTAGCAATCCAAATGAATGGCATGTCCACAAACCATGATCGTTGTGGCCTTCTTTTCATCATCTTTTCTTGCCCTTCTTGAAACATTCATTCATTTCATCATCTTCTTCAACCTACATCGTCAAGAAAAAAACAGTTATAAAAAAATAATAACAAATTAAAACCTACATTAATGCGATTTTGCATCATATTGATATATGCATTATTTGCATCACTAATTGACATGACGTTTTCATATTGCATGAAAACATTCAACCAAATTTTGGTACTTTACATATAATTATAGGCCAAATTGACTAAATTATCAACAACCAATATAGCAAATTCAACACCAGGATGTTTCTCAGCAAAAAATAATCTAAAGGTTACACCTTTTAAGTTTTAAAAACACCTTGGTTTAAAAAGTCCATTTGGTACTATACACATGATTACGGGCCAAATTGACAAAACTATAAGCAACCAATATAGCGAATTCAACACCATGATGTTTCTCAGCAAAAACGATCTTAAGATTACACCTTTTAAATTTTAAAGCGCAATGCACTATGAGGCGCATCATGTACGTGAGACGCTTGTTTATGTACAACCATATACACTTTATTTACAACCAGTAGTTGCGTCTCTGTCATTTGTTTTACACATCAGCCTACTTAGTACTTATCAAGTAAACCTTTCATAATTTCTTAATCACTTCGGTTTTTTGTACATATAAACCTCCTACTTATCAAGTAAACCACAATGTTGACCAATTCTGACCCAGAACTACATGAGGCACACCTTTTCCCCTGGGGCGTTTTCCTGAACGCATATTTTCATAATGACACCTTTTATTCAGCCTCTATCTTAGGTTTTAATCAATGTCGTACCGCATAACATGTATTCAGTTAACATAAGTACAATTGCATTAAACTTTGCTAATGAAACATGCAATAAATATCGATAAAGTTACAGTCAAAATCCTCATTAATAACCAAAATAACCTAAAAACAAAAATTCACTTACTTTTTTCCCATTAATAACACGTGTCTCAGAAATAACAGTGTCAACAACCGAAGGATCCGCATACGTAACAAACCCGAAGCCCTTCGGCCGACCGGTCTGTCGATCCTTCATAATAATCGGTCCGTAAGGTCTCCATACTTTCCAAAGTACTTAACAAATGTATCTATACACAATTAAACACATCAAATCAAATACAATAATACAAACAATGGCACTTTCGTAATTACAGAAACACATGCAATTAAACACTAACCTATGGTAGTATCCTTCGCTAAACCACTGATAAAAATCTTCCTGTAACAATTCAATGAACAAATTTCAAGTTAATACCATCAATCAATTTAAAAAGAAAAAAGAAAAAAATTTGAGACAGATCGAAATTGATTAAACGTTATTTGGAAAAGATCTACCTGAACATAAGGTGCAATTCGCATAGCATATTAAGAAGTTGCAGCACCTTCGCCATTACCTACAAAACCCACACATATGTCATATGGAGCAATAAGCCTAAATCATTAACACTTGAAACTGGATATATAGTTTTTAAAACACATTTAATTACCCAATCGAATACCATCAAACTCTTACATAAGTAAATCATAGCTAATGTAGGATTAGCATATTTCGTTCAAATTCCTTCAAGTATGGCGCTTATCAACTCATTTTGATCCGTTCACAACGGGTTAATACATGACCGTTTCCTAATGTATCATTCCCACTCATTTGACCCGTACTCAACGGGTCAATACATGACCATCCTTTAATATACCATTTTCATTTGTTCATTCAATGTATTTGGTGTTAATTCACCTAAGTTCTCTCACAGATCCCTTACTAATGAGTGTCCTACATTACCCATTCCATTTCTTACGTAATACTTCCAATATTTATAAATAATTATTATTAACTGACTTCTGCAATTTAACCTTTTTAAAATCAACCACCACTTAGTACTTTTGTATATAAGTATTGTAGTACTTCCAATTCGTACATACTTACAAAACGTCTTTAGCTAACATCTTAACTAGTATTCTTTTCATACCTTTCATTAACATTACCAAGTTCTCATTTTCATCTTAAAACTTCTCAACTAAAATTTATGACCGGTTTACCCCTAATTATGAGGTCTTACCGGTTTAACATTATGCCAACCATTTCAACAAGACGTACCTTAACATTTCTCATTTATTTATACGTTCCACTTGATTTCGAACATTCAAACACGTATACATCTTCATGTAAATAATTTCGAAGTGATTGCGAAATCACCTTCCTTTAACATCCAAGATCATGCTTGCCTCATTGCTTCCTCTTAACCCGTTTGCCATCCATGCTCAAGTCAATTGACAAGATTTACATCCTTACATATCATTACTTCGTAATATTATTAGCTTATGTGAGCATACATACAACTGTTCACTTTCCTATTCATACGTTAATTGACTTTCGTTAGTCAGATTTCGTATAAATGAGACATTTATTAATAGTTATCTCATTTCAAATCCATACAACTAAACTATCATCAAGCATAACACGTAATTCATGTAGTACATAACACATTAACTCTTTACTTTAACAATTGCGTCTAATGGCCATTCCATGATATCCCTATACTGTTGACTTTTAGAAAGTCAACTGTCTTGCTTACACACTTTAAACTTTTGAACATGTATTCATCTAAATATGGTAGGCCATAATATTAATATCTTAGCATTTCATACTCGCATTGTATGACATATACAATTTACGTGATCCTCTAAACAATACACATATATATTCACATACACGCACTTTAATCTTTGATTACTACATTTGTAATCATGCATTTCAATTTTTAACCCTCTAAGTTTCATCATTCACTTCGTGTCATTCGTTTCATTACTTCCAATTCTTACGAATTCTTTTTCATTGTGATCACAAATTGTGATTGTAAGTATCTTATTATACTTATAAGTATCCTACGCAACCATCGAATAGTTCTTTGGGTAATACGGGAACCTCAAATGCGAAAAATAAAACAATTCAGCGGATTTTTTTCCGCTTGGCGTCGGCGACGGCTTCGTAGCCCGTCGGCGACGGGCTCAGAAAGTGGCGTCGACCACAAGTTCCCGTAGGTAGACAAATAGGGCGTCGGCCCAAAAAGGGGTGGCATCGGCGATGGCTGGGCAGCCCGTCGGCGATGGCTCCCGGTTGCTGAATCGCTGCTGATCCCACTTTGAGTGTTTTTTTTTCCAGGTCCGTTCCAGCCATACGGTTCCTGGAACTTCCCGTTTAACCTCCCAATAATACTCCCCGTATAATTAACTTAAATATTTACATCGTACACATATTAGACGTACTTGCATCTATTACGACTTAAACATTACCTCATTGCGATCTTGGAACGAGCATACTTCCGAGCGAGCCGTCAGTTTGAGTTCAAGCATTACAACATATGCTTGAATCCCTCAAACCTCGGCTCTGATACCAACTTATAACATCCCTTTTTCCATACACTTTAGAACTTAAGTGATTTCAACGATTAATTTAGAAAAAATTCGGCATGACCCGTTTGAAACGTGAACAATCCCTGTTTTGACAACTTAATTTCAATTAACTAACAAAACTTTCAAAAGACTTAACAAATCCAAAACATACTTTTAGTTAGGCTACCAACAACTAGAAAATTTCAAAGGACCCAACAAGTTAAACTTCAAAGTTTAGCTATCATTCAAGACTAATTACAACAAAATACTTTTGACCCCAAAAGTTTGTTACTAAAAGTAGCGGAAGCGCTTATAGATGAGTTACATATGGGTGCTCGTTCCAAGTCGTCGGACCGATTAAATTGAGGCTTTACCTACAACAAACCACCAATGAAAGAATTAATCCATAATCATACTAACAATTTCAAATCAAGTAATCTACATATTTCTTGCCTTTACATCATTCTTTTTCTTTCACACATACTACCCGTTGAACGGGTCATTACATTCTCGCCTCAAATTGAGACATTACATTCCATTCCTTACATACCCGTTAGTGACGGATATTAACATTCATAACATATCTTCCATTCGGTTCGTTTATGACGAACTAATGCAATCTTTACATTCTTGCATATACACCACAACCCGTACATGACGGATTGGGTAAAGCTTCATTCCGTTCTTTCCTTAACTTTCCATTAACCGGTTCAAGTAAAATGAATCGGTTATGATGCAGTCTTATTCATAAATTTTCCTTTTTCATAATTCGTTCATAACGGATCATACTTATTACTACTCAACTTCCATGAACTACCTTTATTATGATTTTTGGCATAAACGACAAATTACAATAAAAATTAGTAATCATGTAACGCCCTAAATAGTTTTAATCAAATTTAACGCAGCGGAAATACATACTAAAAATTTCCTTTATGAAATTCTTTCTTTCACTTAAATACATTAATTCCTTTGTACTAAAATAATTAAAAACTATCATACGTATATTGAATTAGGTGACCACATACACGCCCACGTACAATCCATGCCTTGACTCGATCTTCAATCGCGCACACATCTTGAGCAATCATTCATAAACCTGTACAAACTGCAGTCACCACAACCAATTAGTTCATTAGCAACCAGTGACATAATATATATACTTTAAAAGGTGCATCATCAAGCATCAACGTCTCTTATTCTTGTTCATATAAGTCCATTCGTCCATCCATTCGGACACTCTCGTCTGACCTCCATACTTAACCTTCATTCTCCATTCTTAGTTTACCTGCACTTCCATTTCAATTCTAACAGAAAACAATTAGCATCGTTATACTTTCCTATCACATTCGACTCCTTTTTCCGTAAACTTACCTATTTACTTCCATTGTTTAATGCTTTCTCACATGTATCACAATAATCATCATACTACAATATAATTTACATCTAAGTGTAAGTCCGGGATTTACTTACCTTACGCATCCGTATTGGTATTCGCTTACTTGAGTCTTCTTGTCCCGTTAGCCTTCCACGCTCCCATCCATCTTGACATGATTCCTATACTTTCATGTCATTACATTTACATCCTTATTAGCATACATGATTATTCATATGAACGATCATATCAAGTTCATATCTCACATATGTATTTCATTAGCCGATTCAAAACAAGCATATAGCATACTCAACATCATCATAACACAACCTTCACCTATTATTGTCATTTAGACATTTCATCAAACACGTGGTGTGCGTACTACTTCCTAGGCACCATGTACAACTAGTTTATGCATAATCTTCCTAGTTCATTCATATTTCATCAAATCTTCTTACTAATCAACAAGTATCATTAACACATAAACATCAAACATAGCATCATCATATTTCTCCTAATTCATCTAACAAGAATTCATCATACACCGATAATACATCAATCTTTCCACAAGACTTAGACATAGGGGGTGATTCTAGTTATCATCTTCACCATAACAAACGGGTTTTACCTCTAATCATCAAATTAACACAAACCATACGTAACCCATGTTCTATACGAGTATTCTAACCCTTGTACATGGTTAATTTCATATTAACTCACGGATTAGAACATAACCCACTTCACCCATGATCACAAATCTTAGATTTAAGACATACCTTATGATCCCCTCGTGATGGTGATCATTTATCCATGCTCGGTTATGATTTTAAGCGTCATCTTGCCTTTCAATTTGAGCATAATGATGAAATTAGGGTTTGAGGCTCCTTGGGAGCCTCCTGCTCGTTGATGAACACACACACACGATGTGTGTCTATGTGTGTGTGTTGTTTACTTTTAATAAAACAACTTTCAAGTTGTTCACTATGGTCCCTCATGTTTCGTTTTAATTAAATAAGGCTACAACCCTTCGTTTAATACCAACGATACTAATATTCAACTAGGTTAATTATTCCTAGTTAATATTCATTTACGGGTTCACTTTTACCCCTAACGGTATTTTTACCCGTTCCTTTATATTAACCGGGTTTAAATTACCAGACCCATTTTTGGGGTGTTACAAATCATTAACACGACATGCTAGAAATGTATGTGTAAATTAACATACCTCGATCTTGTGAGCTTCCCTTTTTCTTTGCGTTCGAGCTTTCTTCCTTCACGCCTACATGAAACGCACCTATTCGTTTAGCCCAATCGCGTTCATTCATTACTTACAAAATTATCTCTTTCACATATCCATTACATTCCTTAACATATTTCATTAAGTAATCAAAACCTCATATTTCACCCAATAATCACAATACTTATCATTCAAGCATTTAGTCGAACATGTGGTGTGCGTACAACACATTTAGCATTATGTACAATGATTTTATGCATAACTTACTAGTTTTACATTCCATTGATCAATTTAACTTCATATCACATAGCTTCACAATCAACATTCAAATTTAACTAATAATACTCTAGTGTTTATGCATTCATACTTCAATTTCTCATAATTTCCCACTATCCTATAATCATTTGTTTCATCTTACTTCTAACATAAAAATGGGTTTTACACAAATCATTCAATCTTTTCAATTTCATGCAAGATTCTCTTCCTACAAGATGGTACTAATTCATCTTCCATCTAATTTCATACTACTTCACAATTTGCTCATCACCCACTAAGAAAAATAATAATCAAAACATGAAATTAACTTACCCTTCTTGTTGAATGGACTTAGATTAAGGAGTTTTTGGGTTCATGCAACTGATTCTTGATTTACAACACTTCAATTTTCGAGATTTCATGAAGTAGGGTTTGAAGGAGATGGGTTTTCCTTCCCCCTGCTCTTCACGCGACCCACACACACCCAATACACTGGGTTTTGTTTTTCTTATGTTTGTTTTATTAGGAGTTTTACATATTCAGCCCTCCTTTTATTCCTTTGTTGACATTTTACATATCTTTACTCTTTTCAAACATTTTCCTTATTTTTACTAAACTTAACTAATTAAGTTAATCAATAAATTATTTATTTTTCATTTTTGGGGTGTTACATTTTCAAAAAGATTAGACATTTAAATCATCAGATTTTCCTTCGACAATAAACAGATATACACTAATTACACTAATTGATTCATGATTATCAAAGAAAAAGGCATTAGAGCTTCAACAGCCATTGAAATATGTTAATCAGAACATTAAAATTAAAAAAACACAGAACAATTTTTCTTGTTTGTTAAAAAAAAGGCATTAAAATCATCAGTTTTTCTTTAAACAATGAAGAGATATTTAATCATGAATTCATACTCATAAAAAAGTATTAAAGCATGAAACAGTAGTTGAAATCTTGTACACTAAACATTAAAAGATTAGAAAACTCTGTTATACTAAACATTAAGACCCAAAAACTTCAATCACGTGACGTTTTTGAATAACATATATAAAGAATAACATATTTAGGGATAGAACAAATATCAGAGGTCTGTAAAATGAGCGTTTGAATGCTGAATGAGGATTGACCTGCCATGAATCGGGGGATACTCATAAGCTTTAGACAAATGATTGAAGAAGATTGGTATCGCCCTTTAGGGTTTTTTGAGCGACCTGCAAAAAGATATCCAAAAAGTTCTATAACAAATCATGATATCATTAGAAAAACGACGAAGAAAGAACAGATTACAAAGTGTATTATCAATTAGCAACAGAATATGAATTACCTGCAAAATTGATAGTGAATTAAATGATAAACGTACATTTAAGAACAAATATTAGGGTTAAATGTTGTAGAAGATGAAGATATTAGGTTTTGAAGATGAAGATTAGAAGACTCTGTTTGATATTTGAAGAAACGGTGATGGAGGCAAGTGAATGGATGATGAACAATTGAAATGAGAAAATTGTTCTTGAAGATGTGAGATCGGTGTTTAATGTCTGAAATCACCATTGTTGATTTTTGAAGAATATGGGTATGCGGCGCTAGGGTTTTGAGAGTGGCGACAGAGAAAAGGATTCTTCAGTGTCGTAGAATGAAAGGAACAAATGATTTTGTGTGTATTATGGACAAAAAATAAAGTTTATATACGGTCCAATATTTCGGGTGGGCGGGTCGGATCTTTGCCATTCGGATGCCGCGATCTTTAGGATTAAAAGGTTGGAAGTTTTTGGAGCCAAAACCAATTTCAAGAAGCCCTATGGTGATGCCACCTCATTTTCCAAGCCCTCACAACATGACACATAAGCCCTTATTTATCATGTTTATTAAATATAATAGATAATAGATTTAGAGAATTAAATTGATGCATGTGTGATAGTAAAAGTAAAGTAGTCAATGATTGGTAGTTTAACTTGTCGACAGTGCGAAGGATTATTCAGTTATATGGAGTTTCTGTCTGAGAGCTCATATGTTTGATTCCAGACATAGGGGGCAATTTCTACGGCCAGGGTTACCGGGTGCTGTTATGACTCATGGGCAGTGGCGAAGCTTGAGATTTCCGACCGAGGGGTTGAAAACGTATATACCTAATAAAATTATAAAACCGAGGGATCGAAAACGTATATACCTAAAAAAATTATATACGAAAACTACATACTGGACACTACTGAGCGAAAAATTCAGGGGTCCTCCCCCCCGGCCCCTTCTATCATGTGCCCCTGCTCATGGAGAAAGGCATCCTGGTATTCGAACCGGGTTTTGGGTGATATAAGTCTACGAGCTTATCCAGGTGAGCTACGTCATCCATGAAGAAAAGAAAAGGTTAAGTCGAGTAGTCGAGACAACCATGGTAAATTTAGTTTGTTGTTTTTAGAAATCGTAGTTGACAATTTAATGCAAAAATAGCTCTTAGAAAAAAAATAATAGGTAGTTAGTATGGATAAAATTGACTTTGATAAGATATTATATTTATGTGTATAATTAACCTTTTTTCTAATGACAACTTTCATTAAAACGAGCCCACTAGCAAGACTCTAGGAGGCATCAAACAACAACTTACACATCAAACGTACACCATTTATCCCACTCTAGCTTAATCCATTTCGACCTACTAAAAATCCATATAATGCTTAACGTTTTAACCTCGTCCACAATCTTCAAAATCTTCACCGACTCGTCTTTACATAGACATTTGTTCCTAACTTTACAGATACTACAACATGTAATTATTACCTGAATCATTTTCCTGTGGTGACCATGAACTAGAATTTTTTTTTGTGGCACTCCAAAACATCTCGGATCGTGAAAAAAATAAAGGTATCTTGTACCATGAGCTCAAAACCTGCCACACTGAACATGAAATAAAGATATAATTCGCATTATCTTCGGCACCATCACATAATATAGATTGCAGAAAATCTATTTGTTAATAATACTTCTGATTTTGCCGTAAGTTTATAAACGTTATATATTGAAACTCACGTTTATGAATATATTTTGCATATTTTCTTTTAACTAATTTCTCTTAATTACTAGTTAATTTCTTTTAACTAATTTCTCTTATTTCTAGTCAACTTAAAACAAACAGAACTAAAAAAAATTCATTGTTAAAATTGTTTTCTTTAACAAACATTAATAGACAGAACTATAAAAATCTCATTGCTAAAATTGTTTTCTTTAAAAAACATTAAAATGTATCTATAAATATAATAAACATTAATTGACAGAACTAAAAAAAATCTCATTTGTTAAAATTGTTTTCTTTAAAAAACATTAAAATGTTTACAGTCTATAAATATAATAGATTGTTATCCTTATCCTTTTGTAAAGTATAAAAGGATCATAATATACGAATCTCATAAAATCGACTAGGTGGAGATTATATTGTTAGTTTGACCAATACGTTAGCCTCTGTTAATTTCGTTTACGTTGTACGATTCTATTGTATTTTTTTATTAACACAAGCTGGATACGTGTACAATTAAAATATTATATCCTCACCCAAATCAAACATATGGATCATCATTTCCACAAAACTTTCAAACTGAACTTAACATTGAATTTTTTTATGTTTCATTACACCATAACAAAATTATAGTAATAAAACATGTAATACTGTAGTGGTGGAGTGGTAGGGGAAAGACTTGGTGTTACTTGTGACCCAGGTTCGACTCCCACTCTTCAAATTATTTTCTGTGGCATCCAGGTGAAGGGCGAATACGGGTGGCGCCGGTTCATCTTGGATAGGAGGCGAGGTTTTACCGATTATTCTACTGTCGTGTCTTCGGGCGGGTAGAGGTCGGGTTTCCACGCATCTAGAAGAGCCAAGGGGCCGGCGACGGTCGAGTAGTTGACCTTGGCCACAACGTTCGGTGTCATGGTGGTGGTACGTCGTTCTTTGCCGTTTAACACTATTTTATCTAACCTTTTGTATCGTATTCATCCATATCAACTATTTACAAACAAATATAACTATAGTTAGGATCTAGTTAAAAAAACACGAACGCGAACTAATAAACGAACACAACGATTTACGTGGTTCGGTCTAAACTAACCTACGTCCATGGATGCCAACTAGGATATTTTTATTGAGGTGTGAAACATTACAAATAAAGGAAATTAATTTTATATACTACACAATTATGGTTAAAACCCATAATTAAAGAAATAAGCTCATGGCCCACGACCAGGGCCGACTGCCCTTATTGTCACGCCGCACCTTCTGGAGTCGAGAAGTCTATAACCTAACAATCTCCCACTCGTAGGCTTCAAATACAAGATCAACTGCGCTCTAATGTACTTCTGTAATCTGTCAACGAAAACTATAAGGTTCACCTCTAGTTGCCACCAGCCTTCGCATCAATTAACCTGAAGGCTTGTTGAAGCTCCCACTGAGCTTCGACTCATCACTCACCACCCGTGACTCGTTCTTTGTCCCTTTAGGCTCCCACTTAAACAAAATGTCGGACCTTGAGAAAACTTGAGAACTAACTCTCCATCATAAGCAAGTAATTCACTGGAGAGACTTTTCTCGTCGAATTAATCGTTTTCTTCATCAATTGTCGCACTAGAATTGTAACTGAAACACAACCTGTGCTCCAACTGTCACGAAGTCCTCTGACTAGTTTAACCTTTCTAAACTCGTTCATCCTGAATCTTCACTTTAGCTATGGGTGCCTTTCCTGCAAAAGTAACCCTCTTCTGCCTATAAGATTCTGTGAATCATATTTTTTTTTACCATAATCGGGCTAACTTCCTCTGGTGGTATCTCGACCATATACAATTATCCCCTCTTCTAGCCACGTGCAACTACTAGATTTCCTTTGATTGCCTTCTATTGTCCACTACCAACCTTAACCTCGTGCCCTTAATCATCCAGCTACCCGATTGAAATAAGCATTTTCTTCAAGCTTGGAATAACACTTACGTCTCACATAGTCCAAGTAGATTCAGCTGAAGTAACTAGGTTAATATCACCCATGCCTGTAACATCTAGGACTTCATTATTTTCCAGTGGTACCTTACCAAAATCCTTAATTTTCGAATTCCAAAGTGCTTCATTGTTGTGGATAGCGTGAAATGAAGCACCTGAATCCATAACCCATGAATCCACACTTGTTGGACCTACAAAGGAACAGATGATATCCGAAAGCCAAAACATGACAAAGAGATCTAGAAATAAGCAGTTGATGAAGCAATTCTCTCCCCAAAGATAGTGAATCTTAAACAACTAAATTAGAGCATCTGTTGACGACAAGCAAACATCTGATCAAAGCCTTGGAACCGTTGTTCAAGAAGAAACAAGGTCTGTTGAAGCCTAAAGTCTGTTGAGAGCAAAGGTCTGATGAAGAAGACTAAACATCTGTCTGAATTGCTTGGTTGAGTGGCATCCATAATGTTGGCTACTTTGAGGGTTATGCTCTGAATTGCTTCCTAGTTTAACTGTACTTTTGTGCTACCCTGTGTCCAGACATGTTGGAATGAACTGTTAGTTCTAGTGCCCTTGTTTCTATCATTAACGTGTTTGGTTTTCACACATAGTATTTTTTTCGATATCTTATGTAGGTTAGTACATAGGTTACTTTTATTCTATAAGGTATCATAATGTATACTCACATTTTTATACTATATGACCTCTCTATACACAATGACATATGTTCTCATTTTAGTTATTATGGTTCAAGGACACTGTCACATCGCATACCGCAATATGTGCGCTTACTTTGGCCATCATGGTTTAGCCACGTCATACCTATAGCCACCATGTTTCAAATACACGATCACGTCGTACTTAATAGTATGCTCTTAGTTTAGCCACAATTTTAATGCACGGGGTCGTCATATACCACAATACATGTTCTTAGTTTATTCGTTATTTTGTACATACATGTATTGGTGTTTCTGATCTTAGGACATAACACATGTTTACATTGGTCTCATATCAAAGATTTAACTATCATTCTACTTACTGAAGTACAACATAGTTACCATGCTTCACAATATTATTCTTAGTAACTCCTCTATTAAGTCCCACTATTACTTAATAGTCGTAATCTTAGTCGTCAAGCATAAAAGTTCCATTATTCAAACTTAAGTATTATTAGGAAAACTGAAGTAGTCAAGTCCTAATGTAAAAGTCTTAGTCATTCTAGCACTTAGGGTGTTATGCCGATACTTTTCTATAATTTCAAGAAAATACAACTTCAACATTTTATTCATTAACAAGCGGTCACAATAACAAGTTCAGATAATACACATAGTACACACATTGTCAAATATAACCCACAAAATTAGAAATTTACTGCCCTCTCGGGGCTTGAGCCAAATCTAGTGCCTGCTGAACTATCCTGTTCTAAGCTTTTACATTTGTTAGCATCCTATTCATGCCCTCTAACTCGGCTATTCTAACTCGCATGGCTCTTATTTTTCGGGTTTCTTCTTGTAACGCTACCGTTTTACAAGGGCGATGTATAGTGTTTGGGGTTTTAAATAAGTTGGTTGGGAGTTAGGAGGAGGGAAATTTCATTTTTGGTCCTTGATGCTTGATGGGTTTGTCATCTTATGCAATAACTTCAATATTTAGCATGTTTTAGGGTTTTAAGGTGTATGTAAGCATGTGTAATGTATGAACACATATGGATATCATTTCAAGAAATTAAAATCTCAATGCATGGCTCGAGTTTTATATAAAACGTGTATTTGTGATTGTTTACGTATTGTGCAAGTATGATTAAACAAAAAAGATACAAAATATAATTTCCATTATGATCAAGTCTCATAATTACATGGATTGAAATGAAAATAATATTACAAATAACTGAAAAAGAATCGGAAAATACGGAACGTTACACTAAGATTTTCAAAAACTATTCCTAGACAAGGAATCCTGTTGCCAAAGGAAGGTCGTTTTGAACTCATGGCATATAGTGATTCAGACTGGCTTGGATGTTCCAATTCAGGAAGATCAAGAACAGGTTACATGTTTCTCTTTGGTGGAGCACCCGTCTCCTGGAAATCAAAAAAATTATCCGTAGTTTCTCGCTCCTCGGCTGAAGCAGAATACTGTGCTATGATAATAATGGTAAGTGAAGTCCTGTAGATGTGATGGTTAATAAGTAAGCTAAACGTACACCAAAACCACCCAACACCTCTCTTTTGTGACAACCAATCTGGTAGACACATTGCTAATACTCCGGTCTATAGGAGTGTTCAAAACCGGATATCCAAAAATTCGGGTATCTGAATTTCGAATATCCGAAATTTTTGGATACTAGATTTCACTATCCGAATCCGTATCCGAAAATTTGGATATCCGAAATTCGGATATCCGATCGGATAGTGAATCAGATATCCGAAAATCCAACTTTTTATTTATTTTTATTATTTTTTCATATTCGGAACCGGATATTTTGGATAGTTTCGGATATCCAAATATAAGTTATCAGATATTTTTCGAATATTTCAGATATTTTCGGATACTTCGGATATTTTCGGATATTCGGATATCAAAAAAAATAAAAATTAAATTTTCGGATATTTGGATATCCGAAAAAATAAAAATTAAATTTTCAGATATTTCGGATATCCGAAAAATTTAAAATCACTATCCAAATCCGAATCTGAAAAATTCGGCTATCAGATATTCGAATTTCGGATATCCGAACTTTCAGATATTTCGGATTCGGATATCAGATATTTCGGATCGGATTTTCGGATACTGATAGTTTTAAACACCCCTACCGGTCTATCATGAACGCACGAAACGTGTAGAGATGAACTGTTTCTTTGTTAGAGAACGGGTGAAATCAAAACAGATTCGGCTGAGAGGCATTGACACTAAAATGCAAATCGCTGACTTATTCACCAAAGCTTTGGGCTCGCACCAACTGATGTTCTTTATTCACCACACCCTCCAACTTGAGGGGGAGTGTAAATTGGCGCCTATATCTACTCCTATTTCTATTGTTTATCTCTTACCTTGTATAGGACATTAATTTAGGAGTAATTGGTGGTAGGCTCTTGGTATTTATACCTCTTTAGTTTTCATAGTAAAAACAATCAATCAAATACACGACCCTTTGATACTGAAATTGATAGTAAAAAAATTTAGTTTTGTGTTATACAAAACAAAATAATTGAGAAAAGAGTAAATCAAGCATAATAAGCACTATGAATAATGGACGATAACACTCTCAAGCTATGACAAGTTATAATCTATCAATGGTTGATTCACCAAAACTCATCGTAGTCTTTAGAGCACCTCCAAATTGCATAATCGAACATTTTAGGATGCTTCGATGGACGGACAGATGTCACATGTTTGTGGCCGTCCGAAAATCCAAACACAAACAAATGGATGTATGGTGGACCCCTATCACACGTAGCCACTAGTTACGAATGGTCGCTTATCTATAAGTGTATATTTTTTTTTTATCAAATTTCTGATGATTTATAATCTCTCTTTTATTTATTGTTTTTGTTATCTAACTACATGGCGGTTAGGTTTATTACCGTTTCAGTATAATACTAACATTGCAACAAAAATAGATATGCCCAAGAGGATGTCAACACGTCATGGTAAAGAAAAGATCAACTATATTTAACTCGTGAAAAAAACTTTTATCAAATAGTAGATAAAAAATGTGCATACCGCAACGATATATTCCAAATTCTATAGAACGTTATAATATATTATTAAAATAACAAAAGAGAAGACGTCGTCATTTTATATAAACAAAAAACTAAATCACGAGTCAATCTTGATGACATGTACTTTTGGGATTCAATAACTTTTACATTATTACTCACAATTTGGTTTTGAGTAATTTATACCGATACGTAGATAAAAATAGGCATGATGCAGTTGCATACTCACCCATAATTCTATAGATAAAAGTAAGCATGTCACAATGATATATTCGTAATTAGAATAACTAAAAGGCTAAATAGGGTTAATTTATAGATAATAATAATAAAACTAAATGTAAGATAGTTTTGATAACATGTACGTTTATACTTCAATTAATTATACATTACTACTCATAACTTGGTTTTGAGAAAACAATATATCAAGATGTAGATAAATAAACGCATGTCGCAACAATATAATTAAATTTTATAAAATAATGTATCTTAAAATTAAGTTATTTAAGAAAAACAAAGTATGCATAGTATTTATTTTTTCTATGCATTTAAGGTATTTGCTATACAAGTAATTTTAGTTAAGTTAATTGTTTTTATTTATAATTAAATTTTGTTTTCTACTGTTTAATTTTGTTTATGAATTATAAAGGTGACTTAAATTTATGACACGATATGAACCTAATATAAAATTTGTAAGTCTGAGTTTAGTCTAAACAATTTGGGTGAGTTTTGGGTTGAACCCACAAACATATTTAGCAAAAACGGGTTGTGTTTGTGTCAATTTAATGAATTCATGGTTGGGTTATCACGTATAACCTATTTATTTATTTTTATTTCGGTAAACGTATTTTATGTAACAACTTTAGTTTTTTTAGTACAACTTATGCCTAATTACAAATTAAAATTGACATAGGATGAGCATAATTGCTTCAAAAAATAGGAATAATGTGCAAATTTAACATTTTGTACTATTACTATGCATATAAATGGATTTTCAGATTAAATGAGTTGAATTCATGTGAATTTGTGTGGATGATAATGGGTATGGTTTGGGATAAATTCGAATAAACTTAAATATAAATACCAATGGGGTTGATACGGATTCGTAACAGTGGGAAAACTAGAACCCTAGTTTGTGATAACCTCTCGTAATTACCTACGAGAAAACCTGGCGATTTGTGATCCAATCGGCCGAACAAGAACTTGAACCAATTTTATAAACTTGAAAAACTAATCAATTCATTCCAGCCAAAAGATAAAATAGTAAAGGTTCCAACAAACAAGGAATAAAAAAACAGAAGATAAAAAAAACCAAGTTCAAATTTTAAATAACTAGAAAAAAGATAATGCAGACAATTGGGCTGGATGGAACGAATTGGGCCGGCCTGGTCGTTCTCAGCCACTTTGTATCGGTCCAATGTCAGCTTGGTCTTGTTCCACGTTGGTCTCAGCATTGTGGGTCGGATCCGTATCATCCTCCCCCTCTAAAAAACGACTCGCCTTCGAGTCGTCCAAACTTTCTCCCTCGTACGGTGTTAAATCTGCCACGTTAAAAGTTGCCGAGACGTTGTAGTGACCCGATAGATCAATTTTGTAGGCGTTGTCATTTATATGCTTTAGCACTCGAAAAGGCCCATCGGCACGAGGTTGTAACTTCCCAAAACGACCCGGTGGAAAACGAACTTTCCTCAAGAATATCCAAACGAGACCCCCTCATTGAAAATAACTCGCTTCCGGTGTTCATTGACTCTCGATTGGTATTGCAAATTGTGTTTGATTATTTTGTCACGAACCTTTTGATGCAATTCCTTTATTTGATCGGCTTGTTGTTGACCTTCCACACTAAAATGCTCGGTCTCCGAGAAATGTGCGAGATCCAATGGTGTAAACGGTTGGCGACCGTATACAAAAAAAAAATGGGCTTCTACCCGTAGTTTGATTATTAGAGCGGTTATAAGCAAATTCTGTCTGTGGTAGCACTATTTATAGACTTGCTAATTCCGTTTGAACAAGACTCAAACGAGATTACAATACAAACGAAATTAAGGATTCATGCGGAATTAACAATTCAAGCGGAATTACTTGTTAATTCCGTGTGGAATTACAAGTTGGTCCTTTCAAGCGGAATTACCACTTTCAAGTGGAATTAACTTTCTGACTTGAAATCTCGATCTTCGTGCCCTGAACAATGCAAGACTCGATACAAGACGAAGTCGAAAGACGCATGCACCAACAGACTCCCCCTCGAATGTTGACGAGTCTTAAGTGTCGAGTCTTCAACATCTTCAGTCTTTATCAGTCTGATCGCTCTTTGAAGTATCTGACAGTATAAAACTTCTTCAATCTTCTCTTTTCTTTTCATCAGCACCAACATATTCCTCTCTAACAAATAATCTTTCCTTGGATGTTAATCGCAATCTGGCTTTCACAGGATCAGGATCGTGTCCTGGCTCTATATCCAGACTTCAGAATCCAGGCTATCCTGCACATCCTCTACCTCACAATAAATTTCACAAATTTAACATTTGACAAATTTATCTAAATCCAGACTCCCCCTCAAATTCAATCAGAAAGATTTATCAAAGATAATTTCTGATGAATCACTTGAAAACAATCATTCAAGATATTTATCGTTTAAGAACACAGACTCCCACTAAATGCACATCATGTTTAGCACTCGGAATTTTGAAAATCAGCTCTCCAACATCAGTTGTCAAAAATCTTTTTGAATTTTTCAAAATTTATACTAAAACACACTGAAAATCTTTTTGTTATTTTTGAATTTTAACGAAATGCAGTAAAGAAATATTTACAGACAATATTTTTGTGAGTTTGTGTAAGAGGATCATATCAGTTTTTGACAAGTCACAAGTACCGTTGAGCTTAGTTACACATTAAGAATTAAACAATTCACTTAGATTGCCGATATACTGATCCACTTATATTTTCACACAAATTTCAACTGATTCAGGATATGAATTAGGTGTATTAAGGACTTAAACTCATTCATGTGTCCCACCTCTTGAATATACTCCCGTATCCAGATCCCAATATTCAGTCTTACAGGTGAGTATACCACAGATGATATCTGTAAGGGGTTAAATGCGAAGAACCGTGAGAGCTCAGGTCAGAACTTCCGTTCAGCAGAGAGATGACGGCTTCGACTTTTGGTGGGTCCCCTTTAGAGGATCTTTTTTACAACAGCACATGATTTGCATTTTTCAATGTTTCATCATTTTTTTGTACTGAGGACAGGCTTTTATTTCAAGCAAGCGTAAAGTATTCTCCGGGGACTAGGCCATTGCTTCCGCAAAATCAGAAGTCCCGGGATAATACCCCAGATATCACTGAGCATAAAGACCTAGTATCTCAGAAAGAGGGATCATTCAAACGAAATTTCAGGGGTTACCTATATATCCAAGTAGTGTTCCCCACGAAATAAGCAAGTTTGAATTTAAGTTTATATCCCGAAAAAGCTTACTAAATGTGTAAAAACCTATCGGCATATCATTAGTGAGACCGTTTAACGCAATTTAAACATTACATTTCTTTAGCATACTATAACTGTCCACTGATGTACTATCATTTCCTCTTTTTCACAACAAAACTCTTTTTGAATTTTATCATGTTTTTGTCTTTTTCAAATTTTCTAATGTTTTAGGATTTTCAGAAAATTTCTTACTCCCCCTAAAATACAAAATCATTTAAAGAAATTTTGAAAACAAACTATACAAGTAAAGTGACAACTGATATCGAATCACTTCAATTCGCCATCCACTTGACATAAACAATAAGAACTCCCCCTTACAACAAACTATTTTCTCATTATGATTTCAAAACACTTAAGTTTGTTTTAACCAAAATGATTTTCCGGAAAATAAGTTTTGTTGATTTTTCCACTTGTAGGTTAGGGGTTCATCACATTGTTCTTTCAACCACTTGAAAAATGTAACAATTTTAAGTTTTAACAACAATATCACTTATAGAAAATCAAGTACAAGTTAATGTCCCTGATTTACCACTTGAAAGACGAAATATCACCAGAGTGAGTTTCTCAAGAAAGATGCCGATACCTGCTTCACACTTACCAACCTGGAAGCTCCGGCAAGTCAGAATTTTACTTATGAAAAACTTCCATCCAAGCCTGACCAAGCTTGGATGTCTCCTCCTCAATTTCACTAGGGTTTGGGCTGTAAGTTGCCTTCTTTGATTCGTAAAATTCTTTAACCCCTTTGGCCTTTCCCTCGACCATTTTCCCAAAAATCTTTTTAACATTTCCATTAAACGCTTTCTCAACATCAAATTCTTTCTTCTCAGAATAGAATTGATTTGAGATCTCAACCTTTCCAATTTTTGATTTAAAATTCTCAGCTCTCAATGGTGGAAAATGAACATCATCCATTGGTGGCACTGAGTTTTCCTCTTTAACCTCTACATGTGGCTCATCTGACTTTGTGGAATCAGATTCATCGCCAGATTTCTCATCAAACTTCTTAACAGTTTCATGAAACTTTTTAACAACCCACATTTGATTGTCATGCTTAACTCTCTTTTTATAAAAACTTGTCTTTGAACACTCACCAACTTCATATGTTGAATTTTCTAAAATTTTAAATTTGTCCGTTGGTGGTTCATTTTTCTCAACAACTTTTTCTTTGAGTTTTTTAGAGTCTTCCTGTTTGATGTTGGTAGCTTTAGAACAGTTCCATGCAATATGACCAACTTCATTGCATTTGTAACAGGTTCTTGACTCCTTTCTTTGATTAACTCCATTATTCACATTCTCTTGCTTCTTGGCAAGAAATTCTCTGTTTGATTGTTTCTAGAATGAGCTTTTTGATTCCTCTTCACAGCTTGTCCCTGAAACAAATTTTGTATTTGTTTTAGAAGTTTTTTCATGTTTATAATTTTCAAGTAGAATAAAACCCAATCCTTTCTTTTTGAAATTACCGTTGTGGTTAGGTTTCTTTTGAAAACAGAACTGTAACCTTTTTTCATGTTTAACCGTTGTTGAACTCTTGAAGTGTATTTTTTAAGTTTTTTAGTAAGATTTACATATTTTATTTCAGAAATATTGATTTCTGTTAGTTTGAAAACCTTTTTAATCTTTTCAATTCGAACACTTCTTATTGGAAATTCCTCATCAGAATATAATTTATCTGAATCAATCAATGTATATGCCACTTTGATTGGTTCGTCATTCAAATTAGATTTTGATAACAGGAATTCTTTATTATAAACCCTTTTAACCGACGACTTTGAACTGTCAACTGATGATGATCTCGGACTTTCAGACTTAGATTTTGACTCCGACTCCTCATCTACTTCCAACACCTGATCGACCACCTTTTCTATTAACTCAGACTCAAGATCAGTATCAGATGATGTGAATGTGACGTTAATATTTTCTGGTAACTCGTCTGTTGTTTCAGATTTTAACTCTATATTGACAGCCTTTTCGACCTGCTCTTCATTTGGTTTTCTAGGAGAATACCCTTCCCAAATCGGAGGTGGACATTTGTTATAACTGACACTCTGTTTCTTACCAGTATCCTTCTTCTTTGGCTTCTCATCATCTTGAAATACTTCAAAACCTGCAACAGTTGGATAAATTCGATCAATGAGATAATCAGAACTAGAATAACTCTGTAATAAACGTCTGATTCTCTCATTCTCAATCTTTTCTGTCTCCAACTCTTGCTTCCATTTCGCACTTTCTTCAATGTAGAAATTAATGGCTTTTTGCTTCGACATCAGCACAGCATTCAACATTGTCAGTGCATCTTCTCTTTCAGAATTAGTCTTTTGCAGACCAGTTACCGTTCTATTCAACACATCGTAAGATTCTTTCACGTAGTTAAGATCAAACAATAACTTTTCTTTCATCTTTTCAAGCTCAACCAACTTCACATCTTTTTCTTCACATTTCTTACAAGATTCCAAGCATTTTTTCACATGGCTTGATAATCTCAACAATCTTTTCAACTTCGATTATTTTCTCCACTTCAACAACTTTCTCAATATCAATCACCTTCTCATCTTCCTTACTTTGTTCATTCTTCATTGTCTCAGCAACACCTTCAACCTTCATCTTTTTCAACTCTTTTGCTGCTTGCTTCTTCTTCAACTTCTCCAAGCGATCTGCAAAATAAAATTGAAAAATTTCAGGAGATAAATGAGTTTTTGCACTTTTGATATGCATTTCTTCCTCGTCATCACTACTGTTATCAGTTGGTGATTGATCAAAATCTATTGTCTTTTCTGAACTATCATCTGAAGAACAAGAATCAGATGGTGTTTGATCAAAAACCGTTGTTCTTTCTGAACTTTCATCGGATGAAACAGATTCTTCTCATAAACACCAATCACTTTCATCCATTCTGTAAACAAATCAGGCTTTTGAACTATCTGAGCAATGAAAGCTTTAAACTCTCTATTCTCATCAACAAACCTATCCCAGCTAAAACCTGGAGCCATTTTCTCATCATCTTGATCAATGATACCATAATAAGCTTTCTTATTTGCATCTTCAATCATCCTAGCATGTGCAGTTTATGGTTCTTTTTGTTGATGTGGTTGATGAGCAACCTATTGATATATGGCTTTTCGATAGTAATCATCTTTTCCAAAAGGATTCTTTGCTCCACTTGCTTCCTGATTTTTGCATTCTCTTTTAAAATGACCTTTCTCCCTGCATCGAAAACAAGTAACTTTAGATTTATCAAAACCCAAAGTAGAAACGTATGCATCCAAAAAATCATTTCTTCCTGTAATCATTTTGAATTTTTCAGCTCTTCTCAAGACACTAGCTAAACACCATTTGATGTCCATGAGCTCCATCTCTTCAGCGTCTATCTGATCGTAATCCTCTTTCGTCAGCATAGGATTTCCGATCCTTCCAGCTACTAATCCCTCATAAGATTCCAGCACGGTAGCAAGTAACGCCATGTGATCTTTAGCAACTTCTTCAGAAAAACTTTGACCATTCGGGAGATTTAATGCAATGTTGCACTGTATCACACAACCATTTCCACTTTTTGAACTTTGAGACTGAAAACTTGAAGTTGAACTCTTTGGATTAACACTCGGATATGAAGAAAATTCACTGCTACTGTTTGGATTTTGATCAACAGTTCCAGATGAGTTTCTAGCACTAAAAGCAGTTTGGATTTTTGGACTAATTTCAACTTCTTGAACACTGCCTTTGTAATACATTTTCACATCTTGTTGATTACTCGGATTGTTTATCCTTGCAATCTTTTGCTGTTCAAGATCTTGACCTTCAATCTTTTCTATGAACTGAGAAATCGTCAAACCATCATATTCTCCTGTGTTCTTTAAGATCATCAAAAATGTACCCCATTCTTTCTGAGGTAAAGCATCAGCTAATTTGTCTACCCACTCCTCTCGTTCTTTATTGATACTCAACAAAGTCATTGAACGTACTAAGTGGCAGTATATTTCAATCAATTTCTTTGTATCTTCTCCGGGCAGACTTGTGAATAGATCAAATTCTTTCTTAAGCAATGCCTTTTTACTCTTAATCATTTTCTCACTTCCCTCAAACTTAATTCCGAGTGCTTCCCAAATAGAACGTGAAGTTTTATCATGTTGAAGCAATATGAAGATGTCTTCTTTAATAGCTTGCTGGAGTAAACTGATCATCATTTTCTCTGCTTTGTACATGTCTTGTTCCTTATCTGTAAATTCAAAAATCTTTTTATCAACTCCCAGCTCAGTACGTGGTAGCACATACTTTTTCTCAACACACTCCCATGATCTCAAATGATTGGCTTGGACCCAGTTTTCAAACCTATCTTTCCAACCATAATACTCCTCAATGCTCATTAGTTTAGGGGGTTTTTGCATTGTTCCAGTTTCATTTTCTATGTTCATGTTCTTAGCAATTTCAGCTGGAGTAGTCGGGGATGTAGCAAACGCATTGTAAAATTCCTCACTCATGATTCGGTAACAAGTTTTTCACAACAGTCACTTTCAAACGAAATTAAGATCCTTCAAACGGAATTACTCCAAGCGAGATTACCCCTTCAAGCGAGATTAACCTGCACACAAACTTCAAACGGAATTAAAGTTTCAAGCGAAATTAACCTCTTCAAACGGAATTACTGATTTCGTTTGAACTTTCAAACGGAATACCAATTTGAAACGGAATTACTAATTTCGTTTGAACTTTCCAAACGGAATTACACTCTGATGTGAAATACTCAAGCGGAATTACGTTTTTCAAGCGGAATTAGGTGCAATTTCAAACGAAATTAGGATGATGTCAGCATATTTGATCTGAAGTTCAAGCGGAATTATCAATTTTAGCAGATTTAAGTCGAATTAAGGTCCAATTTTCTCAAGGATTTGTTAAAACACAATTTCGCTTATGATATGAGAAATTCAGATCATTTTGACCGTTAAAACTTGTTCAATTTAGAAAAGAAAGTGTAGAAGTAAGAAAACACAATGAAATCAAGCTAAAAACAGCAGAACTCCTCTTTCTGTGCTCTGATACCACTTGTAGGATCGTGTACGGACCCGAAACGAGTCGTTCAGAGGCGTTCTACACAATATGAAAGGCGGAAACAAACATATTGTGTGTAATTCAGCAAGGTATTCACTTATAACTGTCTTTTGATTGAAATCTGAGCAATTACAGATCTGTAGACACTTCGACAGAGCTTCGCCATCGGAAAACACTATTCTCATTCCGTTTCAAATGACACGACCTAGCACTTATTTATAGACTTGCTAATTCCGTTTGAACAAGACTCAAACGAGATTACATTACAAACGGAATTAAGGATTCATGCGGAATTAACAATTCAAGCGGAATTACTTGGTAATTCCGTGTGGAATTACAAGTTGGTCCTTTCAAGCGGAATTACAACTTTCAAGTGGAATTAACTTTCTGACTTGAAATCTCGATCTTCGTCCCCTGAACAATGCAAGACTCGATACAAGACGAAGTCGACAGACGCGTGCAGCAACATAGATCCCATTGTTTCGGCTGATCTCCAACTAAGCTTCGCAACAAATTACCCAAAGAATGATTAGTCACCTCAGTTTGCCCGTCAGTTTGAGGATGATGAGATGTGCTGAATTGTAACTTTGCACCCAAACGCTTCCACAATGTACGCCAAAAATGACTTACGAACTTGACATCCCGGTCCGATGTGATGGTTTTTGGAACCCCGTGTAAGCGAACAATCTCACTAAAATACAATTTTGCCACTTGAGATGCATCAAAAGTTTTCGCGCAAGGTAAAAAATGTGCCATTTTGGAAAAACGATCTACCGCGACCATAATGGAATCCTTTTTTCGTTGCGTGATCGGTAGGCCCAAAACGAAATCCAAGCTAACATCCTCCCATGGTTGTCACGGAACCGGTAGCGGCGTGTAAAGGCCGTGATTTGAGTGTCAGGCCTTGGCTAGGTGGCATGTCCGACAACGTTTGACGACCATGGAAACGGTTTTTGCTAGGTGCGGCCAATAAAAACGCTCCTTGACAAGTGAAACGGTCTTGTCCCTATCAAAATGGCCAGCCAAGGCACCCTGAGATATTCCAACACGATCGACTCCCGAAACAACGATAAAGGAACACAAATTCTCGAGCCGTGAAACAATAAGCCGTTGTTCCGAACAAACGATTTGTATGACCCGGATTCGGCGAGACGCCAAACATCGTGAAAATCTGGATCTTTGGGGTAAAGGGCCGAGAACGAGTCGAATCCCCAAATATGAAACTGGGCCGTGGAAACCAACAGTGGGCGGCGGCTCAAAGAATCGGTAGCGGAGTTATCGGTTCCGGCTTTGTGGCGAATGACGAAATTAAAATCATGAAGTGTTTCGACCCATTTGGCGTGCCTCGGGTTTAACTTTGCTTGGCCCGGGATGAATTTAAGTGCCTAATGATCCGAAAAAGAACGAACTCGTTTGGTAATAAGTAATGGCGCCAGTATTCCAAACTTCGGACAATGGCATAAAATTCCTTATCATAGGTGCTGTATCGTTTCCTCGTGTCACTAAAATTTTCGCTAAAGAAAGCGATTGGCCTGTTATTTTGTGACAAAACACCCCCAATTCCGAGACCCGAAGCGTCGCATTCCACCTGAAAAACCTGTGTAAAATCCGGAATAGCAAGAACCGGTGCTTGCGTGACCGCGGCTTTGAGGGTTTCGAAAGCTTTCTGTGCCGTGGTTGTCCAAATAAATTTTGAACTCTTCAAACATTCAGTAATTGGTGCCACGATTGAACTAAAATTTCGTATGAACCGCCGATAAAAAGACGCTAGCCCGTGAAAACTCCGGATATCGTGTAACGATTTAGGAGCGGGCCACGTTGTAATTGCGGTAACTTTCGATTCATCCATACGCAAGCCTCCACCGGAGATAAAGAAACCCAAAAATATCACCTCCGTTTGCAAAAAAGTTACATTTTTCTTTGTTTGCAAATAGTTTTTGGTTTCTCAAAACGTCAAAGATAGCTCGTAGGTGACCCAAGTGTTGGTCGACGCTATGGCTATAAACAAGAATATCATCGAAGTAAACAACAACGCACGTACCAATAAAAGGTTTGAAGATGTGATTCATGAGGCGCATGAACGTGCTCGGGGCGTTCGATAAACCTAACGGCATGACCATCACTGTCCCGGGTTTTGAAGGCCGTTTTCCACTCGTCGCCTTCCCGCATACGTATTTGGTGGTAACCACTTCGCAAGTCGATTTTTGAAAAAAATTCGCCCCTTGTAAATGATCGAGTAAATCGTCGAACCGCGGAATAGGAAAACGGTATTTGACAGTAATTTTGTTTACCGCCCGGCTGTCGACACACATACGAAACGTGCCATTCGGTTTCGGCACTACAAGGCCGGCACGGCGCACGGACTCATACTCTCCCGAATTAACCCTTTTTCCAACAGTTCCTTCACTTGACGGTTAAGCTCATTAAATTTGGTTGGGTTCATACGGTAAGCCGGTTTATTAGGTATACTCGCCCCGGGTATAAAATCGATGCAATGTTGGATGTCCCGCATCATAGGTAGACCCGCGGGTATGTCATTGGGGAAAACATCGGCATACTCGGCTATTAATGGTGCGACCGTAGGTGGTATAGGGGCAATGTGTCACACCCCTGTTTCCACGTGTCACCGGTGGGCCCGGTGGGGGAGTATCGTGACGTGGTTGGCAACGTAATAGTCAAACAACACAATATAATAATGCACAGCGGAAGCAATTTAAATAAGATACAACCGAATTTATTTATTGTAATCAAAGTTACAATATCCGGTGTTTATCCACAGAACGGATCGAAACAAAATAACATTTAACGGTTCAACAGACTTTGGCATCCTAAGCTTGCGAGACTTTCTATTGATGCTTGGAGACAATCCAGCCAAATTTCGTTTAGTACCTGCATTCAGTCTTTTTGGGAAAATACGTCAGTTTACACTGGTAAATACATTCAACTGACTCATTTTGGAAAATGATTGAAAATTTGTTTGGATGCACATGGCATAAACATTTTTATAACTTGGGAGAATTATTTAATATTATAATCTTGTGAACGATTTACATGTTACTTATGCGTTCGGTAGCCCGGACGTATCCGGGTTAAAGATCAATAGACACACCACTTTAAGTGAGTTATACACGGGAGTACGCCTACACCCCGTGCTCAGGTCGTGGCTATCTCGTAAGATAATGCCGAGGATATCCGGGACATGGTCATTAACCCCCCAAAGGCTGTAAAGTAAACACATCTGTTTAAAACGAGCCGATCAAATTATTCAATTAACCACTAAGCGTGGAAGATTTGATGCTCGATCAAGCGGTACGCTATGTACCGTAACCCAAGCCCGTATAGGGAAAATAAGTTAAAAGTATTTACCTTTGCAAGTATAAATCACAACAAGCAGAATGCACGTAGCTTTTACTGTTTCTCCTAATCTGGAACGAAGGTTTAATATAACCTATTAGAATACTAACGGGTCTTTAATTAAGCTTAAGCTTAGACCGGTCAGTTTTTAAAGATACGGTTCGTACGCACGATTAAGCGAAGACCGGATAGAATGTGATTTAGACCCGACAAGTTTGAAGACTTGTTTAATATGGGTTTACTACTCACATTCTGGATTTTGAGATAAAAATGATATCGTTTGACCCGTTTCGGCTAGTTTATGCAAACTAGTTACATAAACCGAACCGAAGGCGTAAAATGCATAACGGGTAACCAAAAGGGTCGTGAATAGGTTTCCTAAGTTAATACGCTTTAAATATGTTGTGATATCATTATGATATCTTCCATAATGCCCATAACGAGTTTAATCCCTAAATACGCCCCGTAGGGTATTTCGGTCATTTTAAGGGTTATAAAAGAGATTTATAATACTTCTGAGATACGGGTCTGATTTAATCAGAAAAATTATAAATTTTAACAGACCACAATAGTTGGTGAAGAGTCTCATTTCCCAAAATGGTTTTAAACCCAAATTATGCGTTTAATACGCGTATGAAGCCGTTTTAAGCGACGTACGGTTTAAAATACCATTCTGAGTTTTCTGATCAGCAAAACAGGCTCAAAACACTCTATTTATTATTTTAAATCAGTGGCAATTGGATTGGTATCAAACGGATTCGTAAAACTCGTTTTATGGCCTAAAAGGGCATATCCGGTATTAACCGAATCAATGCGATAAGCCTAGCTTAAGATCAGTTTAAAATAATTAAAAATCTTCAAAAATCCCAAAATATTATTTAAAATCAGTGGGTAAAAGTTTTGGTACCGAAAATCGGGTTTAGATAGGCTATGCGCTAATCGCGCCGTTTAATTAATAATAAGCTTATTATTTACGCTAATGCGCATATCTCTTAATCTAGACCTCCGATTGACGTGAAAATTTGCGTACATGTTTAGTAATCAGTAACTAAGATTATTGTACTCCCACATTTTCAAAATTCTCGTTGTACGGTCATAAGGGCATTACGGTCCAATTTAAGCGATTAACGGAAACGTGTGCATGTATCGGATAATCAACGAAACAAGTACAGAGACTCATACTAACATGCAACCCTACTCTAATGAAGCACTAAGGCATCTTTGAATCAAACTAGAACGGGTCAGAACCGAAGTCAAAGCAAAAGTCAAGGTTTTGCGCCTTTCGGTTCCGAACCGGGTTTTAACAGAAATTTGTCGAGTCGGGCAAGCGTAGACAAGTTTTCATACTTATTACCATGTTATATTAGGGTTAAAACAGGTTACACACCTCTCGGATCATTAATCGTGCATTAAATCATATTTTGTAATTCTGTTGACTTTTTCGGTCAACGTTTGACCTGACAAACGACCTAGTTAGGTCTGGAATTGGTACGCGCCCTTATAAGGGTTTAATACCCATATAATTACCTATCTAACGGTATGTTTAATTTGACATACGACTGAGATATCGATACTAAATCACGAAGTCAAACGTTAAGCGCGATATATTGACTTTTAAGCTAATAATGAAGCTAGAATTAATTGAGAAGGGATTAGAGACTTACAAACTGATTTATGGTTGCTTAGGAAGGCTCTTGATCAGCTTGGATGTTCCTTAGATGATCAGATTGTTTGCAAATGATGTGAGGAATGTTTGTGAATGAATGGGTTTCTTTATATACAAGATTCAAGCACCACCACAAGTTGACAACAAAGTCTAGGGCCATCCACAATTGATCAACACTTGTAACTAGTGTGTAGGGATGTCTAGGGGCCATGCACATGCAAGAGAAACCGGATTAGAGGGTCACATTCGCGCACCACAGCCAACAGCAGGTAATCTGTCGCTGGGCAACTCTAGCGCACCGTTACGCTACATATGTAGCGGTGCGCTAGCCCGCTAAAATGGGCCAGTTGACTTAACCGGTAGCGCACCGTTACGCCACACATGTAGCGGTGCGCTAGCCCCTTCTGAGACAAGAATTGTTGTTGTTTGTTGAAGTCTCGTAAAGGTAACCAATTATTTCGATCTTGGGTCCTATATCAGCACTTATGGACCTCCCAAAACGGTCTTGCACAGTATCAAACCCCACCATAATGATATGTTTGTTTTGGATTCAAAAGTAAGACCCGTATACATCGGTTTACCATTCAATTTACTTGTGGGGTCAAATCATGCTTTTCAATTCTATTATTAACAAGAATTTTCTGCATTGAGGGTAATAAAGATGGGTATAACATTTAATCGGGTCTTGGGATTTATAAATAAGGTCGTTCAGAGGTACAATTTAACATGACGCCACTTAATCCTACCGAAACATCTTTATTAAATCCGGGTTTTCAACGCATTTTGTCTGACATGACACGTGTCGTTTTATTATTGAACCCGAAATTTTCGAGGTGTTACATCCTCACCCCCTTAAAATAAATCTCGACCCGAGATTTACTGAAACAAGTAAGGGTACTTTTCTTTCATTGTGGATTCAACCTCCCACGTGAAATCGGGACCTCTTCGGGCATCCCATTTGACCTTCACAAAAGGTATATGCTTTCTTCGAAGCTTCCTTACCTGTCGATCTTCAATTGACAAAGGTTTTTCTACAAACGTTAAGCTCTTATCTATTTGCACATCTGTATGTGGCATGACATGTGAATCATCAGCGGAACACTTCTTTAGATTGCAGATGTGGAACACATTGTGAATTCCACTGAGTTCTTCTGGTAAGTTCAACTTGTAGGCAACAGACCCGACACGTTCAATAACCTCGAAAGGTCCTATGTATCTCGGGCTTAGTTTGCCTTTCTTACCGAATCGCATCACCCCTTTCCATGGTGACACTTTAAGTAGGACTTTGTCACCTACTTCGAAGTGAAAATCCTTACGACTTGGATCCGCGTAACTCTTCTGCCTATTCCGGGCAGCTTGGAGATTGTTACGAATCTGGACAATCTTGTCCGTCGTTTCGAACACGATCTCTGGTCCTGATAACTGGACTTCTCCAACTTCCGCCCAACAAACTGGCGATCTACACTTTCTACCGTATAATGCCTCAAAAGGCGCAGCCTTTATGCTGGTATGGTAGCTATTGTTGTAGGAGAATTCGATCAATGGTAGGTTCTTATCCCAGCTACCTCCCAAATCGATCGCACATGCACGTAGCATGTCTTCCAACGTTTGAATAGTACGCTCACTCTGACCGTCTGTCTGAGGATGGTAAGCCGTACTAAAGTTCAAACGTGTGCCCAAAGATTGCTGGAAACTCTTCCAAAAGTGTGACGTGTACCTAGTATCCCGGTCAGAGATAATAGCTACAGGTATGCCGTGTAGGGCTACAATCTTGTCAACGTATAACTGGGCTAACATATCGGAGCTATAAGTCTCCTTGATGGGTAAGAAATGAGCTGACTTAGTCAGTCGGTCAACTATAACCCATATCGTATCATTGCCTTTTCTTGTCTTGGGTAACTTGGTAATAAAATCCGTAGTTACCATTTCCCACTTCCACGTAGGAAGTTCAGGCTGTTGTAGCAAACCTGACGGTTTCTGATGCTCGGCTTTGACTTGCGCACATGTCAAGCATTTTGCTACATGGGCGGCCACAGACTTTTTCAAGCCTATCCACCAATAATTTGCCTTTAAATCCTGGTACATCTTATCAGCTCCAGGATGAACGGAGTATTTGGAACTGTGGGCTTCTTGGAGGATGATATCACGAAGTCCTCCAAAAATCGGAACCCATATTCGTCCGTTTAACCGTAAAATTCCGTCCTTGCTAAGAGTTAACTGCTCCTCAGTTACTCCTAACTTTTCATTAGGATAGTTAGCTTCCAACACAGCTTCCTTCTGTGCAGCTAACACCCTTTCTATCAAACTGTTCTTTACCTCCATACGCTTGGCGTTAATTCGAATGGGTTTAACCCTTTCCTTTCTGCTCAAGGCATCAGCGACTACATTCGCTTTGCCGGGATGGTATTTGATTTCACAATCATAATCATTTAAAGTTTCCATCCAACGGCGTTGCCTCATGTTTAATTCTTTCTGGTTAAACAGATGTTGGAGGCTCTTGTGATCAGAAAAGATCACAAACTTGATTCCATAAAGATAATGCCTCCACAGTTTTAGTGCGAACACAACGGCACCCAATTCTAAGTCATGGGTGGTGTAATTCTTTTCGTGCACCTTTAACTGTCGTGATGCATAGGCAATAACCTTGCCTTTCTGCATAAGCACACACCCCATGCCAGTGTGTGATGCATCACAATAAACTACAAATTCTTCAGCGCCTTCAGGTAGTGTAAGCACAGGAGCGTTGCTCAACTTTTGTCTCAAAACATCGAAGGACTCTTGCTGCTTAGGACCCCAAACGAACTTTACTTTCTTCTTGGTCAGGGAAGTTAGGGGTGCAGCAATCCTTGAAAAATTTTCAATGAAGCGCCTGTAATATCCTGCCAATCCCAGGAAGCTTCGAATCTCCGTAGGTGTCTTTGGCTCTTGCCAATTCATAATAGCTTCAACTTTAGCGGGATCCACTTGGATACCACGCTCACTGACCACGTGTCCAAGAAATTGGACTTCTCGTAGCCAAAATTCACACTTAGAGAATTTGGCGTAGAGCTTCTCCTGACGTAGAAGTTTGAGAATACACCGAAGGTATTTCTCATGGTCAGCTTGGTTCTTAGAATAAATAAGGATGTCATCAATGAAGACGATAACAAATTTATCTAAGTAAGGTTTGCAGACGCGATTCATGAGATCCATGAATGCGGCTGGTGCATTAGTGAGCCCAAAAGGCATCACTAGGAACTCGTAGTGACCGTAACGAGTCCTAAATGCAGTCTTGTGAACGTCTTCATCCTTAACCTTCAACTGATGGTAGCCTGACCTCAGATCAATCTTTGAGAAGTAACTTGCCCCTTGAAGCTGATCGAACAAATCGTCGATCCTGGGCAATGGATATCTATTCTTGATCGTGACTTTATTGAGCTCACGATAGTCGATGCACAGACGCATCGACCCATCCTTTTTCTTGACAAACAGGATTGGCGCTCCCCAAGGAGATGAACTAGGTCGAATGAAACCCTTAGCTAGTAATTCATCTAGCTGCGTCCGCAACTCCTTCATTTCTGTGGGTGCCAATCTGTATGGTGCCCTAGCAACTGGTGCTGCTCCGGGGATGATGTCTATCCTGAATTCCACTTGCCTATCTGGTGGTAAACCAGGTAGATCTTCAGGAAACACTTCTGGGTATTCCGAGATGACAGGGATGTCTTCTAACTTCGGTTTAGGCTCATCAATAATCACCTGTGCCATGTAGATGACACACCCCTTCTTCAGACACTTGGAAGCCTTGAGCATAGTCACCTGCTCAGGCAGTCCGTACTGGGTATCTCCCCGAATGGTAAGTGACTCACCAGACGAAGTCTTTATTACCACCTGTTTCTGGTTACAGACGATTTGGGCCTGGTTATGAGATAACCAGTCCATACCCAGAACTATGTCAAAACCAGCTAATTTAAACGGAAGTAGAGACAGAGGAAAAGAATGGTTCTTAATGGATATTGTACATCCATCTAACACAGTAGAGACGGTTTCTATGGTACCATCTGCTAACTCTACCTCATAGTTTACGCTTAGGGTTTTGACAGGTAAATTCAACAATTTACAAAATTTATGATCTACGAAGGATTTATCTGCGCCTGAATCAAAAAGTACTCTTGCAAAAACATCATTTACAAGGAAAGTACCTGTTATGACGTTATCATCCTGCACAGCTTCTTTCGCATCCATCCTGAAGACTCTGGCGTTAGTCTTCTTAGCCTCCTCAGGCTTCTTGTTGTACTTAGGGCAGTTAGTCTTTATGTGGCCCTTTTCATTGCAACGGTAGCACGTTGCATCTTTCATCTTCTTGCAATCCAAGGTTTTGTGTTCCTTGGACTTGCACAAACCGCAAGCAAAAGACCTTGACTCGTTATTCGAGTTTGATTCGAGTCTGCACTTTCCAAAGTGCTGTTTCTTGCAAGTTTTGCATGTGGGCTTCTCTCCAGAACGATGCCCATCTTTCTTTGACTCCGGTCCCTTCTTGTGATCACCGCTCCCACGGTGCTTCTTGTTCGATCTACGCGAACCATCATCTTCATGCTTCCTCTTCTCGGCCGCCTTATTCCTCTGCGATCTCTGCCGGACCGCATCCAGAGTGAGGGATAAGGAAAGGTCAGTTACAGACCTGAAGGTAACTGGCCGAGAAGCCTTTACACTGGACTTGATCTCGGGTTCCAAACCACCAATAAAGCGAGCAATTCTTTTTGGCTCCGGGGTTACCAGGTAGGGAACCAGCCGAGACAGTGTATTGAAGCTTGTCAGATAAGCTTGACAATCGAGGTTCTTCATCACCAGGGATAGAAAGTCATATTCTATCTTTTCCACCTCATGTTGAGGGCAGAAATTTTCCTTGATCAAGGCGATGAATTGATCCCACGACATACTATACAACGGGATCTTTCCGGAGGCCTCCATCAGAGATCTCCACCAAGCTAACGCCTCACCCTTGAAGGACTGTGAGACAAATTTAACCACATCACCTTCAGCGCATCCGCTGATGTCCACGACCGTGTCCATTTCATCCAGCCACGTCATGCAGTCTACGGCTCCTTTCTCCCCCGTAAAATCCCTGGGTTTACAAGACACAAAGTACTTATATGTGCAACCCTTGTTACGGTGTCCCTGATGCAGTATTAACTGCTGAGATGGATTACTTTGGTGGTTGGTGGACTGGCGATCATCACCGTTTTTCTTTGGTACATCCTTTTTGGGAGGAGGCTTGTTATGAGCCTCTGAATGTGTCCTTGGCTTTGAATGTGATACAGAGTGGGTCCTACTTCGGGTACTACTGTATTCTTCATACTGTCTATCCAAAGCTTGAGTAATAGCACCGTCTATGATTGCTTTTAACTCGGCACCCGTTAATGTAATCTGGGCGTTCTCATTCGGCTCCACAGGATGGCTATTGACTTCATTAGAGTTAGCCATTTGTATTGAACTGTTGCAGAAAACAAGGACAATAATTTATTTGGGAGTTTATTATGGAATTACCCCTTAGGGTAACTCGTTAACCATGGTAAACAGAGACCATATTTGGTTAACTTATTAATCGTATTAATTTAGGATTTCAATTAAAATTTATCCTAAACATAAACAATAACAATATATATTAGCACATAAGGCTTGGTCACATGGACAATTTAAATTATAAGCTATGATTTCAGAGAATCAAGACCTTTAAGGTTTGAACCTAGTTCATTACCTTTATTAGACAGGGAGTCATAGCTACCACTGTCTTTTGGCTCATGTAGAAATGAGCAAGGCCCGTAGGCACTAGATTACCACATATGGTTAAATATGATCATCTTAATTGATGATGTAAATCCAGGATTCAGAGATCATTAACTGGACTAGGAATCTTCTAAAGAATCCTTATTCATAAAAATGACATGTGATTTTAACGAATCACTTCTGCCAGGAGTGTTAACATGTTTTAAGATGTTAACAGGGATTTGAATCTTTTAAACAGGTCTTACCATTTTGGCCCGGTCTTATATTTGACACGAGGCTAGGTTTCACACTTAAAGATTCTTAATTAAATAATTACTAGGCAGATTTAAAAGGAATGATTTTAATTTATTTATTTCATCTATAATTTATATATATGCACATAATGGCAAACATGAAATTTATAAAACAAACATTCCATTTAATTATACATAGGTTACATGTTGCCCTAAACGGGTCTTTTCAAACAAACCATTTCCCACGTAGGGGCTAAACAAGTACTTACCCACGCAGGGGTTAATTTAAAACACAAGTCCTCGCAGGGACTAGGTACAGAGATAAATAGATGTCCTCGCAGGGACTAGGTACAAAGATAAATGTCCACGTAGGGACTACATACACACATAAATATCCTCGCAGGGACTTAATTTTAAAGTAGACATACACACATAAAGGATTTACTGATCCTTCTTGCTCTTTCCCTTGATTAAGTTCGTCAAGGTCTTGAACATCCCCTGGTTACGCCGTCGATCTTCCCGTGCCTCATGTCGTACCTCTCTAATACTTTGCAGGATCTCCTGATGCAGTGGTGGCGACATTTGTAGAGACGGCGGGGGTTGTTGGTAAAACGGGGGTTGTGTAGGTATCTGGTACCCCTGGACTGGGTACCCTACTCCCCAAGGACCTCCATACGGTCCATCAGGGTTAAGAGCGTTGTAATTAGCAGCTACCAGGTATGGGTCGGCTTCAGCGTAACCGGGGTTAGTGTGAGTCGGTGGCTCAAACGGGTTATACATCGAAGGACCCGTGTACGCTGGTATTTGATTATCGAAACCCATTGGTGGCGGTTGCTGCGCGAATGGGTTTGATGGTCCACCCATTTGTGGATCTTCTTGAAGCGGCTGATAATTTCTGCCACTTGATTGTAGGGGAGAGCTGAAATGAAACTCTTCTCTTCGTGTGGTCATCCGGGCTCCGGTTCTCATATGTCTTTGCGGTTGCGGAGGCGCCGGTTGAACTGGTGGCGGTGGAGGCGGTGGCGTAACTACCACAAATTGGTGATTCCCAGAGGAATCTTGATGATGCTGCTGCTGCTGCTGCTCATGCGGCGAAGAATAGTGAGGCTGCTGCTGCTCATGCGGCGACGAATGGTGAGGAGGTGTATAATACCATTCGTGCCGAGTAAAGATAGCCTGGAAGCTATCTGGACCATTATAGGGTGGCCCGTGATAAATGGAACTATCCGAGACCTCGATTGGGTGGATGGGAGTTCCTGATGCGGGTTCTACGGGGTCGTCTTCCTCGTCCATATCATTTCCTCCAGAAAAATGGTCCTCCGGTCCCAATGGGTTAAAACCCACTGGTTCTTGTATATAATTCGCCGGGTTAAACTGGCCTTGAAAGAATGGAGTGGGGTCTCCAAAAGGGCGGTGCGACATTGATCGCTGTATCGGTATGTGCGAATGGTGTGAGTCTCCAGGCTCATTTTCTGATTGTGGCCCGTAGGAGTCTTGAGCGGGAGTCGTCGAGCTGTTCGAAACCGACCGTCTTGCCGGTTGAAAGAGACCTCTCTGGTTCCGTCGAGTACCATCACTCTCGGCGGGGATAGGACCTCGTGTATTCGAAGGTCCTGCTTCGTGATCGTTGGGGGCGGCTACCGGCCCCTTTCCGCGTCCTCACGTACGCAAGAATCTTGGAGGCATCTTTGTTATTCCTGTCAATAAAACATAAGATAACAATAACAAAAATATAAAGCTTAAAGGACAAAACAAAAACCGAATAAGGTGGAATTTGTCCTATGTTATAAGTCTAGACTCGAAAGTTTAAATATGTGCAATTGTGTAACTGAGATTAAACACAAAAGGCTAGTGTTTAATTCACTCAGAGTTGGCTCTGATACCAACCTGTCACACCCCTGTTTCCACGTGTCACCGGTGGGCCCGGTGGGGGAGTATCGTGACGTGGTTGGCAACGTAATAGTCAAACAACACAATATAATAATGCACAGCGGAAGCAATTTAAATAAGATACAACCGAATTTATTTATTGTAATCAAAGTTACAATATCCGGTGTTTATCCACAGAACGGATCGAAACAAAATAACATTTAACGGTTCAACAGACTTTGGCATCCTAAGCTTGCGAGACTTTCTATTGATGCTTGGAGACAATCCAGCCAAATTTCGTTTAGTACCTGCATTCAGTCTTTTTGGGAAAATACGTCAGTTTACACTGGTAAATACATTCAACTGACTCATTTTGGAAAATGATTGAAAATTTGTTTGGATGCACATGGCATAAACATTTTTATAACTTGGGAGAATTATTTAATATTATAATCTTGTGAACGATTTACATGTTACTTATGCGTTCGGTAGCCCGGACGTATCCGGGTTAAAGATCAATAGACACACCACTTTAAGTGAGTTATACACGGGAGTACGCCTACACCCCGTGCTCAGGTCGTGGCTATCTCGTAAGATAATGCCGAGGATATCCGGGACATGGTCATTAACCCCCCAAAGGCTGTAAAGTAAACACATCTGTTTAAAACGAGCCGATCAAATTATTCAATTAACCACTAAGCGTGGAAGATTTGATGCTCGATCAAGCGGTACGCTATGTACCGTAACCCAAGCCCGTATAGGGAAAATAAGTTAAAAGTATTTACCTTTGCAAGTATAAATCACAACAAGCAGAATGCACGTAGCTTTTACTGTTTCTCCTAATCTGGAACGAAGGTTTAATATAACCTATTAGAATACTAACGGGTCTTTAATTAAGCTTAAGCTTAGACCGGTCAGTTTTTAAAGATACGGTTCGTACGCACGATTAAGCGAAGACCGGATAGAATGTGATTTAGACCCGACAAGTTTGAAGACTTGTTTAATATGGGTTTACTACTCACATTCTGGATTTTGAGATAAAAATGATATCGTTTGACCCGTTTCGGCTAGTTTATGCAAACTAGTTACATAAACCGAACCGAAGGCGTAAAATGCATAACGGGTAACCAAAAGGGTCGTGAATAGGTTTCCTAAGTTAATACGCTTTAAATATGTTGTGATATCATTATGATATCTTCCATAATGCCCATAACGAGTTTAATCCCTAAATACGCCCCGTAGGGTATTTCGGTCATTTTAAGGGTTATAAAAGAGATTTATAATACTTCTGAGATACGGGTCTGATTTAATCAGAAAAATTATAAATTTTAACAGACCACAATAGTTGGTGAAGAGTCTCATTTCCCAAAATGGTTTTAAACCCAAATTATGCGTTTAATACGCGTATGAAGCCGTTTTAAGCGACGTACGGTTTAAAATACCATTCTGAGTTTTCTGATCAGCAAAACAGGCTCAAAACACTCTATTTATTATTTTAAATCAGTGGCAATTGGATTGGTATCAAACGGATTCGTAAAACTCGTTTTATGGCCTAAAAGGGCATATCCGGTATTAACCGAATCAATGCGATAAGCCTAGCTTAAGATCAGTTTAAAATAATTAAAAATCTTCAAAAATCCCAAAATATTATTTAACATCAGTGGGTAAAAGTTTTGGTACCGAAAATCGGGTTTAGATAGGCTATGCGCTAATCGCGCCGTTTAATTAATAATAAGCTTATTATTTACGCTAATGCGCATATCTCTTAATCTAGACCTCCGATTGACGTGAAAATTTGCGTACATGTTTAGTAATCAGTAACTAAGATTATTGTACTCCCACATTTTCAAAATTCTCGTTGTACGGTCATAAGGGCATTACGGTCCAATTTAAGCGATTAACGGAAACGTGTGCATGTATCGGATAATCAACGAAACAAGTATAGAGACTCATACTAACATGCAACCCTACTCTAATGAAGCACTAAGGCATCTTTGAATCAAACTAGAACGGGTCAGAACCGAAGTCAAAGCAAAAGTCAAGGTTTTGCGCCTTTCGGTTCCGAACCGGGTTTTAACAGAAATTTGTCGAGTCGGGCAAGCGTAGACAAGTTTTCATACTTATTACCATGTTATATTAGGGTTAAAACAGGTTACACACCTCTCGGATCATTAATCGTGCATTAAATCATATTTTGTAATTCTGTTGACTTTTTCGGTCAACGTTTGACCCGACAAACGACCTAGTTAGGTCTGGAATTGGTACGCGCCCTTATAAGGGTTTAATACCCATATAATTACCTATCTAACGGTATGTTTAATTTGACATACGACTGAGATATCGATACTAAATCACGAAGTCAAACGTTAAGCGCGATATATTGACTTTTAAGCTAATAATGAAGCTAGAATTAATTGAGAAGGGATTAGAGACTTACAAACTGATTTATGGTTGCTTAGGAAGGCTCTTGATCAGCTTGGATGTTCCTTAGATGATCAGATTGTTTGCAAATGATGTGAGGAATGTTTGTGAATGAATAGGTTTCTTTATATACAAGATTCAAGCACCACCACAAGTTGACAACAAAGTCTAGGGCCATCCACAATTGATCAACACTTGTAACTAGTGTGTAGGGATGTCTAGGGGCCATGCACATGCAAGAGAAACCGGATTAGAGGGTCACATTCGCGCACCACAGCCAACAGCAGGTAATCTGTCGCTGGGCAACTCTAGCGCACCGTTACGCTACATATGTAGCGGTGCGCTAGCCCGCTAAAATGGGCCAGTTGACTTAACCGGTAGCGCACCGTTACGCCACACATGTAGCGGTGCGCTAGCCCCTTCTGAGACAAGAATTGTTGTTGTTTGTTGAAGTCTCGTAAAGGTAACCAATTATTTCGATCTTGGGTCCTATATCAGCACTTATGGACCTCCCAAAACGGTCTTGCACAGTATCAAACCCCACCATAATGATATGTTTGTTTTGGATTCAAAAGTAAGACCCGTATACATCGGTTTACCATTCAATTTACTTGTGGGGTCAAATCATGCTTTTCAATTCTATTATTAACAAGAATTTTCTGCATTGAGGGTAATAAAGATGGGTATAACATTTAATCGGGTCTTGGGATTTATAAATAAGGTCGTTCAGAGGTACAATTTAACATGACGCCACTTAATCCTACCGAAACATCTTTATTAAATCCGGGTTTTCAACGCGTTTTGTCTGACATGACACGTGTCGTTTTATTATTGAACCCGAAATTTTCGAGGTGTTACACAATGGCGGGGTTCGGTTCGGCCAGAAGTAAGCCGAAAATAACTTGGGTTGTTTCGGTCTTCAAAAGGGTCGTGAATACCGATTTTGGGACAATCGTGGAGTTGTCGGGGTCTTTACGTGGGTCGTAAGGGGTGAGGGTGATATGAATACCGTCTTTTTTGAACGAGTACGTATTGCGAAACCCATCATGTTTAGCTCTACGATCATATTGACACGCATCCATAGGTAAAACCTCACACCAAACCTCATCAGCGTACTTATCCCCAATCGAAAATTGAACAAGACAAAGGTGCGTGACTTTGAGGAGATTACCTTTCTTTAGCCATGTCAATTGGTACGGTTCCGGGTGATCATGGAGCTGCAAACTTAACTTTTCAACCATAGTGGAGGACACGATATTTTCACAACTACCCCCGTTTATAATGATCGTACAAACCTTGCCTTTTGCGGTGCACTTGGTTCGAAAAACCGTGTTTCGAAGCCACGAGGTGTCGTCTGAGGGATCGGCAACGGTGGTGATGAGGACCCTTTGAATAACCAAGGCTTCCTCGGTGTCGGGTAAAATTAGGTGGGTAATGTCGGGGTTAACGTCATCTGGTTCAGAGTCGTAAACCGATTTTGGTTCATCGATGAGAGCAACCACTTGCTTATTGGGGCAGTCCCGTTTTAGGTGACCAAGCCCATGGCACTTGTAACACCGCTGGGCCTGATTCTGGGCCGAAGAAGGGATAATGGGCGAGGTAGGGGCTGGCAGTTTAATGGGCTTAGGTTTAACGGGATTCGGTAAGGCTGGTACGGGCCGGTTGGAGGTGAACCGGGCTGTGGATTTTCCCTTTAACGCTAACTGTTTTTCGACCCGATGTGCTAATAAACAAACATCCGAAAACGACCAATATTGTTGTAGGCTGACAATATCGGCTATATCGGTTCTAAGTGCCCCCAAAAACCGTGCAATTATCTGTTTGTCTTCCTCTTCAATACCACATCTCAGACGGTGTTGTTCAAAAGCCGAAATAAATTCCTCGACCGTTAAAGAACCCTGTTTTAGATTACGGTAATCCAAAAAAGAGTCCTGCTTGTGGTTAACGGGCAAAAATTTGTTTTTCAACAGCCGTTTCATTTTCTCCCAAGTTTCGACTTTGTGTTTACCCTCCCGGTGACGTTGTTTCTGAACGTTTTCCCACCATAATGAAACATATTTACGAAAACGAATAGCCACAATTTTTACCTTTAAATGTTTGGGAATGTCACGTAAGTCAAAAACTCGATCGACTGTTTGTAACCAGTCGATGAAATCATCAGCGTGGAGGCGTCCTTCGAATTCCGGTATTTCCGTACGTAACCCAAATGCCCGTAGCGGATCAATTGGTGGTCGTTGAGGGGACGGTTGGCGGCGCTGTTGACGTGCAAAAACATTATGAAAATCGTCGTGGTGATCGTAATCATCCCACACGACTGAATCGGTCCTGGTGCGTTCATCATCACGTCGTTGCTCTTGATTTCGCAAATACTCATTCTCGAACTCGAGATCACGAATCCGATCCCTTAAACGGCCAAGCTCGATGTCTCGCGGATCACGTTGATCAGGACCGCTGCCTCCGGCGGCGAATCTGCGGTGAATCTGTCGACGATCTCTCCAATCAGACATCCTGGGAACCTGAAGCTGCTGATACCAGTTGATACGGATTCGTAACAGTGGGAAAACTATAACCCTAGTTTGTGATAACCTCTCGTAATTACCTATGAGAAAACCCGACGATTTGTGATCCAATCGGCCGAACAAGAACTTGAACCAATTTTATAAACTTCAAAAACTAATCAATTCATTCCAGCCAAAAGATAAAATAGTAAAGGTTCCAACAAACAAGGAATAAAAAAACAGAAGATAAAAAAAACCAAGTTCAAATTTTAAATAACTAGAAAAAAGATAATGCAGACAATTGGGCTGGATGGAACGAATTGGGTCGGCCTGGTCGTTCTCAGCCACTTTGTATCGGTCCAATGTCAGCTCGGTCTTGTTCCACGTTGGTCTCAGCATTGTGAGTCGGATCCGTATCAGGGGTGGTGGTCCATTGGCAAAAGCAAAGTTTTTAAACACCTTAGGAGAGTGAGATCTTGGGTTCAAGTATCATAGACGACATGAAAAAAAAAGTTTGCCTTTCAAAAAAAAAAACTTAAATATAAATAAATTAAAAAAGAAAGAAGATCATCTCAAACATATAATTAGATAAACGAGTATATGTTATCGGGTAACCGGTTCAGATATACAGGACACAGGTATATCACCAAATCTAATAGTCTTTCCATACTCACAGCAAATATCAAAAGTAATCACATACCTGGTTCTATACACGATTACCAACAGGGGCGTAGCTTAGTGTGAAGTAGGGGTGCACCCCCTTCCCCCCAAATGTTTTGGTTAGAATTGTAAATTTCATATTTTTCGTCTGAAAATTTTAAAATTATATAAGACTGTCCCTCAATTATTTTGCCTAAATATTTATACAATATATAAACTGGATCCCATGACTTTCCGCCCTCTTATAACTTTTATTCAAACTCCGCCACTGATTACCAACCCTATACCCATTCCAAATGTTTTAGATTTAGATGTATTCTAATCGAGTTTGGGTTCGAGTTTCATTCTCATCCGTGACGGGAGCCTCTAGTCTAAGCATATCATGTGCCAGTGTTGGCAAGCAGCCAAGTTGCATCAATTATCAAGTCAATCACATCATGAGACCACTCAATGTGTACCAACCATCTCCATCACAACTCACATTATAGTTGCCATCAAGTTGCATACTTGCATCAATCATCAAGTCAATCACATCATTATTGCATGAAGTTACAAAAGTTACACGTAGCAACTAGGCTCATCGTGGACATCCCTACATATTCTCTCATCAACCCAACTCTATTTTTACACACGTGTTTTGTTAATATGCCAATTTTTTTTTTTTTTCAAAATATTTGTTAAGACCACCCGTAGTGGGTAATATTTTAAAAAAAAATTGAAAAAAACGCCCCAAAACGCCCCCACCCCCATTACACCCGGCGTTATTAGGCGTTATTCTTGAAAAAATTGGATCTTGGCGTTTAATTAAAACGCTGGAAGTGGTCAAATGGTTTATTGAAGTGGCCAATGGGAGTGGAGGAGAGTTTGACTAGCCAATGACCAACTAGTTTGTTTGTTTGTTTTTTTTTAATGATTGGAAGGGGCATTATTAGGCATTATTCCCGCTACGCCACTTTTGCAATAACGCCCCATGCTGACTGGACTGCCATGGTGGGGGCATTATTTTTCTTCACCACTACACATGGTCTAACTATACGTGATGAATAAATATTGTCTCGTGGATATCATAGTGATCATACGAATACCACTTACGTTTTATTGTTAACATGCTTTTAGTTTAGACAATATATAATACTCAAATTAGCTAGCATCGTATCAAGGACAAGTCCATTAAGCTAGTATGTCAATACACAAATTATTGAAACTTCACGGTTGCCAAAATGCCAATACTTAGAATGAGGACATGTTACCGAACTTCTTGTGACTCTATTAGTCTATTGGTACCTAACTTCAGTAACTTAGTTGATAGTAGTAACTTTGCTACTAGTTTCCGGTCACTTTTGAAAATTATTTTCTCAGCCAACCATGCAGATCTGGTGTGTTTTTGATGAAGACGAAGCACCTTAAAGGGGCCGACCCGGCGACCCCCAACTTTAAGCATGGCGCCGCTACTGATATTTTTTGGCACCTGTACCGAACAGTTCATCCCTAATTTTGTGTTGTTTTTGTTCTACGTAAATTCGTAATCTTGTTATTCATATAATATAGAGATTCGACTTTTTTTTACCCATAATTTTATATATATATGTAGGGTGAAAGTTGTGATGTCAAAAGATAGAAAATGATGTTTTTCTTTTTGCACAGCAGGAATTGATGTTAGAAAAAAGAAAATTATATCATTTGTCATTAACTACGGTCTAGGTCATTTGATAGATTTACAAGTCAAACAAAACAAAATATAAAGGGAATTAATAATCAATCTTATTTTCAGATGATGTATACGAGCCGTATAAGGTTATATGGCAGAATTGCCCTTCTAGTTAACAGAATTACATATGAAATGACCGAATTTTTCTTCTCATTAACATAAAAAATGGATAAAGTTAACCCAGTAGACTAAATTGACAACGGTGAAATCTTTTTGGATCGACAGACGAAAAATAAAGCCTTTAGACTAAATTAGCAAAATGACACAAACCACATGGACTAAAATCACATTTAACTCACAAATTAGTGTATTTTTCATATATAAGTCTAGAGACTTTAATATAGCAAAAGTGCGTTGATTAACTTTTCGTGTTCTTCACCAGGTGCTTCAACTGTTGAAATTGCAAGTATCTTTTAAGTTAGGGTGTAAGGAGTGGTTAAACACTTTAGAGTGGCAAACCAAAAAAACAACCAATCAGAGTGCGTCATGTCAATCAGTAAAAAGTATTTAAACCTTGCTGAAAAGTGTTGGCAATGGTTTAAACACTTGCTGAAGTGGTAAACTTTAAAGAAAAAAAGGAAAAAATGTGTGATTGGTTGAGATTGGAATGGACCCCACCCCACACTACCCTCTCTCTCTCCTTCCTCCCTTCACCGCAGCCCTCTCTCTCCTTCCTCCCTTCACCGCGTCGGCATATGGTCCCCGATTCAGCATTGATACCGCATCGGCAAAGGGTCGGCGGCGGTGTTTGTCGCGCGACAACAACCTTTGCCGCACCCACACCGAATACCCTTACAAGTATTTTTTTAATGAAGTTCAACATACTAAATCAAGTTACTAGTATTTTTTGTGAGAATTATCAGGTGCTTATTCTTGAAATTGCAAGTATGTTTTAAGTTACAAGTATTTTTTAATGAAGTTCAACATACTAAATCAAGTTACTAGTATTTTTTATGAGAAAAATAAGAAAATGTTATAAACCAGACATTTTAGGCCCAACCCAATACTTATGGGTTTTAGGGTTTACACTTGTGTTTATCTATATATTGTAATGTTGAATAGAATGAATGGAGATATAATTCAGTTTATCTCTATTTCTCTTTGGTTTTTATCATGTTATCACCACGATTGCTCTTCGCCAGGAACTCCAACGATCTTCATCAGGAATTTTCAACATCAGGAATTCATTAACACCACTTTTGGATTCAGATAACTTTCCGTTCATCACAATCCGGGTACGCCATCAAAATCTCCGCACTATATTCAAGATGCTTTCATGTTATCATATAGGTTTTGTGTATCCAATAATGAATCATGAATTTTCGAATCTATATATAGTGGTATATATATAAAACATAGGATTTCCCTTTGATTTTGTACATACAGAAACATATATTATGAACAGATACAACAATTTTTTAGAATCGATCCACATACAAATCAATGAATCGATCGTTACACAACGGCGGTCACTACCGTCGCACACAAAACTCTTACCCGACAACCTTTTTTTCCAGCGATTGTACTCCACCGCAAACCGTTTATTTGAATCACCGATGTTACATTCTGGTGGTTCTTCAAGAGAATTGATGCCATCTTGCTTGCGGTGTTACTGGATCCCGTTGGTGTTACTCGTCTCATGTATCTTGCCTAGAATTTGTTTCCTAAAAACTAACTGATACATGTGAATGATGGCTGGATGCTTATCTTTACTAATTAATATATAGAGTAAAATGCACGGATAGTCCCTGTGGTTTGGTAAAATTTCACCCTTAGTCCCCAACTTTTGGAAATTACACCCGTGCTCCCTGTGATTTGACAGTTTGTTACTCGGATAGTCCCTGGAGTGGATGGGGGTTAGTTTTCTCCGTTAAGTCCATGTGAAATTTCAAAATTACCCCCTTACTTTTATTAAAATATAAGAAAAAACTATTTAATGAAACCTGCACCCATATCCTCTTTCGATCGATCTGTTTCTCCACCAAATCTTTCAAAGCCTCAATCTCAAAATGGGAAATCATGAGTTTTCTGACCTTGTTATAAATTGCTTTTACCAAGTCATCATATGAATCATTAAACGGAAAAAGATCATATGGTTGATTCATTTTTGTCATCATTTCACGGAACACATCAACTACGAATCCACTGAAGCGTTTAGTCTCGTTGTCATGAAACACGAATTGCTTGAACAAAGAATGAGCCGGAACACCGACCCTCAATCGATTCTGTGAACTTCCAGCCAGATTCCTGCGACGTCTACTAGCATACCATGGCTGCACCGGCCACAGAATCTCTCCAACATTATCTATTAAATGAGTGTAATTACTTGCTCCATTGATCTCATTTTCAACTGTCTCAGAAAACCCCAATCCTTCTGTCCAATACACACTGTGATACCCCTTTCCACTGTCTCATTTTCAAATTTTATCTCTATAGGGGCCAGGGGTGTCTCATTTTCAACTGTCTCATTTTCAAATTTTGAGATGATGAGTGGATGAAATTGAGGCTTTGAAAGATTTGGTGGAGAAACAGATCGATCGAATGAGGCTTTGAAAGATTTGGTGGAGAAACAGATCGATCGAAAGAGGATATGGGTGCAAGTTTCATTAAATAGTTTTTTCTTATATTTTAATAAAAGTAAGGGGGTAATTTTGTAATTTCACGTGGACTTAACGGAGAAAACTAACCCCCATCCACTCCAGGGACTATCCGAGTAACAAACTGTCAAACCACAGGGAGCACGGGTGTAATTTCCAAAAGTTGGGGACTAAGGGTGAAATTTTACCAAATCACAGGGACTATCCGTGCATTTTACTCTAATATATATCTTAAAAGGTCTTGCTTGCCAGCCCTACTCCACCAAACAAATTAATATATTTTAATATTAAATATTAAATTTATTTGAAGTACATATGTCGCAACCCCCGATCCCTTATCTGTCCCGGGAACGGGCGGACGCGAACTCAGAATTTTGGTGGTATCAGTTGGTTAATTTGGCAGCGGAAATTACATCAGGACCGTAGTTAGGAAATGTTTATCAGAGTAAAACCACCATATTTGATATTAATAATCACATGGGTAAAACCCAAGTTTCTTATAAAACCCAAGTTTCTTATTACAATACGTTTATAGGAATAAATCCTATTTTATTGAATTTAAAACATCGTCTTTTAGGTAACTTTTATAGCCACATTTTTCCTAAGCCTTCAGTACTCTCCAGCTGGCTTTTTACTAATTGGCTGTCACATTGTGTTACCTGAAACGCGTTTTAAAAACATTTGTTAGTGGGAAATACTGGTGAGTGAATCCCAGTTTAATTAAGAAACATTTTATCAATTAAAACAGTATTGAGAGCGATCACATTGTTTATTTCTACACAATTACTCATTCAGTACTATCAATCCTGACTTGTGGGTCATATTACACATTGGCTAACTCGTTGTCCAATGGTAACGTACTATCATTCCGACTTACTACTCGCAGTAGTAAATTTTGTATACAAAACCCCAACAAACTGGCAGTAATTGAAGAACTACAAAGACTCAATCATCGCTTAATCACATTGTAAAACAATTAAGGTTTTGTAAAATATTACAAAAATTGGATAAACTCACATTGCTATCTTAGACTTCGCGTAAGGTTTTCCTGGGAATAATCTATAATTTACACAAATGTACATAGGTTAGTATCATAACCCTTTGAAAATATTAATGATACCCTCCCCGAGATGGTATTCCAACAACTACGTCGGGCAGAACCACGACAGTTGTTACGGAACCCTAAATCAATCGGACAACGTATCTATTACGAAACTGGGGTTATAATACTTACAACGGAGCAGAACCTTGCTAATTAGGGGGGTATAATACTAGCTTTCTAAAGCCTTATATTCAGAAATTGTGATTGAGAAATGAAAACTGAACGAACTGAATTGAAGCCCGAGGCCTCCTTTATATAGTTGCTGAACTGGACTCTCACGCGGCCCGCGTAAAAGATAAGCGGGGCTTACGCGGCCCGCGTACTAGCCCGGGTAGGGTTTAGGTGATCCGGGTCATCGCCTAGCTTAGCCATGATGATGACACGTGTCATCACCGGGCTGCGCCACAATTTGGGACACTCGCGGCCCGCGTAAGGTGGAGGTGGGTTCTACGCGGCCCGCCTCAACTTAACTTTCAGATTTTTATTTATTTTTAATATTATTTAATATATTTGAGGCCAGTTTTCGCGTATGGGGTGTATTTTGGGACATATTGGGACATTCTAAAATATAATAGGGTGTCGTAAAAGTTATCGAGAGTGTCGGTTTATTGAGGATTGTTAGATCCTCCCCACCTTGTTTTAGAGCTCGTCCTCGAGATCTACTGGAACAAGTACGGATATTTCTTTTGCATTTCAGATTCAAGCTCCCATGTGTACTCAGGTCCTCTTTTGGAGTCCCATTTTACTTTGACCAGAACTAATCTCTTGTGCTTGAGATTCTTGACTTTCCTGTCTTCAATTTGTAGAGGCCTTTCTACAAACTTGAGTTGTTCATTTACCTCTATATCCTTAAGAGGTACTATCAGTGATTCATCAGTTAAACACTTTTTGAGATTAGATACATGAAATACATCATGTATTCCTGCCATTTCCTCTGGCAGTTGTAGCTGATAGGCTACAGGTCCTATTCTTCTAATAATTTCAAAAGGTCCAATATACCTGGGACTTAGCTTTCCCCTTTTGATGAATCTTACTACTCCTTTCCAAGGAGAGACTTTTAATAATACTTTATCTCCTACTTGAAATTCCAATGGCTTGCGTCGGTTATCAGCATAGCTCTTTTGTCGATCACGTGCTGCTTTCAGTCGTTCCTTGACTTGAATGATCTTGTCGGTTGTTTCTTGTACTATCTCAGGTCCAGATAGTTGCTTTTCCCCAATTTCTGCCCAACAGAATGGGGTTCGACACTTTCGTCCATAAAGTGCTTCGAATGGTGCAGCATTGATACTTGTGTGATAACTATTATTATAAGAAAATTCTATTAAAGGTAAGTGATCGTCCCAATTACCTCCAAAATCAATTACACAAGCTCTAAGCATATCTTCCATTGTTTGAATCGTCCTTTCGCTTTGTCCGTCTGTTTGAGGGTGATAAGCTGTGCTCAGATTCAACTTGGTTCCCATTGCTTTTTGGAAACTTGACCAAAAATGAGAGGTAAATCGACTATCCCTATAAGAAATAATTGATAAAGGAATTCCATGTAATGAAACAATTTCATTTACATATAATTTAGTTAGCTGTTCCATACTGAAAGTTTCCTTCATTGGTAGGAAATGAGCTGACTTGGTTAATCTATCTACAATCACCCATATTGTATCATTTCCCTTCCTTGTTTTAGGTAGTTTGGTAACAAAATCCATTGTTATCAATTCCCATTTCCAAACTGGCATTTCTAGTTGTTGCAATAGCCTTGAGGGTTTCTGGTGTTCAGCTTTAACTTGTGAACAAGTTAAACATTTAGAAACATAGGTTGCTATGTCCTTTTTCATTCCTATCCACCAAAAATTCTTTCTTAAATCTTGATACATCTTATTATTTCCTGGATGCATCGTATATTTAGACTTATGGGCTTCTTCTAATATACGATGACGTAGCCTTCCTAATTTAGGTATCCAAATTCTCTTTGTATGGAATCTCCAAATTCCATCTGTTCCTTGTTCTAATTCTTTTAACATACCTTTTAATTTTTCAGTATCATCCTTGATTACTGATTCTTGTGCTTCTCTTATCTGATCATTTAAATCTACTTGCAGATTTAATTTAAGAGAACGTACCCTTTTTGGCTTTTCATGATACTTTCGACTTAAAGCATCTGCTACTACATTTGTTTTTCCTTCATGATACTGGATATCACAATCATAATCACTAAGCATTTCCATCCAACGTCTTTGTCTCATATTCAACTCCTTTTGCTTGAAAATATACCTTAAACTCTTATGATCAGTGAATATGGTAAACTTACTACCATAAAGGTAATGTCTCCAAATCTTAAGAGCAAAAATTATTGCTCCTAATTCTAGATCATGGGTTGAATAATTCTCTTCATGATTCTTAAGTTGTCTAGATGCATAGGCTATAACCTTTTGACGTTGGATCAACACACATCCATAACCTAATTTAGAAGCGTCACAATAGACTACAAAGTCTTCAACTCCTTCTGGTAATGCTAGTATGGGTGTATGGGTTAATCTTTGCTTAAGAATTTTAAAGGCTTCTTCTTGTTTTAATCCCCATTCGAACTTAACAGATTTACAGGTTAGCTTAGTTAAGGGAACGGCTATTCTAGAGAAATCTTGAATAAATCTTCTATAATAACCGGCCAATCCTAAGAAACTTCTAACCTCGGTTGGTGATTCAGGGGTTTTCCATTTAGTGATTGCCTCGATCTTTGTGGGATCCACATGAATTCCTTCATGGTTGACTAGGTGTCCGAGAAACTGTACCTGTTCTTACCAAAACTCGCACTTGGAAAATTTAGCATAAAGCTTTTCCTTTCTTAATAAACTTAAAAGTGCGTGCAAATGCTTTGCATGATCCTCTTTACTCTTAGAGTAAATTAAAATATCATCTATAAAAACAATTATGAATTTATCCAAATATGGCTTACATATTCAGTTCATCATGTCCATAAATGCGGCTGGGGCATTGGTTAAACCAAATGGCATGACAGTAAATTCATAATGGTCATACCTTGTTCTGAATGCGGTCTTAGGAATGTCCTCTTCCTGTACCTTTAATTGATGATATCCTGACCTTAAATCGATTTTTGAGAAAAATCGAACTCCTTGCAGTTGATCAAATAGATCATCGATTCTCGGTAATGGGTACCGGTTCTTAATCGTAACCTTGTTTAACTCACGGTAGTCAATGCATATACGCATTGATATGTCCTTCTTTTTAACAAACAGTATCGGCGCTCCCCATGGCGACGAACTTGGTTGTATAAATCCTTTTTCTAATAATTCGTCTAATTGTTTCTTCAATTCTTGCATTTTTGCAGGTGCCAAACGGTAAGGTGCTTTGGCAATCGGTGCTGTTCCTGGTATTAAATGGATTCTGAATTCAACTTCCCTATCTGGAGGTTGCCGTGGTAATTCTTCTGGAAATACATCTGAAAACTGAGATACTACTGGAATATCTTTTAGTTCTTTTTCTTTAGTGTTAGTGATTATAGAAATCAAATACACTATAGAACCTTTTCTTATATAGCTTGCAGTTTTCATCACAGAGATGAATTTTGTAGTTCTAGATGGTTTATCTCCTTTAATTGTGATCGTTTTACCTTTTGGTGAATTTATTTGAATTGACTTTTGATCACATAAAATACTGGCTTTATTGGCTATTAACCAATCCATTCCTAAAACAACATCGAATCCGGCCAGATTCATGGGATAAAGATTTCCAATAAATTTCTGATTTAAAATTTCTATTCTCGCTTCCTGCAAGATTTCAGAAATCCTAACAGTTTATCCATTAGCTGTCTCTACTAAGCATTCTTGTGGTAGTTTAGTTAATGATTGATTTAGAAATTTGCAAAATGATGTATTAATAAAACTTTGGTTCGCACCAGAGTCAAATAATACTTTAGCAAAAATATCAATAACTAAAAACGTACCAGCTATGACATCTGGAATCATCTTGGCTTCATCTGCAGTTAGAACAAATGCTCTAGCATTTTGAGTATTCTTGTTGTTCGTAGCTGGAGCTACTTTCGGGCAATTAGACTTAATATGACCTTGTTCTCCGCAGTTGTAACATATCCTGTTGTTAGCTTTCTTCCTGCAGTTTTCTTCCTTGTGTCCCGATATTTTGCAAAAATTACAGTATATGGAGCATTTTCCTGAATGCTTTCTTTTGCAATACCTACAGTAGGGTGCAGAGTGTCACACCCCGACTTTCCACGTGTCACCGGTGGGCCCGGTGGGGAGTATCGTGACGTAGTTGGCAACGTAATAGTCAAACAACACAATATATAAATGTACAGCGGAAGCAAAAGATAAATTATATATTACAATCCGAATTTTAGAGTAATATCCAGTATTACAACGGAAAGTAAAGGATCCACAGGCGGATCTTAAACATATCATTTGTTCAACAGACTTTAGACGCCTAGAACTTGCAAGATTCCTTATTAGCGCCCTGAGCTTCCAGCCAATTACGTTCAGTACCTGTCACTTAACCTTTTTGGAAAATACGTCAGTTTTCACTGGTAAATACACTCAACCGACTCATTTGAAAAGAGTTTAAGAAAATTGATTTGGATGCACGTGGCACAAAATATCTTTTATAATTTGATTAAAATGCACAGAGGCAAAATTAACCTTTTTAACTTGGAACAATTATATTTATAACCTTGTATACAGATTTACATGTTCGTTATACTTTCAGGGCCCGATGTAGAAACCGAGTCAAGATTAACAGACACGCCACAAGTATAAGCCCACAAGAGAGTGAGATACCGTTTCCCTTTAAGCAACTTTCAGTGTATGCCTACACCCCGTGCTTAAGGCGTGGCCATTTTATAATACAATGATGTCAAGGATATCCGGGACATGGTCATTAACCCCTAAAGGTCTTTATTTCAAACAATACAGATTAAACCGGGTTACCTCAATAATTTAACCATAATAAGATTAAATATTCAATACCCGACCAAGCGGTATTATTATACCGTATTCCAAGCCCGTATAGGGAAAATAAGTTAAGAGTATTTACCTGAGCTAGCTCCTGTCTTAATTAGCAAGAATTAATAACTCAGCCGTATTCACTTAAGTAAGCATAGGTACAATTTACCGGAAGGCTCTAGTCTGGAATGATGGTATAAATAACCAATTAGAATGCTAACGGGTCTTTAATGAAGCCTAAGCTTAGACCGGTTAGTCTTAGAGAAACATACGGTTCATACGCACGATTAGGCGAAGACCGGATAGAATGTGATTTAGACCCAACAAGTTCAGATATTTGCTTAATATGGGTCCTTCATGCACATTCTGGATTTTGAGATAAAAAAAATGATATGGTTTGACCCGTTTCGGCTAACTTATGCAAACTAGTTACATAAGCCGAACCGAACGCGCAAGAGGCGTAACGGGTCACCATAAGAGTCATATACAGGTTTCCTAAGTTAATATGCCTTAAATATGTTGTGATATCAGTAGGATACCTTCCATTATGCCCAAAACGAGTTAAATTTCAAAATAAGCCCCGTAGGGGTATTTTGGTCATTTTAAAAGTTATAAAAGAGTTTAAATGAAGCTCTGAGATTCGGGTCCGAATACATCAGTAAAATAACTTATTTTAATAGGTCATATCAGTTGGTAATAAGCCTTATATGGCAAAAATGGTTTTAAACTCAAACTATGCGTTTAATACGCTTTAAAAGCCATTTTAAGCGATTTCCGGGTTATACAGGAAATATGAGTTTTCTGATCAGGTTATAAAGTTTCAAAATACTTTATTTATTATATAAAATCAGTAGCAATTGGATTGGTGTCAAAATACTATGTAAAACTCATTTTATAGCCCGTTAGGGCAAAACCGACAATTACCGGATTAAGCCTACGACTATAAGTTATGCTCAGCCTAAAATTAATTAAAAATCTTTAAAAATCTCAAAATAGTATTTTTACATCAGTGGGTAAAGATTTTGATATCAAAAAGTATGTTTAAGTAGGCTATACGCTAAATACGCCGTTAAATTAACATAAAGCTTTAATTTTACGCTAACGAGCATAACTCTTAACCTACACCTCAAACTGATGTCAAACTTTGCATACAAGTCTATATATCAGTAATTAAGGTTTCTACACTTTTACATTTTCATAAATCACGTTTTAAGATGAAAAGGGCATAATGGTCAACATATGAGTAATTAACGGAATCATGCGTATTAATCGGTTAACTAATGAACCGTGGTGTATAATCACAGAGGGTTATACTAGCATGTAACCTGGTCCAAATGAAGCTCTAAGGTATTTCTAAATCATACCATAACGGGTCAGAACTGAAAGTCAAAGTATAAGTCAAACTATACGACTTTCGGTTCCGAACCGGGTCTAAACAGGAAATTGTCGGGTTGAACATGTTTAGACATGTTCTTACACTTATTACTAAGTTATAACAATGATCAAACAGGTTGTATATGATCTACATTGCTAATTATGCATAAATTGTAATTTAAGTATCCTGTTGACTTTTTCTTAGCAAGTTTGACCCGACTTTTGACCTGGTTAGAGTGGTAATCAGGGGGAACCCTTTTAAGGGTTTATTACCCACATAATTACCAACTTATAACTACTTTTGATTCGACTAATCACTGGACCATTAGTGATTAATCTTAAAGTCAACCGTTAATTACGACGGTTTGACTTTTAAGCTAAAACTAAGCTAAAACTTAATTAAGAAAGGATTAGAACACTTACTGAAGTCCTAAGCTTGATTAGGAAGGACTTGGGTCTGCTTTGAAGCTCCAGAAGGCTCCTCAATTGCAGAATGAAGGTGTGATTGGAATGTTGCAACTCATGAGCTTTATATAGTGAACTAAGGCACCATAAGGTGTTGACAACTTAGTCTACCACTAACCACAACATTCCCACAGGTGTCCTATAAGTTTAGGGGTTGTTTAGGGGCCAAGGGAGATGTGGAAAACCGTTTAAAAGTCGAAATTCGTGTTTAAACAGCAAACAGCAAGTTCTGTTGGAACTGGGCACTGCTTGCGCACCGTAACAAATATTTGTTGCGGTGCGCAACAAATAGGCAGAATGCAAAAGCTTGGCCTTTCAAGCATTCGAAAGGGCAACCGACTTATTTCTTGCAATTTGACCCCTTCTTATTTACCTACAAAGGCTTTAGGACTTATACCCACTTTGCCAAGCCCCTGGACATTTCCGGTTAACCCGAAAAGTCATAACTTTCAACGTTAACGCTTTACCCCTCGCATACGGATTTGATCATAACTTTCTCATACGATAACGAAACTTTATGAAATTTATATCGTGCATTCTAGTGAGCATAATTAACCGTTACAAAGCTTCGGGTGTGTCAAAAGGTCACTCAGAGGTATAACTTAAACATGTTGGCACATTTAACCCCTGTAGTTTGAAATCTCTCACTTTTAGCTTCGTATGATCCATGATTTATTCGTGTGATGGTATAAACATCATGTAGGGTTATTATGAAGTATATTTATTCACTGTTGACATTTTGAACTCGTATTTTTCATATACTTTTCAAGTTTGTCAACTTTAGTCCCTTTATAACATTCTTTCACACGTTCAACATATGACACGTGTCTACACAATATAGGACGTGAATTTTCGAGGTGTTACATCCTCACCCCCTTAAAAGAAATCTCGACCTCGAGATTTGTTAAAGTAAAGGAAGTATTTTCTGCCTTAAATTGAGCTTAATCTTCCCCCAGTACCTTTGAGCCTCTAAGGCACTACAATTTGACCTTTATAATAGGCACATGTATCTTTTTGGAGCTTCTAATCCTGTCGATCCTCAATCGAAACAGGTTGCTCTTACTATCATAGTCCTGCATATCATTATGTGATAGCGCTTTTCGACTTATTGGTGACACGTCGCTAAATCATTAGTGTGGGTCACATTGCGCGTTCCACCAAGCCCCTTAATTAGGTCTTAGCTCGTAAGCTATTTGATCTTGATACATTCGATTTCCTTCGAATGATTCTATATACTCGGAGCTTAACTAGCCCGATAATTTAACAAATTTAGCACACCCTTCCAGGGTGATATCTATTGTTGAACCTTATTTCTTAACAAGAATTTAGGAGGTTTGCTATTTTCATGAATTCTCGATATCCTGCCGTATACTGGCAACTTACAATCGAGCATGGATTTATATGATCTTATTTGTTGTTTCCTAGGCAACTTTCAGATCCTTATAATTGAACTTACCAATCTATTGTCCTAACAATAAACATTTAACATGCCATTTATACAAGGTCTCCACAGGGGTAGCCTTGATACTTATATAACAGCTATTTATAGAAAAGCTTATCTTAAGGGGAGATGGTTATTCCAACCATTGCTCAAAATTAATATTAAGAAATAGCTAATCTTTACAGTTAGTCGAGCAAATCGACTATCCTGGGTAGTTGATGGCGATTCTCAATCGTTGCCTAATCAGGGTTGCGGTAAGCAATGCCTTAGCAAAATGAACCGTCTTTTATAATTTACTATACCGAATTCTCAGGATATTGAGTTTGGCTTTATGACTCTATATCTTAAAACTTACTTAACCAGGGTTTTCGATTCTGCCAATATGGCACTAGTTGTCTTGGGGATTTCATAATAATGCAGCCCTAAATGGGATATTAAACTTAACTCTACCTGCCTCCCTGGGGTAGACAGGGTAATCTTAGGAGAAGATAATCAAGGTACAAGGAGGTTGCAGAGATTTCCATATCTCAGGCTCCAGTTCACCCATCATTGCTTGTGTCAAATAAGTGACACATTTATGTTACTAGTCCACGAATTCCTTAATCGGGAATATTTACTTGGACAATTTCATTCTGGATATCTTCTTTGAATACTATTAGTTGACTCTAGTACCATATGATCATTGGGATATCTTTGTGGTCCCATGCATTAAACCTCCATACTGATCAGGCATGGAAGCAATCTATGGAACTTATTAAAATACACCAATCCTCATATAGCGCTTTTGTCATACCATTTGGTATTCGAAATCGATAGAGATTAAAGAGATATCAACTATATGTGCTTATATTTAATCAGAATGGAAATTTTCACAAACTAGGCACCTAGCTCGGTTGGCTAGGCGCGCGAAAGGGTGTGGCCTAGACCCAGGTTCGATTCCGGGGACGGCCGGTTCCACCATTTTTTTTTAATATTAATTAATCATACGGATACATGTAATTATGAGGGTTGTCTCATAAGGAGCCTTGATAATTAATTGCTTCTTATTACCCACAATATGGGCTTGAATTTTTAAGGTAACCAATCGATTTTTATCACTATATTGAGTCCTTATATTTAACGGAACTAGGACATCGGAAAACTGATTCCAAATGAATATAATAATGCTGAAGCAGTCTCTGAGGTATACAGGCTTCTTACTGAACTTATGTTGCTTTTTATTAGGCCTGTACTTGCTCTCTTTCTCAGATTTCTGGGAGTTATCCTCCTTCTTTGGTTCATCCTTCATATTTGAAGTGTGAACATAGCTCTCCTCATGAGCAATTAAACATGGTTTTGAATGAGATTTAGAGCGAGAAGCATTCGGCTCTTTGGATTGTCTCATGACCTTTTCCCATGATCCCTCCAACTGCTGCGTCAACCACAGCCTGGAGATTAACTCCATCAATATTGAGGTTTACGTTTGTAGTTTATATTAACATTCGTCGCATTAATAGTATTGCGACTGTCGTCTACCTCATCCGAGTTTTCCATACTCGAAACTTGGTACCAACCACCAAGATTTAAAAATTATTAGTCATCATCCTGATGACCTGACTTAGATTAGCCACGGCATTCATAAACCGCATGGGCTATTCTGTTCCGAACATTCATAGTGAATGTTATTTAAACGTATTTCCATTATATTTAGCCTAGGTCACAAAAGGACCATCAATGGCATTCCAAGTTTGGAACGAGTCCAATATTTGCTTGACAGGGGATCATAATGTCACAACTGTCTTTGGCACACGAACGATCATGAATAGCTCAAAGGCTAGCCTTACAAGACTTTTATTATATATATACATATATGGCATAGAAGCTTGCCTCGATGGACGTAGAAAAATATGGCATAAAGCCCAGTCATGAAGGACATAAATGATTATACGGCACGAAGGCCTTGTCGCAAAGGACATTTAGATATGGCATAAACGGCCTTGTCATAAGGACATTAATCAAATCTGGCACAAAAGGGCCTGTCACCAGGAACGTTAACATTTAATATGTTAGCTTGTCACGAATGACAAATTATAGCACATAGGCTTGTCATGAATGACTTTAAAACATAACTCGATGGTCTATCACCAAGGACCTTAATTTATTAGCCGCAATCTTGTTAGATTAGGGCTTCAAGGTTTGAACGTGGTTCTTCACCTTTGGACAGGGAGTCATAGACTACAACTGTCATCGTCTTGAAAGACGATTCATTTGGCAGAAAGGTAAGCCAATTAACATCCCTAATGGATGTTTATATATAACCATCGTATCTAATGATTATTAGTCATGATCACATCGATCATATTGACTATTAGGTTTGAGCATAGCTCACTACCTTTGACAGGGAATCTTAAAGATCACAATGTCTTTGTCACAAATGGACAATATATTATAGCCCGTAGGCAAAACATCACTAAAGGATGTTAAATAATATGATCATCGTATTAGATGATATTAGTCATGATCACATTGATCATATAGACTATTATGCTTGGACATAGTCCAAGGTTTTTAGGCAGGAGGCCAAAGACCACCACTGTCGTTGTCTTATCGGACAACAAATTTAGCCCGTAGGCACTTCATCACTCACGGATGTTTATAATATGATCATCTCATAAGATGATATAAGCCACGATTTCTAGATCATAAGGCCAATTAGGAATTAAAAAAAAAATTCCAATATAGGGATGACTGTTGTGATTTTATCATATCACATTGTCAGGAGGGCTAATACATTCTTAGGTGTTAACAATGATCTGAATCCCTTGAGTAGGTTTCACCATCTTGGCCACGTAGGCTAGGTTTCACCCTTAAGATTCTTTTTAAAAATGCGTACTAACAAGGAAGGATAATTATTTTATTCAGGATTTTTATCATAAATCCTAATTTATAAGTTAATAATAGTACAAATGGTCTAGTCGCGTAGACAAGTTAAATTTATAAGCCATGATTTCAGAGAATCGCGGCATTAAGGTTTGAATCAAAGTTCATTACCTTCTCCTGATAGGGAGCTGTAGGCTGCCACTGTCTTTAGTCTCAGAGGACAATAACTATAGCCCGTAGGCACTTTCCTTATAAGGGATGTTTATTACGGAATTGCCCCTTAGGGAAATTCATTAACCATGGTAAACAGAGACCATATTTGGTTAATTTATTAATCATATATATTTAGGATTTCTATTGTAATTTATCCTAATTATAAAACATTAACAGTTTTATTAGTGGCACCCAATGGCCTGGTCACATGGACATTTATAAATTATAAGCTTATCATTTCAGAGAATCAAAGCAACAATAACAGTTTTATTTAATAGCACAAAAGGCCTAGTCACAAGGACAATTTTAAATTATAAGCCATGACTTCAGAGAATCAAGGCCTTTAAGTATATTAGCACAACAGGCTTAGTCACAAGGACATATATAAATTATAAGCTATGATTTCAGAGAATCAAAGCATGAATGTATTCTGGCACAATAGGCCTAGTCACAAGGACAATTATAAATTATATGCTAGGATTTCAGAGAATCAAAGCATTTGAGGTATACTGGCACAATAGGCCTAGTCACAAGGACAATTATAAATTATATGCTAGGATTTCAGAGAATCAAAGCATTTGAGATTTGAACCTAGTTCATTACCTTTATCTGACAGGGAGTCATTGCTACCACTGTCTTCTGGCTCATATGGAAATGAGTAGGGCCCGTAGGCATTATATTACCACGTATGGTTAAAATATGATCATCTTATTGATGATGTAAACCCATGATTCAGGGATCATTAAACTGGGTTAGGAATCTTTTGAAGAATCCTCTATAAAAATTGGCGTGTGTGATTTCCAACGAATCACATCTGCCAGGAGTGCTAACACGTTCTTAGGTGTTAACAAGGATTTGAATCTCTTGAATAGGTCCTACCATCTTGGCCTTGTCATATAGGCTAGGTTTACCTTTAAGATTCCTTTTTAATAATAAACACAGAACAATCCTAACTCAGGATGTTAATAAGGATCTGAATCTAAATTGAGGAACTGCCATCTTGGCCGGTCTTATTATGACCCGAAGCTAGGTCTTGTCCTTTTTTAGATTTTGCCATTTTATTATAATGGTAGATCTTGCAAAAGGAATGTTAATGAGGATCTGAATCTAAATTGAGGAACTGCCATCTTGGCCGGTCTTATTATGACCCGAAGCTAGGTCTTGTCCTTTTAGATTTTGCCATTTTATTATAATGGTAGATCTTATAAACATAATGTTATTTTTCATTTATTTCATGTTTCATGTTTAGAATGAAAGTTTAAACTTAATCATTCCACTATATAAAAATAAAAGTATAAAGTTGCCCTCAGCGGGATTTGAAAGAAATAATGTTGTCCTTGAAGGGACTGAAAAGATAAATATGTCCTTATAAGGACTATTGAGGAAACGATTTTCAGCAAAGGAGTTTCTTCTTCATTCAATTCCTGAATGCTTTTTCCTTGGTTGCACGTCTCGTCCTGGTCGCGGTACGAAGCTCAGCATTTCAAGGCTCCAGATGTGGAGAATTCTTATTACAGCTCCTCCGCTTGGCGACGTATCCAATATATAAAAATTTGGAAGCAGAAATTTCCAGATTAGGATTGAGATTATTCCTATGTTAAGTCTTGACTCAGAAGGTCAAGGAATGTGCTACTGTGTCATTGAGATTAAACACGAAAGACTAGTGTTTAATTCACTCAACGTTGGCTCTGATACCAACTTGTCACACCCCGACTTTCCATGTGTCACCGGTGGGCCCGGTGGGGAGTATCGTGACGTAGTTGGCAACGTAATAGTCAAACAACACAATATATAAATGCACAGCGGAAGCAAAAGATAAATTATATATTACAATCCGAATTTTAGAGTAATATCCAGTATTACAACGGAAAGTAAAGGATCCACAGGCGGATCTTAAACATATCATTTGTTCAACAGACTTTAGACGCCTAGAACTTGCAAGATTCCTTATTAGCGCCCTGAGCTTCCAGCCAATTACGTTCAGTACCTGTCACTTAACCTTTTTGGAAAATACGTCAGTTTTCACTGGTAAATACACTCAACCGACTCATTTGAAAAGAGTTTAAGAAAATTGATTTGGATGCACGTGGCACAAAATATCTTTTATAATTTGATTAAAATGCACAGAGGCAAAATTAACCTTTTTAACTTGGAACAATTATATTTATAACCTTGTATACAGATTTACATGTTCGTTATACTTTCAGGGCCCGATGTAGAAACCGAGTCAAGATTAACAGACACGCCACAAGTATAAGCCCACAAGAGAGTGAGATACCGTTTCCCTTTAAGCAACTTTCAGTGTATGCCTACACCCCGTGCTTAAGGCGTGGCCATTTTATAATACAATGATGTCAAGGATATCCGGGACATGGTCATTAACCCCTAAAGGTCTTTATTTCAAACAATACAGATTAAACCGGGTTACCTCAATAATTTAACCATAATAAGATTAAATATTCAATACCCGACCAAGCGGTATTATTATACCGTATTCCAAGCCCGTATAGGGAAAATAAGTTAAGAGTATTTACCTGAGCTAGCTCCTGTCTTAATTAGCAAGAATTAATAACTCAGCCGTATTCACTTAAGTAAGCATAGGTACAATTTACCGGAAGGCTCTAGTCTGGAATGATGGTATAAATAACCAATTAGAATGCTAACGGGTCTTTAATGAAGCCTAAGCTTAGACCGGTTAGTCTTAGAGAAACATACGGTTCATACGCACGATTAGGCGAAGACCGGATAGAATGTGATTTAGACCCAACAAGTTCAGATATTTGCTTAATATGGGTCCTTCATGCACATTCTGGATTTTGAGATAAAAAAATGATAAGGTTTGACCCGTTTCGGCTAACTTATGCAAACTAGTTACATAAGCCGAACCGAACGCGCAAGAGGCGTAACGGGTCACCATAAGAGTCATATACAGGTTTCCTAAGTTAATATCCCTTAAATATGTTGTGATATCAGTAGGATACCTTCCATTATGCCCAAAACGAGTTAAATCTCAAAATAAGCCCCGTAGGGGTATTTTGGTCATTTTAAAAGTTATAAAAGAGTTTAAATGAAGTTCTGAGATTCGGGTCCGAATACATCAGTAAAATAACTTATTTTAATAGGTCATATCAGTTGGTAATAAGCCTTATATGGCAAAAATGGTTTTAAACCCAAACTATGCGTTTAATACGCTTTAAAAGCCATTTTAAGCGATTTCCGGGTTATACAGGAAATCTGAGTTTTCTGATCAGGTTATAAAGTTTCAAAATACTTTATTTATTATATAAAATCAGTAGCAATTGGATTGGTGTCAAAATACTATGTAAAACTCATTTTATAGCCCGTTAGGGCAAAACCGACAATTACCGGATTAAGCCTACGACTATAAGTTATGCTCAGCCTAAAATTAATTAAAAATCTTTAAAAATCTCAAAATAGTATTTTTACATCAGTGGGTAAAGATTTTGATATCAAAAAGTATGTTTAAGTAGGCTATACGCTAAATACGCCGTTAAATTAACATAAAGCTTTAATTTTACGCTAACGAGCATAACTCTTAACCTACACCTCAAACTGATGTCAAACTTTGCATACAAGTCTATATATCAGTAATTAAGGTTTCTACACTTTTACATTTTCATAAATCACGTTTTAAGGTGAAAAGGGCATAATGGTCAACATATGAGTAATTAACGGAATCATGCGTATTAATCGGTTAACTAATGAACCGTGGTGTATAATCACAGAGGGTTATACTAGCATGTAACCTGGTCCAAATGAAGCTCTAAGGTATTTCTAAATCATACCATAACGGGTCAGAACTGAAAGTCAAAGTATAAGTCAAACTATGCGACTTTCGGTTCCGAACCGGGTCTAAACAGGAAATTGTCGGGTTGAACATGTTTAGACATGTTCTTACACTTATTACTAAGTTATAACAATGATCAAACAGGTTGTATATGATCTACATTGCTAATTATGCATAAATTGTAATTTAAGTATCCTGTTGACTTTTTCTTAGCAAGTTTGACCCGACTTTTGACCTGGTTAGAGTGGTAATCAGGGGGAACCCTTTTAAGGGTTTATTACCCACATAATTACCAACTTATAACTACTTTTGATTCGACTAATCACTGGACCATTAGTGATTAATCTTAAAGTCAACCGTTAATTACGACGGTTTGACTTTTAAGCTAAAACTAAGCTAAAACTTAATTAAGAAAGGATTAGAACACTTACTGAAGTCCTAAGCTTGATTAGGAAGGACTTGGGTCTGCTTTGAAGCTCCAGAAGGCTCCTCAATTGCAGAATGAAGGTGTGATTGGAATGTTGCAACTCATGAGCTTTATATAGTGAACTAAGGCACCATAAGGTGTTGACAACTTAGTCTACCACTAACCACAACATTCCCACATGTGTCCTATAAGTTTAGGGGTTGTTTAGGGGCCAAGGGAGATGTGGAAAACCGTTTAAAAGTCAAAATTCGTGTTTAAACAGCAAACAGCAAGTTCTGTTGGAACTGGGCACTGCTTGCGCACCGTAACAAATATTTGTTGCGGTGCGCAACAAATAGGCAGAATGCAAAAACTTGGCCTTTCAAGCATTCGAAAGGGAAACCGACTTATTTCTTGCAATTTGACCCCTTCTTATTTACCTACAAAGGCTTTAGGACTTATACCCACTTTGCCAAGCCCCTGGACATTTCCGGTTAACCCGAAAAGTCATAACTTTCAACGTTAACGCTTTACCCCTCGCATACGGATTTGATCATAACTTTCTCATACGATAACGAAACTTTATGAAATTTATATCGTGCATTCTAGTGAGCATAATTAACTGTTACAAAGCTTCGGGTTTGTCAAAAGGTCACTCAGAGGTATAACTTAAACATGTTGGCACATTTAACCCCTGTAGTTTGAAATCTCTCACTTTTAGCTTCGTATGATCCATGATTTATTCGTGTGATGGTATAAACATCATGTAGGGTTATTATGAAGTATATTTATTCACTGTTGACATTTTGAACTCGTATTTTTCATATACTTTTCAAGTTTGTCAACTTTAGTCCCTTTATAACATTCTTTCACACGTTCAACATATGACACGTGTCTACACAATATAGGACGTGAATTTTCGAGGTGTTACACAGAGCTATAACCTATACTTTTCCCACGGTTAGAATTTCCAGAACGGAATTCTTGAGTCAACTTCTGGGTTAAGTTCCTCCTTTGATCCTCTTCTCGGTTACGAACTAATTCATCTGTCAAGGTATTTGCTAGTTCTACAGCTTCTTCTATGGTTTGAGGTCTAGCTGCCTTGACTACGTGTCTTATTTCTCCAATTAATCCCCAGATATAACGGGAGATTAATACTGGTTCTGGTGAAGCAAGAGTTGGCACTATTCTAGCATATTCAAAGAATATTTTAGTGTATCCCTTACTATCCACACCAGTCATTCTGAGGTTTAGGAATTTGTTTGCTATCTGTTCCTTCTCATTGGGTGGGCAGAATTTCCTTTCTACTTTGTTCTTAAATTCTTCCCATTCCATATTGTAGGTTCTATCACTTCCTCTTGATTGGAGGATAATGTTCCACCATTCTAGTGCTAAATTCTTAAACAGATTAGAAGCAAACAGTATCTTATCTTCTTCAGCACACTTGCTTATTCTTAAGACTGCATCAGTTTTCTCTATCCAGCGTAGGGTTGCAATGGCCCCTTCGTTGCCCGAGAATTCCATTGATTTACAAGTCCAGAATTCTTTATAAGAACAACCGTAAGACACGGTTCTTCTCCTTTTGGGATTGGGCATTTGAAGTACAGGTCCATTGTTCACACTGTTTTCGGGTTCAATGGGTAGCTTACTGTTATGCTTACTTTTATTATTCGCTTCTTAAATAGTTTGAATAATAAATGGCATTGCATCTATGATTCCTTGTGCTACTATATGTTGAATAGCACTATTATCCATTTGGTTTCCATTGTTATTGATGCTTGGATTCTCATTAACCACGTTAATGTTACTCTGGTTATCATTATTTAGATTTCCTTGATTTCCTTCGTCGGCCATCTGAATTTTAAACATTTACTCCATATTAATATCACAAGATAATATTTAATCACATGATACACAATCTAGCAAAAAACGTCGATCATTGTGACTTTTACTCTATTTCCATATACTATTATGCATCTATTACACACTAGTACTGAAATAAAAATTACAATACTAACAGAAATAGAATCACACTAATAGTAATAGGCATCCGTACACATATATTTTATTTTATTTTATTATTATTATTACTATTACCGTCTCCTCCATCACATCACGGATATGGATTTATCCAAAAATCCATATTGCGCTCATCGTATTTCCATACGAGACGCTCTCCCACCTATCGCATTCACTCACTACTCTCTAAAATTTCCTCACCGAAAGTCCTAAGTTCTTGGACGTTTTCTGCACTCATTGGGGGTGCATGTTCTAGGACTGGGTTCGGAATCTGGGGTGCGGGTTCCTGATATGGGGGTGAAAGTGCCTGAAATCGGTAAGGATCTTCTAAGATCTCCCTAATATATTCATCATGGTAATAGGGATCTAAAGGGTCCATACCTGGGTAGGCTCCTATGTTCTGTATGGGTGTGTCTTCATGTATCGGGTAACGTTGCACAAAGTCCCTATTATCGTCCCACCAGGGGTCGTAATTTGGGTCTAGGGGGTTTGGTGCAGGTACCCTAGGGATTTTCTCTGGGTTAAAGTCATGCATCTCCACTTGGTTTTCAGGGTTTTCTATCTCCATGGGTTGGTCTGGGATTGGTGGTTGTGGGGCTACTAGTTGTTCCAGACTTGGGTCAGCAACAGTTGTAGCTAGGATATGGAAATTAGCTAGGCTTCTATTAAGCATATCGTGTGTATGGGCATCTGTCTTTCGCTTAACGGCTGCTAAGGCTCTTTGCTGTTGCAACTTTCACATTCTTTTCCTACGTGCAAATGCTTCCTTACTGAACCATCCTCGTTTCTTATGAGGGAATGGCTCTTCTGACTGAGCTTTAAAGGCAAACATCCCTTCTTCCTGATTAGCAGAATACCCAGAAAGGGCAGGCTGTGAAGAGGTACCTTCACTCCTAGGTGAATCAGACAACTGACGACTCATGTCTGAGGGTCCTTGATCACTCATACTGTAAACTAACAAATAGTCAAATAACACATAACAAATAATTACAGTTATGCACGTATTTCCGTAATTTATTTCCTAACACAAAATTTAGAATTTAAGTGTCATCGGAACACTTCTTTGGCTCAGACCAGTGGCTAGGCTCTGATACCACCTTCTGTCGCAACCCCCGATCCCTTATCTGTCCCGGGAACGGGCGGACGTGAACTCAGAATTTCAGTGGTATCAGTAGGTTAATTTAGCAGCGGAAATTACATCAGGACCGTAGTTAGGAAATGTTTATCAGAGTAAAACCACCATATTTGATATTAATAATCACATGGGTAAAACCCAAGTTTCTTATTACAATACGTTTATAGGAATAAATCCTATTTTATTGAATTTAAAAGATCGTCTTTTAGGTAACTTTTATAGCCACATTTTTCCCAAGCCTTTAGTGCTCTCCAGCTGGCTTTTTACTAATTGGCTGTCACATTGTGTTACTTGAAATGCGTTTTAAAAACATTTGTCAGTGGGAAATACTGGTGAGTGAATCCCAGTTTAATTAAGAAACATTTTATCAATTAAAACAGTATTGAGAGCGATCACATTGTTTATTTCTACACAATTACTCATTCAGTACTATCAATCCTGACTTGTGGGTCATATTACACATTGGCTAACTCGTTGTCCAATGGTAACGTACTGTCATTCCGACTTACTACTCGCAGTAGTAAATTTTGTATACAAAACCCCAACATACCGGCATTAATTGAAGAACTACAAAGACTCAATCACCGCTTAATCACATTGTAAAACAAGTAAGTTTTTGTAAAATATTACAAAAAGGTTAACAAAAATTGGATAAACTCACATTGCTATCTTAGACTTCGCGTAAGGGTTTCCTGGGAATAATCTATAATTTACACAAATGTACCTAGGTTAGTATCATAACCCTTTGAAAATATTAATGATACCCTCCCTGAGACGGTATTCCAACAACTACGTCGGGTAGAACCACGGCAGTTGTTACGGAACCCTAAATCAATCGGGCAGCGTATCTATTACGAAACTGGGGGTATAATACTTACAACGGAGCAGAACCTTGCTAATTAGGGGGTATAATACCAGCTTTCTAAAGCCTTATATTCAGAAATTGTGATTGAGAAATGAAAACTGAACGAACTGAATTGAAGCCCGAGGCCTCCTTTATATAGTTGCTGAACTGGACTCTCACGCGGCCCGCGTAAAAGACAAGCAGGGCTTACGCGGCACACGTACTAGCCCGGGTAGGGTTTAGGTGATCCGGGTCATCGCCTAGCTTAGCCACGATAATGACACGTGTCATCACCGGGCTGAGCCACAATTTGGGGCACTCGCGGCCCGCGTAAGGTGGAGGTGGGTTCTACGCGGCCCGCCTCAACTTAACTTTCAGATTTTTATTTATTTTTAATATTATTTAATATATTTGAGGCCTGTTTTCGCGTATGGGGTGTATTTTGGGACATATTGGGACATTCTAAAATATAACAGGGTGTCGTAAAAGTTATCGAGAGTGTCGGTTTATTGAGGATTGTTACAACATATATCTACAAATGGTGTTATTATAGTAGAATATTGTTTTCTTTTCAAAACTCTACTGCCATTTTTTTTAGTGAAACTTATGATTCTAATTTTAATTAGAATATTACTGTATTCAAATAAAACCCCTGTGTGTGTATATATATGATACAAAGAGCATCCACAATTAATACTTACACATTAAGGTTTTCCCATCCATAATTCTATTTTTGCATAACTACATTACCGAATACATAGTGCACAAGTGAACATACGTATTCTTTTTTTCTTTCACAATAACATCAAACCAATCTTATTATATGACGTTTAGATCTTGTAGTTCTAACTAATGAGAACCTGAAGTTCTCCTACAATATATATATTTTATATTGCGGCTCAATTTTAAATCCTTGATTCTTTCATTTACGGATAAAATGTCAAATTTATCAAAACTTGAATTTACCGCACTTGACATCTCCGGTAACAACTACCTCCCGTGGACTCTTGATACTAAAATCCATTTGACGGCAAATAATTTGGGGGAGACAATTATTGATGGTAATCAAACTTCACCTCAAGAAAAAGCAAAAGCTATGATATTCCTCCGCCATTATCTTCACGAAGATCTAAAGCGGGAATATCTAACTGTTGAGGACCCCCTTGAACTATGGACAAATATCAAAGAATGTTTTGAGCACCAGAAGTTGGTCTTACTCCACAAAGCCGGCTATGAATGGCTTTATTTATGACTACAAGATTTTAAGACCGCCAGTGAGTATAATTCTGTCTTGTTCCGCATTACCTCTGAGTTAAAATTATGTGTTGAAAAAAAATCGATGAATACATGCTTGAAATTTTTTCTCAACGTTCCATGCCTCAAACATGCTCCTGTGGCAGCAATACCGGGAACGTAAATTTACTAAATATTCTGAATTGATATCATTTCTTCTGGTCGCAGAGCAAAACAACAAGCTCCTACTCCAAAACCATCAATCGCGACCCGCCGGTGCAAGCCCATTCCCTGAAGCGAATGTGACCAATTCTCAAAGCGGGCGAGGTAGAGGTAGAGGTCGCGACCCCAGCAGAGGTCGTGGTCGTGGTCGAGGATGGGGATATACATGGCATCGAGAGTCCCAGAACACTAAAAATAGCGGTGGTGAATCGAGTCGGCATAATACGGGGCGACCTTCAAAAGGAAAAATAGCGGGAACCATAGCAACATTTGTTATAAATGTGGGATGTCAAATCATTGGTCCCGCACATGTCGCACCCTTAAACACCTCATTGAGGCATCTCAACACATAATGAAAGAAAAAAGGAAAGGATACTGAAACTAATCTGATTGAGGATAATGTACCTTTTATGCTTTACTTTTCATACTGTGACCTTTGTATTTGGCTTAGTTTGAAACTCTTGCAATGTTTCATTTTACTTCTTTGCATTAACTTATATTTATTTTTATTTCCTGAAGAAATATGTATACTAGCTCCAGTAGAGCTATTATTGGTGATGAATGTCTGGTAGATAGCGGTAGTACTAATACTATTCTCAAAGATAGGAAATTTTTCTCTGAGTTGTCTCCGGCAGAGACACCGATTAGTACTATATCTGGTGTCAGTAACCTTATCGAAGGCTCCGGCAGAGCACACATAACATTATCTTCGGGTACCAAATTAACTATTGATAATGCATTATATTCTAGTAAATCCAGAAGAAATTTACTTAGCTTTAAAGATATTCGAAAAAACTGTTACCACCTAAAAACAATATCTGAAAATAATGTTGAATATCTTCAAATTACTTCAAACAAAAATGGCCAAGAAACAATTGTTGAACAATTAGAAGCCTTATCCTCTGGATTATATTGTAGTAATATCAATCGTATCGAATCATACATGGTGAGTAACAAAAAGCTATTAGATAAAGACACATTCAATATATGGCATGACCGTCTAGGTCACCCTGGTAGCATAATGATGAGACGAATAATCAAAAGTGCAACCAGGCACCCTCTCAAAAACTTAAAAGTTTTGCTACCACAAGACTTATCATGTGCAACATTCTCTCTGGGCAAACTTATAACTCGGCCCTCACAAACTAAATTGATACATGAAACCCCATCATTTTTGGACAGAATCCAAGGGGATATTTGGGGGCCCATTCATCCTCCGTGTGGACCATTCCGCTATTTCTTTGTCTTAATTGACGCATCCTCAAGGTGGTCACACGTGAGCCTTTTAGCTACTCGAAATGTAGCATTTGCCCGGCTTTTAGCTCAAATCATACAATTGAGAGCAAATTTCCCGGATAATCAAATTAAAAACATCCGGATGGATAATGCGGGAGAGTTCACATCTCAAGCTTTTAATGACTATTTTATGTCAATTGGGATCAATGTTGAACATTCAGTACCTCATGTTCACACACAAAACGGTTTAGCTCAATCTCTGATTAAACGATTACAAATAATCGCTAGACCACTCTTAATGAGATGTAAATTACCATCTTCTGCATGGGGTCATGCTATTTTGCATGCCGCTGCACTGATTAGATTGAGACCAACTGCTGATCATGAATACTCCCCATTGCAACTGGTCTCCGGACGAGAACCAAGTTTGTCCCACCTTAGAATTTTTGGTTGTGCGGTATACGTACTAATACCGCCACCACAACGTACTACAATGGGACCCCAAAGAAGACTGGGTATCTATATTGGTTTTAACTCCCCGTCCATTATTAAATATTTAGAACCAATGACGGGAGACATGTTTACAGCACGATATGTTGACTGTCATTTTGATGAAACGATGTTCCCAGCCTTAGGGGGAGATAAGGACAAAGAAAGACTGGTAACACAAGAAATAACGTGGAATGCATCATCGCTATCAAATCTCGACCCCCGAAGTGATCAATGTGAATATGAAGTCCAAAAGATCATACATTTGCAAAGAACAGCGAATGAATTACCAGATGCATTCACAGACACGAATAGAGTGACAAAGTCACATATACCAACATCAAATGCACCTGCTCGAATTGAAGTAATCCCAGAAGCGATTACAATACAACGAAAGCGTGGGAGACCAATCGGTTCCAAAGACAAAAACCCACGAAAACGAAAAGAGCAAAGTAACGCAGTTGGTGAAAACTCACAAAAGATTATAAATGAAACCCCAGTAGAGGTAAATGTCCTAGAAGAGACAACTAGAATTCCAGAGGAAAATGAAGTTTCGGAATAAACACCGGTACCGAACGAAAATGAGATCTCTATTAATTATGTACAAGATAGTACAATGTGGAACCGGAATAAAACACGTGTTGATGATATATTCGTATATGCTATAGCAACGGATGTAATCAATGAAAATGATTACGTACCAAAAACTTTAGAAGAATGCATGCAAAGAAATGATTGGCCAAGATGGCAAGAAGCCATAAATGCCGAATTAAATTCGCTCGAAAAGCGACATGTTTTCGGACCTGTAGTCCGAACGCCCATAGACGTCAAACCAGTAGGTTATAAATGGGTGTTTGCAATAAAGAGAAATGAAAAGAATGAGATTGTACGATATAAGGCCCGACTTGTAGCACAAGGGTTTTCCCAAATCCCAGGAGTTGATTATGAGGAAACGTATTCCCCTGTAGTGGATGCGATAACCCTTAGGTTCCTAATCAGCCTCACAATCTCTGAAGGACTTCATATGAGACTAATGGATGTCGTCACCGCATACTTATACGGGACACTTGAAAATGACATCTACATGAAAATCCCTAAAGGATTAAAATTGCCCGAAGCATTAAAATCAACACCTCGAGAAATGTGTTCTATAAAGCTCCAGAGATCTTTATATGGTCTCAAACAATCTGGTCGTATGTGGTACAATCAACTTAGTGAATATCTCGAAAAATAAGGATACAAGTCTGATGTAATCAGTCCATGTGTTTTTATAAAAAGATAACTATCAAATTTCACTATAATAGCAGTCTATGTTGATGATATCAACATCATCGGATCTCCTGAAGAGATAGAGAAAGCTGCACAGTTGTTAAAGAAGGAATTTGAAATGAAAGATCTTGGTATGACGAAATTATGTATCGGACTACAATTTGAGTATCTGTGCAATGGCACATTTGTCCATCAATCAAACTACATCCAGAAGATGTTAGTACGTTTCAATATGGACAAAGCACATCCGTTTAGCGTACCTATGGTTGTCCGACCGCTAGATCCACACAAGGATCCTTATCGCCCTCAAGAAGAAGGCGAAGAAGTACTTGGTCCAGAAGTACCGTACTTAAGCGCGATCGGTGCCCTTATGTATCTCGCAAATAACACAAGACCTGACATTGCATTTGCAGTACATGTACTAGCGAGATACAGTTCGAATCCAACACGTAGACACTGGAATGGTGTAAAACATATATTCCGGTATATTTGCGGGACACAAGACTTAGGTCTTTTCTATCAGAAAGATCAAAAGTCCCAGCTTATTGGGTATGCTGATGCTGGATATCTATCAGATCCCCACAAAGCAAAATCTCAGACAGGTTATGTATTCACATACGGTGGCACAACAATTTCTTGGAAGTCAACTAAGCAAACACTTACAGCAACATCATCAAATCATGCCGAATTGATAGCACTATATGATGCTGGTCGAGAATGTGTGTGGTTGAGATCAATGATTAATCACATACAAGAAGCATGCGGATTAGAACAGATCAAGAAGGAGCCAACAATTATTTATGAAGACAATGCTGCTTGTATAGCTCAGATCAGGGAAGGTTACATCAAGGGTGATCGAACAAAGCACATCTCACCAAAGTTCTTCTCAACATATGACTTGCAGAAAGAAAGAGAAATTGATGTTCGCCAGATCAAGTCAAGTGAAAATTTAGCTGACCTGTTCACAAAATCTTTACCAAGAAGCAGTTTCGAGCAACTATCACACAAGATCGGTCTCCGCAGATTGAAAGATGTTTGTTGAATTCAGGGGGAGAATTATACACACTGTACTCTTTTTCCCTTAACTAAGTTTTGTCCCAATAGGTTTTCTTAGTAAGGTTTTTAATGAGGCAGTACAACTGATCCAGTAGTATCAGTTTATTTATTCAGGTCCAGAAGTACTTATTTAACATCATCCTGAAGTATGTTGTTAAACTGTGTATAATTCTAAATATCTGAGGGGGAGTGTTATAAACCAGACATTTTAGGCCCAACCCAATACTTATGGGTTTTAGGGTTTACACTTGTGTTTATCTATATATTGTAATGTTGAATAGAATGAATGGAGATATAGTGGGTGTTTGGCTTAGCTTCTATTTCAACTTATTGACTTATTGAACAGTGAAAATGGATGAAAAGGACTTATTGAAGTGTTTGGGAAATGTGTGTATGTGAGACAATAAGTCAATAAGTCAATAAGCAAGAAATTCTAGCTTATTGAATAGTGAAAAGGACTTATTATAAGTCACAAATAAGCTAAGCCAAACACCCCCATAATTCACTTTATCTATATTTCTCTTTGGTTTTTATAGAAAATAAATTGTTTTCTATGATATTACACACGCACAAACAAATATTTTTTGAAATTGCAAGATCGTTAACAACAACCCACATTCCAAATCATATCTCATAATAACCAACCAAACAATCTTTACATTTTCTTGAATTCCCATTTGACGGTGATCAAAATGGATTGGGGAACGGTTTCAACAGAAGATCTAATCGACGCACTGAAAGAAGTCGACTGGTCATCACCTCCTCGTCCTCTCCACGAATTCTTTTCCAAATTCACCCTTCCTCGTTCTTCTAACAAATGGAACAGTCGCCTCAAGTGTAATCTCTACTAGTATGTTCTTATTCATTTTCTTTCGTCATCAATCCTTATATTGGTATATTAGTTTGAATTTTGAAGTATTCAAATAAATATATAAAAATTTAAAACCCTAATGGACTATCGTTTACAAACGAACAACACGTTACCGAACGTTCACGAATATAAATGAACGAACTCGGTCTCTGTTCATGTTCATTTATTTAACTAAACAGACGGATTATTTTGTTCGTCTTTGTTCATTTATTAAATGAATGAAGTAACAGAAATTAACTTCCTGCCAAACGGTTTACAAATTGACAAACTGTTCACTGAACGTTCGGTTCGTTTGCAGCCCTAATATAGGTATTGTTTGTTTACTACTCGTTAAGTTAGGGCTATGATATTTGTACAAATTGACAAACTGTTCACTGAACGTTCGGTTGGTTTTCAGCCCTAATATAGGTATTGTTTGGTTACTCTTGGTTAAGTTAGGGCTATGAGATATTTGTGTATATTGGAGGAATTTGTTTTGTAGAAGAATTGGACCTAATATTTATGTTATTTTGAGTAATTTTTGTTTTATGATTTGTACGGTTTTGTGTTTTTTTTTTTGGCAGTTACCGGACGAATTACTTTCTGATGATTCTGTTTATACTTGGTAAGGGAACTAATATGAAGAGATACAATTGGTTGATGTGTTTTGGAAGGAGTTTATAAATGGTATAATGATGATGAATTTGTTATGTGTAGGATTGGGATTTCTAAGGAGACCACTGGCCATTGTTGCAGCTGTGTCTACAGCTCTCACAATTGCTTTCTTAAATGATAGGTACGTTGGTTTTAGTGTTTACGTTTGCGATGTATATTGATATTTTACGGTAATGATGATTGAACGACGGTGTGAATGATTATTAATTTATTGTTGAGTTATTGAGGATTGAAATGTGCGTATCTTTGTGGAAATAGCACAGTCATAGTTTTGTAGGAGACCAATGGTGTGTGATTTTGATGAGCAAGTATACGACACGGTGTATGAGATATTAGATTCTTAATCCATGGGTGCATTAGTGTATAGTACAACACTAGTTTATGTTCATACTTGTTAGGGATTTGACTCGAGATGGAGCTTCTAGATCAATTATCCAGATATATCTATCTTTTAGAATATATATGTTCATGTTTTTAACAGTTCGGTTTCTCTTAGCAAAGTTCCGACAATTTGCATACAATTGCGATTAGTTCTTTGGGATTAAAGAAACACTAGACAGAAAGAAGATCCAACTGTGTATAAAACACTAGTTCTGATTTAAATGTAGAAGTTATTGATACCTTAGAATGCTACCAACAGTTATTTAGCTGAATCCACTATAGTAGTATATTTTCTTATTTAGGTTGTATGTGGTAAACTGGTAATTTGGGATATAAATTTCTAAGACATTTTTTCAGTGATTAGAGCTGCCAATTTTGGTGAAACACATAATAATTGCCAGGATGTCTAGTTCAGTCAGCAAAAAACACTAGTTACATCCTTGTTCTTCCAGATTTTTCTTCGTTGGCATCATCTCTGATTATAAGTAATTTTAAAATATCGCATAAATAATACCAATTATAAGAATAAAAAACGGGTTATAAGTGTTCGAAGATTTGTAAGATACTAAGACATCAAGTTGATATGTTGACAGACCAACTCTCCCGTTAAAAGAGTATAGAATTTTTTTAGAACGAACCACAAGTTATATGCAAATATTAGCTCCTACATTTTGTCTCTCTTATTATTATTTGTTTTTTTTGATACTTTGTTTTGTTTTTAATATTCATGGAAATGTTTATTGAACAAATGTGTAGCGCTCAAGTATTTTCAGGCTTCACTTATTTTGTAACAATCCATTTACTCTTAAGCTACTTTTAAATTTTTCTCTAAGCCCCATAATAGTGCACCCCAAAAATTGAACCCCTAAATATTGGATTTTTCTGTAATGTGAAGTGGTGATTATTCTGTAATATGTGAAGTGGTCTTTGTCGTAACTTTTTTGAATTTTGCTGACATCACAATTTTATGTATTGTCATTGTTTCTTATGTTTTGTATGTTCTTTTAGTTGTTGAAGTTTCAATATTGCAAATTATGCTAGTTTGTACATGTAAAAACATGATTTAAGATGGTTCTGTGAGGTTTTACTGTAACTAGTTAAACATCCTCTAATTTGGCAACCGGACGGTTTACAGTTTTGCAGGCACATTTAGTGAAAAAGTAACAAGATTTGTTAGGCAAATTTCACCACATTTAGCTGCAAAAATGAGACCTCCACCAATGTAAGCTTCTTTGCTTAAACGTTTAGAACATATAACGGTAGCAATTCTTACATGACCATCTGCAACTTGCAGGCCTGTTCTTCGAGGGCGCCCTTCTTCCAAAAGAGCAATTTATATATGTGGACGCCCTCGTTGGCAATTTGTTATCATGTCCTCTGCTGGTATGGAAAAACTTTTTTCTCATTTATAATCGAGTAAAATGCCATTTCCGTCCATAAGGCTTGGCCAGTTTTGCGAATTTCGTCCAAAGGTTTGTTTTTCCGCATCTGGATCCAAAAGGTTTGAAATCTTGCCATTTTCATCCAGCTCGTTAACCCGTCCATTTTTCTCCATTAATTCAGGGGTATTTTTGTCTTTTTTATTTAGTAAGGGTATTTTGAATACTTGTACATTATGCTAAATGTTTGTACATATAGTGAAAAGACCGAATTGCCTTTGAAGTTAACAAAAAAGACAAAAATATCACTGACATAACGGAGAAAAATGGATGGAGGTAACGAGCCGGATGAAAATGGCAAAATTTCAAACCTTTTGGATCCAGATGCAGAAAAACAAACCTTTGGACGAAAGTCGCAAAACTGGCCAAACCTCAAGGATGAAAATGCCATTTTACTCTTTATAATCCTTTTCTTTTGGTAATTTAGTATTTACCCTTTTGTCGTTTTACAGTGAGTTTCACTCTTTGGTTTGTTTCGTGCGGCCTCTTGATTTTGTTATGGGCATTAGCCGTTGGGCTTCTTGGTATATTCTATCTTATTGCTATTCGTCGAATAATATCAAGTACTGTTTGGTTGCTGACTATGGTCTGTTTCTCAGCTACTATCATGCATGCAAGCTTTCGGACACCTAACCTGAAAGCTCGATTGAATACATTTCGTGAGGAGTTTCGTGCGGTTTGGCGAAATTACAGTGAACTCTAGTCAACGTTCATGTGAGCACACCTTCTTTTGATCTGTGACTTTAATCTTTGACATTATCTCAAGAGAATACACTCTGCTTTATTACAATTACTTTAATCTGTGACTTTAATCTTTGACATAAATCTTGAACGATGACAAGATAAGTGAACGCTTGTTTTTTGTAGCTTTATCATGATATATTTGCTTGATTTGTATGGTTTTATTAACCTTTATCCATTTTGTTAGTGATGAAGAGGCATCTCTATTGTATATTTGAGGCTGGACTTCCTATTGATCCTGCTGTTGCAGTTGCGGAATAATTGTAATCGTTGTAGTTTGGGCTGCTCCGTTGTCAAAAAAGTACGTCACGGGTTGTAAGTTGCCTATAGCTTGGTGGGTGAAAATTAGCCCGGTGAATCTAATGTTTCAATTTTGTTTCCTAAACCTGTGAAGAGGGCCAAACTTTAAACATTTAGTTGACGTTGGTTACTTGACGTTACTGAACGTATGAACCATATGTTGTTGCATCCTAAATTCACAACCTTTTTCATTCCGATAATGCATGAGATTCTTTGTGATAAGTGTATTACTCTTTGCTCTAACAGTGATGCATAAAACGGCTATGTGAACGCATAATTGTGTCTTTCCTTCAACAATGATACATAAAACGGCTATATAACCGTATAATTGTGTTTAAACATTATGACAAGTGTTCAGTGGCCCTTTGCTTAAGATTATATACACTAGTTTACTTATTATTTTTAAATTTCAATAGTGATATGATATAGCAGGATTCAACTATTATAGCCATAAATTGGTCAAAGTCATCATAAAATTTGTATATTTATTGCAAAAATAATCTGTTTAGCAAAGTAAAGCTTAGTTAAACATAAAATCTCTTATTACATAATCATATAAACTAAACTTGGATCTCTTTTATCACATACAAAACCATATAGATTTGGTAAACAATTAGAATTATAGTTTACAATGTTTTAATGGTTATTCTGAAAATATATATATATATTTTTTTTTTGGGTAAAGGGTTACCCCGGTGATTCTATTAAAATGCAACCGCAAATAAGTACAAGTAGTGAGGATGTGTTCCACACTAGTTCATATACAGGACATGCCCCATATATGTAAATCAAACAAAAACCAAAGACCTATAACACCCCATAACCTAGTCTACTATACATCATGACACGACATCTAGTAGACAGACAATGCAAAAACTCAATTGATAATATCCCATTTGTTTGTAACCTATAAGACCAAAGTACTGTGTTTGTGTTTACCAAATACCATAATCATAATATAAAGCCGATTAATTGGGAGTCGATTGAAGATCTAAACTGTATACCAAAGCGTTTCTTTGATATTTCTCTCAACCCCGTTTAGATACTTAAGAATGACCGAAAACATAAAAAATCAACAGTTCTAAGAAGCAATCCAAACAGCCCCTTAAGAAAGAAAGCTCATCTAAATAACTTTATAACTGAACAAACACAGAGCGAAGGCTTAGAAACTAGATAACCAACACTCAGATGGAAAAGACTCCAGAACAACAACATTTTCAGCAAAATTTGTGCCAAAAAGCTTCAAATCGTATCCCGTTTGGTTCGGTTTTATGTACCATAGCTTCGGTCTCCTGCATCTCCAAGTCCAGGGATAATCATCCTGAAATCATCATTTTCAAACACGCGCTTAAGATCACTTAATGACACATGATTAAATATTAATGAATTTGTGAGATTGCTTACCCTTTATCGGTAAGAGTTGGATCAATAATTCCAGCATATACATGAAGCCTGAGGAGATTATATAAAAAAATGTCAATCTAAATGATAATAACACGTCGTCAAGTCACAATGGTTTTCGAGGTGGTTATATCGTTCGTACCCGGGATACTTCTCACTCAGTTTTGAGAGTGCCGGAGGGCATGCCACAGCAGATACCTAAATACATGCCAATCTCTACTGTTAATTGCAGTTGGGGGGGGGGGGGGGGGGGGGGGGGGTAGATGGAAGCTAAGGGCCATATAGGAAATTTAGCATAAAAATGCTCGATGAAGAAAACTGTTGTGATTATTTAGAACAGGATATGAACGGCTTCTATACTCACCACTTTGATATTTTGGTTGTCAACTCCGCGTTCCTTTATCATGTCAATGGCTGTAACTATAGTGCCACCTAAGGATTATTAAAATGCAAAAAACAAGTGTTATCAGTGAAAGTAAAATAACACAAATGGAAGGCTCAATATATACACGGAAACAAACTAAAAGCAAGCTTACCTGTTGCTAACATAGGATCTACAACGAACACTCGAGTTCCTTCCGAAAACTTTTCAGGTAACCTGCATAATTAAAACTAATTAACTAACTTATTAATAACAGTTGTAAATATATATGTAAGAGTTAAGACCATACTCATTTTGAAGGTCTCAATGATATTGTTTTAACAATATATCTCTTTTATAAATTATTTTACTATTTTAATTTTGGTATACACCGGTGGAGTGAATAGCGTTACACCAATAAATTGCGTCGTGTTGTTGTCTTGGTTGGAGATGGTGACATCAAATTTTACACCGTTTTGAAGCTATGATACTAACAAATGCCATACATGGATCAAACTCTAAAAATCAAAGGAAATGAACAAACGTTACGATACCATAACGCTTTGGTAGATTCCTATTGGCTATTGCACAGAATAGCTTTTAAATTAAATGGTATGTGTTTAGAAATAAGTAACAACTCTATTTTGAACTTCTTACTTGTTCAAATATACCGTTGGTTGAAGAGTCTCCTCGTCTCTACTAACACCTTCATTTAAAGTAAAAATAAAAAACCGGTATAAACAATAGGCAGTAGATGTTAACTTTATGTAAAAAAGTGTAGTAATAAATTACACATGGACATTAACATTATTAATTACCTAGGTGGTATGTGTTGGTTGCTGGCAAGATGGACGATGCATGCTCTGCAAGAGCAAGACCAGCCCTTAGGATGGGAACAACCTGCAAATGTAGCTTATAAGTTAACTATATAACACATGATTAATATCATAATATGCATTTATCATGACAAAATTTGAAATGCAAGGATGTAAGATGCCGAACAACTCTAGAATGAAAACTGGCGTTTATTAAAAATTCTCGAAATACACGAACGAAGGATATATTCTAATAAAGCATGGTGATACGACCCTATAATATATATACTAACCGCTACAGGTTCTCGTGGATCGATAAATTCTACTGAAGCAACCCCGAGTGGCGACTGAATCTCCCCTGAAACTGTAGGCTGCAAAAAACAATAATTTTTTTTACTTAACATGTATGCCAAAAGCTAATTCACAAATACAAATGTAGGCATCTCAAACTTATATAATGCTAAAAGACCAATTTTGACTTTTGTGTCAACCCTGTTCTGTCCTTATTTATTATCTTTAATTAAGCCTTGTTGTAATTAAATTTTGAGTTAACTATCATTTTCATCCCTGTGGTTTGTCCAATTACGCCAGACCAAATTTCAAATTTGTACCATTTTTGTCCCTAACATTCTTGAAACATGCCAGTTCTGTCCAAAAAAGCATGAGTTAACTGCCATTTTCGTCCCTATGGTTTGTCTAGTTATTCAATTTAACCTTAGTTTTTTTTTGGATGAAACTGGCATGTTTCAAGAATGTCAGGGACGAAAATAGTACAAATTTGAAATTTGGCCTGAACTGGCATAATTGGACAAACCACGGGGACGAAAATGGCAGTTAACTCTTAAATTTTTTTAAGAACAGAATAATGTATACCAGCCAATCCCTTGATGCTTCATACATAAGCAACCTTCCCAACTCAGCCATGGCGCTCTCTGCAATAAAATTAGCAAATAAATTCTAACAAGATCATGTTCATTGAGAACCCGTCACAAGAAAAGTCACGGATCCCACTAATACCCAGCTAACCAATGGGATCAGGTAAAACACAACTTGCATTAGACAGACGGCCTTCAAGGGGCTAACGATAGAAAACCAGTGGAAGCTGGATTCGAACATGAGACCTCTGCTAGAGGGACTCAAACGCTTATCACTACCACTAGAAACAAATTTACATTCATTGACAACTTACATTTCCATTTGGATACAAAAAAATGAAAAAAAAAGGAACAAAAACAAAAGTAAAAATGATTAACTTTTAGACTAAAGTATAATTACAGAATTTACTTCAAGATCAAGTGAATCCATGATCCAAATGCATGTCACATTAATTCCATAAACAAAAATGAATACTCACAAGTCACAACCTACACACAAAAAAACAAAAACCCATAAAGATAACTAAATTCCACAACAAAACTTACTAAAAATTGGGCATGGTGTTTGCTCATTTCTAAGCACTGAAACCCAGTGTTTAATCAAAGGATGAGGAGGCACAAACACCTACACAAATTCAAACAATTCAACCAAACAAAATCAATTTTTTTTTTTCTAATTTTCACATCAAATATCAAAAGATAAAGTCAAACATCCACTCACCAGCATTCTATTATCAAGAACAGATTTTTTTTCAGCAGTAGCTTGCAATATGATGCTGGTACGCTGTTTGTGCGGCTTATTAAAGCAAGAAAACTGTAAAAAACAATAAAGGGTATCACTAAATAAGGGGGTTATAATAAAAAAATTGGCACAAAAAACAGAGAGTTGAATAAAGAATTGGGGAAAATGAAAAGGGTAAAGTTTTACCTTATTATTATGAAGGGAAAGTGAGAGAATGTGGAGAAAAGGAGGTGCCGGAGGGTGGTGGTGGTGGGTGGAGGAAGTGGATGAAATGGGTGAGGATGCCATCATCAAATAATGAGTACAAGTTTAGCTTTTGGTTACAGGATTGGAGGAAGTGTCTCCGAATGGTCATGTTAAGTAAATATTATGTTAGAGAAAGTTACAAAGGGAGTAATTTGTGTAAAGTTCTTCCTATTGTTTCTACCGAATGCAATCTTTTTTTAAAGGTAAATTTTGTTTTTTCTGTTGTTGTGGGACTTGGATTCAAGACCTACCCTTCCGAAGTGTTTAAATGTTTTTGTCTTTGTCAATAGATCACCGCTCATTGGTTCTACCGAATTTCCGGTATTGAATGCATCACATCATTGTTCTATTTTTATCTATACGGAAGGATTTAAATAGGGGTGTAAACGAGTCGGGCCGAGCCCGAGCTAGACTGGGCTTGAGCTCTGCTCGTCATGTTTTTATGAAGCTCGAGCTCGGCTCGGTTCGAGCCTACTAATTTGAGCTCGAGCCCGGCTCGCGAGTAAAACCTATAGCTCGAGCTCTGCTTGACTCGAGTTATTTTAATAACAACTCAGACGAGCTAAAAACTCGGCACGAGCTTGCTTCAATTTCGCTTAAACAAGCCAGAGCTTGACTCGAGCTCGGCTCGCCAATGTGGTCATCATTATTATCATATTATATATAAAATAAATATTTTTTTTGTTTGGGCTCGTTTAGGCACGCGAGCCTAAACGAGCTTTGTATTTCAGGCTCGAGCTCGGGCTCGATAACTAAACGAGCTCTATTTCAGGCTCGAGCTCTGCTCGTTAAAGCTCGGCTCATTCAAGCTTTTAACCGAGCCGATAACTAGTAGCTCTCGAGCCTCTGGGTTTGTTTAAACCCCTAGATTTAAATTACCCAAACTTTCACTAATTGGCCGATAGCACTTTCAACTTTCGATTTGTACCACAACTGTCACACTCGCTCATAGGCGGAAGCGCACAGTGTGAACTTGATCGGTTTTCATTGCATACGATATAAGTAAATAAACTATATGAATAAAAATCACGATGTTCATCCATTAATCATAATTAAAAGTGAGTACAAGTCATACGTTGTTCCAAAGTAAAAGACAACCCAAGTTAATAAGTTTTACAAAAGAGACTTGTTCAAAATAAAGTTTGAAAATGCAAAGGCTTTGCATCCTATGTCTCATCGAAGATGAGACATACGAACCAAACCCTTCATAAACGGATGACATCGCCAACTTGATAACCAAAATCTTCGTGACAACCAAACGCGCCAAGATCCCTTTAGTTTCCTGAAATACATGTAAGTTTAAAACGTCAACAAAAGTTAGTGAATTCATGTGTTTTGAGTTCGCATCAAATGAATCTTAAAAACATTTGAAAGTTCGACTATAGAAAACCGGTATGTAAAGCGTCTATGAAATCGTTGATCATTAATGTTTTGCAAGGACATTAATATGTGTGACGACATAGGAAGCACTCAACCCTTTGACGATTTAGTACCGGTCCACCCGGCTGGGACAATAAAACCACTCCATGCGGTCACACAAGTCACCCATGAGTGGGGGTAACAGGAGGTGTAGCAGTGGGAGTGGCAGTACGAACAGATGTATGAGTCGGCACGGTGTGGGGGTAGGTGTGGCTAGTGGGATAGTGTCAAAGCTACTATCTGTGGCATCCGTCCGAAGTCCAGCACGACGGATGGCCAATGAGGAGGCGTGATCGCTTGCGTCCGAAGAAGAAGAAGAAAGGGCTACCACTGAAACAACAGGAGACGACATGTGACGCCTCGCTTTTTGTAAATTTTCTTATTTAGCAAGTTCATTGTACTTTCCATTTATGAAACTTGTAACCCTTGTATTCGTACTTCATTTCATACGTTGTAATCTGAGACTTGAATCACAATGAAAATCCTATCTTTTTACATACTTGTGTTATGCTTTATTCATAAATACTTGATGATTATTCATGTTACATATATACTTGGTACCTCTTTACATACAAATTCATGCGTATTCATACTTGTTATACATGAAAAATACATCTTTATACTTGTGACAACTGTGTTCTGTAATCGATTTACGATGTAAAACAATGATGATTATTAATAAAACAATGTGATTTGGTGATATTATATGTGTTTTGGTGTTATTATATGTGTAATTGTGTTTAGTGATTTTACAATTTGATTGGATTCCAATTTCAAGCTCTAAATAGCTTTCTGGAAGATTATACGCAAACTGGTGCTTAAACGCAGTCAGTATAACGCGACAAACACTCCGGAATAGTGACATAGGCTTAACATACATTAAATAACCTCCACATAACTTAGAAATAAGTTTTGAATGATTTGGTGTGTCGAAATCAACATTGTTCGATTTCAGGGACTATTTGTGTCAAACTGCGAAACTATGCCGATTTGTATAGTAACGAACATTCCGGAACTTGATCATAAGTTAAAAATACCCTAAATAACCTTTACATAGCTTAGAAATAGGCTTTGAGGGGTTCGGTATGCTAAAATAAACTTTATGCTCATTCAGGGACTAAAAGCGTCAAAAAGTGCATAAGTTTGCATTTTCGCGCATAACTTACGTTCTGAATACATCCGGACATCCAAAAATTTATGTAAGCATTAAAATATTTTATTTTAGTGTTTGTCATGATAAAATTCCATTCGTCGCTTAATTTGGATCGTTTTTGCGTTCGTTACGACTTCCGTCATAATTAAGCGAATAACGCAACCGTACGACCAAACGAACCGACATCCGAGATGTTTTTGAGCATATTTTAAGTTCCCTATACTTTAACTTTATTTTAGAGCCTTGAAATGGGGTTAACGGGGCTTAAAAGTGCCAAAAAAATCAAGTTTTACAAGTGTAGGGACCATTTTTGAAATTTCTGGCAGATTCAATGAACCTAGTCCATTTTGAAGTGTTGATGGTTTTCACCCATGGTTTTGCAAAACCATGGGCTGGTATTCAATTAACATAGTCCATATTAGGGGCTCCCATGGTTTTAGAAAACCATGGGCACACATGTAAGGTCCAGATCAAAGCTCAGTTTTCGAGGAACGATCTTAACGGTTCTAGAAATCCTATATATACCCCATCCATTTCACTTCAAAACCTACAATTTGAAATCTGATTTATGCTCTCTAAGTGGAAGTATCTGCTTCCTACCTGAGAGAAAAATCGGAATCAAATCTTGCGGGGACCTTCTGTAAGTGTTCTTTCGTTCTTTTCATTCGTTTTAGCGTTAAAGTCAAACTGCGTTTGACTTTCTGCATTGACCAGTTTATGGTCAATGTGAAGTTCGTTTGAATTTCATAACGTGAGCGTAATCACGATGGTTATAGTCCCTAGTGACTATACCTACTGATTACCACGTTATCTAGGCTCAGTGACGAGTCGTAGTTTCGGCCAAAATACGCATTTACGCGTATTTTGTAACCAAACTACTATAGGATATCAAAACCGTTTGTTTTGATATCAAAACCTGATTTCTAACTTAACTAAACATGTTTTAGCATGTTTAGCTCGTCACTTTTTAGTCTAGTGCTTGTGTAGAGTTGTAAGTCAAGCGGACTAAGCACCCGCTTAGACTTTCGAACACGACCCGTTTGGTCGATCATTAGGATCCGACCAAACATGGTTAGTGACCATAGTTGCATAGGGATTAACCTTCCAAGGTTATACCTTATGGTCACCTAGTTTAGGTAGTTGTATGATAAGTAGATTATATGCCTTAGGTAAATTACCAAAATACCCTTTTCATGTATAATTGGTAATTAAGCTTATGTAACCTAAACTTTGGTCACATAACTGATTATACATCATGATTAAACTTGTATAGGCATATAATACTTGTCATAGGACTAGTTAGACGTTCCGAACGCGTTTCACGCGAACGACGCGTTAAAGTAGCGTAAGCTACCTTAATGGGTCGCGATGGGTCGAAAGCACTTAGGTTAGGCTTCATTTAGGATGTAGGCTTTGTTAAACCATATAACATGAGTTCCAACACTCATTTGGTTTACAAGACCTCATTCTGTCCGATCTTCCGATTAAGGCGTCTATTGTTTGACTAGTGATTCGATTACTAGGTGCTACTTGATTTCTCTGGTTTACTCGATTTGTTGAAGTACTATTGATTGAAGATACCTTGCACTACATGTGAGTACATAGTTCCCCTATTTTACAACTTTCAATTGTTTTGGGGTGATTCATATGTACAAAATGTTTTCAAGGTTTAAACGATGATTTCAAAAACGAATAGAACGTTTTATACTAAACTATTAACGATTTCGATAATGTGAACGAACTTGTTGGTTGTAGTTACATAACGAACGACATTCATTAGCATTGATCAAGCCGACCAGTATTAGGTTATGGTACCATAGGATATGACAAATCCCGTTATTGCACTATACCCATGGTTATGTGTGGGTGTTGTGGGTAACGACTGAATCTGATGATTGTTAACTTACCCTTTGGAGGTTTGTTAATGCAAGAACGAGTTGAACGATGAACGAGTCACAAAGTTTTGAATGTTATTAGCGAGGCGACCATATATAAGTTTCACAATTAAAAAAAGAACGATTTAAACGATTGAACGATTTGAACGATTAAACGATTTAAACGAGTAAACGATTTGGAAGCGATGTTAAACGATTTGGGGTAAACGATAGTGAAACGATGTCACACAACGATGTTTTCAAAACAATATACGAGTTTTATTTACAAGTTATTACGAGATGTTTTACAATTTGCCTTACTAAAACAAATGTTTTTGGGTTAAGAATCATGGCTACAAGGATTTCTAAACCATAACTGTAACACCCCGAAAATGTAAAACTTTATATTAGAATTATAAAGTATAAATAAACAAGAATTCACTAACTAGGAATTTTTAACCTAGTTAACTATAAATCTAGAAGTAACTTATGATAGGGTTAAAAAAAACCAAACATTAAATAGAAACGAAAGATGAGGGGCCTATGTTGCTAAACTTGAAACTTAATTTCATAAAAACAAAAATTAAAACACACCAAACACACTTTGAGTGTGTCTGGTCGTACAAGAAGCAGGAGGGCGACAAGGGTTCTTCACCAAACCCTAACTCTCACAAAAATTGATCAATTGAAGGTTCAATTCAGCCCAAAATCGAAATCTGAACATAGATTAGTGATCCTCATCACAAGGGGGTTACAAGGTATGTAAAATCTGATGTTAATTCTCTGTTGGAAATTCTCATGAAATTAGGAAAATCTGAAAATTATGATGCATGTTTGTTACTTGGGTAGATTAGAAAAGATAAAGTGTCTAGGAGCAAAACCTAGACAACAATATGTGAAATCATGATAAAATTCTGGAAATTTCATAAACACAATGAAGGTGATTCATGGGTTTTGTGAGATAATGGTAAACACTAGGATGCTAGTGGTTGTTCTAGTAATGTTTGACATGTATGAAGTGATTTCAGAATTTTAGAAGATAAAGTTCATGTAAAATAGTAGATTGATGAAGAATTAAGACTATATGATAAGTTGAGAACTTGATAATATATAGTGTAAATTTCTGCCCTTAAAGTGTTCGCATAAATGCCTCAAAGAAGGCTTAAATCTGAGAATTTAAGTTAAACCGCATGATTGTGATGTTTAGGCAAAATATGCGAATTGTGAATTGAAAAGAGTTCTAAAAATGTTTTGGTTGAACTCAATAGGAAAGGATACCGGAGCTTCAAGCGGACAAGCCGGTGGCGACTTGCGTTTGAAGGGCGTGCACTAAAGGTATGTAACTTGACCCGTTACATTAAACGAATTGTTGTTAAATTTTGCGAAGTCTTAATTTAGGATAAATATGGTGTTGATTGTAGCGACCATGATCGTTATTTGTATTACTAGTCTAAGAGTGACATAGAATCGTTTGGTAGTCATCATATTGGGGAAATTCTATAAGATGAGCCAAACGGGTCGATTAATTGTGTAAATGGTTGTTCTAGTGTTTTAGAGAGTCAAAATGAAGATAACAAATCACAAGAGCATTAAGCCATGAGATTGGTAAAGAAACGCGAGTGATGATAAGCCCGGGATGTTGGGTATAAAATATCATAAGTTTACTAGCTAAATGGTAGTAAATTGTGTCAAGTAGAAATGGGTCGAATAAATGCATAACGATATATAGTCTTTCTGTCTGTAAGTTGAAGTTTTGGCACGTCTATCGTAATAGGCATGTTGGTAATGAAATTACAGACGTATAGGAAAAAGAATCACTAAAAACGGACTTACGAATCATAAGTTATGGCCATTTTAAGTTGGAACTGGATTAAACTTTGAGCTGGGGAATCTGCAGCATCAAACAATGAACATTCTGTGAAAAAGAGGGCCTGGCGTGACGCGAGGGGCCTTGGCGTCACGCGGCGCCCCCTCTTCCGGAAATTTTAATTTTTCTTGGTTGTTGACTCTTGGAACTTGATTACATTCATTTTAACTTTATCAAAACTAACATTTGATGTGGTTTTGATCTTAGGTGATGTTGGAAACTAACCGGAAGATGATCGAGCAAGCTTTTGAAGAACCGAACACTATTTACAAGCTTCCGCAATGTTTTAATCTTTGATAGACTATGTTTATGGGTTGTAAACAATTTGCTAAACAACTTTTGAATGTTCTAACTTCGTCGTTAGTTGACTAAGGTTTATGCTACTTATGAACTTGACTTATGAAAGTTATGTTAATTTGGTATCTTTTGTATAAAAATGACAAGAATTATTATTAAATTCAAGTAAAATTAGACGGGTGTTACAAGTTGGTAATCAGAGCTTAAGGTTGTCAACAAAATGTTCGGTTCAAGCTTGATCAATCGTCCGGTAAGAATTAACTTATTATGTTAAAAAAATATGTCTTATGTAAGAATGAGAAAGGAATTGATGTGCATGGGAAGAGCGTGTTAACACACTCAAACCCGGAAAGTGCATTAAATATGAACGGTTAAAGCAAGTTAAGAACTTGGCTAAACCGAAACAAATGAAGCAATGTTATGAATGAAATGTTTAACGTTTAAATGTAAACATTTCAGTTTCAAGATGTCTGATGGAAATGATGATAATCCGGTGCAAACAAGTACCAAACAAATGAAAGAGATAATTGCCGAAGAAGTAGGGAAGGCAATTGAAGGTAGTCTATCCGGGTTTATAGACAAGATTCAAAGCACGGTGTTGTCGCTTGTTGAAGAGCGAGTCAAAAGGTTGGAAGATAATGTCAACCTTATAAAAGAAAAGTCGGGAGAACGCAAAGGGTGTTCGTACAAGGAATTCATGGCGTGTAAACCGCCAATCTATAACGGGGAGGTTGACCCGATAATTTGCCAAAGATGGATAAGTGATGTTGAAGGGGTGTTTGAACGGACCCATTGTGAAGTAGGCGACTTTGTTGCTTATGGAACGGGTCAATTGAGAGGCCAAGCTAAGGATTGGTGGGCAATAAAAAGAAGGAAATGGGAGCCGAAGCGGCGAGGGTTATGACTTGGGACGAGTTTAAGGTACCATTCCTTAAACACCATAGTCCCAAAGCGGTTATTAACAGGATCAAAGAAGAATTTATCCAGTTAAGAAAAAAGGGAGAATCAATTGATAAGATCACGAGCATCTTCATGGATAAGCTGAGATTCTGTGACAAGTTAGTCACCACTGAAGAGCAAAAGATATACTACTATTACAACATGCTGAGTGCCGAGTACCGTGAGTTCATGACTCCGTCAAAGTACGAAACCCTCACGGAGATTATCAACACCGCCCGGGAGCGGGAAATTGAGTTAAAGAAACAAGTTGAAAGGGGCGAACGGAGGGCACAAGATGTGAATCCAAGCCCTACAAAGAAAGCTAGAACTGCTGAATCAGGGAAGAAGGTAGAGGCTAAAGGCGGGTCGCCAAGTTGTAAAGTATGTGGAAAGGGGCACAAGGGTGAGTGCCGCTTCAAAGACAACCCGTGTCCGGTATGTGGGAAAACGGGGCACACTGCATCGCTATGTCCTGGAAAAGTTTCCGTTTGTTACAAGTGTTATCAACCCGGTCACAAGAAGTCTGAATGCCCCTAGTTGGTGGGAAAGAGAGACACAAAAGAGTCTCCAACAGAAGCTCCCAAAGTGAAGGCTAGGTCCTTCCAACTTACCGCGGCTGAAGCAAAGACAGAACCCGATGTGGTTTCAGGTATATTCACAATTAATTCAATTCCAGCACGTGTACTGTTTGATACGGGTGCGAATAAATCCTTCATTTCGCATGGATTTATTCGACATCCTTCTTTTGTATTGACGAAATTATCTGTGCCCTTAGAAGTTGAAATAGGGGACAACAAAAGTTTTATAGTTTGTGATGTTTGTCGAGGCTGCAAATTAAGCATCGACGATGAGGAATACTTGATAGACCTAATCCCGATGTCAATGGGAGAATTTCAAGTAGTCGTTGGGATGGATTGGCTATCTCAGCACCATGCAAAGGTCGTGTGTTTTCGTAAAGAGATAAAACTAACATCTCCGAGCGGGAAGCACGTCACTATCTATGGCGAAAAAGGAGGTAACCCCATAGTATGCTCAATGTTGAAAGCTCACAAGCTTATGAAGCGAGGATTCAAGGCATTCATGATATATGCGAATGAGCCTGAGAAAGAATCACGGAAGATTGAAGATGTACCGGTAGTACGAGACTATGAAGACGTGTTTCCGGAGGATTTACCGGGGATACCGCCTGAACGGGAAGTAGAGTTCGGGATCGAATTGATTCCAGGCGCAAAACCCGTAGCAAAAGCATCGTACCGACTTGCACCATCGGAATTACAACAGTTGATGTCCCAGATTCAAGACCTGCTTGACAAAGGATTCATAAAGCCGAGTGTGTCTCCTTGGGGCGCACCGGTACTGTTCGTGAAAAAGAAAGACGGGAGCATGCGGATGTGTATAGATTACCGGGAGTTAAACAAACTCACGGTAAAGAACCGATACCCGCTTCCGAGGATAGATGATTTATTCGACCAATTACAAGGAGCGAACTGGTTTTCAAAAATTGACCTTAGATCGGGGTATCACCTATTAAAGGTCAAGGAGGAAGATGTGCCGAAGACGGCTTTCCGCACGCGATACGGACATTACGAATTCCTCGTGATGTCATTTGGGCTAACAAATGCACCCACGGCTTTCATGGACCTCATGAACCGGGTTTGCAAGCCAATGTTGGATAAGTCAGTCATCATGTTTATTAATGATATTTTGGTGTATTCAAAAAGCGAAGCTGAACATGCACACCACTTACAAGAGGTGTTAGAGACACTTAGACGAGAAAGGTTATATGCAAAATTCTCTAAGTGCGCCTTTTGGTTACGAGAGGTACAATTTCTTGGCCACATCATAAGTGCCGACGGAGTATTGGTGGATCCGTCAAAGATCGAGGGCGTGTCAAAATGGAATCCTCCGAAGAACCCTTCGGAAATTAGAAGCTTTTTGGGGCTCGCGGGATACTATAGGAGATTCATTCAAGATTTCTCCAAGATTGCGTCACCGCTAACAAAGCTAACCCGGAAGGAAGAAAAGTTCATTTGGGGTGTCGACCAAGAAAGAGCGTTTCAAACGCTAAAAGAGAAGTTAACTCAAGCTCCGGTACTGACATTGCCGGACGGAGTCGAAGACATAGTGGTTTATTCGAATGTTTCACTATCAGGGCTCGGATGCGTTCTGATGCAACGGGGCAGAGTTATAGCTTATGCCTCGAGACAATTGAAGATACACGAGAAGAAATATCCCACGCACGATCTCGAGTTGGCTGCGGTGGTATTTGCCTTAAAAATATGGAGGCACTACTTATATGGGGTAAAGTGCACCATATTCAACGATCACAAGAGCTTGAAATACTTCTTCGATCAGAAGGAGTTAAATATGCGACAAAGGCGATGGCTAGAAACGGTGAAAGATTTCGACTGTGAAATACACTATCACCCCGGAAAGGCAAATGTGGTAGCGGATGCTCTGAGTAGAAAAGCAGACTATGTCCCAATACGTGTAAGATCGATGCAGCTCGTGGTGACCTCGGGTATACTTGAACGTATTCGGGAGGCGCAATTAGAAGCAGTGAAAGAGGAGAATTGGAAGAAAGAAAGAATAATCGGTCAGTTAAAAGATTTGTCGGATGGGGATAACGGGTTGAAGACTCGATTCGGAAGGATATGGGTTCCAAATACTTGTGGAGTGAAGACGCTTCTACTTGATGAAGCTCATAAATCCCAATATTCAATTCATCCGGGTGCGACCAAGATGTACAATGATCTGAAACAAAATTATTGGTGGCCTGGAATGAAGAGGGATGTGGCAAAGTATGTGGAAAAATGCTTGACATGTCTACAAGTCAAGGCGGAGCACCAAAAACCATACGGCAAACTTCAACTGTTAGAAATCCCGGTTTGGAAATGGGAACATATTACAATGGACCTATTAACCAAATTGCCTAAGACAAATCGTGGTTTCGATGCCATATGGGTAGTGGTGGATAGATTGACGAAAAGTGCTCACTTCATTCCGATTCGTGAGACTTATACGTCAGAAAAGATGTCAGAAGTTTATACTAATGAGATAATAGCATGTCATGGAGTACCGATATCCATCGTGTCTGATAGGGATACCCGGTTCACTTCAAATTTCTGGCAAGATTTCCAAGAGCAAATGGGAACCAAATTGTTCATTAGCACTGCGTACCATCCTCAAACAGATGGACATAGTGAAAGAACAATACAAACATTGGAGGACATGCTACGGGCGTGTATAATCGACTTTGGAGGAAGTTGGGATGTTTACCTACCGTTAGTCGAGTTTTCGTATAATAACAGCTACCATGCTAGTATTAAGATGGCACCGTACGAAATGCTCTATGGTAGGAAGTGCCGAACCCCGGTGTGTTGGGGTGAAGTGGGTCCACGTGAACTCGCCCACCAAGATATAGTACAAGCCACTAATGAAAAGATTGATGTGGTTCGGGCACACTTGAAAGCGGCTCAAGACAGGCAAAAGGCGTATGCTGATAAAAGGAATAGGCCAATCGAATTCCAGGTTGGCGACATGGTTATGCTAAAAGTTTCCCCATGGAAGGGCGTTATTAGATTCAGAAAAGGGGGGAAGCTAAGCCCGAGGTTTATTGGGCCATTTAAAATCATCGGAAGGGTCAGCATGGTGGCTTATCGCCTTGAATTACCGGAAGAGTTGAACGGAATACATAGCACGTTCCACGTGTCGCAATTGTGAAAATGCCTAGCGGACGAAACAACTTATATCCATTACGATGATATCGAAGTGGATAATAGCCTAAATTATGCGGTGAGACCAGTGGAGATTTTAGATCGAAAGGTCAAGCACTTGCGAAACAAACACATCGATCAAGTCAAGGCCAAGTGGGAGCATAGGAAAGGTTCGGACACTACGTGGGAATCCGAAGAGGAGATGCGATGTCTCTACCCTACTTTATTTGGTACGTAATTCGGTTTCGAGGACGAAACCCTTTTAAGGGGGGTGGACTTGTAACACCCCGAAAATGTAAAACTTTATATTAGAATTATAAAGTATAAATAAACAAGAATTCACTAACTAGGAATTTTTAACCTAGTTAACTATAAATCTAGAAGTAACTTATGATAGGGTTAAAAAAAACCAAACATTAAATAGAAACGAAAGATGAGGGGCCTATGTTGCTAAACTTGAAACTTAATTTCATAAAAACAAAAATTAAAACACACCAAACACACTTTGAGTGTGTCTGGTCGTACAAGAAGCAGGAGGGCGACAAGGGTTCTTCACCAAACCCTAACTCTCACAAAAATTGATCAATTGAAGGTTCAATTCAGCCCAAAATCGAAATCTGAACATAGATTAGTGATCCTCATCACAAGGGGGTTACAAGGTATGTAAAATCTGATGTTAATTCTCTGTTGGAAATTCTCATGAAATTAGGAAAATCTGAAAATTATGATGCATGTTTGTTACTTGGGTAGATTAGAAAAGATAAAGTGTCTAGGAGCAAAACCTAGACAACAATATGTGAAATCATGATAAAATTCTGGAAATTTCATAAACACAATGAAGGTGATTCATGGGTTTTGTGAGATAATGGTAAACACTAGGATGATAGTGGTTGTTCTAGTAATGTTTGACATGTATGAAGTGATTTCAGAATTTTAGAAGATAAAGTTCATGTAAAATAGTAGATTGATGAAGAATTAAGACTATATGATAAGTTGAGAACTTGATAATATATAGTGTAAATTTCTGCCCTTAAAGTGTTCGCATAAATGCCTCAAAGAAGGCTTAAATATGAGAATTTAAGTTAAACCGCATGATTGTGATGTTTAGGCAAAACATGCAAATTGTGAATTGAAAAGAGTTCTAAACATGTTTTGGTTGAACTCAATAGGAAAGGATACCGGAGCTTCAAGCGGACAAGCCGGTGGCGACTTGCGTTTGAAGGGCGTGCACTAAAGGTATGTAACTTGACCCGTTACATTAAACGAATTGTTGTTAAATTTTGCGAAGTCTTAATTTAGGATAAATATGGTGTTGATTGTAGCGACCATGATCGTTATTTGTATTACTAGTCTAAGAGTGACATAGAATCGTTTGGTAGTCATCATATTGGGAAAATTCCATAAGATGAGCCAAACGGGTCGATTAATTGTGTAAATGGTTGTTCTAGTGTTTTAGAGAGTCAAAATGAAGATAACAAATCACAAGAGCATTAAGCCATGAGATTGGTAAAGAAATGCGAGTGATGATAAGCCTGGGATGTTGGGTATAAAATATCATAAGTTTACTAGCTAAATGGTAGTAAATTGTGTCAAGTAGAAATGGGTCGAATAAATGCATAACGATATATAGTCTTTCTGTCCGTAAGTTGAAGTTTTGGCACGTCTATCATAATAGGCATGTTGGTAATGAAATTACAGACGTATAGGAAAAAGAATCACTAAAAACGGACTTACGAATCATAAGTTATGGCCATTTTAAGTTGGAACTGGATTAAACTTTGAGCTGGGGAATCTGCAGCATCAAACAATGAACATTCTGTGAAAAAGAGGGCCTGGCGTGACGCGAGGGGCCTTGGCGTCACGCGGCGCCCCCCTCTTCCGGAAATTTTAAATTTTCTTGGTTGTTGACTCTTGGAACTTGATTACATTCATTTTAACTTTATTAAAACTAACATTTGATGTGGTTTTGATCTTAGGTGATGTTGGAAACTAACCGGAAGATGATCGAGCAAGCTTTTGAAGAACTGAACACTATTTACAAGCTTCCGCAATGTTTTAATCTTTGATAGACTATGTTTATGGGTTGTAAACAATTTGCTAAACAACTTTTGAATGTTCTAACTTCGTCGTTAGTTGACTAAGGTTTATGCTACTTATGAACTTGACTTATGAAAGTTATGTTAATTTGGTATCTTTTGTATAAAAATGACAAGAATTATTATTAAATTCAAGTAAAATTAGACGGGTGTTACAATAACCATCTTGATTTGAGTTGGTTAATTTAGTTGCAATATAATACTCTTTTCAAAACAAGGTTTTTAATAAAGTATTGCAACATTTAAAATAGCCATGAATCCGACACTCCTATAAAACCTATGTACTCGCCAGCATTTCTTTGCTGACTTTGTTTTCACATATGTTTCAGGGATTGATGCTTGATGATGATTACTAGGATGCATGAGTCACATAGGATCGGGACGAGGCCTTAGTGACATAATAACAATATTAGTCGATATGTAACTTGTTTGTTCTATGTTAAGACAATGTTAATGTTTAATATTCAATAAAATGAAACACTTTTGTATCCATGGTTATGAAACGATAATTCTGTTGCAAGACGCCCCGATGTTTTCCGCCGCGCTTTGTTGTTTTACGCGGTCGGGGTGTGACAGAAGAGTTGGTATCAGAGCCAATGGTTATAGGGAATTAGGTTATTAGTAATTCTTTGACCTAGACTATAACTTCTAGGACCCCAACGCAAGTTTATTTGCGTTTAGATTTTAAAACAAAATCGTCACCTATCCTTAGGTGATACCCACAACGAGAACACAATTTTCGAATCCGCTTTGAAAACTAATCATCTGTTCTAGGATGATTGATTATATGGTTTTGAACCCTTCCAGTTTGATTCATTTTCGGCTTTATGCCCTCTGAATTTTCAAAATCTTGTCAAAGTTTGGGTCTAAATAATGTGAACATGTGCAAACTGGAAGAGTGAGTGCCTCTACTCTGAGTTTTCTATCTAAGGCTAGAGTGTTCGTACAAATCCACATAATCGGACCCGTCACTCTTACCTGGGAACTCTTGGGGTGAGTGTTCACTTATAGGCGAGCATGTCTTCGCGATACATTATTTTTGACCTATTTACTTTGATTAGTCACTGTGTGTCGTTAGTTGTTCGAGGTAACGAACGAATGAGCGTCTCTCTTGTGTTTGGTCGATACCTCTTTTGTTTTTCCTACTTTTCAACCTCACTCGACTCTCTTGTTTCCTTGTTAGACAATGCCTCCTCGACTTGAAGCACAATCTTTCACTATTGAAGAAATCGCAGCCCTGGTCTCTCAGCAAGTGGCTGCTGTGCTTCCCGGTGTTGTGACCCAAGTCCACGAGATATTCAACAACAATAATAACAACAATAATGCGCCGTGTAATTTCAAGAACGTCAATTCTGTGAAGCCGCTTAAGTTTTCTGGGTCGCAAGGAGCAACTGCGCTCCTACAGTGGTTTGAGAGTATCGAGAGCACATTCAGACATGTGCAGTGTCCGAATGCGCGTAAGGTTGAATTTGCTTCGAGCGTTTACCTGGTGGAATGGCATTATGCGTGATAGGGGTGCCGAAGTGGCGTTGGCACAAACATGGGAAGAGCTTCGGGCTCTCATGATGAAGGAGTTTTGTCCCCGTCACGAAGTTCGGGCTTTGGAGCGAGAGTTTGACGATTTAAAGCAAGATGGGACTGAACACCGAGCTTACACGAATCGTTTCGAGGAACTTAGTCTATTGTGTCCCACCATGGTTACCCCTCTGGAGAAAGCAATCGAGAGGTATATCAATGGTCTACCCGATTCTATTCTGGAGATTGTGACCGGTGTTAATCCTCCTACCCTTCGCCAAGGAATCGAGTTGTCTGCTACCCTGACTGAGACTCAAGTCTGGAAGGGTAAACTCACCCGCAAGGGTGATAAAAAGAAGACGACTGATTCAGAGAAGGACAAGAAAAAGGGTGAGGGTAAGGGTAAGGAAGGTGAGTCATCGAAGAAGTCGAGGAAGCGAAAGGGTGCCCAGAATTTTTCTGTTACAACACAGACTGCTCAGAACCCGCAGAACCCACCGGCTCAACCACCTGCAAAGAAAGCATATGTTGGTACCACACCTCATTGTGCTCGTTGCAACGGTCATCACGTTGCACAACAAGCTTGCAGGCAATGTACGACGTGTGGTAAACTTGGGCATTTGGCCAATGTTTGTCGTTTGGGACAGAATCAGGTTGCTCAGGTTCCAGCTCCGGGTCAGGGGAATGCTGTGAGATTCCCACCGGGTTCATGTTTTAATTGTGGAGAGTATGGTCACTTCCGCAACAACTGTCCGAGACCGGTGAATGCAAACGCGAATGCTACGCGAACCCGAATGCGAACGTCAATGTTAATGTGAATCCCCCTCGTGGGCGAGCGTACAATTTGAATGCAAACGAAGCGAGGGCTGACAACGAGGTTGTCAATGGTACGTTTCTTGTTAACAATCAACATGCATCTATTCTTTTTTATTCTGGTGCCGATAGAAGTTTTGTTTCATTGTCATTTGAGCCTTTGCTTGCGATACCTAGAACTAAACTGAGGAAACCCTTATCTATCGAAGTTGCTACTGGTAAACCTCTTGTTCTCGATTCTGTTATTCGTAATTGTCAGTTGAACCTTGATAACCATCTTTTTCCTATTGACCTCACACCGATGCAACTTGGGAGTTTCGATATTATCATTGGAATGGATTGGTTAACCAAACACCACACTGAGGTGGTTTGTTTTGATAAGATTGTTCGTATTCCTTTGTCTTCTGGCGATGTTCTGGAGATTCGTGGTGAGAAACCTTCAGGTGGATTGAAGCTTATGTCGTGTATGGAAGCTCAAAGTTATTTGCGAAAAGGATATGTTGCTTTTCTAGCACATGTCACTGAGGAGAAAGACAAGAGCAAGAGTATTCAGGATATTCCGATTGTTCGGGATTATCCAAAGGTGTTTCCTGATGAACTGCCTGGTTTGCCTCCAGTTCGTTAAGTCGAGTTTCATATTGATCTTGTACCCATTGCCAACCCGATTGCAAAAGCACCTTATCGTCTTGCATCGTTGGAGATGCAAGAGTTATCGAAGCAGCTTCAAGAGTTATCTGATAAATGATTCATCCGACCGAGCTTTTCACCTTGGGGAGCTCCTGTCCTCTTAGTGAAAAAGAAAGATGGATCTTTTCGAATGTGTATCGATTATCGTGAGCTTAATAAGCTCACCATCAAGAATCGATATCCCCTACCTCGAATTGATGATCTCTTTGACCAGCTGCAGGGTGCTTCATGTTTTTCCAAGATCGATCTGCGTTCTGGGTATCATCAACTTCGTGTTCTCGAAGAGATATTCCCAAAACTGCTTTCTGCACAAGATATGGGCATTACGAGTTCACTGTCATGCCTTTTGGTTTGACGAATGCTCCAGCTATCTTTATGGACTTAATGAATAGGGTCTGCAAACCTTATTTGGACAAGTTCATTATTGTGTTCATCGACAATATTCTCATTTATTCAAAATCTCGAGCCGAGCACGAACAACACCTTCGCTTAACATTGGAACTCCTGAAGAAGGAACAGCTTTTTGCTAAATTCTCCAAGTGTGAATTATGGTTAAAGAAGTTCAATTCTTGGGTCATATAGTCAATGAGCAGGGTATTCATGTGGATCCATCCAAGATTGCTGCTATTAAGGACTGGAATACACCGACGACGCCTACAGAAATTCGATCTTTTCTTGGTCTTGCTGGTTATTATCGTCGATTCATTTCGAATTTCTCAAAGATTGCGGTTCCACTCACTGCTTTGACTCAGAAGAATAAGCCTTTTGAATGGGGTCCCAAGCAAGAAGAAGCGTTCCAAACGCTGAAACATAAGTTATGTAATGCTGCTGTTCTATCTCTGCCCAAGGGAAGCGATGATTTCGTTGTCTATTGCGATGCGTCCAACTTAGGCCTTGGTTGCGTCCATGTGCAACGAGGTAAGGTTATTGCATATGCATCTAGACAGCTGATAGTTCACGAGAAGAACTACACGACTCATGATCTTGAGTTAGGAGCTGTGGTTTTCGCGCTTAAAATCTGGAGACACTACCTCTATGGAACGAAGTGTGTGGTTTTCACAGACCACAAAAGTGTCCAGCATATTCTTAATCAGAAAGAGCTGAACATGAGGCAACGACGCTGGGTTGAACTCTTAAACGATTATGACTGCGAGATTCGCTACCACCCTGGTAAGGCAAATGTTGTAGCCGATGCGCTTAGTCGAAAGGAGCGAGTCAAGCTTCATTCTGTTCGAACTCTATCTGATCTTCAATCTCGTGTCCTTCAAGCTCAACAATTTTGTGTTTCACAAAATTTGATGGGTACGGAATTACCACGTCAACTTGAGCGTATGCTCGAAGCGAAAGGCGATGATTTGCTCTATTTTAAGGATCGATTGTGGATTCCGAAACAAGACGATCTTCGCACTTTAGCGATGGACGAATCACATAAGTCTCGATATTCTATCCATCCTGGTGCTGATAAAATGTACAAGGATCTTCGTACTAAGATCTGGTGGCCTGGTATGAAGAAAGATGTTGCCTTGTATGTGTCAAAATGCCTAACTTGTCTCAAAGTCAAGGCCGAACATCAACGACCTTCTGGTTTGCTTGTACAACCAGAGATACCGGTTTGGAAGTGGGAGAACATTGCAATGGATCTCATCACTAAGCTACCGCGTACGTTTAAAGGTCATGATGCTATTTGGGTTGTTGTCGATCGTTTAACAAAATCTACTCACTTCTTACCAATCCGTGAGGATTTCTCTGCTGAAAAGCTTGCCAAGATCTATATAGACGAGATTGTATCACGACATGGTGTTCCTTTAGATATCATTTCCGATCGTGATGCTCGATTTTCATCTCATTTTTGGAAGGCCATGCAATCTGCTTTGGGAACCCAACTGAATCTAAGCACTGCTTATCATCCCCAAACAGATGGCCAATCTGAGAGAACGATTCAAACTTTGGAGGATATGCTTAGAGCATGCGTGATAGACTTTGGTGGTAATTGGGATTCTCATCTGCCACTGATCGAGTTCTCTTACAACAATAGCTATCATGCTAGCATTAAAATGGCACCATTCGAAGCTCCCTACGATCGAAAATGTCGTTCACCTGTCTGTTGGAACGAGACCGGTGAAGCTCAGCTTACTGGACCTGAGCTCATTCTGGAAACAACAGACAAAATCAAGAGAATCCGCGATAATCTTGTGACCGCGCAAAACCGTCAAAAGAGATATGCGGATCTGCGACGCAAGCCCTTAGAATTTCAAATCGGAGACCGTGTCCTACTCAAGGTGTCACCTTGGAAGAGAGTGGTGAGATTTGGAAAGAAAGGAAAACTTGCACCTCGATATGAGGGACCATTTAAGATTGTGGAAAGAATTGGAAAGGTTGCCTATCGTCTAGAGCTACCTCCAGAGCTTGGAAATATTCACCAGACTTTTCACGTATCCAATCTGCGAAAGTGTTTAGCTGACGCTGATCTACACATTCCTCTCGACGAGATCCAAATCGATGATACAATGCACTTTGTCGAGAAACTTGTGGAGATCGTTGACCGTGCTTTCAAACAGTTGAAGAACAAACGGATTCGATTGGTCAAAGTTCGCTGGGAATCCAAACGTGGCCCAGAGTTTACTTGGGAACGTGAGGACCAGATGAAGACGAAATATCCGCATTTGTTTTCACAAACTTCCTCTAGTTAAAATTTCGGGACGAAATTTCCTGAAGTATGGGAGACTGTAACAACTGTGTTCTGTAATCGATTTACGATGTAAAACAATGATGATTATTAATAAAACAATGTTCATTGGTGATATTATATGTGTTTTGGTGTTATTATATGTGTAATTGTGTTTAGTGATTTTACAATTTGATTCGATTCCAATTTCAAGCTCTAAATCGCTTTCTGGAAGGTTATACGCAAACTGGTGCTTAAACGCAGTTAGTATGACGCGAAAAACACTCCGGAATAGTGACATAGGCTTAACAAACCTTAAATAACCTCCACATAACTTAGAAATAAGTTTTGAATGGTTTGGTGTGTCGAAATCAACTTTGTTCGATCGCAGGGACTATTTGTGTCAAACTGCGAAACTATGCCGATTTGTATAGTAACGAACATTCTAGAACTTGATCATAAGTTAAACATACCCTAAATAACCTTTACATAGCTTAGATATAGGCTTTGAGGGGTTCGGTATGCTAAAATAAACTTTATGCTCATTCAGGGACTAAAAGCGTCAAAAAGTGCATAAGTTTGCATTTTCGCGCATAACTTACGTTCTGAATACATCCGGACATCCAAAAATTTATGTAATCATTAAAATATTTTATTTTAGTGTTTGGCATGATAAAATTCCACTCGTCGCTTAATTTGGATCGTTTTTGCGTTCGTTACGACTTCCGTCATAATTAAGCGAATAACGCAACCGTACGACCAAACGAACAGACATCTGAGATGTTTTTGAGCATGTTTTAAGTTCCCTATACTTTAACTTTATTTTAGAGCCTTGAAATGGGGTTAACGTGGCTTAAAAGTGCCAAAAAAATCAAGTTTTACAAGTGTAGGGACCATTTTTGAAATTTCTGGCAGATTCAATGAACCTAGTCCATTTTGAAGTGTTGATGGTTTTCACCAATGGTTTTGCAAAACCATGGGCTGGTATTCAATGAACATAGTCCATATTAGGGGCTCCCATGGTTTTAGAAAACCATGGTGTCACAACCCCCGATCCCTTATCTGTCCCGGGAACGGGCGCCCGCGAACTCAGTGGCGGTGGTATCAGTTTATTTAATTTGGCAGCGGAAATTTTCATCAGGACCGTAGTTAGGAAATGTTTATCAGAGTAAAACCACCATATTTGATATTAGTAATCACATGGGCAAAACCCAAGTTTCTTATTACAATACATTTATAGGGACAAACCCCATTTTAGTGAATTTAAAACATCGTTTATTAGGTAACTTTTATAGCCACATTTTTCCCAAGCCTTCAGTGCTCTTCAGCTCGCTTTTCACTAATTGGTTGTTCACATTGTGTTACCTGTAACGCGTTTTAAAAACATTTGTCAGCGGGAAATACTGGTGAGTGAATCCCAGTTTAATCAAGAAACATTTTATCAATTAAAACAGTATTGAGAGCGATCACATTGTTTATTTCTACACAATTACTCAATCAGTATTTGCCACTCGACCGGATCTATGGCTATGGTCAAATCCCATTGGCGAACTCGTCGTCCAATGGTAATGCACTGTCATTCAGACTTACTATTACTCGTAGTAAATTTTGTATACAAAACCCCATAATACCGGCAGTAATTGAAGAACTACAAAGACTCAATCACCGCTTAATCACATTGTAAAACAATTAAGGTTTTGTAAATTATTCCAAAAAGGTTAACAAAAAGAGGATAAACTCACTTTGCTATCTTAGACTTCGCGTAAGAGTTTCCTGGATATAATCTATAATTTATACAAACGTACATAGGTTAGTATCATAACCCTTTGAAAATATTAATGACACCCTCCCCGAGACGGTATTCCAACAACTACGTCGGGCAGAACCACGACAGTTGTTACGGAACCCTAAATCAATCGGGCAGCGTCTCTATTATGAAACTGGGGTTATAATACTTACAACGGAACAGAACCTCGCAAAATAGGGGTATACTACCCGACTATAATATCACTTCTACAGAAATTTGAGATTGAGAATTGAAATGTGAGCGAGTTGAAATGAAATCCGATGCCTGCTATTTATAGTTGCTGATACTTGGTCTCCACGCGGCCCCGCGTAAGGGTAGACAAGAGTCTACGCGGCCCGATTCAAACTCCAGTCAATGCGTAGCTTATCCTGGTCATGATCTAGACCCGCCACGATGTCGACACGTGTCGGCACCGGGCTGCGCCACACTTTAGGTCACTTGCGGCCCGCGTCAACTTAATATATGGTTTACGCGGCCCGCCTGGACTTAAGAAACCAAAGGAGTCTGGTTCTAGCTTTCATACCGCCCACGTAAGGGTTTGGGGTGGGCTCACGCGGCCCGCCTCAGCCCTAGATTTAAACTTTTATATTTTATTTAAATACTATATTGTATCACGGGCTCGGTTTTCACATACGGGGTGTATTTAAAAACATATAGGGGTATTTCTAAATATATTAGGGGTGTCAGAAATATTTTAGAGGGTTGATATATCTTGGTACAACTCCTGGATTAATTAATAGAATATATAGTGCACTCACGCTTAAGTATAGTAACCCAATTCCACTTTATCCCTACGTCATGAGACAGAACCCCAACGAATTTAGGCAGAGCCTTGACATACGTTACGGGGCCCTACGTCACTTGGACAGGGTATCGGTGATTAGGGTTACAACACTTAAAACGAGTCAGGGATTTGTAGTTTTTAAATAATAAAAATAAATTAGAATTTAAAGAGGGAGGGGCCGAAAGGGCTGTGAAGGAAAAAGGATATTATGAAGGATTCTTATTTATACTTGTACTAACTTGGATTTCACGCAAAAACTGATTTCAATCCTACATGTACCCAATCCGAATTGAATTCATCCTTATCTAGATTGTCATGCCTACGTACATGTATGTAAAAGACTTTCATTATGAGTTTAATTGTTTTATTTTATTATTTTTATTTGATTTATAAAAATAGGATATGATGTACACGTATACATGTAACCTTAAACTTTCATTTTGAAATGTATATTATTATTATATATTTTATAATTAATTTAACTGTTTCACTTATTTGGCGCGTATAACTTATAAAATATAACGTTTTATAAAATGCTGAATATGCCATTAGAATGAGAATATTTTTGTCTACATTTGGGTCTAAGTTTCATTAAAATAGAGTAAGTTCAAATATAATGTATTTTTATAATTTAAATGGTTCCTACGCTTGCCCAGAATACATCATATTTTCATTGGTCAACTTACCCATGATGCATCCTTTTAATAACATAAGTTTTTATATATATATTTTAAATAAAAAATTTGGGATTGTTACATCCTCCCCACCTTGTTTTAAATCTCGTCCTCGAGATTCCCTGAAATATGGATGAATATTTTTAGTTAGTTTAGTTTCTAGATATATTCTGGTCTTTATTTTGAATTCTGCTTTACTTTGACCAGAACTATTCTCTATATTTTGAGATTCTTATTTCTTCAAGAATTCTGAATGAAGGTAAACTTACTATTAGCGTAAGTTTTAGATGTTTTGTGTTTCAACACAATTTTTAGTTATAGGTTTCCTAATGCGTCAATAATTGCAAGGGGAATTCTTATACTTTTGATGATGTTCCAACCTAAAGAGTTTCTTCCGTTCATCTTGTCACACGAATTTCGAGACGGATGATCAAATGAAATAGTGTTTGATATCGGAATTAGAGACGTATACGAGAGATTCCTAATAAATAAATCTAATATTATTGTTGACACACTTGTTCGTGATTTATCCCTAATTGTCAATCAATATGGTCTTTTGGATTTCCTCATAGACATACATATCTATATAATATTTCATATACTGTAATATGCACATTATCCATAATGTAAATGTGTTTAACAGATTCACAAGTCAGACATCATGTCAGGGTACTATTTAGGGAATTCCATTATTATAACACATATTCCATCTCACCCGGTCTTGCCGGAGAGGTAACTCCATCTCACCCGGTCTCGCCGGAGAGGTAACCCCATCTCACCCGGACAAGCTGGAGAGTCTACCGCACCATGCCCAGTTTTACCGGAGAGGTAATTATCATGATATTTCCGATAAATAGACTTCTCTCAAATCAGGATTTTGAAAGTACATCGTTTATTATAGTTTGCATCAAGAAACAAGGAAATCAATATTCTCATGATAGATCATATTCTAGAGCCGAGTAGTATCAATAAACAAGAAATAACAGTGGCCAGTTGTTATTGCTTATTTATCATACAGGCACTGTTCTAGTCATCATCCTCACAGGATACCAATAACCATCACACTTTATCTATATAAGTAATTGGCTTATCTCAAATCTTTATACTAAGGCATTCTTCTTAGGTTCAAGTCTAAATACTCTCGTGGTTATTTACTAGTGAATATCAATATCCCAACTCTTTCATTATAGATATTATTATGGTTGTGGTTTTCTTTTGCTTAGAAAATGAAGTTTTGACAAAAATATAGTTGTCTCCATTGACTCTATGATTTGGTTAAATGTGAAGAGTATGCTTACAGCTAACTCTAATTATGCATATAAAATCTTAGATCCCATTACAAGGAATACTTCATTGAGACAATTGCCATTTTAAAACATAGTAGGTTTCATGGTTTATAATAACTTCATATTTTCATATGAATTACCAATGACATTTTTTTTTCTTATGTTTATGTTACAAAAGAGATTATATTGGTTATACCACTAAGAATTTTTATCAAGTATATGCATATATGTGTATAGAATTTTCAAATTTCTAGTTAATATTAAACTTACGTAATATTTACACACATATATATAATGCTAAATTATTTAAAAAAAAATAATACTATACATCCGATGTTACCCATCATCAAGCTTATTTCCATGTCTTATTTTATTCTTTGATAAAAGTAGTATATTGAAATAAACTTCTGTTTAAATTTATTGAACACAATATTTTGGAGTTTTAAGGATGGATCAATAAAATAAATTAGTCCAAATATAAATTTTCTGGACTCATAAGAATAATTAATGGGTTAAACTATACAAGACTCACTATTTATATTACCTTAATAATTTCTTCTCAAGTACCCATCTATATATCTATTCCAATTATCACACTCCTACCTTTTCTTTTATAAGAATCAATTATAATATATTTTTAAGATTGAGAGGCATTATTTAGAAGAATATGTGCATATGTGACCCATGACATTGTATTTATGGGTTACCAAGAGATTTATATATATATATATATATATATATATATATATTATACATAAATTACTTCTTGTAATTCATAACAATATAGCGGATATGTATATATAAGATTAAATATTAATATATAGTATAAACTTAAAACACATAACATATTAAATAATACAAAGTTCGACGTTTCAAAAATTGATTCTAAATATATTTGAGTAATATACATGTATTGAAATATGTATGTATATCCCATACAATATTAATAGTAATTTATTTAAAGATATTACAATATTAAGATTGTAATCTGATTTTTAAATAAAGTTTTATAAAGGACAAACGTATTAAACACACATTTGATTCAAATATTTTTATGTGGGGCATTCATTTTAAATTCTAGTAGGAACATTTTAACGTGCAAGGATAAAAAATATACAATATATTATTTTCGTATAGTATAATATACTTATACTTATGAGAATATAGGATTTGTATACATATTCTAGTAAAAAGATCTAATAGCCTTGTTACATTTTAATAAACCTGCGACGGACTTATAACATAAGTGCATATACTATTCTATATACTATATTATACTTGTTAGAATTTGTTACACCATGATATTTTATTAAAATTTTAGATATAAAATATATCTTTTACTTACTGTACTATTTTATAGTAAAATATACTATTCGTATATCATTGTAAAATGTTTTATCATTATACTAATAATATAAAAGGTACGGATGAACTCAAATAGCATGGGTTATAAGATTATAAGTGTAATATATAAGTCAAAAAAATATATTTGACTTACTGTACGAGTCGAATATTTGAAAAAAATTATATTAGATTTTAGATATCAAATTATTTTTCAACCGAAAACCGTGTAGGATAGATACCCATATGTACTAGTGGATTTCTATTTTTGGTCAAACTTTAACACCTGTTTTGAAAAATGAATATTTTCCTCAAATATTTTGTTAAAGATACTTCAAAGATATACTACAAAATAAATTTAAGTTTAAACTTAATAAATTATTTTAAGAAAGAACATCTTAATAAATAACTAATTTTTGGTTTTAGGCAAACCAACAAACCATGTGTTAATATACAAACCAAAATCAAAAACTTCGCAACTACTTAGGGTAAGTTTAACATCCAATTTATCAACTCCACTCGTTTACTAATACTGTATTATTTAACTATTATACATCAGCCAGCTGACTCGAATATTTTTCTTTATAATTTAGGATACACAATCCTGTAACTAATATGACTGGTTAATCTTATAATTAATTATTCCCAAGCATAAGACCTATTCTGGATATACCTTAATATTAAAGATTTGTAGAAGCACTTTCAACGTTTAGTTAGGTCTTTCTACGTAGTCCAACTAACCCAAATCTCTAAAAATTTTAAATGATTTTATTTAATCACGAATACTCATAATATTCATTTAACCATCTATTTTATTACTAAGTATTTTAATAGAAACCTTTACAAGTAATCCTAACATTAGTTATTTTATAAAACTATGAAAGTATGAAGTCTTATGGTCAACTGGTTACAAACCAGAAAGGATAAAATGGAGTGGTGATTTGGTACACATGGGTTTCAAAACTTGCTTTGGCTAGATCTACTAAAGCAATCTTTTAAATTTTTACTATTTCTTAAAATCCTTTTAGTTAATTCAATCGCTTTGGTTTTATTTATTTAAATATAAATTATTTTGAAACAATATTATTAAAACCACAAAGTTTTAAAGTTTTGTTCCGTATATTTCAATATGTATTTTAAACCAAAGTAAATGATTGGTTTCAAAAGAGAATCATAAATATGACTGCTTTGTTAATACTCAACTTAGTTTGATGTATATTATGATATTATTTGAGTGGGTGGTATTAATTATCACAGAAAATTTTCTAGTACAAACATTTGGGTACAATCATAAAATAGATCGATTAAAAACGGCAAACATTGCGACTCATATATATATATATATATATATATATATATATATATATATATATATATATATTTATTACAAACTACAACTGGAATTCAAAATAAACTAGGGATTATGCATCCGTAACTTATTTTAATTTATCTATGTTATAGGAGTATTATGCTCAACATGCCTTTATGTAAAGTTTATTCTATCTCCTGTTTCTACTAAGTTGTTATCTAATAGGCAAAGTTCCTTTTAAAGTTTCTAGCTCATAGGCGGCATGGGTACTGGTACTGGTTTGGCCGTTCAACTATTTAATATAAGTTAGCATTTACTGCTGTAGTGACTAACATATGGAGATTTACCCATTGTTCATCTAATTCATCTTCCCCTAGTAAGTTATTGCCTGTTTCCTGAGTTTGTGCATTTATTTCCTGATTGATTATCGCTCCCTTTGGTTGTAACTTCTTTATTTTCTCTCGACTTTTGCTAATAATCCAATTTCTTTTCTTAGTGGTAAATGGTTTCTTAGACTGTGCCTTAGGAATAAATATTCCTTCTTCAGTATCTGCTGAGTATCCTAAGGGATTTGATTGAAATGAGGTTCCCTCATCTTTTGGTGAACTATCTAGTTGACGGTAGATGTCCGAAATTATTTGCTTACCCATACTGTAGACTAACAAATAGTCAAATAATATAAAACACATAATCACATAAGTTATTTCCTAACACATAATTTAAAACTTAAGTGTCAGCAGAACACTTCTTTGGCTTGAACCAGAGGCTAGGCTCTGATACCACCTTCTGTCACAACCCCCGATCCCTTATCTGTCCCGGGAACGGGCGCCCGCGAACTCAGTGGCGGTGGTATCAGTTTATTTAATTTGGCAGCGGAAATTTTCATCAGGACCGTAGTTAGGAAATGTTTATCAGAGTAAAACCACCATATTTGATATTAGTAATCACATGGGCAAAACCCAAGTTTCTTATTACAATACATTTATAAGGACAAACCCCATTTTAGTGAATTTAAAACATCGTTTATTAGGTAACTTTTATAGCCACATTTTTCCCAAGCCTTCAGTGCTCTTCAGCTCGCTTTTCACTAATTCGCTGTTCACATTGTGTTACCTGTAACGCGTTTTAAAAACATTTGTCAGCGGGAAATACTGGTGAGTGAATCCCAGTTTAATCAAGAAACATTTTATCAATTAAAACAGTATTGAGAGCGATCACATTGTTTATTTCTACACAATTACTCAATCAGTATTTGCCACTCGACCGGATCTATGGCTATGGTCAAATTACCCATTGGCTAACTCGTCGTCCAATGGTAATGCACTGTCATTCAGACTTACTACTACTCGTAGTAAATTTTGTATACAAAACCCCATAATACCGGCAGTAATTGAAGAACTACAAAGACTCAATCACCGCTTAATCACATTGTAAAACAATTAAGGTTTTGTAAATTATTCCAAAAAGGTTAACAAAAAGAGGATAAACTCACTTTGCTATCTTAGACTTCGCGTAAGAGTTTCCTGGATATAATCTAAAATTTATACAAATGTACATAGGTTAGTGATGTGTGTAAAATGCAACATATAAATTACATCAAATGAGGCATAAAACTAACCCTTTTTTAGTACTAATATTGGAAAAAGAGTGTTTTTGTCTTCCTTTTGTATTTTCAGGATTAAATGAGCTCAAAAACGCAAAAGAAGCAAAAAGACAGCTAAATCCAACATAAATACAAGAAAAGGAACATTAGTGGACTGCCCGAACCCTCAACGGCACCTTCCAAAGCAAAATAGAGAAAACAGAAGACTGAACACGCCCCGTGCTCAGCCAGCACGGGGCCGTGCCCAAGAAGCAGCAGAAAAGACAAACCTATAGAAGCTTCTATTGCCCATCACGGGGCCGTGCTCAGCGGACACGGGGGCGTGTCGAAAGTACAGCAGGTGCATTTATTGTAATTGCGAATTACAATTAATGAGGAGAGAGAGTGTCAGACGGACACGGGGCCGTGCCCAGCGGACACGGGGCCGTGTCCAGCTCTCTGTTCAGCCTATAAATAGGAGTGCTTGGATTCATTTCATCTCATCCCTTGGCACACCACCTCTCTCACACTTCATCCACCACCCACCACCATCACAACACCATCATCCACCACCATCATCCATTGTCCATCGTAGAGTGTGTGAGTCGTCTCGGGATCCAAGATTGATCGTAAGAGTTCTTGACAATCAAGGCCATGTTTGCCTAAGTCTCTTACATCACTTGGTGAAGACAAAGTGTCTAGTATAATACTTTTTATTTCTAATCTTTTGCACTTTTTATTTGGTTTTGTATTAATGACTTTAATAACTAGTTACTTATGTTGAAGGTGACCTTTCCTTATCGTTTGTCCGTGGTGTCTTGGCATTATTTTACTGTCTATATAAAATAAAGGATTTTAACCATTCATATCTCCACGGTCTATATGGAGATATGTTGGCTACCTGGTAGGGGGTTAAGGGAACGGTTTGGTAAAGGTCTTGCCATTGTTCAGCGTTTAGAGGTCCTGCAATGGACCTGGGTCAAATTTAGTAGGACCTCCTTCAATACTTCACGGTATTGGATGGCGGGGGTCCAAACTCTTTGACCCCCTCATAAGTTAACTACTATTAATACTATAACCCGGCTATTTAGGACTGTATCCCTGCTGACTCAGACTACTTAGCCGAGGGTAACGTCACCGCCAAAAGCGGGGCCTACCACAATACTGCATTAATAACTTAATTCATTATCTTCCAATAATCCACCATTTTAGGATTGTATCCCTGCTGACTCAAACTACTGGGGTGAGGGTAACGTCGCCTTCAAAAGAGGGGCCTACTACAATAACTAAGATAATCTCTTAATTATGTGCAAAAGTGCGGAAATAATCAAAGGTTATACTAGATACGAGTCGGAACCAAGTGATTCATCTTGTCTATCTGTTTTATTTTTATTTTTATTTTCAGCATTTTAGTTAGTTTTATTTTTCTTAGTTTAAAACATTTTTCTAAACTTTTATTTTGGTTAGACGTTGAGGATAAACCGGTACTAAAAGCTCTTGTGTCCTTGGACGACCTCGGTATCTTACCAACGCTATACTACACTCAACGATGGGTGCACTTGCCCATATGTGTGTTTAGTGTTAGTGAAATATCGTGTTTTATAAATTTAAAACTTGGCTAAAATAAGTGTTAAAAAGGGCTTAAAATATACACCTAATATATATAACACTTTAACGCACATCAAGTTTTTGGCGCCGTTGCCGGGGACACAAGGATTTTAAGAAAGTTAGGAATCAACGGCCTAATCATCTTTTATTTTTCTTTTTATTTTTTTTTTAGGATTTTCTTAGTTTTTCAGCTTCTGCAGAGCTCAGCACGGGCCGTGCTCGGTCAGACACGAGCCGTGCCCAGCTTCATCACTGGCAGTTTTTATTTTCTGAGTTACAGAGAGCTGAACACGGGGCCGTGTCGGTGCAACACGGGGTCGTGTCCAACTCCCAGTAACTGGGATACAGAAAACAATTACTGTACTTCTGACCACGGGCCGTGTTCACTGAGCACGGGGCCGTGGTGAACATTCTGACCAACGTTCTTTTTTGTTTTTATTGCAGGATTTGGAACCCAGGCGCCACATTTGAACCTCCTACGTAGTGCATGAGCTCCAGTTCTAGTAGAGACATAAAAGAACCCCTAGAAGAACCCGAGCGCTTTCTCAGAAAAAGACTTAAAGCTAAAAATCAAGAGAAAGCTTCGGGGGACCCACTTCCAATGGCGGACCAACGTACCCTCATGGATTACCTACGGCCTACCGTAGGCAATCTTGGCGCCGCTATCAATGCACAGAATGTCGAGGCTAACAACTTCGAACTTCGGCCGCATTTGATACAAATGCTCCAAAACTCCGCAACTTTCCACGGGCTTGCGGACGAGGATCCCCATCTACATATTACTAACTTCTTAGAAATATATGATACCTTTCGGATCAATGGAGCATCAAATGACGCCATCCGCCTTCGAATGTTTCCTTTTTCACTAAAAGACCGAGCTAAGGCTTGGCTTAACACCCTCCCAGTTGGATCGGTAAACACCTGGGATGAACTCGCCCAAAAGTTTTTATATAAGTATTTCCCTCCTGCTAAAACGGCCAAATTAATGACTGAAATTAATACATACTCACAAGAGGATGGGGAATCCTTATATGAAACTTGGGAAAGGTTCAAGGAGCTTTTAAGAAAGTGTCCTCACCATGGTCTAGCGGTATGGCAACAAGTATCCACTTTCTACAATGGATTGTTGCCACACACAAGACAAACACTTGATTCAAGCTCCGGGGGACTCTTAGGTAATCGTCGCCCAAATGAAATATATAACCAAATTGAGGAAATTGCTCAAACCAATTTTCAATGGCACACTCCCCAGGGTAATAAATCTATTGCCCCGGGCGCCCATAAGGTTGATGAAAGCACCTCTTTACAAGCCCAAATCGAGGCCCTCTCTTCAAAAATCAAAAGGCTAGAAATGACAAAAACGGCCTCGGTTATGGCTTGTGAAGGGTGTGGTGGGTCACATGAAAATTGGAGTTGTATGAAAGAATTAGATGAACAAACTGAAACGGTAAACTACTTGGATAATAGACCTAGGCCGTCGGGTCCTCCAACGGGTACCTACAACCAAGGATGGCGTAACCACCCAAATCTTGGTTGGAGAGATCCCGACAATAGTAGTAACCAACAAAACCAACGAACTAATTTTCAACAACCGCAAAATTTTTCTCAACAACAAGGTGGAAGAGAAAGGCTTGAAGATACGGTATCTCGCCTCATCTCTGACACTGAAAAGAAAAACTCGGATCGATTTCAACAATTGGAATCAAATTTTAGAAATCAACAAGCTAGCATTCGGAACGTTGAAAAACAATTAAATCAACTAGCTCAAAATTTCCCCGAGAGACCACAAGGTGCGTTACCTAGTAATACCGAAACGAACCTAAAGGCACAAGTACATCTCATCACATTAAGAAATCGAACCGTGGGTCCCGAGGATGCTCCATTGCCACCAAATGAAAGAAGCCATTCTAGCCAGCCTATAACTCCTCCTGCGCCATAAAAGGCTTCTATACCAAATCAAGAGCCCACCAAGACTCCTCCAATTCCGTACCCCGGTAGGTTAAATCGTCAAAAGACCGATGAGCAATTCGCAAAGTTCGAAAGTTTACTAAAACAATTGCATGTTAATATTCCTTTTATTGAGGTCCTAACCCAAATGCCTAAATATGCAAAATTCATGAGGGATTTCCTCACTCACAAAAGGAAAATTGAATCATTGCAATTAGTTAACTTAGGCGAAGAATGTTCAGCTTTAGTACTCAACAAACTTCCACAAAAGAAAATCGACCCCGGGAGCTTCACAATCCCTTGTTCGATTGGGAAGTCCCCCGTCCGAAATGCTTTAGCCGATCTTGGGGCTAGCATCAACCTCATGCCCACATCAATGTTCAAGCGACTCGGCCTAGGAACAACAAGCCCTACAAAGATGAGCATACAACTCGCCGACAGGTCCGTCAAATTCCCACAAGGTGTCGCCGAAAATCTGCTAGTCAAGGTTGACAAATTCGTCTTTCCAACCGACTTCGTCATCCTAGACATGGAAGAAGACACCGATGTCCCTCTCATCCTCGGGAGGCCATTTCTAGCCACCGCCCAAGCGTTGGTGGATATGAATGACGGAACTCTAACATTGAAGTTTGGGGATGAAGAGGTAAAATTTGAATGTGGAAAGCGAGTAGAGGAAGAAGATCCGGTCAACTACATGAAGGTCATAGACTCAAGCTTGGATGACGCTCTCCGACGGTGTAACATGGGATGCAACTCATCCCAATTGGGTAACATATGACCAGGCTTTGGGTCTAGCCAAGGACCCTTATAAACGTGGCGCACCATGGAGGCATTCCACGGGACTATCCCTAGTTTAATTTAGGTTAATTTTTATGTTTTCTAGTTAGTTTTAATTTTCAGGAATAAAACACACTCATGGTAGTAAAGGATGAAAAGGGGAACGAGAAAAATGATCCCATGCACAAGAACGAGGCAACTCGACAATTTTCTCCATTTCAGAAGGTTCAACACGGGCCGTGCCCAACCAACACGGCCCCGTGCCGAACCACCTGCAGAAAAACGCCCAGTACAGGTACCTGGACACGGGCCGTGTTCACCCAACACGCCCCCGTGTCCAGACTTCTGTTTGACTTATTTCAATTTTGTTACTGGCACTTTAACACGGGGCCGTGCCCGGATAACACGGGGCCGTGTTCAGCGCCCAGTAACACAATTTTTTTGCTTTTTAAACACTATTTTACACATCCAATCAACCTAAAAATTTATTTTTGGGACACATTGAGGACAATGTGTAATTTAAGTGTGGGGGGGATGCTAAAACCTTGAATTTTGCAAGTCCTAAATACAAGCCTTACACAAAACTCTATTGGAACCGCTAATCACCCCAAATTTTTTCAAAAATTTCATTTTTTTTTTACTTGTCTAGGTTTAACTCGGGAAATTCAAGTTCTCAAAAAGGTTATATTTTTACAAATTTACAACCGATAGCGTAGTGATAAAAAGAACCAACATAAGAAAATTATGAAAAGGCATAGCAAACTTATTTAAAATTTGATTATATACTTGATCACATAAAAACCCATTCCCACAAAAGTGAGTTTTGAGCCTTTATTGAGCACACAATTACATATCATTTGACTAAATGCTCATTTTTCGCTTCTTGTGTGAATAGCCGCTTGGTTCTTACGACTCTAGAACTTGCCATGACAATACATTCCCGGTCCTTATCAACTTAAACCCGAGTAAGTAAATGATGGAGGCATTAGGACTAACCCTTTTCATTTCTACACCATTATTTTTCTTTTTCCTTTACCACCTACCCAAAAAAATCCCCCTAGTTAGCCCCTTTGAGCCTAAACCTTTTCGTTTCATCACCCAAACAAAAACCCTTTTACCCACCAAAACCTTTTTCATTTTTAACCCTTTATTTTAGTAACAAGTTCGGTTCTTCGAAAAAAAAAAAAAACTTTTGTGATAATGATGAAGCAAAAAGAAAATAAACAAACAAGTTAATCAAAAATAACTTAGTTTGAATAAAAGCTTCATCAAAATAAAAAGTTGCAAAAATACGAAAACCGACACTTGTTACGCTTTTAGCCCTTTTTCTACTAACCACTAACCCAACCACCTACCTTTAACCCTAGCCAACCCTTAACCCACAAAGTCCTCTTGATATCTACAAAGGTATAAAAGTTAAAAAGGAGGAGGATTGATTTCTTGGCAAGCCTATGGTAGGAATAAGTTCCGTGCCGCTCTCGAGTGATTCACTAAAAATACACCTTCGGCCGAGTGTGAGTGATTTCCCCGCGAGGTATGTGAACTTGTATATAAATAGAATTTTAAAAAGGCATGTTATGCCCAAATAAGTAATTTCTTTTATGAACAGTTCTAAATAAATCATTACGAATAGGAGTGTAAATAAATAAAAATAAAACCCAAAAAGATCTTGGAAATCCCGACACTCTACGACAAGCCCAAAACCTTCTCTTCGACCTATTCCATTTGGGAGTGTAAGCCACATATTAAAGAGTTTTGCTTGAGGACAAGCAAAAGTTCAAGTGTGGGGGTATTTGATGTGTGTAAAATGCAACATATAAATTTCATCAAATGAGGCATAAAACTAACCCTTTTTTAGTACTAATATTGGAAAAAGAGTGTTTTTGTCTTCCTTTTGTATTTTCAGGATTAAATGAGCTCAAAAACGCAAAAGAAGCAAAAAGACAGCTAAATCCAACATAAATACAAGAAAAGGAACATTAGTGGACTGCCCGAACCCTCAACGGCACCTTCCAAAGCAAAATAGAGAAAACAGAAGACTGAACACGCCCCGTGCTCAGCCAGCACGGGGCCGTGCCCAAGAAGCAGCAGAAAAGACAAACCTATAGAAGCTTCTATTGCCCATCACGGGGCCGTGCTCAGCGGACACGGGGGCGTGTCGAAAGTACAGCAGGCGCATTTATTGTAATTGCGAATTACAATTAATGAGGAGAGAGAGTGTCAGACGGACACGGGGCCGTGCCCAGCGGACACGAGGCCGTGTCCAGCTCTCTGTTCAGCCTATAAATAGGAGTGCTTGGATTCATTTCATCTCATCCCTTGGCACACCACCTCTCTCACACTTCATCCACCACCCACCACCATCACAACACCATCATCCACCACCATCATCCATTGTCCATCGTAGAGTGTGTGAGTCGTCTCGGGATCCAAGATTGATCGTAAGAGTTCTTGACAATCAAGGCCATGTTTGCCTAAGTCTCTTACATCACTTGGTGAAGACAAAGTGTCTAGTATAATACTTTTTATTTCTAATCTTTTGCACTTTTTATTTGGTTTTGTATTAATGACTTTAATAACTAGTTACTTATGTTGAAGGTGACCTTTCCTTATCGTTTGTCCGTGGTGTCTTGGCATTATTTTACTGTCTATATAAAATAAAGGATTTTCACCATTCATATCTCCACGGTCTATATGGAGATATGTTGGCTACCTGGTAGGGGGTTAAGGGAACGGTTTGGTAAAGGTCTTGCCATTGTTCAGCGTTTAGAGGTCCTGCAATGGACCTGGGTCAAATTTAGTAGGACCTCCTTCAATACTTCACGGTATTGGATGGCGGGGGTCCAAACTCTTTGACCCCCTCATAAGTTAACTACTATTAATACTATAACCCGGCTATTTAGGACTGTATCCCTGCTGACTCAGACTACTTAGCCGAGGGTAACGTCACCGCCAAAAGCGGGGCCTACCACAATACTGCATTAATAACTTAATTCATTATCTTCCAATAATCCACCCTTTTAGGATTGTATCCCTGCTGACTCAAACTACTGGGGTGAGGGTAACGTCGCCTTCAAAAGAGGGGCCTACTACAATAACTAAGATAATCTCTTAATTATGTGCAAAAGTGCGGAAATAATCAAAGGTTATACTAGATACGAGTCGGAACCAAGTGATTCATCTTGTCTATCTGTTTTATTTTTATTTTTATTTTCAGCATTTTAGTTAGTTTTATTTTTCTTAGTTTAAAACATTTTTCTAAACTTTTATTTTGGTTAGACGTTGAGGATAAACCGGTACTAAAAGCTCTTGTGTCCTTGGACGACCTCGGTATCTTACCAACGCTATACTACACTCAACGATGGGTGCACTTGCCCATATGTGTGTTTAGTGTTAGTGAAATATCGTGTTTTATAAATTTAAAACTTGGCTAAAATAAGTGTTAAAAAAGGGCTTAAAATATACACCTAATATATATAACACTTTAACGCACATCAGTTAGTATCATAACCCTTTGAAAATATTAATGATACCCTCCCCGAGACGGTATTCCAACAACTACGTCGGGCAGAACCACAACAGTTGTTACGGAACCCTAAATCAATCGGGCAGCGTCTCTATTATGAAACCGGGGTTATAATACTTACAACGGAGCAGAACCTCGCTAAATAGGGGTATATTACCCGACTATAATATCACTTCTACAGAAATTTGAGATTGAGAATTGAAATGTGAGCGAGTTGAAATGAAATCCGATGCCTGCTATTTATAGTTGCTGATACTTGGTCTCCACGCGGCCCACGTAAGGGTAGACAGGAGTCTACGTGGCCCGCGTCAAACTCCAGTCAATGCGTAGCTTATCCTGGTCATGATCTAGACCCGCCATGATGTCGACACATGTCGGCACCGGGCTGCGCCACACTTTAGGTCACTTGCGGCCCGCGTCAACTTAATATATGGTTTACGCGGCCCGCCTGGACTTAAGAAACCAAAGGAGTCTGGTTCTAGCTTTCATACCGCCCGCGTAAGGGTTTGGGGTGGGCTCACGCGGCCCGCCTCAGCCCTAGATTTAAACTTTTATATTTTATTTAAATACTATATTGTATCACGGGCTCGGTTTTCACATACGGGGTGTATTTAAAAACATATAGGGGTATTTCTAAATATATTAGGGGTGTCAGAAATATTTTAGAGGGTTGATATATCTAGGTACAACTCCTGGATTAATTAATAGAATATATAGTGCACTCACGCTTAAGTATAGTAACCCAATTCCACTTTATCCCTACGTCATGAGACAGAACCCCAACGAATTTAGGCAGAGCCTTGACATACGTTACGGGGCCCTACGTCACTTGGACAGGGTATCGGTGATTAGGGTTACAACACTTAAAACGAGTCAGGGCTTTGTAGTTTTTAAATAATAAAAATAAATTAGAATTTAAAGAGGGAAGGGCCGAAAGGGCTGTGAAGGAAAACGGATATTATGAAGGATTCTTATTTATACTTGTACTAACTTGGATTTCACGCAAAAACTGATTTCAATCCTACATGTACCCAAGCCAAATTGAATTCATCCTTATCTAGATTGTCATGCCTACGTACATGTATGTAAAAGACTTTCATTATGAGTTTAATTGTTTTATTTTATTATTTGTATTTGATTGATAAAAATAGGATATGATGTACACGTATACATGTAACCTTAAACTTTCATTTTGAAATGTATATTATTATTATATATTTTATAATTAATTTAACTGTTTCACTTATTTGGCGCGAATAACTTATAAAATATAACGTTTTATTAAATGCTGAATATGCCATTAGAATGAGAATATTTTTGTCTACATTTGGGTCTAAGTTTCATTAAAATAGAGTAAGTTCAAATATAATGTATTTTTATAATTTTAATGGTTCCTACGCTTGCCCAGAATACATCATATTTTCATTGGTCAACTTACCCATGATGCATCCTTTTAATAACATAAGTTTTTATATATATTTTAAATAAAAATTTTGGGATTGTTACACATGGGCACACATGTAAGGTCCAGATCAAATCTAAGTTTTCGAGGAACGATCTTAACGGTTCTAGAAATCCTATATATACCCCATCCATTTCACTTCAAAACCTACAATTTGAAATCTGATTTATGCTCTCTAAGTGGAAGTATATGCTTCCTACCTGAGAGAAAAATCGGAATCAAATCTTGCGGGGACCTTCTGTAAGTGTTCTTTCGTTCTTTTCATTCGTTTTAGTGTTAAAGTCAAACTGCGTTTGACTTTCTGCATTGACCAGTTTATGGTCAATGTGAAGTTCATTTGAACTTCATAACGTGAGCATGATCACGATGGTTATAGTCCCTAGTGACTATACCTACTGATTACCACGTTATCTAGGCTCAGTGACGAGTCGTAGTTTCGGCCAAAATACGCATTTACGCGTATTTTGTAACCAAACTACTCTAGGATATCAAAACCGTTTGTTTTGATATCAAAACCTGATTTCTAACTTAACTAAACATGTTTTAGCATGTTTAGCTCGTCACTTTTTAGTCTAGTGCTTGTGTAGAGTTGTAAGTCAAGCGAACTAAGCACCCGCTTAGACTTTCGAACACGACCCGTTTGGTCGATCATTAGGATCCGACCAAACATGGTTAGTGACCATAGTTGCATAGGGATTAACCTTCTGAGGTTATACCTTATGGTCACCTAGTTTAGGTAGTTATATGATAAGTAGATTATATGCCTTAGGTAAATTACCAAAATACCCTTTTCATGTATAATTGGTAATTATGCTTATGTAACCTAAACTTTTGTCACATAACTGATTATACATCATGATTAAACTTGTATAGGCATATAATACTTGTCATAGTACTATTTAGACGTTCCGAACGCGTTTCACGCGAACGACGCGTTAAAGTAGCGTAAGCTACCTTAATGGGTCGCGATGGGTCGAAAGCACTTAGGTTAGGCTTCATTTAGGATGTAGGCTTTGTTAAACCATATCACATGAGTTCCAACACTCATTTGGTTTACAAGACCTCATTCTGTCCGATCTTCCGATTTAGGCGTCTATTGTTTGACTAGTGATTCGATTACTAGGTGCTACTTGATTTCTCTGGTTTACTCGAGTTTGTTGAAGTACTATTGATTGAAGATACCTTGCACTACATGTGAGTACATAGTTCCCCTATTTTACAACTTTCAATTGTTTTGGGGTGATTCATATGTACAAAATGTTTTCAAGGTTTAAACGATGATTTCAAAAACGAATAGAACGATTTATACTAAACTATTAACGATTTCGATAATGTGAACGAACTTGTTGGTTGTAGTTACATAACGAACGACATTCATTAGCATTGATCAAGCCGACCAGTATTAGGTTATGGTACCATAGGATATGACAAATCCCGTTATTGCACTATACCCATGGTTATGTGTGGGTGTTGTGGGTAACGACTGAATCTGATGATTGTTAACTTTTTGGAGGTTTGTTAATGCAAGAACGAGTTGAACGATGAACGAGTCACAAAGGTTTGAATGTTATTAGCGAGGTGACCATATATAAGTTTCACAATTAAAACAAGAACGATTTGAACGATTTGAACGGTTGAACGATTTGAACGATTAAACGATTTAAACGAGTAAACGATTTGGAAGCGATGTTAAACAATTTGGGGTAAACGATAGTGAAACGATGTCACACAACGATGTTTTCGAAACAATATACGAGTTTTATTTACAAGTTATTACGAGATGTTTTACAATTTGCCTTACTAAAACAAATGTTTTTGGGTTAAGAATCATGGCTACAAGGATTTCTAAACCATAACCATCTTGATTTGAGTTGGTTAATTTAGTTGCAATATAATACTCTTTTCAAAACAAGGTTTTTAATAAAGTATTGCAACATTTAAAATAGCCATGAATCCGACACTCCTATAAAACCTATGTACTCGCCAGCATTTCTTTGCTGACTTTGTTTTCACATATGTTTCAGGGATTGATGCTTGATGATGATTACTACGATGCATGAGTCACATAGGATCTGGACGAGGCCTTAGTGACATAATAACAATATTAGTCGATATGTAACTTGTTTGTTCTATGTTAAGACAATGTTAATGTTTAATATTCAATAAAATGAAACACTTTTGTATCCATGGTTATGAAATGATAATTCTGTTGCAACACGCCCTGACGTTTTCCGCCGCGCTTCGTTGTTTTACGCGGTCGAGGTGTGACAATACTTCTTTATTTATGCATAACACTTATGCATTGCACTTATACGTTTAAAACACTCAAAATCAGTAAATTTAATAAAACTCAGCAAATGGGATTTTGGGCCTGGTGCATCCGTGAAGATGGGCCAGCCCAATCCCCCATAACGGCCCGACCCGCCCTAACAGGCCCATCCGCGATTAAGGGCCCATCCACCCTTAACCTACTTGCTAGCCTATAAATACGAACACTTCTCCTTCATTCCAACCCTTCAACACTCGAACTCATTCTCGAACCAACACTAATCAGAAGCATTCGGAGCTCATCTCAGACACTTTTAAAGTGAGTATTGAGCTGATAACTCTTGTTCTTCATCTTAAACTTCCACTCTTTCAAATTTTTACAAATTTTACTTAGATTCTTCTTCACCTCTCACTTGGTTTCTCAGATTTGCTTGGGCAACCTGATATAAACTCTCAAACCATTGAGGATCAAGTTGGAATGAAGTTAAATGTCACACACCAACCGATGGCGAAAACACCGGGGCATGGCACTGAGCGAAACAGATTGTTCAAGAGAAATTCCATAACAACTACTTTACCGAATAGCTAAACATTATGTCCCATACCATAACCTATTAAGCAAGTAAGTTATTACAGACGAAGATATCTCCAAAACAAATAAAATTGTTCCGACAACTCAGATTCAAATAAAAATAAATTGTTTGTTTGTTTGTTTCTAGACTCTCTCCTACTTGATTCCATCAAAGAGCAAGCAAGCATCCTAGCATCTTAAGCACCTGCCACATACGTTAAAATATAGGTCAATACACATTGTGTAAAGGTGAGAATACAAGTTTGATAATAGCATAATAGAGTTCAAAATCGTTTACGCATAACCAGCATGTATAACGTATAATGTGAAGCATGTAAGTTATCGACAAAGTGTAACACCTCGTAAAATCACGTCCAATGATGTAAAGACACGTGTCATGGATTTTAAACGTATAACGGATTGAATATGAGGGACTAAAGTTGACAAACAAAGAAAGTAGGTGTGTAAAAAGATTCAAAGTATCAACATTTGATAATTTTGCCTTTCAACAACTTGACACGATGTTTATACCCTTAAACGGATGAATCATGAAGCGTATGAAACCGTTTGTGGAAGAAAGTGAAAGTTTACAAGACACGAGGGTTAAATGTGTCAACATGTTTAAGTTATACCTCTGAGTGACCTTTTAGCAAACCTGGAGCCTTGTAACGATTAATTATACTCCCAAGAATAAGTGATAAAAATTTCACAAGGTTTCGATATCGTATGAGGAAGATACGTTAACTTTCGTAATTAGGGGATTAAAAGCGTCAACGAGGCAAAACTTGTGTTTTCGGTTATCGTTTAATGAAACAGGACCTAACGATGTTTGGTTATATATCATGGATCATAAAAATATAAATTTCATGGGTTAATTGTGCTCAAAATGAAAGATTTGAGGTTTTAAAGGTCCAGGGGTCAAAACTGCCAAATTTTAAACTTGTTTGGCTGGTAACTGGGATGGTGGCGCTGCGCCACCACAGATGTCCTCTGCCATCGCGTGACGCGATGGCCTGATCTGGGCAGATTTCATGCACAGCTGCGAGTACAGCAGGTTGCACCGCCTTAGAAGCCTTGTATTCGAATTCAGGGGCTGCACCAGTGGTTTTTCATGCATAGGGACACTTGTAAATGATCAGGGAACATCTGTAGACTATTGTGGAATGATCTTGTGACTTGTTCTTGGCTATATAAAGAACTTAGTTGCAACCATTTTTATTTGCTCATTTCAATATCACTTCAAGACTTCTCTGGAGCTTCCTGATCCTCAAGCAAGTTTTCTTAAGTTCCAAAATCGTGCTTAGGACCTTTGTAAGTGTCCTTGACCTCCCTAATTCATGTTTTATTAGTTTAATGGCCTAAAGTCAAACCCGTCGTAATTAAGGTTTGACTTAGTGATTAATCACTAATGGTCCAGTCAATTCTCAAATTGAAAGTAGCTTTGAGTTGGTAATTATGTGGGTAATAAACCCTTAAAAGGGCACCCTCTGATTCCCACTCTAACTAGGTCAATTGTCGGGTCAAACTTAATTATAAAAAGTCAACAGAAAGCTAATTTTCAAATAAACGCATAATTAGCAATGTAGAAGCCATGAAACCTGTTTTATCACTTGTATAACTTGGTAATTAATATAAGAACATGTCTAAGCATGTTCAACCCGACAATTTTCAGTTTAGGCTCGGTTCGGGACCGAAAGTCGCAAAAGTAGACTTTTGCTTTGACTTTCAGTTCTGACCCAATGTAGCATATTTTAGAAATGCCTTAGAGCTCTATTAGGACCAGATTATAGGATAGTGTAACCCTATGAGGTTATACAACTTGGTTCCTTAGTTATCCGATTCATGTGCATGTTTCCGTTATATGCCTAAATGTTGACCATTATGCCCTTTTGACCTTAAAACGAGATTTTTGAAAATGTGAGAGGACAAAAACCTTTATTACTGATTTATAAACTTGTCCTAAAAATTTGACATCAGTTTGAGGTCTAGATTAGGAGTTATGCTCAATATCGTAATTAAGAAGTTTTTTATTAATTAAACAGCGTAATTAGCATAAAGCCTATCTAAACCCAAATTTTGACACCAAAATTTTTACCCACTGATGTAAAATAATATTTTGGGATTTTTGAAGATTTTTATTTATTTTTAAGCTGAGCATAACATAGAGTACTTGCTTCAATTCGGTAATTGTCGGTTATACCCTTTTCTTGGATAAAATGAGTTTTACATAACATATTGATACCAAACTTTTTGCTACTGATTTTATATCATAAATAAAACATTTTAAACTTTATTAACTGATCAAAAACTCAGATTTCCTATTTTAACCCGAAAATCGCTTAAACCCGACCTTTACGCGTTTTAAGCGCATAATATAAGTTAAAACCATTTTTAACATATAAAACTTAATACCTACTGATGTTTTAAGTAAATTTTTATAATTAAACAGTAAGCAAAAGTTTTGAACTCATAATTCTAATTTTGACCTTTAAAGCTTATGTGAAATTACCAAAATGCCCCTACGGTACATAGTTTGGTTATAAATAATAAATTTCACACATAAGCAATACCCTACATATATATCTTGTTAAATTACTCATCAAATCAAACCTGAACCCCAGATTAATATTTAATCTCTTTTATAACCTTTAAAATGACCAAAATACCCCTACGGGGCTTAATTTGAGTTTAAATTCGTTTTGGGCATAATGGAAGGTATCCTACTGATATCACAACATATTTAATGCATATTAACTTAGGAAACCTGTTCATGACTCATTTGGTTACCCGTTATGCAATTATCGCATTCGGTACGGTTTATGTAACTAGTTTGCATAAATTAACCGAAACAGGTCAAACGTTATCATTTTTATCTCAAATTCCAGAATGTGTTTAGTTTACCCATATTACACAAGTCTTCAAACTTGTCGGGTCTAAATCACATCCTATTCCGGTCTTCGCTTAATCTTGCGTTTGTACCGTATACATTTCTTTAAAACTAACCGGTCTAAAGTAAGACCGTTAGGAATCTAATAGGTTAATTAAAACCTTCGTTCCAGATTTAGGAGCCCAGTAAAAGATACTTGCACTTGCTGATTTGTACGGCTGGGATAAATTGTATAATTTGCTCAGGTAAATACTTTTAACTTATTTTCCCTTATACGGGCTTGGGGTACGGTATATAAAATACCGCTTGGTCGGGCATTGAATTGTTAATCGTATGAAGGTTAATTTATTGAGATGACCCGTTTAATCTGTTTTGTTTGCTTAAAGCCTTTGGGAGTTAATGACCATGTCCCAGATATCCTTGGCATCATTCATTGAAATGGCCACGACCTAAGCACGGGGTGTAGGCATACACCTGCCAGTGCATATATATAAAAAAGGTATAACCGCCGGTTCGAGAATAACTCACCACGGGATTATATCATGTGGTGTGTCTATTAATCTTTAACCCGGTATTCAGCCCGGGCTACTGAACGTATAACAAACATGTAATTCTTTTACAAGTTTATATATAAATAATTATCCCAAGTTATAAAAGATGTTTTGTGCCTTGTGCATTCAAACCAATTTTCTTAAACATTTTCAAAATGAGTCGGTTAATTGTATTTACTAGTGAAAACTGACGTATTTTCCCAAAAAGGTTAAGTGCAGGTACTAATCGTAATGGGTTGGCTACTCCTAGCATCAATAAAGAGTCTTGCAAGCTTAGATGTTTAAGAATCTGTTGAACAATGATCCTTTTATCTTTGATCCGCCTGTGGATCCCTTTACAACCGTTTTGTAATAATTGATATTACTTTTATTCGGTTTGTAATGTTTTTATCTTTCGACTTCCGCTGTGTATTAAACTGTGATAAATTGTCTATGATGATATCAACTACGTCACGATACTCCCCACCGGGCCCACCTGTAATACATGGAAATATCGGGGTGTGACACAAAGATCCTATCAATACCAATGACTGCGAGTTGACTGCAAATAGAGAGTGCGCATCACATGTTCACCACTGCGAACACGTGAAGTATTATCCTTAACAACCCCTGAGTGAACAGGTGCTGAGTCCAAACTATAGTACTATCGCTGCTAAGGCAGGTAGACAGCAATCAATGTGTTAACATAACAAACAAGCATTCATCGAGTCACGCATAACATGCATTAAAGGTCAGCGTATAAATAGTGTTTGCGTTGTGTGTTCGATGTGATTTAGAATAAGTAACGTATGTAACACCCAAAAGTGCATAAAGCAAAAAGGGATCGAGTATACTCACTGATAGCGTTTAACTTAATAAACACTGCCTTGGATTGAATGGAGCGCTGAGAGGGATTAGCCTGAACAGTTAACGATTTCATAAACGATGAGCGGCGCGTAAAACGGTGCAAGGGTACCAAGGATCGGATGGCAATCCTATCGGATGGCCATTCGATTGGATTGACACCTCGTTTGGTAAGGATGTGTTTGTGTATGATGGTTTGTCCTTTGAAGTTTTCGTTGTAGCATTTTAAAAATAGAGAAGTATCTCTACCCTTCAGGTCGGTCGATCAGATGGCTGTTCGATCAGATGGCGATCCGTTTGGCGAGGCTTCTCAGTAGAGAACAAATTCACAGCAGGACGGTCACTCGATCGGATGGCTATCTGATCGGGTGGCAATCCGTATGCATTGAACATGTTGAAAATTGACTAAGTATCAAGGTCCCAAACGTCACACTATCGGATGGTCGCTCGATCGGATGGCAATCTGATCGGACGGCAATTCGTTCGATGTTCAGATCCTTGAATGTTTAAATAAAAGTTTAAGTATGGAACCAAGTGCAATCAGATCGGATGGCTGGTCGATCGGATGGCAATCCGATCGGACGTCAATCCGTCCCAACGATCTTAATTGTCTTGACACTTGATTTTGTTTGAAGTTTTGCAGTTTTGAACGAGACATTATGATAACTTGCTTAAACAACATAAACCCCATTTCGACCCAAGTGACCCGATCGAACAGGAACCACCCTAGTCGAGCCAATTCATGGTTCGAGACGGTTGTTCATGTTCAAACCCAAAATCAATATCTCTCGGATAGAATTCAGATCTTGAACTAACCCATCACTAAGAAAGAGTAGAAGATCAGAACGAGCTCTGATTCTATCGGTTTTTAGTTCATTGAGTGTAAAAGAGTTGAAAGAAAGTTGAAAAACCTTCTTTCAATCCTTTTAACCATGAATAAGTGTAGATCTATGCAAAAACATTGATTATTCATGTGGAAATCCTTCAGATCTGAGTTGTTCTTGGTGGAATGAGGCCAATCCTTGAAGTTCATAGGAACTCCATGATGACATCACCCTAGAACACCTCAATCCGGTGATTACAAGGTTAAAAGTTAAGATTCAAAGGTGAAAATGATGTAGAAGTGTGTGTAGATCATAGAAGTACAAGATTTAGGTTGGAAACTTACAAGAATCGAGAGAAATCGAGAGAAATGAGAGCTTGAGGACGGCTGGTCGAACAAGGAGCTGTCACATCACAAATGATGTGACAGGTGGGTATTTATAGGGTTTCCCAAAAAGGAAAGTGGTGGAGTGTCTGGTCGATCGGGTGGCAGCCCGATCGGGTGGCAATCCGATCGGATGGCAGCCCGATCGGATGGCAATCCGATCAGATGGCCACTCGATCGGTTGGCCACTCGATCCTAGTGTTCGGTGCGACGAGTTTTGTTGTTTCGATTTGCGTGCTGAGCGTTGCAATGCAATTCGAGTGAGCGATGCGATAATATTACCCATTAGTTACACAAATAACATAACTACTATATCTAACATACAATCACTATAATTAACTTGCGTTTAGCGTTTGCGACTCGATTGCGATGCGATAGAATGCGATTGCGATTAACACCTCAACATAAACATAACATGCACAAGTAACACATAACAGCACACACACGTAAAACAATATCCAGAACACATAATTCGAGTTGCGGTACGATAGTGATAAGCGATAAATATGCGATTAAATAGCGATTAAACCTCGATTATTAATAGATACTCCACATAATACAACTAAAGCAAATAAGTAAATAGATTCGATTACAAGTCAAAGAAGTCAAAACAGTAGTTGAGCAAGGAGTGGCAGATCGCAATTAGCAATCTTTTCTTTCTTTGACTTCAATCTTGACTTTGACTTTGACTTTGACTTTCGAAACACGGGGTGTTACATTAAATCTCTTCAAAAACCATTTTACAAACTTTCTGAACTTAAACTTGACTGGATCTGAGGTTAGTGAGCTCACAAGCTGGGTAAATAGCTGTGGACTCAAGTTAAACCGATTCTAGATGAGTAGGTGGTATGTTCAAACAAAACCGAACCGATTTACCTAGAAAACAGTCGCATCCGCTCGAACTGGCAGTCGCATCCGCCCGAATGGAACATTCCCATTCGCACGGATGTGACACCCCCATTCGTGCGAATGCACTATTCATCTAGTTTTGACGAATTTTCAAGTGTTGAATGATTTCCAAATTGCTATCTTTCATATGGTTAATTCTAGAACATTAGTGTGTGCTCTGTGGGAACCTTGTCTTCCAATCTGGAGTCACCACCTCGCTTAAATCCGTAAACGAACGTCCAAACAACTTCCTAGACTTAGAACAAGTAAACCCCGTCCAGCCTCCGACACTTAGTTAATTCTTTCTATGTCATGTTGGCACACCTGGGTTGTACATTGTTCGGTTGTTTGGTTAACTTTACATTTCTGCCTTTTACTTTCTGTAAATCATGACCAACCGATCAATTTAACTTATTGGTGCTTTGGTGATATATAATGAGGTTTTAACCTCCATGCATGACTTCTATGAGACTTCTGGTAATACTGGACTGTTAATATACGTATACTATAATCAATAAACTTAACAGAAAAAGCAAACTTGGCTAATTAATAGTTAAAACGTTCAAAACGGGAATCTATCGACCAACAGTCCCATTCATGCGAATGGCGCATCCGTTCTAGACAACCTCTTACAAACTCTGATACCAATCTGTCACACCCGCTCATAAGCGGAAGCGCACGGTGTGAACTTGGTCGGTTTTCATTGCATACGATATAAGTAAACAAACTATATGAATAAAAATCATGATGTTTATCCATTAATCATAATTAAAAGTGAGTACAAGTCATACGTTGTTCCAAAGTAAAAGAGAACCCAAGTTAATAAGTTTTACAAAAGAGACTTGTTCAAAATAAAGTTTGAAAATGCAAAGTCTTTGTATCCTATGTCTCATCGAAGATGAGACATACGAACCAAACCCTTCATAAACTGATGACATTGCCAACTTGATAACCAAAATCTTCATGATAACCAAACGCGCCAAGATTCCTTTAGTTTCCTAAAATATATGTAAGTTTAAAACGTCAACAAAGTTGGTGATTCATGTGTTTTGAGTTCGCATCAAATGAATCTTAAAAACATTTGAAAGTTCGAGTATAGAAAACCGGTATGTAAAGCGTTTATGAAATGGTTGATAATTAATGTTTTACAAGGACACTAATATGTGTGACGACATAGGAAGCACTCAACCCTTTGATGATTTAGTACCGGTCCACCCGGCTGAGATAACAAAAGCACTCCATGCAGCCACACAAGGACCCATGAGTGGGGCTCACCCGTACCCGACATATCTACCCCTTTTGTTCCTTGGTCTTATTCAAGATTAATGGCGCTTAAGAGAGACCTTATTCACACATGATCCAGTTGTTTCATTCCATAACTTAACCATACCATAGTATGTATTCCCCCCTGAGAGTTTTAAAACCAAAAACGTTTAAAAGAAAAGGGGGACATGAACTAACATTTTTGCTTCCAAAAGAGCGTGCTAGCAAAAGGTGTTCCAAAGGCGTGAGTCAACCTACAAGTGTTCTAACTCATTAGATACTTAGGTCTCTACGAGACCGTGTACACATTGCTCATCTAGAATGTTGTTAAGGTTGTATTTGGAACCCTTGTGTATTTTTAATATGTTGGCATTTGTTTCGTGTGTTTGCTTTTAATATATATATATACACACACTTATTATATATATATATATTTTTTTGCATTCATAATGTGTACGAACGGCCTTGCCCTTCGTGAGTCTTTGTGCCTAGCACGAGCATAAGTGGGCCTAGCCCACGGGAGTCTTTGTGCCTCACACAAGGGAGAATGGGCCTAGCCCATTTGAGTCTTTATGCATCGCACAAGTGAGAATGGGCCTAACCCAATTGAGTCTCCGTGATCTACACAGTGTGAGTGGGCCTAGCCCATTAGCGTCTTCGTGCCACGCACGGTATTAGTTCGTTACGTGTAATATATATTCTTCAAATATATATTTTAAGTTTAGTGAATCTCATTCATATGTATAAGTACATTCAGTTGGAGTGTATATATTTGTTTCACAAATATATTGTATATCCTTTTTTAGATATAATAGTTAAAAATATTTATTTTTAACATCGTATTTACGTTGATGTACATGTACGGTATTCCTTGCCAATCCTTGAACTGTATGCTATAATTGTAAATTCTATGATATGTGGTTTTGTGTAAAAGCTATATTTTTAGGGGGTGCTTTGAGTAATTGTGAAACTCTAATAAACTACTAAAACCCTAAAACCACCCATAAACTCAAACTCACTGTACGACATTTCCACCATTTCCTAATCATCTCAAATCTTACTTCAATCTTTTGGCTTCACAAGTTCACACACATCAATCCTTAATCTTCAATACATCTGGACTTAATCAGAGGTAAGTGTTTACGATTCTATGATATGTTGTTAATCTTGTTCTTAAGATTTATACAAAACCCTAGATATCCAAACAATTGATTGTGTGTGATTGATTATGCCAATGAATACGTGATTGCTTAGATAAATGATTGTGTAATGATTGTTTGATGTTTGTGGTAGGATAACACTGCTAGATTAATTGATTTGATGTATGACATTATTGATTTATGTGCATTTGGGGGGGTTTTTGTTCGTCAAAACTTTGAAGAAAGGGATTTTTGGAATTTGTCAAACTTTGTGAAGTCACAAAGCTGCCATATATGTGACTTGTTTATGTGTCCGTATTTGTGGAATTCTAAAGGTCCGTATTTGTTAAAGGGTTTGACGTCTGCATTAGAACAATGTCCGCATTTGAGAATCCACTAGACTTGTCCGCATTGGTGAGGAATAACTTATCCGAACTTAATATGTATGGTATTGTCCGCACATGTAATTTATTAGGGTTGTCCGCATTTAGAGAATTAAAAACAATGGGGATTTACATGTTTAAAAGGTCCGCATTTATATAAATAAGATACATTGTCCGCACTTGTTACTTACATTATGGTCCACACATGTATCACTCATATAGTATCCACACATAAACTGATTTAATGGTCCGCATATGTGTATAAATTGAAATATCCAAATATAATGGTGGTAGAGGGATCCGCACTTGTGGATTTGGAAGATGTTCAAATTTATGTTATTTAAAGAGAATCCGAACTTAAGAAATTAAAAGGGACCATCAGAATTTATTTAAATATAGTCTCAAACTTACTTGCAAAAACATTGGAGTCCACATTGTATGATTGAACAATTAAAAGGGAAAGGTTGCATGTGTCGTTCACAGTAATTCAAGTGATGGTCAGAAATATAAATTCTTGTTCCAAAGTTGGATGACACAGCCAATGGAGTGATAAGTTATATTTTTTTAATGGCTCCAAACTTATTTAATTGACTCTGCCATGTGACCAACCTATTTATACTACACGACAATGGACCATCTCTAGTTTTAAGTTTCTCACTTAAAACTTTAGGGGCTGATTAAAACTGAAATACTTGTTGAAATAAATAGTGTTTACGTAATATATGTGATAAACATGTTAACTTGATCACATGAACAGGTATTGCATAACCCTACACACATATGTACTTACGTTTACTGTACATTAGTTCGCGTGTAACGGACCTAACTTTCATTTAACGCATAAAGACACGTTATCAATACCGAGCAAACTAAGGTGAGTTCACTACTCTTTCACAAGCATGCGTCCCGGGGGGACAAACAAACATATTATTATTCCTTGGAGGAATACTTTTTATAAATGTTGTAGTTTAATTTTGATGTTAGTTAATAAACTCAACTCTATTACGGAAGTCCCTACTTACTACCAAGCTAGTTGCCGGGGAGGCAACGGGGTATTAGTTGATAGCGCTATTAGGCTTGACAAACCTCACACCGTACCGGAGAGGACGGGCGTGAACTAATGACCTTAAACACATGGCCAATGTTGATAGGCATTGATGAGGGCAAACAAACATAACATCACTTCGGTGTTGAGTTTATTATTGGCATGTCTTTAAACTAAACATTTACCAACTTTGCGTTAAACAAAATTGTGAACTCGCTAGCTTTTTGCTGATACACTTTTTTCTGCATGCTTGCAGGTCGTTTGGTGACTTCATGATACAGAGCTTGCAATTGGAAGAGCTGTGGATGTCATGGGTCGTGCCGTTGTTAACATATATGATGTTATGCTATGCTTTGCGAACAAGTTATTTTCAAATACTTAGAACTATTTCAAATGCTTCGCTGAACGCATATTGTTTTGAATCAAATGTTTTGAATTACACGTTTCACGTTGAATGAGATTTCGAATTTATTATATTACTGTTAGTTCAATGTGATTAGTGGTTAGATCCTGGTACGTCACACGCCTCATGGTGGTTTCCGCATGTGGTATTTTGGGGGTGTAACACCAAGTGTCGTCCGGGGTGTATATCCGGTTCTTGTCGTGACGATATGGCGATCGTTTTCGGTGACGATGTATTTATTTTATTACCGAACTTTTATTATATTTTGTATCGGTTTCGAATATATATTATTTTGTCAATATATATATATATGTGTGTGTGTGTGTACGTTTTGTCTGATGTCCGTTTTGTCCGCATCGCGTTTAGAGATTTAATATAATCATGTCCGTGTGTATATTTTTGTGTAAGTAATCTTCCAAGTATTTTTGAGAGTTTCCTTTATATGGTGTGTATTTGTATTTAGTTAGTATTTTTCCTAACTTCTAATACATACACATAACACACTTATACATATACACCAAATGTATTTTCTAAATATATATATTTTTTCATCTTAAAATATTTTTGATTATTTTGATGTATCATTGCTTTTTTTAGTTACATTCCTTTTTAAGATTAATCAAATATTTTTTTTTATATTTGTGATAGTTTTTACTTTATTTTCGAGATTGTGTTCTCCTTTATATAAAGTTCTTTCGGTAACTAAATTGTAAATGTAATTTTGTTATAACTAACTTAATTTTTAGTTTCCTTTTTTAAGTTGGCATTCCTAAGACACTTAATAAATACAATGACCTTTTAAAATAATATATATAATAGTAATTGATATAAATTATAACTGACTTCAAAAAATCATAATATATGTTTTAAGCATCCAAATTCTAAAATAATTAAAGTTTTTACTTATGTTTAAGAATGGTAGTAGTTTGAATTGTCTTTTTTTGTTTAAATAAATAAATATAATAACTATTACCTTTTTGTATGGTTATTATTATTTTTAATGAATCTTGAATGATAACCAAAAATCATTTTCATATTTAAAATGTTTGCATAGCTTATAAATAAACAACAATTTAATGTTTAGTAAATGATTATTAATAAAGGTCAAACACAATCACTATCTAAGGTTGGTTTGTATTACAAAACGGTTTTTGCTCATAGGTAATTACAAATAAGATGAATAATGTATGTGACAATATCAAGAATAAAAAGAAGACACAAAGTCAATTTACTAATATTAGATAAAGATAAAAAATGTTATAGTTTAGTAAACCGTTATAGTTTAGTTCAAAATACTTACAAAGTCAATGTTTTCGTAGTATGTGTCTTTAGGTATTTCCAGCACAAAGTCATCTTCACTTTCTTCTTTGTTGGTCAAAACTACCTCAACTCCTCTACAATAAATTTTTAACTCAAATGTGACGATGTTCGTCTTCATCAACAACAATTTATCATCCTCTTCTATTGCAAGATCATGAAATAACTTCGGACAACCTTTTGTAAAAACATAATTATCATTGATTTTGTCAGTCTCAACTTTCCAAGTCTGACCTGCTGCATAAATATTATAACAATCGTTGATTGGCGCGTAAGAGTAACAGTTTGTGACAAAAGTTTCTGGAATCACTTGAAAAGTTATGTAACATTTTATTTTCAGATATATATGTAAACCATTTATTTTTCAACTATAACAAAATAAATATTGATTCAGACATATTAGTATACTTACTATTATCTTTAAAACGCTGTAACGATTTACTGTCACAAAAGATTCACCACATATGTTTTCGATGAAACAATCGATTTCAATATTTTTTTCTTCGATTACCCTTAACCGAAATAACGTCCACTTTGTCAAGTCAAGATCCCTTACGACATTACTCTATCCGTCAGTGATAACGGATTCCCCACTTACACTTCTCAAAGAAACTGGCCAACTTCTTCGACTTTCATGATGTATCATTATTTTTGTCATTTGCCAATAATCTCCATATACGTTCTTAACAAAGTCAATTGGCAGCACCTGCGGTTAAATTTATGTGTTACATCTTCTGTAATACAAGTTATATATACTTTTTTGTAAGCTTTGTAGCATACCAGTTTTAACGAGGATGGCTCTTCTAACACAGCGACGCTTGACGGACTCATTTTTCTATACCTGTAATATACCAACATGTGTTATAAACATTTACTATTGAAGTTGAATGCATACATATATGTTCATAGCAATAACAAAATTACGTGTTAAGCAATATTAGACACACAGTTTTTTATAAATATGCCTTTATCATTCTTATATCTATAAAATTTATACTGATATAACGTAAGCAATATTTTCATTATTCCTAATCCTAATTCATAATCTACATCAATTTGGTCTTTGCAGACTTTCAATAAGGTGCTGTTTGTTTTTTCAGACGTAAAAGGTCTGCAGTCTGCGGACCACATCTGCAGGCATCTGCAGGAAAAGAGGTGGACCAAATGTCTGCAGTCTGCAAGGAGAAGAGGGTTTGTTTTTTTTTTCTACAAAAACCACTTCACACACACAGAACACACACAACAGTTCTCTCTCTCTCTACAATCTGTCACCACCACCGCCCATAGCACCACCACCACCGCACCACCTCCGCCATCACACCACCGCCTATCTCTCTCTACGGTCTCTCTCTCACCGATCTCTCTCTCTCTCTCTACGATCTCCCTCTCTCACCGATCTCTCTCTGTACGGTCTCTCTCTCTCTCACCGATTTCTCTCTCTCTACGGTCTCTCTCTCACCGATATGGGTTTTGTTTTAATTGATGGGTTTGGTGGTGGTGGGTTTTGATGATGGTGGTGGTGGAGGTGGTGGCTAAGATGTGGTGGTGGAGGTGGTGGCTGAGATGTGGTGGTGGAGTTGGTGGCGGAGATGTGGTGGCAGGTGGAGGTGGTGGCGGAGGTGGAGGCGATGTTGGAGGTAGAGGTGGTGTCGGAGGTGGAGGTGGAGGTGGTGGCGGAGGTGGTGGCGGAGGTGGAGGTGGTGTCGGAGGTGGAGCTAGGGTTTTGGAGCGGATGGATGTTTTGAAGAGGGAGAAAGGGAGAAGTGGTTGGCAGAGGTTTGAAAACATGGGGAAGGATCTGCTTGGGGAAGAGGTGAGGCAGATGTAAAAACTCTGCAGATCTTGAAGAAAACAAACAAGCTGCAGGACCCTTATGTCTGCGCGCGTCTGCGCGACGCAGACATAAGTGCTCAGAAGAGCTTTTGGCTAAAAAACAAACACCACCTAATACAATATACAACACACATATAAACAATACTAAATGAACTATTATCAGATCATCCTATTTGATTACAACTAAAGAAATACTCAATTTAGTCAATAAATTTATAACTACATATCTCTTTTTTTAGTGTTAAATCTTAGTGTATACATATATTGTCATAGATAACCAAAAATAAAACTATCTGACTTCAATATAAGTCAACAAAAAAATATTCTCAATTATAATTTTTATGTGAGAATGATAACCTATTCAATCATCTAAATCACATTATTAACCAAGAAATTCTATTTCCCATAACAAGATCAACAAAATCTATCAACTAAATCACACTATTAACCCACATGCTATACATATAATCCCTCTTAAATATACATAACATACACAACTTTCAATTTAATAAAAACCTAAACTCCGATTTGACGTCTAATTCTTCATTAATCGCCGGAAACAAACACCTTATGAGTTATTTGTAGTACCAAAAACAACTTCAGTTGCTAAATCAAAGTGAAAATCGTCATATAACTGATCAGAGATGAAGTCGGAAAAGTACCTTTACTAAATCGGTGAACCGCCGTTGAAGTCTTCTTGAGTGTGGTGATTGAAGGGGAACTGAGTTTGCAGGTGATTTAACATTTGAGTTGATATATTGTTATGATTGCGATGTATTTAAATATTTAAGTATTGTTTTTTTATATTGCTTAAAGGACTATTTTAACTTTACGTTTTTTTTCGCCAATATTGAGTTATATATATTTTACTTAAATAGATATTGGTTATCTATTTTAACGTTTAATTTTGTTATGAGAGTTCTAATATTTCTTACAACTAATTTTCAATCTATTTACAATTATAGTAATGAATAATCATATTTTTAAGTATGATTTCGCAATGTTCTCTTATAAATACATACTCTATTTTTTTTGTTTCATTGTATATGTTGCAAGTACTATTCAATCTTTAGTCTTCTTTCTGATTTTTCGTGTTTTGGTTAACATGTATCGTCATGGTCCGAATTTTATCATAACTATACTTGATCCACTATCGCTTCAACAGGTACACACCTCTCCCTATTATTTCTTTTAAAGGAATTATTCGTATTCTTTTATCTTTTATTCGAAAGAAATTTGCCTTTTGTTTTTCAGGCTATACCTATATGTATGAGTAGATTTATATGGATGAATAAGTTAGAATCTTCAACTATTAGTCTTAAATTTGATGAAACGCATTCATGGTCTGTTGTTATCAAATTAATAGAAGATATACTCTACTTTACCGATGGATGGTGTGAGGTTTTAAACTTCTTCGGCCATGAAGTTTTCTTCATGATATTCAACTATCTTGGTGATCGTACTTTCATGTTCAACCTCTTCTCTCATGATCCAAATAAAGAGTATGGAAAATCGTTTTGCAAAATTATTCATAATCCTTTACAAAGTCCAACGGTACGTAATCTTCTTATAGATTTTATTTTTTAATTTTTTATTACGATTTATTAAAAATACATAATACGCATAAATTTTTAATAATTATTTTTTTACAGGTTCTACCAAATACTTTTATTTCCAAACATTATCAATATCGTTTACCGGATAGCATGGTTATACTTAATGTATCCGAGTATCATCAATGGGAAGTCCGTATAAGAAAGATTGGCCTAAATTATTGTTTTGCTGACGGTTGGTTTAAATTTATAGAAGATCTAAGGTTAAATCCTGGTGATATTCTGTGTTTTCAAATAAAGAACGTCACACATTTTAATATTATGATATTCAATAAACATGGTCGTCAACTTTTGTTAAACAACACTTCTTTGATTGAGCAAGAATATGAACAAGTTAGCAATGTGAAAGGTTATCGACAAGTTAGTGACGATCCTAACTATCATTTTTTTGCAATGACAGTAACTCATCAATTGGTATTATATTATCATGTTTTATATTATTATTTTTTGTCTTTTAGTGTTTTTCATTTAACAAAATTTACGTATTTTTAATGTTCTTACAAAATGTATATCCTTCCCAAGTTAATTACTGACTTAAGTGGTTTAAATAAGTTTTCTGAAGTAAAGATCAAAGTTTTTAAAGGAAACACTTGGGTTAACAATCTTTGTACACACAATATTGATGGTCAAAGAAGGTTTGTCAATCAATTTATGATCTTAGTTGTTACTTTTCTTTTAACCAATTTGTATATATTACTAACAAATTTTTTCATATTTTTTCTATGATAGGTACGGTGTTGTTGGATGGCATGATATACTTCAAGCTGAACATATTTCGTTAGGTGACGATTGTTTTTTCAACTGGTCTAAAACGAATTCGAGGTTATTGGTTACGAAACTCCAGCAAGCAGAAGTGTTAGAGTAATAGAGTTTCAGTTTATATTTAAAACCCGAAAAACATATTTCTTACATTTACTTTTCCATTCCCTTTTTTTACGTTTGTAGCTCGATGCTATGTTTTTTTTAATATTTAAATTCAGATTGCCATGATAAGTTCATCCGTACAGTCCGTTTATGATAAGTAACATAAAACTTTTCTATCAAAAGTACAAACATATCATTTTTCAAGACCGCGAAATTCGTGGGTATTAGCACTAGTTATAAAATAATTAAAGTTTTTACTTATGTTTAAGAATGGTAGTAGTTTGAATTGTCTTTTTTTTTTGTTTAAATAAATAAATATAATAATTATTACCTTTTTGTATTGTTATTATTATTTTTAATGAAATCTTGAATGATAACCAAAATCATTTTCATATTTAAAATGTTTGCATAGCTTATAAATAAACAACATTTTAATGTTTAGTAAATGATTATTAATAAAGGTCAAACACAATCACTATCTAAGGTTGGTTTGTATTAAAAACGGTTTTTGCTCATAGGAAATTACAAATAAGATGAATAATGTATGTGACAATATCAAGAATAAAAAGAAGACACAAAGTCAAGTTACTAATATTAGATAAAGATGAAAAAGGTTAGAAATAAGACGAATAATGTGATGTACAAAGAAATATTTAGAGATTTATAGATTGGTTATATGTTTGTTACTTATCTATTACTTTCTATAAAAGAAGAAAACCCAATGACATAAGAGAAGCTGATGTGGTAGCCATAGAGGCTGTCTAACAATGTTTTTCTTACGTCATTACTGCATCATAAAGCTTAATATTAAAACACTTTAAAATTCAAAACTCTGGCCCACATTCAAATTTCAAAGGTCTGCCAACATACAAAAGGGTAAAGGTCTGCCCACATACAAAAAGGCAAACCTCTGCCCACATACAAAAGGGCAAACATCTGCCTATAATTCAAAATTCAAAAGCTCTGCCCACATTCAAAATTATGGCTCCAGATTCAAAATTCAAACTATATAGATATATAAGATACCCTCTTATTCAATCAATTACTCTCTCTCTATTCATTCACCACTTTCTCTCTCTCAAATATCCGGCACAATAAAAAGTTGAAGAATCGTAAATGATGATATTAGGGTTTGCCGAAGTAACTCATTGCCGTAATCTGCTTAATCCGCTGTTGAATCTTCTCCTCCTCCTCCCAAATCAAAAGTTTCGAGAAGTATATAAGAGCAAGAAACTAAAAAATCGAAACAAAAGTCATCGTTTCCGTTATACTTGCTTCTTCGAGGAAAATCAAAACAAACCCCCAAATATCGGCAGTGAGAGCACAAAAACCAAACAATCTGTCAAAATTAGGGTTTCTGGTCACCCACGACGGATGTTCAAGACGGAAACGTTGCCAGAGCTTTTTCATCTCCGTAACCTGGGGCTTTTCATCGTCATTACTCTCTGCATCGTTTCACTAATCCTACTAACAATTTCATTACAATCATTCCGCTTCAATTTTTGTTGATTGACGACAGTTAACACAATTTCATTACAATCGTTTGTCGGTTGTTGTATACCAGGTATGAGTTTCAGTTTGATTTCTCCTGAGTTCCAGATGATCCTTAGATGTATGTTATAAATTTGTACTCATTTCCATTGATTTAGTATTTATAATTTGCAAAGTTATTATCATGTTTTTAGTAACGGTTGTGGTTCCGTCAGTCCACAAGAAATTTAACCTTTTGTGATCCATATAAAATGCTGTAATTCCATGTTAGTATCTATGATTTGTGAATTAGGTTGTTTAGATATTGAAATTGGTGAAGCTTTTACTTTTAATCTCTTTTAGGCAGACCGTCGCGGCTGGACTTCGAGTCTAGGGTTTTAGATTCGATCGAACATCGAACAAAGGTAATCTTATTCTTAGCTATCCAACTTCTTCAGCTTTTACTTTTGTGTTTATTATCTAAATTTAGAACCAGATCTTTTTTTTTCAACATGTATGTTATAAATTTGTACTCATTTCCATTGATTTAGTATTTGTAATTTGCAAAGTTATTGTCGTGTTTTTAGTATTTGATTCAATCTAGAATTGTTATTTGTGTTAGGGGTGTGCATGGGTCGGTTTTGGGTCATAACCATAACCATAACCGAGATGTCGGTTATGGAAAAGTCATAACCATAACCGCTCGGTTATGGCGGTTTCGGTTATGGGTCGGTTAACCATGAACTTGGGTCTAGCTAAATTTAGCTCAAAACAATATTATCTATAAATATTAATACTTTTAATCACCGAATAAAACGATATATAATAAATTCAAACAAATGTTCAAACAAAATGATATCCGTAAATTCAAACGAATGTTCAACCAAAATGACATAATCCATAAACTCAAACAAAGTTTTAACCAAAAACACCAAATACTACGTGGGGGAAGTTTAATCCCAATCTTTATCACCTATGAAAGAGTCTTCAATTATTTTCTTTTCCGGAGACAAATCTAAAAAAACATATGTAATTATGCTTTAATATTAAGTAAAAATAAATAATAAAGTAAAAATAAGTGCATTATTACTGAAGAAACACTGACCTTAACGGTAGTATCCGATGAAGACTTCAATTATCAATGATCCGAACGACTAACTGCAAAATAGAAACACCGTTAGGACTCGTTACAGGAATGGGGTTATTCCTGTAACCACCCTCCGGCGTGAGAATAAGTCTCGGTTTTGGGAGTACAAAAGTATAGAAAGGGGAAGAAGTTGTATGAGAGTAAGATGATTTGTACCTTATACGTTTACCTCTATTTATAATTCATGATTAGGGTTTCCCTTAACTTAGGATGGGCTCCTATAAGTTAGGGATTTGCATGATCTTCCCGAAAAGTTGGAGATTTGGTTGCGTGGCCTATCCATGCAAGATGGGACATTCTAGAATGAATATTTATAATTGTTTATTTATAATAAAATAATAGGTAATGACCGGGTTGGATTATCCGATTGGGGTCATACCTCGTCATGTCCCCCCAGTCCGAAGTCATGAAATGGAATTCATGAAATCGGACTAGAGAGAAAAAAGAAAGTAAATCCTATTTAAGGAAAATTATAGTGCCATAATGTGTTATGAGAAAATGGCGGCGATGTGATAGGACGTGACAGTTAAGCCATCATTGGGATAACAACTTGGTTTACCCTGCTCTGACGCGTATGTCTGTCCATTTTCCTTTTTGAACTTTGAAAAGTTATCATATAAATAGTACCCCTTTGCACGAGGGTTGAGTTCCAATTTCTCAAAACACCCTCTTTCACTTCCCCTCTTTCAAACAAAATGGCCGCTAAAACTGTTGAATCCTCTTCCTCTGCCTCCGCTAGCTCCGAAACCCTGTTCTGTAAATGGGGAGTTGTGTCCTACAACAACCTGGTGCAAGATTACGGGATTAGGGCTGAGTGGAATCCCTTGTTACTGTCAAAAACGGACACAGCCTATCCATTGAAAAAGGGTAAAATCACGTTATTCAGTGATTTCTTCAAATTCTGCAATTTCCGGTTGCCCATCACCAAATTTCTCAAATCCGTGCTTGATTACTACCACATTCACATTTCCCAAATATATCCTCTAGGGTTAGTGAAGCTTCGTCAATTTGAATTTGCGTGTGTGGCGTTAGGGCACGTACCGGAACTCATCGTTTTTAGGGCTTTCTTCGTGCTTGTGTGGAAATCCCCCTTTTTCACTTTTGATCGAAGAGACACTGAGGCTTCTTGTCTGAGGGAAATCCCTACCAGTTCCAGAGACAAAGATTGGAAAAAGAAATTTTTCTACATTGACAGCTCTGTAATTCCTGGCGAGATGCATTGGAGAAATATGGGGCCAAAGGACAAAGTTAAGGACGACAGTCCTCCTGAAGATGCTTATATTTCAAATGCCCTATTTACAAGATTGTGTGATCGCCCTTTCGAATGTACCGTGATTCCGGAGGAGGCCCTGGTAATGGCGGGGATGAGTCTACTATGGCGTGATGTCAAACAGTATCCCTCATTTCAAAGGGATGATGAAGGTATGCCTATGCTTTGCGCAATCTCGTATACTACCATTTTTTTGAAAATAAAACATATGCACTTTTCAGGGGAATGGAGCTTATTTGACTTTGTCGATCCTCCGCGGCATCTGGCATTGAGGGCTGCCGACCGCGTGCTTGGTGAACAAGAGCCGGATGTGTTAAAAATTCACCTTGATCAATTTTTGCTACCCGCCCTGCCTGCGGATCCAACTGTCTACATTGCCCCCTTTAGCCTCAGCGGGGGTACTGACGCTGTTAATCCAGAGAAAAGGCCCACCCGGATAAAGATTACCGGGAGGAAATACATGGCGGCTGGGACTACCACGTCATCCGCTAGTGGTGCGGCGATTACCAAAGGTGATATTGTTACTACAACTGAAATCACTAGCCCCACCCATGTGTTGAAAAAACGAAAGACGTTTATTGCTCCAAAGCTGACTGCGTTTGAAGCTGTGCAGGCCGCCTATGCCATACCCATTGGTATACATTTTACATCTTCAGTTATTAATTAGATGCTTTATGTGACTAAAGTGTGGTTTTTAATACATGGACTACTGGCGCGGTTCCAACTTCACATGTGGCAGCCATGCCTTTGCCATCTATGGGGCGGTGATTCCCACTACTAGCAACCAACCGGGGCCCATACCATCGGCGAGTCCGTCTACCACTGTTAGTTGCGCCATGCCGCCACCCACACTCACCGCTGCTGTGACCGTAACAGATAGTCTTGTTTCCACGCCTCTGACTTCTAGTGTCACACTTTCCCCTTTGTTTACTTCTCCTTTGACTATTTTTTCAACTGTTGGGAAAGAGATTCCTGCCACATCTTCTACTCATGAGGCGACGAGTGCTGGGGACCGTGCCGCTGGTGATACTGGTGGGTCAAGCAGTAGCATTGCTGACGATGGAGCCCGCTTGGGGGATGATCTATATTTTCCTACCATCAACCGGGATCCTAACAATCGGGACAAGCGCTATCAACCTCAGTGGAAAATTGCGAAATCTTCTAGGTTGATCTTCCCTCCAGTGGTTCAACATTGGGTTGAGCGGGCTTATCCTCCAGCGGAGGTGGCATATGTTGAAGGGCTGAACAATGAGAACTTGATGAATTCTGCTATTGTTGATTCTGTTAGCCAACCCCGGAGGCTTACGGAAATCCGACGTCGGTGGATGCATGACAATAATGAGCTCCACCGAGCCCAGGCCGCTATTGAAGAACTGACAGATGAGAAATACCGTCTGGAGAGTCAACTTCAGGCTGCTGGATTGAGGGAGAGTCGGTTTGTCTCGGAGAAAAACAAGGCCGAGGATGATTTAAAGAGGGTTACTGCCCACCTTGCCGAAGAGCGGCTTATGTGGGCTCTGGACATAGCGGAAAAGGACCGGGTTATTGCTCATGCTAAAACCGTGCAGGAGGAGCTAGAGCGTAAAGATGTTAGTGAGGTTCAGAAGGTGAGATCAGAAATGACTGCTCTTGTGGAAAAATTTCGAATTGACACTGATTTTGTGTCACAGGTACAGGAACGCTATCAAGCGTTGACCGTTGAGGCGAAAGCTTCGAATGCCAAGGCTCGAGCAAGACAGGCGGAGTTGGAAGAGCGGGAAGGGCAACTTAGAGAACTCCAACAGCGTTGTGATTCCCTTCTCCTTGAACGGAATACCCTTACCCAATCTTCCGTTACACGTCTAAAGGAGGCGGAGAGTGCTCTAGATCAAGCAAATGTTTAAAGTGGAGGGGTTAACCAGTCAACTAGCCGCTTTACGGGGCGACATAAATTGGCTGATAACCACCGGGCTAGTAGGAGCGTTTGAATATCTTCGTCAATCAGCGCCCTTTACTTCGCTGATAGACCGTCTTTCCGCTGCTGCCTATCAATCCGGTCGCCATAATGGCGTTTACCAAGGATATTTCGATTGTAAACAATCGGATAAGATTCCTTCTGACTTTCATGTGGCTAGGGGCAAATTTGAAGGTGAAATGGCTGATGCCTTGGAGGCGGTATACAATGAGCCGCTGTCTGGGTATGCTGACTTAGTGGATAAGGTGAATGAAGAGGGCACCGAATCTCTTCGTATGATGCTGGACCCTGCGGAAGAGTCTGAGGAAGCATAAGTAGTTTTATTTTGCTCATGTGTTTTAAACATTTATGGCTTTTGTAATAACACTGTTTAGCCTTGGTTTTTGTGAAAATATCCACGTAGCTTGTCAGGTATTTAATGCTAATCTCATGATGTATGTAGCCACCCTTCTTCTGAAGTGTGGCGATTTGACCCGTAATGATCATTTGCCATTAATGTTGCTGTCGTCATCACTGTCAAAACTGTTTGCCCCTCTATAAATTATGTTTCTTTTTTCTGAATTTGGTAACTAAAAAATATGAGTCGGAGAAGTTATAAGCAAAGACTTTCCGGTATTTTCCGACGTTTGGATGCAGCTGATGGCCTGGTTCAGCTGCAAACTCTGGCGACCAAGTCGATGATTCGGAGGAGAAGAAGACCTAATGCCATTCCTTCCCGGGCGAATCGTGCATGCCAGAGTATTGTTTATGAGGATACTTTACCGACTGAAACTGGCATGACGTCACTATCAGCCGACCATCTGATGCAACTCGTTCCGGCCGACCATATTCAACGTTTCCATTTAGTGTACGAACGTCGTCGTGGTGGTCATGCCGGAAGAGATTCTGTTGATAATCCGGGGGTGGCATCTCCACCGGTGATTGGGGGATCGACTGATGACTTGACCATTGATCCCCGTGTGTTGTATTGTGGTAAGGTGCTGCATACCCCTGCAGAGGTGATGGCGACCTGTTCCCACAAGTAGGTGTTAGAACATGTTCCTTTTTTTGGTTCCCATGTGTTTAGGGACAAGTACTTGGTTTTGTATAAGATAGCTTGTATGTATGTTTTGTTAAAATACCTATCTTTTGGTAGCGGTTATTGTATCTATTACCAAGATACCCGCTTTCAGCGCTGTATATTTTGACCCTATGACTTATGTGTATGAAAGTATTTTCGTGTTTAAGGGCACTGTTGTTTACCGTTTTGTGCAATTTATTTGCGATGGTAATTTTACGTAATGAGATAAAACAAAAGGAAATAACTTTTATTAAACTCGAAACTTAAATGAAAAGAAGCAACATCGCTGTGGATGGATTACACTTGTTTACGTCAAAAAGAAAAGTTTGATCTTGCTGTTAGGAGCAAGGTGTTACATGTAACATTTTTTCAACTGAGCAATGTTCCAGCTACGCGGTATGGCGGTTCCGTCTAGCCTGGACAAACGGTAGGCCCCTTTGCCTAGATCTTCTTGAATAACATAGGGGCCTTCCCAATTGGGTCCCAGTTTCCCTGTGGGCTCCGCCCTGCTGGCTTCATTGTCTCGCATGACATAATCGCCTTCTTTGAAAGTATGCTGTGCCACGCGTTTATTGTAGTACTTTTCCAATGTCTTTTTGTATTTTGCTTCGTTGATAGCGGCGGCTTCACGCCTGTGCTCGAGTTCGTCTAAGCCCTCCCTTAACAGCCTATCGTTGTTATTACCCGTGGTAAGGCGACGTAGTGATGGCAACCCAACCTCAGCGGGTATCATTGCTTCCATACCATAGGTTAGGCTGAAAGGTGTTTCATTATTACTTGTTTTGGGCATTGTTTGGTGCGCCCATAGGACATTTGGCAGTTCTTCAACCCAGGAGCTCCCTTCTGAGTCCAATCTTTTCTTTATGCCATCTAGCAGACTTCTATTCGCCCGCTCTACCTGGCCGTTCCCTTGGGGATGCGCTACAGATGTGAAAATTTGTTGTATCTGGAGTTCAACACACCACTCTTGTAAAACTTTATCGGTGAACTGTGTTCCGTTGTCGCTCACCAAGTACAGTGGCAATCCGAACCGGCATACTATGTGTTCCCAAAGGAACTTTTTGGCATTTTCCGCCGGGATCTTAGCCAAAGGTTTGGCCTCCACCCACTTGGTGAAGTAGTTGATTGCCACAATTAAGTATTTTAGCCTTCCGGGTGCCGGCGGGAATGGTCCAACGATATCCACCGCCCATTTCTGAAAAGGCCAGGCCGCGGTGACTGGGATCAGGTTGTTCTTGGGCCTAAGTGTTTGAGGAGCGAATTTCTGACAGCTATGACATTTTCTGAGTTCCTGTACCGCGTCTTCGTGCATCCCGGGCCAATAATACCCGGCGTTGTGGATTTTGGCTACAACTGCCCGGGGTCCGGCGTGGATACCGCATATGCCTGCATGAATTTCTTGAATCAAGTACTTAGCTTCTATCGGAGAAACGCACCGTAGGAGTGGACCCAAGTATGACTTTCGGTATAAGATGCCACCATTTACTTCATATTGCAACGCCTTTGTTTGTATTTTCTGAGCGTCGCCTCTACCGGGGGGCAACTCCCCCTTTGTAAGAAACTTTAACATCGGGGTATACCAACAAGGTTCTTCCGCCGTTACCGCGGAGACACTCCGGGGCTCGATTGAAGGTGTTTGTAACGTCTCCACTTTGACTTCTTTTTCCATACCCGAAGTGGCGAGCTTGCTTAAAGCATCTGCTATCTGGTTTTTTCCCCTATGAACATGGTTGAGTGTGACGATCTCGAAAGAAGACATGAGCTCCTTTGTTTTTGCTAGATATCTTGCCATCGATTCGTCCTTAGCTTCATACGTCTCATTCACCTGGTTATTGACCAACAAGGAGTCGACATACGCCTCGACCCGTGTAGCTCCCATAGACTGGGCCATTCTTAAACCAGCAAGTAGTGCTTCATATTCTGCCTCGTTGTTGGAGCATTCAAAGCCAAAGCGTAGGGCGTACATTAGTCTGATTTCGTCTGGACTTATCAGCATTAAGCCCGCCCCAGATCCTTTTTCACTCGACGACCCATCCGTGTAAAGTTTCCAGGTCTGTCGGGCAGTGCTAGATTCCGGGGTATCCCGGATGGTGGGATTCAATATGGTTTCTCCTTCAGGAATTTCTGCTAAGAAGTCGGCAATAACCTGCCCTTTGACTGTCGTTCGCTTTCGGTATTCAATATCTAGAGCACCTATCTCAATCGCCCATTTGGCCAATCTTCCAGAGATCTCTGGCTTGTGCAAAATTTGCTGTAGCGGGTAATTTGTCAAGACTAATACGCGGTGTGCTTGAAAATATCTTCTCAATCGCCTAGTGGCGTGTACTAGAGCCATGACCAATTTTTCTAAGGTTGGATACCTCGTTTCTGGTCCCGCCAGTACTCGGCTTATGTAATATATGGGAGTTTGCTTCCCACTCTTTCCACCATGAGCACCGCCCTTACTGCGTTATGGGCTGCTGCCAAATACATTTTTAGTACTTCATTGGGGGAGGGCGCTGTAAGCATTGGTAATTTTTCTATAAAACGCTTCATGTCTTGCAGGGCTTCTTCAGCTTCACCAGTCCATTTGAAATTCTTTTTGTTGAGGCAGTCTTTTAACGTCTTAATGAACGGTAAAGATCTTTCTGCGTGTCTTGCTAAGAATCGATTGATTGCCACTAAACGCCCATTTAACGCTTGTGCTTCCTTCAACGTTCTAGGAGAGGCCATTCGCCTTATAGCGGCTACCTTTTCCGGGTTAGCTTTGAAGCCCTCCCGGGTGACTACCACGCCTAAGAACTTTCCTTCTTCTACCCCAAAAGAACACTTCTTGGGGTTGAGTTTTATGTTGTATTCTCTAAGCTTTTGGAAGGTTTCTTCGATGTCTTCTAACATTTGCTTCTCCTCCCTGCTTTTGATCACAAGGTCGTCAACGTACACTTCCAGATTTCTGCCAATCTGGGTTTCGAAAGCTTTGTCCACGAGTCGCTGATAAGTTGCCCCAGCGTTTCGCAAACCAAAAGGCATCTTTGTGTAACAAAAAATGCCCACGTCGGTATGAAACGCTGTCTTTTCTTCGTCTTCCTTGGACATTTTGATTTGGTGGTACCCCTCTGTAGGGGAAGAGAGAATCAACTTTGAAGTCCATCTCAGGTAATGGGTACGCGTCCTTGGGACATGCTTTATTCAGGTCTTTGAAATCAATGCACATTCGCCATGTGCCGTCTGGCTTTTTTACCATCACCGGGTTTGATACCCATGTGTGGTACTATGTTTCTCTGAGGATTCCAGCTTCCACCAATTTTCGTACCTCTTTGACGACTGCTGCTTTCCGATCTGGGGCCATACTGCGTTTACCTTGCGCGACCGGCTTAATGCCTGGGAGTGTTGCTAACTTGTGTTCCGCCTTATCGCGGGGAACTCCTGTGATGTCGGAATGTTCGAAGGCAAAGACATCGACATTCCTTTTCAACAGTGCCTTCAAGTCGTTTTTAACCTCTGGGGAGAGGCTATCTCCTATGGTAACCGTTTGATCTGGGTGACGTGTGCTTAATACCCACCTTTCTGGACCGATAGCTCCGGTGGGGCCTTGGCGACATTTCTTGGTGCTCAATACCTCCCCTATTTTATCGCGATACACTGTTGCAATGCCCCGTGAGGTGGGGAACTTCATGAAACCTCTCGCGTTGAGACTATAGCGTCTAACTTGCCCAGAGTGAACCTTCCAATAATCACATTGTGGTATGACTCAGCGCGTACCACAAGGAATGTCAGGAGTATGGTTCTTTCCCGGGGCTCTTGTCCAAATGTGACCGGGAAAGTAATTTGACCAATAGGATCGACTTTTTCCCCTGTGAAACCTTTAATGGGGGCGTGTACAGATTCAAGCAACCTTTGGTCCTCCGGTTGCATTCTGTTGAAGTAGTGTTCATAGATAATGTCTTCTGAACTTCCGGTATCGACCAGGATTCGCCTCATGCGGTAATCCCCTACTGCAGCGGATATGATTAGGGCGTCTGTAGTGAGGTGCAAGTCTTCTATGCGAGGTACGATAGTCATGGTTGCTAGCATCCAGGGTTCGAGCGTGGAGAAACTCCGCTTTGCCCCTTTTCCCTTCTCAGCGTGCACCATATTCAATTCTAGCGGTCTTTTACCCGCCGCTTTATCATTTTCTTCCTTCACGACTGGTGGACCTTGTTTGATATCCCTTACTAAGTGTGCCAACTTACCCGCTTTCACAAAGTATTCGATCTGCTTTTTCAGCTGAAAACAGTCGTTTGTGTCGTGACCGCTCCCTTTGTGGTATTTACTTGTGTCTTTGTTTGGGATATCTTTTAACGGCTTTGGAGGATTAAACTTGAGGTTCTCTGAGGCTAGGATCTCCGCCGGTGTCTTGCTTAGGTTAGGGTAGTCAGATCGAGGTTTCGAGGACTCGTTCCTTGAGTAGGCGTTTCTTGGTCGGTCGTACCGCGAGTCCGTCTTGTCGTTCCTCTGGTATCGGTCTCCTCTACCCCTACCTTTAGAATTCCGCTGTTCTCTATCCTCTTGATTTTTGAGAGCCTCTTTCTTCCTATTGGCCGCATGACTGGCGGCCACTGCCTTTTCTTGTATGACATAAACTTTAGCAATCCGTAGTATTTCATCAATGGTGGGTGGCACGCCATCTCTCCCATGGAGGGTCCTTAGCAACTCGTCATCGTTCACTCCTTGTAGGAAAGCTCCACAGGCTAGATCATTTGTCACGCCCGGGATTGCCAAACTTTCCTTGTTGAATCTAACGATAAAATTTTCCACCGTTTCATTGTCTCGCCGGCGGATATGGAGAAGCTCGTTTCTATCCTTAGTGTGCCTGCGCTACTGGCTGAATTGTAAGATAAATTTAGATTCCAGATCTTCAAAACTGTCTATTTCCCCTGTGGGTAGACTATCCCACCAGACCCTAGCTGCACCCATCAGTGTATGCACAAACATTTTGCACCATAGGGGCATAGGCCAACAAGCTACCTCCCCTGCACTTTTGAATAGGTTAAGATGGTCATCGGGGTCCCCTAGACCATCATATTTGCCTACTGTTTGAGGCATCTTGGGTTTTTCCTTGATAGGAGCTTCCGCTATTCTTCTGGTGAACTTGGATTTGAAAGTTGCATCTACTGGCTTATAAGGTCTAGTGAGTTCATCTTCTTCTACATTGATAGGTTGTACTGAAGGGATGACCCCGCCCTGGCCCATACCCTGGGTAGAGGTGGGTAGCGCCGAAGTGTTGTTTAACATAGAGCTGGGGCCTCTGCCCGGGGAAAATCTAGGTCTGGATGTGTTCCCTCTGTCATAGACGGGTTCCGCTGTTGGCAGAGTTTGAGTGTAAACTGGTTGCGAAGTTGGAAAGGTCCACCATGGCGGCATATAAGCCGCGTATGGCGATTGTTGAACATGATTCTGTGTAGTTCCCTGGGGTGTGTATGCTGAGTTACCGTATGGAGGTAAGTACCCATATGGGGGTGCGTAATAGTACCCAGGGAAATAAGCTTGATTTCCTGGCGTGACTGGGGCGTTCATTATTCCTGCCGGCATGACCACTGGCTGGTGAGGCGGCGTAGACAGTGCAGCTGTAAGCGCTGCTGTATACAAGGGTGGCATGGCATAAGTAGCTGACGGTTGATAATACTGAGGCATGCTTGCTTGTGGCATGATAGTGCTCGGGCTTGCCAATGTAATAACTGGCACAGAGTTAAGACGCGATGTCTGTACACCCGTGGTTGCCACAGGGGTGAACATGTTGGTACCAGTTACTCCTGGTTCCACGGACTGTAACCGCAGGGAAGTGTATGGGAATAAATCCGCTTCAGTTGTTCCAGAAGTGGCTACGTTGCCCGAAAAACCTGATGGTGGTCCTTCCGCCTCGAATTCCAAATCAAGCGACCTGGTGACGACCGGTGAAACCGGAGTAGTGGTGATAGGGTCTGTTCCTGCCACCAGATTATTATTTGTCGCTGCTTGGCTTGGGGTGACTGCTGCGTTCCGATCACTGGCCATGGGGTTCAGACTGGTTGTTACCGAAAAGGTCCCACGGATGGCGCCAATGAAGAAACACTGACCTTAACGGTAGTATCCGATGAAGACTTCAATTATCAATGATCCGAACGACTAACTGCAAAACAGAAACACCGTTAGGACTTGTTACAGGAATGGGGTTATTCCTGTAACCACCCTCCGGCGTGAGAATAAGTCTCGGTTTTGGGAGTACAAAAGTATAGAAAGGGGAAGAAGTTGTATGAGAGTAAGATGATTTGTACCTTATACGTTTACCTCTATTTATAATTCATGATTAGGGTTTCCCTTAACTTAGGATGGGCTCCTATAAGTTAGGGATTTGCATGATCTTCCCGAAAAGTTGGAGATTTGGTTGCGTGGCCTATCTATGCAAGATGGAACATTCTAGAACGAATATTTATAATTGTTTATTTATAATAAAATAATAGGTAATGGCCGGGTTGGATTATCCGATTGGGGTCATACCTCGTCAATTACCTTGTTCTATTTTCTCTAAGTTTTCAACCAAGTCTTGTAATTGTACTCCATGAACTTGAGTATTTTGTAAATCCTTTGGTAAACGTCGTATCCAATCTTGTGAACAAATTAAAGACTCGGCGGTTTTTGGCGTAAGAGAGCTTCTATAAGTATCTATTACACGCCCACCGGTACTAAAAGCGGACTCAGATGCCACGGTTGAGATTGACATCCCTAAAACATGTCTAGCAAGTTGAGAAAGTACCGGAAATTTCTTTGAATTTAACTTCCACCAACTTAACACATCAAACGTATCATCTCCTTTTATCATTTTCTCAGTTCCATCACGCAAATATACATCAAGTTCACTAGTATTAGCCCCTCTTCCGCATTTTTTCTCCAAATATTTCAAATAACCCTCCTCTAAATCAACAACCTTTTCACCATCAACCGAGCTAGAAGATGAAAATGTATCTTTTTTCTCATTCGATTTATCCATTTTCATCCTATAAGCATTAAACAACTCTACCAATGCTTTTTGAACTTTATCCTCAATTTCCTTAGCTTCCTTAGAGTCCTCACCATGTATGAGCTCTAAACAATAATTGAGATAATGCATTTTATTAATAGGGTCTAAAACTAATGTCACGTATAATAATAGATTCATATTGGCTAAATTTTCCGAATATTTTTCATATTTTGCTTTCATTGATTCGGCCATCTTTTTCTCAACCACATTACTACTTAAGGACATCTTTGCTATTGTGGCATGCACTGTACTTAGCTCACCAAACAATATATTAGCCGTCACATACTTAGAACCCGAAATTTTTTTAGTCACATTATAAAATATTCTCAAAAACTCCATAAATAACCTATCAAGAAAAAAAACATATCACTATTGAACGCAACATAGAAATAAAATAATCACTATAATACCTTGCTTTCTCCCAATCTGATGTATTGGGTGCCCCTAAAACTTTTTCACTCTTCTTTCTCTTTCTTGTACTTCCCTCGTCATCGTCATCTTCTGAGCGAAAGTAGGATCTATAACTGAAATCAACATCTTGAAGTCTATGAAAAAATAAGCATATTAGACTAGTGGTAATAGATGGAAAAAATAAAAAGAAAATACATAATTAATAAAAGAATATAATACCTATCAAAGGCTTTTTCATAAATAAGTGTCGTCTCCAACATTAAGAATGTCGAATTCTACCTTGTTTCAACATCTAAACACGGTTTCCTCTTGCATTTGATCTTTTCTTTCTCCACACTTTCTTGGAAATTTAGATATCGTTGAGAAGAAGATCTCAAAAACCTTACAGCTTTACGAATCCTATTTATGGAATTGATTTATTCTTCTAGACCATCCTTGACGACAAGATTAATTATATGGGCATTACATCTCAAATGCAAATATTTGCAATCTAAAATAGCATGGGGCCCCTTAAGCATTTTTTTTCAGATATCTAATTGCTCCATCAGTCGATGAAGCATTATCAACGGTGATCGTAAGAATTCTATCAATACCCCATTCTTGTAAACATTTATAAACAAACTTTCCAATGGTCTCACCCTTGTGATTTGGAACTTGGCAAAAGTTTATTATTTTCTTCCTTAGAACCCAATCATCATCAACCCAATGTGCAGTAACGCACATATAATTAAAGTTTTGAACAGATGTCCATGTATCTGTAGTGAGTGATACAGTTTGATCCTTTAAAGTATCCTTAAGTTTTTTCTTCTCCTCTCTAAATATTTACCAACAATCTCTAGCCACGGTCCATCTAGATGGAAACTTAAACATCGGGTTTAATCCCCATGAATATTCCCTAAATCCCTCATCTTCTACTATACTAAAGGGCTGGTTATCTTTGATGCACATTCGAGCAACTGGAATTCTACACTCTTCTTGGCTAAATTTATAAGAAGCCAGGCTACTACTACTTTCACCCGAATTTTTAGTCTTAAAACTCAAGATTGATTGTTTCTTATCTACTTTCTTGTAAATCGGACACTGACTTTGTTAAAGCAAACTTTAGGAACAGGGTCAGGAGAGAACGCCTCAAAGTGTGAGAACAGTGAGAACGATTCTCAGCCACAAGATCTTAGTGGTTTGTGGCTGAGATTGATGCGGTGACATTTTTGTAAATAATAGGGGTCTTGGAACTACCAGGAGGGGTAAAATAGGAAGATCCAATCAAAGGTGCACATGCTAATCACATGCCATTTTCCCCCATCATATTTAAACGACAATAACTTTTTTATACGTAATTATTTTTCGAAAAAAATTACCCAATAAAACTCAGCGTTTTTTATCTTTCAGATGAGTATACTATTGATATACTTTTCGAAAAAAAAATTAACTGGGTTTTATGGCGTTTTTCTGAACGGGGTGTTTTATGGCGTTTTAGACTAGGTATTTTTATGGCGTTTTTCTGAACTAGGTGTTTTTATGGCGTTTTAACTAGGTATTTTCATAGCATTTTTCTGAACTGAGTGTTTTTTGGCGTTTTCAACTGAGTTTTTCATGGCGTTTTTCTGAACTGCGTGTTTTACGATGTTTTTTACAGTACAAATTATGATTTTTCTGAGTTCAAAAAATATTAATTTAGGCGGATGGCTCAAAAAATGGGTTTTTTGTTATGGCGTTTTAATTAAATACTTGTGTTCACACTTGTTTACACTTGTTCACACTATAAGTTACACTTTGGACCCTGAAAATATAGATTTTTTTTTGTTATGGCGTTTTAAATAGTATGAATTCTTTTATTTCCAATCAAAGCTCCGTGTATGATGAACTAATTAAATACTTGTGTTCACACTTGTTCACACTATAAGTTACACTTTGGACCCTGAAAATATAGCTTTTTTGTTATGGCGTTTTAACTAGGAGCTGGCTCAAAAAAATGTTTTTTTTTAGTTGTTGTAAATTATAGCTCAAAAAATAGCTTTTGAGTGTTTTTTGGCGTTCAAAAAAATGGTTTTTTGAGCTGTTGTAAATTATAGCTTAAAAAAATAGCTTTTGAGTGTTTGGCGTTTTTCTAAATTGGGTGTTTTTATGGCGTTTTATTTGAACACCCCGTTCATGTGAGTGAGTTTTTTTGACAATATTACCCCTTAGTGTAATTTAACATCAATGCCACATGTCACCACCAAAATCGTTCTCACACTTTTCACCGTTCTCTCTAAATCCTGACCCCAAACTTTAAATGATGACCTAAAGAACTCGTGCCATTCTTTTTAGAACCGGACGCTAGTAAGGAGTTACAATAAGGACATTTGGCTTTACCTGAATCCTTATCTTCAACAAAATGGTTCCATACCCAAGATTTTTTAGCTCTACCATTTTTCTTTTGATCTACGGTTTCTTGACTTTCTTCAACATTAACAACCAGTGGCTAGTTTAGGGATTCTTCATCTAGAGTAACAACAGGTGTTTCGCTACCAGGTGTTTCCATCTACATTTGACAAAAAAGTTAAGTAATGAATGATAAAATTATCAGACTTCATATTTTGTAAACTGGCTATTCTTTCTAATCAGACTTCATATTTTGTAAACTGGTTATTCTTTTGAAAGTGTAAACATTTATAAAACATTTAGAATTTTGTAAACTGGATATTCTTTCTGATTGAACCATCAACCACAAAAACAGAAACAAATATTACAGAAGTAAACAAATATACAGCAGCCGATAAGAATCTATTAGCTCAAATGAAAGATCTATGATAAGCGCTATATTTCATACCGCAACTATACTTTATTCCAACTGAGAAGAATCTATTTGCTCAAATGAAAAGATTTGACATTTAGTGGCAAAATATAAACAACAGTTTATTAATGGAAAAATATAAGCAGCAGTTTGACATGGCATAGGTTTTCTAATGGCAAAATATAAACAACAGCCAATAAACAGCAGTTTATTATAACAGAAACAATAAAAACAACATCCGATAAACAACAGTTTATTATAACAGAAACAATATCAGAAACAATACGTAAACAGCAGCCGATAAACAGCAGTTTATTTAACAAAATCAGTTAAAGGTGCAAACGAGAACAAAATAAGAAACAATACGTAATCAATACAACGGAAGACAATACGCAAACGAGAAAAAAAAATAAGAAACAATACGTAACCTGGAAGCTGGAACTCTGGAACCGGATGTTGAACTTTGAGTTTGAAGTTGAACTCTCGATTTTGAAAGGACGACTCAAGTTGAACTCTGTGGACGATTGAAAGGAAAACTGAAAGGACGATGGGTTTTGGAATAAGTATATTATTTAAAGCTCTGAACCCTAATGGCTGGCTAATAGTAATAAGTAACCGCCCAACATTGGAATAAGGATATTATTTTATTGGTTTAATTCAATGTGGTCTTTTGGTATTCCTCCAGCCTCCAGCATATAAGATTGGATCGGTTATGCATATGGGTCGGTCATATGGGTCGGTTAACCATGACTTTATTAACTAGCGGGTCAGTTCGGTTATGGCGGTTATTGAAACTTACAAAACCATAACCAACCCATGATTGTCGGTTATCAAAAAATTAAAAACCGACCCATCGGTTTTCCATTCGGTTCGGTTTTTTCGGTTATTTTGGTTATGGGTCGGTTAATTCGGTTTTTTGCACACCCCTAGTTTGTGTTGCCCAGTTAAAAAATCACGGATTGTTATTCCATTTCTTGATTAATATTTATATTTATTTTACTCAAAAAAATATTTTATTGGAGCTTAAAGGGAATAGATCGACTCTGATTGTTGAACATCTGGCAGTAGCTTTTATTAATTATGGACAAGTATGTTTTAGTTAGTAGTCGATGTTAATGCAATTGAATGCATTTTTTTCTTAATTCTTTTGCAGGAAGAGAGTTGAAGCAGCCACAGTGTCGGAATCAATTCAATCTCACATGAAATCAAACTCCCTTAGACAGTGATAAGTGACAACTAAGAGCATTTAAACAAAGTTGATAGTTCGTTACAATCACGGTTGAAGGTCTTTACCATCAAATCGATGGCCATTAGGTATAATTTCCTGCTTTCAGTTTGCTTCTGTAATCGATTTCTATATTAATTGATTTCTTGCAAATTTTAAATTTAGACTTTATTTTTTTCTTTGAGTATACAATGGATTCAATATTGAAGGTCTGGAAAGTCGAAAGAACTGATGGCTAACGAAGTTTTTTTTATAAAAAAGAATTAGTTTTTGAAGTATTTGATTGTTTCGCCTTTTAGAAACATCACAGGCGCTTCATATTCACTATTTCACAAAGAAAATCACATATCTTGCACCATCAGGTGTTGAACTTCCTAGCAAATTTTGTTAATGGGAAGCTTAACATGGGTTGAAACCTATATCTATTCTATTTTTATAATATATGAACTGCTTGTAGTCGATGTTAATGCAATAAAATGCATTTTTTTCTTAATTCTTTTTCAGGAGAGAGTTGAAGCAGACACAGTGTCGGAATCAATTCAATCTCACTTGAAATCAAACTCCCTTAGACGGTGATAAGTGACAATTAAGAGCATGCCGACAGTTGATAGTTCGTTACAATCGCGGTTGAAGGTCTTTACCATCAAATCGATGGCCTTTAGGTATAATTTCCTGCTTTCAGTTTGCTTCTGTAATCCATTTCTATATTAATTGATTTCTTGCAAATTTTAAATTTAGACTTTATTTTTTTCTTTGAGTAGACAATGGATTCATTACTGAAGGTCTGGAAAGTCGAAAGAACTGATGGCTGATGAAGTTTTTTTTTATAAAAAAGAATTAGTTTTCAAAGTGTTTGATTGTTTCACCTTTTAGAAACATCACAGGCGCTTCGTATTCACTATTTCACAAAGAAAATCACACATCTTGCACCATCAGGAGTTGAACATCCTAGCAAATTTTGTTAATGGGAAGCTTAACATGGATTGAAACCTGTAGCTATTCTATTTTTATAATATATGAACTGCTTGTAGTTGATGTTAATGCAATTGAATGCATTTTTTCTTAATTCTTTTGCAGGAAGAGAGTTGAAGCAGACACAGTGTCGGAATCAATTCAATCTCACATGCAATCAAACTCCCTTTGACGGTGATAAGTGACAATTAAGAGCATGCCGATAGTTGATAGTTCGTTACAATCGCGGTTGAAGGTCTTTACCATCAAATCGATGGCCTTTTGGAATAATTTCCTGCTTCCAGTTTGCTTCTATAATCGATTTCTATATTAATTGATTTCTTGCAGTTTTTAAATTTAGACTTTATTTTTTTCTTTGAGTAGACAATGGATTCAATATTGAAGGTCTGGAAAGTCGAAGAATTGATGGCTGACAAAGTTTTTTATCAAAAAGATTAGGTTTAAACACTGTTGGGTTAAAACAGTGTTTTAACCCGAGAAAAAGTGAAACCACTGTTTTGGGTTAAAACAGTGTTTTGAAACCACTGTTGGGTTAAAACAGTGTTTGAAATCACTGTTGGGTTAAAACAGTGTTTTGAAACCACTGTTGGGTTAAAACAGTGTTTTGAAACCACTTTTGGGTTAAAACCGTGTTTGAAACCACTGTTGGGTTAAAACCGTGTTTGAAACCACTGTTGGGTTAAAACAGTGTTTGAAACCACTGCTGGGTTATTTTTACCCATAAAATGGAGTCGACAATACGCGTCGCGAATATTTGTTGAAATGATGTCCTTTTTATCTTTCTGAAATGATTTTTATACACCTTCGGTTCCTACTTTATACGTGAAATCATTTAGTATGCCCTTTTTGTTTCAAACGAAAGTACTCTTTTGTTAATATGCTTACTATCATAATCTTTTGTAAGATTTCTTTTGTAAAACATACTTACATATAATTTAATCAAGAGTATACGTGATTTAAAATTTTATTGAGCACCTTGCGATGAGAGTTGCAAAGATGGCTGAACTTGCTGTAGATTTGCAACCGTTGCTAATTCGAAATCTTAAGGGAGAAGAATTACTTATGAGAGTGAAGTCTAAAAAATCATGGAATGGCAAGTCAAAACATCAAAGTGAATATTGATTCTTAGAAAGCACATGTATTAAGATGCTGCAAGTTCACTGGTTTCAATGTTCTGGTCTATAAGGCCCAACATATCTTAGCAGTAGGACAACAAGTTGACTCTGAATGAGTCGGTTCAAAATCCGTAAAGCTTGATGCGAGTCACTTGTGATTCGTGTCAGGGCCCGAGTCTGCTCTTTTTAATGCTTTTGTATGAGTTTGACAACTATGCCAATTACACCAACTATATATAACTCTTTTTAAAAGAATTTCTTTAGTAACTAATGTAAGTACTGTTATTAATGATGGGATGCATTTTGCAGTGCAGCTTACAGACAAGATATGAGTATTAAATTGGTTTCACATGATGATAGAAAGAAGTTTAAACGTTACTTCCTTAGATTCTTTGTGGAAGACAATCAAAAGGTAAAATCATATGATAGAATTGTTTGGTATTTTACTATCTTTAAAGATATAAAAGCTGGCAGTCATTTTTGTAAATGGACTTATGGTGGTAATTAATAAATGGTCAGTAGTAGAGGTGGCATGATGTGTGGGGTTAGGTTCGTAATGGGTCAAAACATGTTTGATTGAAATTGCTTATGTGTATTATGGATTGACCTGTGTTAATCCACAAACACTTTTTGTTCATTGTTTTGTAAAAAAGTATAAAACATAAACGTTTTAGTTGTAATCTTTAAGAGTTATTATTGTGTAATACTAATCTAAATCTTTGAATAAAACGATTTAGGAAGCTTTATCTACTAAAGTAGATAAGCAAGTAAATTATCTTTTACATTTTGGCAAAGTACATAGGCATCTTGAGTCTATCTTGAGTCTGTATTAACAATTTTTTTTACAGCGGAAATCGGCAAACTGATGAGAAGCAACCCTTTGAGAGAGGACAAATGGATCTGCCAAAGAAAGTGTGGCCGACTGGCCGTATGCACCTAATTAGAATGTGTATAAAGCATTAGTGCTCGATTGTATTTGATCTTTGCTTTATTGTGTTAAAATTATTAACATGTTTGTTATTTATTTGTTATTTAAATGATGTTCCCTTTCTTTATAATTCATTTTTAATTAAACATTAAAAAACGTATAATCATTCATCGACTAATAAAATTTGGTATGCATAATTTTCTAAAAATCACCTGTGTTTGCACACAGGTTTTACCGCTAGTATATTGTAATTACCAATGAGGTTGGTGATCCATTGACAAAGGCAAAAACCTTTAGGTATACTTAAATTTGAAGGTCTTATTTTCAAGACTTGAAGTCTCACATACAACAGAAATAAATAAATAAAAAACTTGTATATTGCAATTTAACTTTTTCCATATTTCATGTATCATTTCGTATTATTATTTAATGAATTATATTATATATTATATAAAGTAAAATATATTACGTAAAACGATATGTATTTTTTCGTATTTATATGTTAATGAGAAGCCACTTCGTGTTAAAGAGTAGGTAGTGTATGAATATGTTAATAATTGAAACATGCGAACCAATTGTGATTATAGTAGCTTCTATATCTATGTGTAATTTATTGAATCAATAGATTTATAAAAAAGTATTTTCTTTATACAACCCATGTAACACATGAGATCTTAAACTAGTATTAGTTAAAAAAAAAGAGGGAGACGGAAACCAAACTAACTTGCTTTTGTGATCACAAACAATATACAGTTCTATGATAAACTTAATAAACATTATTAATCTAAAGTTTGATATTATTTTTAATTGTATTTTAAAAACAGTATTTTACTAATCACTTTCTTAATAATTGAAGTTTATTTAACTAGTTTAAATGGTTGATGCAAAACAATATTATGTAATATTAAACACGTGTTAAAATTCAAACCTTACAAAGTGTGTTATTTGTGTTTGATAGCATGCATAATAAAAATAATTAAAATTTAATAATTGATTCCTGAAAATTGACAGGAGAAAGGGGAGAATTTGATTAAGCAACCTCTTAAATTATTTGGAGATTGAAAACAACTTTAATATCCAACTTAATATTATTTAAATAATATTATTTAAAAAAATTAATGTTACTATTAAGGCATGCATCAATTATTATTTATATTTATATACTATTTATATATTTATATATTATTAATTTGTAACATGTGTATGCATCTTTGGTTGTAAATTATGTATAAATGTTTGTACCTTAATCAAATACTATTGGTTGTAAATTATGTTTAAATGTTTGTACCTTAATCAAATAATTTGTATGCATGTTTGGCTGTAAATTGTGCTTAAGTGGTTGTAACTTAATCAAATAACGATTTCATTACCTTACCAAATTCAATCTGTTTTGTATGCATATATGGTTGTAAATTGTGCTAAGTGGTTGTGCCATAATCAAATAATGGTTTCATTATCTTACCATGTTCAATCCGTTTGATCCATTCAAATTTGTGTTGTTTTATCAATTATGCTTAAATGTTTGTACCTTAATCAAATACTATTGGTTGTAAATTATGCTTAAATGTTTGTACCTTAATCAAATAATTTGTGTGCATGTTTGGCTGTAAATTGTGCTTAAGTGGTTGTAACTTAATCAAATAACGATTTCATTACCTTACCAAATTCAATATGTTTTGTATGCATATATGGTTGTAAATTGTGCTAAGTGGTTGTGCCCTAATCAAATAATGGTTTCATTATCTTACCATGTTCAATCGGTTTGATCCATTCAAATTTGTGTTGTTTTATTTGTAAATTATTATTATTTATAATAATCTAATTAATTTAGCCAAAATCTTATATAAATATAATTTGCAACATATTGATGCAATGGTTGTTGTAATATATGTTTTATGGTTTGTATAGTGGTAATGATATATATATTATATATAGATTACGATGAACCTGTCAAACGAGAAAAAATAGACGCGAGTTTATCATAACGCGCGAGTCCTAGATCAACTTAGTTATTTTATTCTATGTTTTACGTTTTGGTTTAATTTCTTAGCATTAACATGCCCTAACTTCAGTGTCGGTGGTCGATGGCAGTAGTGTGACATTAGTGCTTGCCCCCGCCACAATGCGAAGGGTGCTTAATACTAGTTGATTTGAATTTGAATCTTTAATAGTATTTGTTCTCGTATGCAACTATCTTAGACTATGGGGTATGGGGCTTGGGGCTTGGGTTGGGGCGTGGCCCTTGGGGCTTGGGTTTCAAGTCGGGCGTGGGGCGGTATTGACAAGCTGACATGGCGGGCTCTCAATGGCCAAACCAAACTAGCTGTTGGCCAACGGCTATGTTCAAAAAAAAAATATTTTTTCCTTATAAAACTCACATTTTTCTTCCATTTTTACCACATTCAACCACATCTTCTATAATCATCTTCCTCCTTCTACAAAACGAAAAAAAGCATCCTCATGACCGTGCTTATGACCCGAGCAACCCGTATGCATTCCAAGAAAATAATCCTAGCCCACCACCCAATCGTCCAATGCCTCGTCCATTTTTCATACACTCTTCTATGCCCCAAGAAGCGAGTTATGCATCGTATCTTGGGAATCGTTTGTTTACTAACTTCCCACACACCGATGATTCGATACCTACCCCGTTTACACAAACGCCCATCAACCTTTCACCAACCTCCATCGACCTTTAACAAAACGAAACCGTCCCTGAAACTCAACCACCCAACGATGGTCCTTCCGCCTCAATAGCTCCCAAAAAGAGAAGTCATAAGAAAAAAAAACGAGGTGGATAAAGCACTTGAAACCGTCAAACGAAAACAACAAAAATGGGTCGTTAATGAAGAACGTGCATTGGCAAGGGCTTGGTGTCAACAAACTCAACATGCAACTTTAGGTATTCTTAAATATTTTGTATATAACTTTGTAATATATTAATGGTTATTTTTTATATAACTTTGTAATATATTAAATTTTGTAAGTTCCATCCAAAGTGGGCGAATATCCCCAGTGGTAGCGAATCGAACACGTCTTCCAAAAGGTCAAGGGCCTCGTCCCAAGCCCAATCTGATGCACGAGATCAAGAGTTTGATGACCTTTTGGATGATTCGCCAAACCGGCCTGAATATGGAAGAGATGCCTCAAAAAGGCGCGCTCAAAAAACAAGATCAGATACGGCATCGCCTTCAGCTGGGAGTTTGGGCTCGCGTAGGGGATTATACAGCGATCAGTTAGAAGACATTTCATGCAAGTTAGATACATTCAATGTATTCCAACAACAAAGGGCCGAAATGCGAAAGAGCAAAGAAGCTAGAGATGCCCAGAAACAAAAACGGGATGATTTGAAATTTCTATCTCAGCCCATTGATCACCTAGAGGATGACGAGTTGCAACTAGTATTGGAGATGAGAGAAGAGATAAAAAAGAAAATATAAACGTTAGGAATTTTTTTATGTAATTTTCTTTATTTAAAAATATTAAAAAAATTAAATTTGTTGTTTTAAAAAATATTCAAATAGCCCAGCGAAGCCCACCAAACCCACGCCCCAAACCCCCGCCCCACCATACCGAGTTGAATGTGGGTTCGCCCATGTCTGCCCCCCCAAGCCACGTGTCAACTCATGCCCCAACCCAAACCCCACCATACCCCACGGTCTTACCCGAATTGACTCTACATCACGGGTTTATTTATTTATTTCATTGTGTTAGAGTTGAAAAGGTTAAATACTTCTTAATATATGTATTTGTATGAGCATCTACGTAACATCACTAGTACGAGTAAAGGCTAAACCTTAGTCGTGTTAGAAAGATTAATTTTAATCCGAACATGTTTAAAATAACATATGTAACCTATTTATTTAAAAATCAAATCAATTATGTTAGTATATGCATTTCTAGTATGCTTTACTAATTTGGTTATGTTAAATATATAAACATGCTATTGGAATGTTACTTTAAGATGCTTATATGTTGATATAATTTGGCCAAAATCAATTTCATCGTTTGTGCTAGCAAGCTTACATTTGCCCTCATGGTTGAACCATGAGGTAACCTTGTCATCCCCCGAGAAAACTTAAACGAAGACAAGTTATTTGCATCAACATACTCGAAGTCAACAATGGAATATAAAACTAATACAAGAGTATGATTATACATTACCTACATATACAAAGATCATGGCAGGGAATAGTGTTTCCCTGCCATTGATCGAAAAGGGCGGCCGCCCCTCCTCTATTGGACCAACCATTTTATTATTTTATATCCACTTTAAAATTACGGCTTTGCCCCCAGCTTAAAATTACGCTTTTCTCCCAACTAAAAAAATATAATAACCCTTTTGCCAGCAGCTCAAAATTACGCTTTTGCCATCGGTTCAAAAAATATGATTTTGCCCTCAGCTTTTTATTTTATACCCGCTTTAAAATTACAGTTTTGCCCCCCAGTTTAAAATTACGTCTTCGCCCCAGTTCAAAATAAAATTATGCTTTTGCCCCCAGCTCAAAATTACGATTTTTCACTCGGTTCAAAATTACGATTTCACCCCCAGTATAAAATTATTTTTTTGCCCCCAGCTAGAAATAAAATTATTGTTTTCCACTACCTCAAAATTACGATTTTACCCTCACTTCAAAATTATGATTTTCCCCCGGGTTAAATTAAAAATATGACCTTACACCTAGCTAAACCGAAAATACAATTTCGCCCTCGGTAAAAAAATTACGCTTTCACCCTCAGCCAAATTTACGTTTTCGCCCCAGTTCAAAATAAAATTTTGTTTTTCCCCTGGTTCAAAATTACGATTTTACACCAGTTTATTATTTTATACCCACATTAAAATTACGGTTTTTCCCCCAGTTTAAAATTACGTTTTTCCCCCAGTTCAAAATAAAATTATGCTTTTGCCCCCAGCTAAAATTTACGCTTTTCCCCTCGGTTCAAAATTACGTTTTTTTTGTCCCCAGTGCAAAATAAAAATATGCTTTTCCTCTAGCTAAACATTAGGATTTTACCCTCGGGAAAAAATTTTTGATTTTTCCACCAAGTAAAAATAAAAATATGAATTTGCCTCCAGCTAAAAATCGTGTCAAGGAGATGCCTAACACTCTTTTTACTTTTTCTTTCTAGCAAAACTATGGTACTCTTTTTTTAACTTGTTAAGAATTATTCGGCAATCGCCCCGCAACGCGGGCGGGGCAACACCTAGTTAATATATATATATAATTAACTTTCAATGAATTATAAAAACCTAACACTATATAAAAAATAATCTGTATAAAAATTCCTAAGTCAAAATTGTAAAAGCCTAGCGTAACCGCACCATGATATTACCCATCATGATTTCTGTAAAAGTCCAGCGTAACCGCACCATGATGTTGTGATATCCCACATCGGTTGTGAAGGGGAACAAAAGCTTCTTTATAAGGGGCTGGATAACTTCACCATAATTACGCGTTTTGAAAACCGTGAGGGACGGACGCTGAGGGCGTGCTGGCCGCCAAAGCGGACAATATCATGGTGCGGTTACGCTGGGCTTTTACAGATGGTATCAGAGCCATGGCCGGACCGGTGGTGCCAGGTCCCACGAAGACGCTGGACCCCTTAAGGAGGGTGTATTGTGATATCTCACATCGGTTGTGAAGGGGAACGAAGGCTTCCTTATAAGGGGCTTGATACCTTCATTATCGTGACGCGTTTTGAAAACCGTGAGGGGCGAACGCTGAGGGCGTGCTGGCCGCCAAAGCAGACAATATCATGGTGCGGTTATGCTGGGCTTTTACAGAAATCATGATGGGTAATTTCGCCAAGAGTTGGTTTATACAAATGATTGGTCGGGGTAATACTAATTAGCATATTAAGGGAGTGTTTGGTGTTGCGTTTTCAAAATAGATTTTTGCGTTTTTAAAACTGCGTTTTGAAAAAGCTTGTAGGTACATGTTTCCCCAAAACTGCGTTTTGGAGGCAGATAATCATTTTTTCATCCAAACACTTTTTTAGGTTATTTATATTTTACAAACACAATAATCAAATAATCACTTCAAAACGTAATCCCAAACACCCTCAAAGTATTAGTCACTTTCTTCTTTTTCATGACAAAAACCTAATTAATACCCCACGTTTTATAGTGGATAAAGGTCGATTTACAAAGGTTGTCTGAATGAGAAGAATTGCGTATTTTAAAGTTGGAATTGATGGTGAGAGATATGAACTAAAGAGATACTTGAAAGAAGAAAGTAAAAGCATAGATGGGCATTTTGATTTTTTAGGTTGGTGGAAAATGAATTTCACAAAATTGTCTCGGATTTAGAATATGCTTTTAGCATCGAGGGTGGGTTTTAAACTCTTTTAGAGGTAATCTTACTTAAAAAACGGAAGCTCTCTTATGTGCACAAATTCAGTTGAGTCAGATTTAAAAAAAGATTGTATGATTATATGTTTTTTTAGTAAGTCACTAGAATTAGAATATAATGGTTTTTACTACTAACATAAATCAAGAATAACTCTCACGTATATTATACTTAAAAAATAACTCAAAATCTAAATACAATGACTCTCTTATAATAACCTTAATTTGGATGTGTGTATATATAGGGGATGCCACAACTTGGTCAACAAGAAAACATAAAACCCTAATTAACCCCTTAAAACCCATTAATCGAACGTGTTAAGGATTACACAGTTGAGCCCAGTGTTATAAAAATCGGAATTAATCGGCGCCTAGGCGCTAGTCGGGCGTTAACTGATTAATTTTGAGCTAGTCGAACCATTAGTCGGTAGTCGGTCCAAGTCGGTACAAGGCGGCCCAAATCGGCCCAAGTCGGCCAAATCGTTTCTAGTCGGCCCACTCTTTTTTTAGTTTAAATCAGGCCCACAGAAATGTTTTTAACCATTAAATACATGGCCCAAGTTGTTTAGTTCCAACCTGACAAAAAAAAACATGTTTTTAACCCATTAAAACATATTCCATGAGGCCATGACTGATATGTTAATGTTTGAATGTTTAAATACTTAAATTGCTATGTTTTAAACTTCATTGTTTAAATTTTGAACTATTTTTAAGTATTATATTAATATTAACGTATGTATTGAATGTTTAAATACTTGATTTGCTATGTTTTAAAATTTAGTTGTTTGAATTTTGAATTATTTTTAAATATTATATTGATATTAATGTATGTGTATATATATAAATTTAAAAATTATATATATAAATTCCGATCCGATTAATCCCGATTAATCCTGATTAATCCCGATTAATCCCTAGTCAGTACTCCACCGCCCGACTAGCGCCTAGCGATCTCTACAACACTGGTTCAGCCCACCCCTTTGTGAACTGCCAATTATTCGTCCAACATTCACACCCCTAATTTCTTAAGACGAATTAAGCGAGTCTTCAACTTTAAGCTTGTCTTTATGGTCTCGATTCTCCTTCATATCAACCACGACTCGGTTATCACTTTGACCGCCCGTTGTTTTAGCACACTCCAGATTTAGTCGTTCGAATCAATTTTGCTGCTGAAAAAGGTAAAACTGACGGCAACACCGTAGATCCCTTAGTGACAACATGTTGGACTTCAAAATAGAATTGCTGATTTTGGAAAGTCAAAACTCTAGGTTTAAGATCATCACTTTGCATAAGAATAAATATTTAACTTTTGGAAGTCGAACAATTGCTCTCCCAAGAAGGTACATCTATTGGTTTGCTGCTACTTATGAAAAGAACAGTTAATGAAAACTAGAAGAGCTGGTTAGTGAAACTGTTGAAAGGCATGTCAACCAGCAATTGACACTTAACCAATTATTTAATTGTTTTACTTGTCCAATAGTTTTGTAAATACTCCCTAGTAGTTCTATTTACTGTTGGGAATTAATTCTGTTTTGCTAGCTAGATAGTACCTTCACACATGTATAAATAGATTGTTATGTACCTCAAAACATTCTTTGAAACCTGGAAAATGGTACATTTTCTTCTCTTATTTTATCTCGTGACAAAAATTAATTAATGCCTTAAAACATATGCTGTCAAGTTTTCTTTGAAACAATGGAACTTACTTTTTCTCAACAAAATAAGAAAATGTGAAAAGATACACTTTCTGATTACGTGAATTTGAAAAAGAGTTAAATGCTATTTTAGTTCCTGTAATGTGGGTCATTTTGATAATTTAGTTCAAAGGTTTTATTTTTCGTCTGTGGGTCCAAAAAAGTTTCACCGTTGCCATTTTAGTCCAATAGAAAAAATGGTCTTTTAAAGTTTTAGTATAACAAATTAAAAAAGTCTGACCATTTTGCCCTTCATTAAAAGGGAGGAAAAAAAAAACTATATGTTAACTAAAATTGAACCACAGAGACCTAGATTCAAAATGTTTGAGTTTTAGACTAAAATGACAAAAGTGATCAAACTCAGGGACCAATTTGCCAGTTTACTCTTTAAATAAATTCCATTAATTTTTGCGATCATTTAAATCAAGGTACAATTTATTTTCAACTTGATTAATTTTGTGGTATTTTTTAATTATTTGATATTTATGCATGTTAGTGTATCCGTGTTATATTTAACTTCATTAAATTTAAATTTATGAGTTGTGTAAGACTTTTATTTGGAAAAAGATATATTTATATGTTTGTAAATTAATTAAACACGGAAAACCTTGGTTGTATATTAGTTAGGGGTGGCAAAATGGGTGGGTTGGGTAGGTTTGGGTAATGGGTTAGGATGGGCATGGGTTAGAATGGGTTTGGGTTAAGATGGGTTTATTAAGAGATGGGTTAGAATGGGTTTAGGTCAAGATGGGTTTTTGTCAAAAAATTCAAAAATTCAAAAAAAAAAAAAAAATTCAAAAGAATCAAAAAATTAAAAAAAAATCAAAAAAATTTAAAAAATTCAAAAAAATTTAAAAAATTCAAAAAAACTCAAAAAAAAAATTCAAAAAAATCAAAAAATTCAAAAAAATTCAAAAAAAATAAAAAAATAGAAAACACCACCATTTACACAGTAGATGTCGACTGTAATCGTTCCTTGTAGTAATGAAAGAGATTCTTCCAAAGGAGTTCTTGTCATGTAATATAGAACAAGATTATAAGCGGAAGTACCCGGGACCTAAGTTACATCACCAACCATCGATAATTTAATTAAAAACCGCGAATGGTCAAATCATTGACTTAATAAAGACCAACAAGTCAAACCTGTATGTTGATCACAAAGAAAAATTCAGGTCCACCTTTTGTTGCATATTTCTTCCAAGTTTTTTGCACTTTTATATATTGTAATTGACAAAAAAGATTAAATAATGAATGATAAACAACAAACAACAGTTAAACAACTTTGCAGCCGATAACAGAAAAATGTAAACTCAGAATCAGTTAATCAGTAAAGATCGATAAACACAGAAACAGTTAATCAGTAAAGATCGATTTTTGCAGCCGATAACAGAAAAATATAAACACAGAAACAGTTAATACAAACAGAAACAGAAAAATACATAACAGCAGTCTATGGCTTTATTTTATGCAGCCAATAAACACAGAAACGCTAATCAGTAAAGATCGATATGCTCAGAAACAGCCGATAAACACATAACAGAAAAATACAAACAGCAGCCTTTATTTGATAAACAGCCGATATGCTCAGATCGATATGCTCGTGAAGGTAAGTTTGCATAAAGAACAAGAACGTGCAGTTCGTAATGATCAGTTTATTATGCAGCTGATAAACCAAGTTTGTAAAGATAACCATCAAACGTAAAACTGAACGTGCAACCAGAATAAGAAACAATACCTGGAGTTGGAAGCTGGAACTCTGAACCGGAAGAAGAACTTTGAACTCTCGTTTCTTAAGGTGCAATCTGGAGAGTGGGAGTAGAACTTTGAAAACTGAAAGGACGACCATCCACTTTGGAACCCCAATAGTAATAAGTAACCGTGGGCGCGGATTTTGGAATAAGCGATCTTTTTTATTCGGATAGAAAAATGAGCATTCGGATATAATGTCCCATAATGTAAGCAAATACTATTAATAGAGTTGTTAAAAGAATTTTAATACATATTAAAAAGCTCCCTACTGCAAAAAAAAAAAAAAAAGACACGAACTGCAATATCGGCATCTTTTTCATCCCCTTTGCTGTTTCAGATCACCTTAAATATATCCTCCACCCTGAATAACGATCAAAACAAGACCAACATTTCACCCGTTTAAAATTAAAATTAAAATATTTGTAAGGTCAACCCGTTTATTACAATATGCTTACAACCCGCCAACCCATTCACAACTTGATTACAACCCGCCAACAAGACACGATTGACACAATTAATAAAAAATATTTTCTAAACATGTACTACTTTATCGGTATGGTAGTCAACATTACCTAAACGTGGCTATCATCATATGTCGGATACAATGATTCAATATCTTCTGCAAGTCCTTCCTCGATATCATTCTCGTTTTCATCATCTGGATATGCAAAAAGAGTAAAATACTAATTAACATTCTATACATAGTGAAGTCATAAATAGAACGAACTTAATACCTTCTAAATAAAACAACCAATCACGGGTGCATAGCAAAGCCTCAACATTCGATGAGAGTAATGAAGATCGATATTTACTTAGAACCCGACCCCCAATACTGAAAGATGATTCTGAGGCAACGGTAGTGATTGGGATGCTCAATATATCACGAGCCATGAGAGACAATTGAGGATATCTCCCTTGATTATCCTTCCAATACTGTAAAATGTCAAGTTCTTCTTTTCTATTAAGTCGATCCTCCTCCAAATACATGTCTAGTTGTGATTTTTTTTTCTCGACATTCCTAAATTCGCCTGTAAATGACTCAAATCCATCCATATCATCAGACGTATCAACACAAATATTTGAACTCCCGACTGTTGAAGAAGTTGTTCTTGACAAAACACCATACTCCGTATCATATAGCTTATGTATCCCTTTGAAAATAATATCCAATTTCTCTTTACATACTTTCTCTTCCATGTTAAGCTTTTTGAAAAAAAACTCAACAAGCTCAAACTTATATCGTGGATCTAGAACAACCGCAAAAGATAATATCATGCTATAGTTTTCCCAATATTTATCAAATTTCTTTTTCATTTCTTTTGCCATGTCACTTATCACCTTATCAACATTGTCCATCTGATCTTCAATACACTTTTGAATCTTCCACACATTATAAAAATATAAGTTGGAAGTAGGATAAGAGTTACCAGAAAACAACGTTGTGATGTTATGGAAGGGCTTCAAAAATTCTGTGATTGTTTCCACCCTTGTCCATTCCTGTTCTGATGGGAAAGTCTTATACCTCGAATCAACAAGTGCTAGCCGCTCATATGCATTACGATAGGCCAATGCACTATCGAGCATGAGATAGGTAGAATTCCATCTGGTTACAATATCTTGACGCACTTTTTTCCCGCATTGTAATGACAGTTGGTGTACACATTCTGCAAACTTGTACTTTCTATCAGAACTTCCTCTAACATACTTCACCGACTCTCGAACCTTTTCAATGGCCCCTTCAATCACCTTTAATCCTCCTTGAACAATAAGATTTAACACGTGTGCACAACAACGCACATGCGTAAAATCCCCATCACAAAGTAAAACACGATTCAAACGAAAATGACTATTTAAACAATCTACCAAAACATCATTATATTTGGCATTATCTACTGTGATCGTAAACACCTTTTTCTCAATACCCCAATTTCCTAAAAAATTAACCAAGTACTCTGCTAAAGGTTTGCCACTGTGTGGAGGTGGTATAACTTTAAAGTTTAGAATTTTTTTTCTTAGAACCCAACTATCGTCAATATAATGAGCCGTCAATGCCATATATCCATAAGTTGTGATAGAGCTCCATAAATCAGTGGTCAGGCATATTCTACTAGTTATCTTTTGCAACTTTTCTTTCAGTTTTGTCTTCTCTCTATCATATATTTTTAAAACATCCGCCTTCGCCGTGTTTCTTGTTATAGGAGTCACATCTCGATGTAAAAATTTATGTAAATCTCGTGTCCCCTCATGTTCACCATAACTAAAAGGATAGTTGTGTTTAATGATAGAATATGCTAATTTTTCCCGATACATTGCTTGATCTAAAGGAGCACGTTGTCTTGGTGGGCTGGGTTCATCAATGTAGAAACACTTAGGTATGTGACGTTTCATAGTAGTTGTTCCCTTGTTAGCCTTAAACACCTTTCCACAACCATTACAACTCGCTTTCTTAATCCCATCTTGTCCGGGTGGTATTTTCTCAAAATAATTCCAAACTACTGAATGGTCTTTACTCGAACTGAATGAACTAACTTCATCTTCGAACTCGGGATTAGTCGACATAATTTGTCTCCTACAAATAAATAAACACATATACTCTATTAATCATTCTCTATAGAATCAATGATAATCGACTAATTCTAAAAGTCAACTTAACAAAATAACGATAACCAAAGAAAGTACCAAATCCAAGAAAAACCCTAAACCACTTGAACTACCACTAGATATACAAACCGTAAAAATCCATAGAATTTGATATCTAAATGCCCTAATCACTTCAACTGCCACAATCTATAATTCTATAATCTATATACAAATTTCAATCCTAATATCAGACAAAACACCGACTTCCTATCAATCCTAATATCAAGTTAAGCATTTTCGTAGGCATCAATCATCAAGCATATTTTTAACCAAACCATATGAATTAAAATATGCCGTATATGTACAGCAACCCTTCTAATCATTATTTCATAACCAGTTTTATTTAAATATAAAACAGTGAACATGAATCACAAACACTTCATCATCACATCACATAAACCGTTTAAATATAAAAAACAGTGAACATGAATCAGCTTTCGACTGCATCCGTAGACACCATGTCAACCCTAGTTTTCATACGAAAATTATATCTTTGTTTTAATACTACCAGATCAAACCCCAAGTCCAGTAAATCGACAATCATCTTTACTAAAAATCCTATCAATATTCTACATTTTCGACAATAAAAGAAGGACGCATTTAAACAGCAATCGTCACGAGTGTCCTTCAAAACAATCAGCAGATCAACAACTCGATTCAAAATTACAAAAACTTAAAACAAACATAGGCAGACACTCAAAACAATTAATCATATTTTCACAATCCATAGAAAAACATGTCAATCCAAACGTCACAACCGAGTAAGCAAATCATCAAACACTTGGTGGGCATGAAACCATATTTTCTAAACCATAGCAATTTCAACATTTTCACCATCAGAAAACTTCAATTAAAAGGCAACGCAAGTGCAATTTCTTCATTTAGTTACAAGAACTACAATCACACAATCAAGAAACGCAAATGGTTGTTGCAGAATTACCTGTAAATAGCTAAAAATGCGTCTTCAAAGGTTGATTGTGCATAGTAGAAAGGATGAAAGAAGGAAGGAAGACCGAGTCACTGTGATGACGAGGTTTGAAATCGACCAAGATGGTGATTTAGAGCTTAATCCACGAAGGGGATTCAAAAGCGTCACACAACTCCCGTTTCCTGATGTGTTTTAGACTTTTAGGTTGGATAGTGAAAAACCCATCCTGGCCCATGTTAGAATTTAGAAGAGTATTTTAAAACCCATTCTAACCCATCTTGACTAAATTCTCAGCCCATAATGACTTATTTCATTTTTTTAAAAAGGCCCAAAATAACCCAAAATATCATGGTTGGGTTTTTGTTGCCACCCCTAATATTAGTTGAAAAAAAGTTATTATTATAGACAAAAACGTTTATTCACGTATAATAAAGGTTGATATGTTATTACGAAAATATCTAGAAACTTGATAAAGATATATGTTTATGTTTTTAAATTTAAGGGACAAATGTTTATATACTTGTGATTGGATATACAATGATAAGAGTGAATTGCAAGGATTGTCCTTTATCTTTATACCCATTTGCAGGCGTTGTCCTTTATGTTTAAAATTGACGAGTTTTGTACTTTATGTTTTCAAATCATACACATTTTGTCCTTTAGCCCTAACCCAGTTAGATTTTTCTGTCAAATCTGGTCATGTGCAATGCACATAAGGGTAAAATTGTCTTTTCACCCTATTCTTTAAAAATACATAAAAAAGAAAAAATATTATATATTATAACAAAACCCTCTTCTTCCCCAAATCAATCACATTTCAAAACCCTAATTTCTGCATCTTGCATCTTTATGGGATCTGCTTCAGTTTAGACAAAACATAAACTACATCTTTCTATTACCACAAATCATCTTAAATTGAAGATGATTTCCTTATCTTTTTTTAATTCAAGATTACAAGAAGAACAATGAATGTACTAGTCTTTATCTATTACCCTTTTCACACCTGTAGATTTGTTAATTGTTATAGGGTTTTCACAACAACATTTTATTTCAAATATAAATAGAATCTGGGCTTCTGTGCATCTTTTTAGGGCTACAAAAATTAGACACCCATGCTTGATTTACCCTTTGGAAATACACACGAAATGGGAGATTCAAACTAAGGTTCTTGATTTACCCAACCAACCATCTCCACCACTATCACCAAACCTGACCACCACCACTGCTGTAACCACCACCGCTGCGGCTAAATCGAACACCGTCACAGTGGTGGTGGCCGGAATCGTTGGCGTGCGTACCACCCTAAAAACCCTAAAATATATTTTTGCTCGCACATACAAGATCTGGAGCAGATCTACCATTGCGGCTAGATCTGGAGCACATACCAGATCTGGAGGAGACGAAAATGAAAATGATGGTTCTTGAACAGGGGTAGATGGTGGTGCGGTGGATGGCAGCGGAGAATGGTGGTCTGAGGTGGGTGATGGCCGACGGTTCTCAAAAAGGGGTGGATGGTGGATTGTGGTGGGTGAGTGAGTGAGAGGTGAAAATATATAAACTGGTTTTTTTACTGTAATACTATACACATTAGTTTTCAAGTTTTTAATTACTTTTTACTTATTTATTAAAATATCTTAAAATAAATATCTATAATGACTAAACTACCCTTGTGTAATTTGATTTAACAAAACATTTTAACTGGGTTAGTGTCAAAGGACGTACCACGCAAGATTTTGAAACAATAAGTACAAAACTTGTCAATTTTAAAGATAAAGGACATAGAGTGAAATTTGGTATATATAAAGGACAAAACTTGCAATTCACTCCAATGATAAATTGATACATGAATTATATATATTTACTTGTAAGTGATGAAAGACATATTTCATAAAGTTTTAATACAATTTGATTTATGTGGTGACATATTATATCATGTATTCTATAATTTGACTCTATAGTATAACATGTATTTTATATGCCATCATTTATTCATTATTTGTATTATTCAGTGAATCATCTAAAGCATAATCTTGTTATCACTCTCATCAAATAGAATTAGTATACTTAAATGTGACACTCCAAGTGTTATACTCACTAAATTTCAATATCAGTTTATAAAAGGTCACAATATTTTAGACCGATAAATCTTACATGGCTCGGTTATATAAAGATATATCTCAATTTATATTATATGAAAGAAGATTGTTTATAATGAAAAACTAGATAGAAGATTTCATTTGTCACACATAAGATATGCTCTTGAAGTAGAAAATCATTAAGAGAATATGAATAGTTGAAATGATTTCATGCCTGTGTGACTAAGTAAAGAACAGAGATTCATGAAGGTTTACAAATTCTATATCATTTCCTGAAGTGAATGTGATTACATGTTGATCATTGTAAAGGTAGTGATCATGGACATAACTGAGAAATTTGTAATGGTGATCACGTTAATAATTAGATCGATCATCAGAGCGTTATGATAGTCAATTTGATAATGAGATTGACCATCAAAATGTTATGATAGCAAGTTAATAATGAGACTGACTATCAAAATTGTAATAATGATCATGATGAGATTGACCACCAGAATTGGCAATTATGACAGTGATTATATGAGAACAAAATGGCAAAAAGGATACAAAGTGATATAACATGATAGTTTGAAATGATAACACATTGTTATCTCATATCTTATGTCTTTAATTAGCATAAATAATACATAAACAATAATTTTATGGATCATGATTAGTTGACTAATTGGCCTGACCGGTTGGTTAGACCATCCTGAGTTAATGACGACGTGAAAGATATTGAAGAACTAGAATATTCTTCAAGTTTATAATTAGCATGCAATGTTTGCTCTTATTAAAAGTTAGTTATTTGCCAACTTAAATTGGGTGTAAACCCCTGCATATTCTGGAAATGATAAAAGAATTTATATGTATCATAGCATGATACCATTTAGTGCTTTATAATTGATGCATCATCTAAATGGTTATCTCGCAACTTTAAGTTTGTGTGATTTACGTCTCAGCTAATAAGTTAGCAAGCATGTTATTCCAGACTGGCATATTTAAATTGGCAATAATGGTATATTTAGTTCCCAAGCTAGTAATAATTATTGGAATAAGTATTGAACTTCATATGGCTTATGTTCATATGCGAATTGCTTTTATTGATAGGGTCATTAAACATCTACTATTGAGTACAAAGCCAATGACCACGATATAAAAAGTGCATGCATGCATTTAAGTACATGTGAGTTTGTACATGCGCTAACAATAATTCACATCAAACCAATATGTCATCATACTTCCTCCATGTTATAGTTGGTTTTTGGTCAAGAACCAAATATGTCCCTTCTAAGATTTTGGTTGTGCGATATATATTGAAGTTGATTCACCACAACACACAAATAAGGGACTTAAAAGGTGCTTGGGAATATATGTTGATAAATAGAGCCATTAAGAAGAGATTTATTTATAGCCCAGTTTATAGATATCTGTGTTAATAAGTCAACATTTCCAACATTAGGGGGATAAAAAAGCAATTGTAAAAGAAATGAGTTGGTATGAATTATCACTGATCCTCAAAACTAAAAGTGTGAACCAGAAGTTCAAAGGATAACTCATTTACAAAGATCAGTGAATCTATTACCAGACGCATTCACTGACCTTAAAAAGTTGATTGGTCACATATGCCAACTGCTAATGCTCCAATTAAGATTAGTGTCTCAGAATGACAACCACATATTTGTAATGAGTGTTGCACGTCTGAAGTGTGGCAAACTAGTCGATTCCAATAATAAAGCTACTCGAAAACTGGAGCAAGTAATCAAGATGGTCAGCTAAGGATTAAAAAGGTTCCCTGAAGAGAAATTAGACATGATGGTTCTAGAAGAACCTCAGGTACCTGAAATATAAAGAGCTCTCAGTAAACTATATCATGTCTAAACATGTATGGGATCGAAATTAAAAAAATGTCGTTATACTTTTGTATATAATATAACGCTTGAAATGATGAGTATCAAGATTTAAGATCTGCCTATGAATTAAAACAAATAAATGATTGGCCAAAATGGAAAGACACAAATAAGGCAAAGATAAATTCTCTATTGAAACGGAAAGTTTTCGGACTAGTAGTCCATACAATAGAAGTTGTAAAATATGTTGGATAAAACGGGTCTTTTATGCAAATCGTGAATTGAAAATCAAATTAAGTGATTGCAAAATTGGTGACACAAAGATTTTCATAGATCTATGATTGAATATGAGGAGAGGTATTATTTAGTGGTGGATGCAATAATTTTCCAGTATTTATATAGTCTGATAATAGAAAGAGAGAATTAATCTGTGTCTTTTGAATATTGTGATACTAAAAGTTTACATGAAAGTTCCTAAAAGAGTTAAAGTATCAAAATCAGGTAAAGTAAGTTCTTGAGAATAGCTTGATTATTGTATTCATATTCATATTCGGATCCGGATACATTATATTTGTTGTATATCTTATCGAACTGAATTTGACTGGAACTCCTCATGAGTTTCCTATAGCAGTTGGGTGCTTAAAAAGTTAATTGAAACATCTTATGGATGTAAAGCTTGTGCACCAATATAAATACATAGAATAAAGTCTGCCTGGTGATTATGATATCTCAACCTACAAGCATGGTACAATATAGACCTTTTGAAATAAAGCAAGTGTTCAAGACATCTTTTCATATGATGTATAAAAGAACTCCCAAAGAGTGCATGCACATAAATAGTTTGTCAACGTAGAAAGAAATATGTGCATGATTGTAAATACTTGAAGCATTGATATCAAAATCTCAGGAATGTATCTTATAAAGTTACCAAAATACGCATGGACTATAATAGTCGAGCAAGTGTTTTACAACTCAGAAGATATATTGATTATGATGATATACCTTTAATTAATTGGGTGTATTTTTATCAAAAGTTCTCTCTTAAAAGTGAATTCACTATAATCATAGTTTACAGTGACGATGTCTATGCATCATCGAGAGGGCCTGTCGAGCTTTTAGAAGAAATTTTTGAATGACCCTAGCATAGTCTAATTATTACTCGACCTTCAGTTCGAGTATATTTGTAATCATATTTTTATTCATCGATCAAACTATATCCAGAAGATGTTAGGACATTTTAGTATGGATAAACCTCAACCTTACAGTATGTTAAAGGTTGCTCACTCGCTTTTTATAAGAAATGACTATCATCATATCCTAGCAAAGTAGGGATTCTCATTCCAAAAGTACCATGGCTAAAGTACAATTGTGCATTAATATTTCTTTCTAGTCACGCATGATTATATATATCTTTTATTTGAATTTATCAACATGATATAACACATGTCTAACGAGGGACATTCAAATGGTAAAGTAGATATGTCGATATCCTAAAAGCAAGAATGATATGTGTCTATATTTTACTAACGAGTTAATTACTGTTTTCGTCCCTATGGTTTGTCAAAAATCACTCTTTCAGTCTATTAGTTTAAAAATTGCGATTTTAGTCCCTGTGGTTTCACTTTCGTAACCATTTCAGTCCACCTCGTAACTATTTCAGTCCCTGTACTTATAGAATAAATGGATTAAATGGTTACGAATGTGAAACCACAGGGACTGAAATGGTTACGAAAGTGAAACCATAGAGACTGAAATCGTAATTTTTAAACTAATGGACTGAAATAGTGATTTTTGACAAACCACAGGGACGAAAACAGTAATTAACTCTTTACTAACCAATGAAAACTAGTTTCGTTAGTCTTGTAGATAGTCGTGGATCTTATGGTATTTGTTCACAAGAGGAGACACTAGAAGTCTAATAAGAAGATTTTATAACATTACGCAACAGAAATGATTGCACTTCAAGGCATTGAATGACAAATCATTATACAAAAGTTCTGAGCAACTTTTATAGAAGATCCATACCAGTCATTTAAAGAATACATGTCAAAATGAGAGTGAGTATTGTACAAGTTACACTCCTTTTCTCTCACCACGTTTTATCCCATTTAGGTTTTCTTAATAAGGTTTTTAATGAGACACCATATCTGATTCAGAAGTATCAAGAGAAGAAAATACGCGTTGCGCCCCATTTGGGTCTTCTTAGTAAGGTTTTTAATGAGGCAACATATTTGACCCATAAGTATCAAGAGAAGAAAATACGCACTGCACTCTTTTTCCCTTAGTTGAGGTTTTGTCCTACTGGGTTTTTCTAGCAAGATTTTTAACGAGACAACACCTCAAAACGTATAAAGTTGATAACTAAGGGGGTGTATTATAAATACATTATATTATGCGGTTATCAACTCTTTAAATAGATTGACTTGTTCTTCAAGACTTCATTACCTATATATATATATTCATTGTCTTTCTTTGTATAAGACACACCTCAATCAATAATACCAATCTCTTACTCCCTATTATTTTCATGTATTCTTTTGCTATTAGTCTAGTTTCACAACGTACTTTTATTTATTTATTTTATCATACAACCCATGTATATTTATTTAAGATATTGTATTTTAAGTAGGGATGCGGATTTTTGACACAAACATAACATGAAATTCACGGGTTTAGGTTGAGTCTAAACGGGCTCGGGTCAGTTTCAAGTTGAACCCGCGAACCCGTTTAGGTTATCAGGTTGGGTTTGGGTCAACCTTGTTGGGTTGGCGGGTTAACCCGTTTAACCCATTTATATTATATTATAGTTTTTACGATATGTTTTATTTCATAAATTAAACGGGGTATGTATTTTAAGCCTTAATTATAACTTAAAAATAAAAATTAACATAAGATTTTATAATTCAAATATAATTTTTTTTATATACATTTGTGTTTTTTAAGTAAATTTTAATATATTAATTTCAAAATATAAAAATAAAAAATAAAAAAAATCAGGTTGAACAGGTCCCGTGTTCACATAAACCCGTAAAGTTTCGGTCATGTTGGGGTCGTGTTCGGCAGTGGCGGACCCAAGATTTTTGAACAATGGGGTCCAAAAAAACACACACAAAAACAAAGAAACATGTATCGAACCCATGACCTTTTGTGTGTAAACAAGGGGTTTTACCACTGCACTAGGCTCACTTTCATTGTTATGGGGTCCAACTAAATTATTTTATGGGGTCCATAGACAATTTTATATACCGTTTCTACTACTTTTTAAAAAAAGATTGGGGTCCGGGGACCCCGTTCCTCGTAACGTAGGTCCGCCCCTGGTGTTCGGGTTCATGTAAAATTTTCGACCTTGTATAGGACTAAACCCGTTAATCCATAAACAAGACCCGTTTAACACCCAACAAAAAGGACAAGTCCATGGCCCAGGTATTTTTGTAATTACCTGAATTTACTATCCCACCACCACAATAAATAAATAATAAATGTAGGACTGACGTGACGTCTATACATATAAACCCCAAACCACACTTCAGGTGCCATCTGTTGGATCCATATATTGTCGTCACGTTCACCTATACCCTCTGCCGCATTTTCTCCATTCATCACATCTTCAAAACACACACACACACACACTCTCTCAGAAGCTTTGTTCGATCGATTTCCGCCATGGATCCTACTCGAGCTTTCGTCAAAAACGTCAAGCGTGTAGTCGTCAAGGTCTAACATCTCACTCACATCGCAGATCTGTACAATTTGCTTCGTTAATTTCCGATAACATTCGTAAATTTAGGTTTAAATCGTGTATATATATGTGTATGTATTCGATCAATTAACGTTCGTTTTTCTTTAGTTTTGCGATTGCGGTTGATTAGGTTTTGCTAGAATTGTGATTGATTGAACTCGATTTGTTCGCGGATCTCTTTAAACTTTTGGATCGAGATTTTGAACGGAATTTTTGCTGTTTAATTTGATTTTTGTTGTGCGATTTGGTGTATGGATGAATGACACATGGCAATTGGACATGATAACGACAAATCATATATGATAATAATATATCAATATATTATATTTTATTCTGTTTCATTTAGCATATGTTGATGGTTGTATGAGGCTACACGATTTGTTTCTCTATCTCCGTATCAGATTATTTTGTCCACACAATTTTTTTATAGATATGTTGATTGATATATTTTTTAGTTAATGTTTGATTATTTTATTGTAGATATTTACTTACTGTGAGTGCATCTCTTGTTTGGGCATGTAATTTACCCTTAAATAGTATTAAAAGAATTAGAGATTGAATTTGTATATTATTCCTAAACAATTAGTAATAAAAATGAAAATAATATAATTATGTTTATGAATATATAGAAGATGATTTGAATGTCAAGGCTATTATTGGTCTTTTGTTTTTTTTTTTTTTTGGAAATAATTATAGTCTGAATTTGCTGTTAAGAGCTTGTAAATTGGAATACTGGATTAGTGTCTTGAAATGTGAATTAGTTCCTGAGATTAATCATTAATGTTAAGATTTTGTGGTGATTATTGCATTTTAACAAAGTGGTTATTATTATGTTCTTGAAGCAAAGGTTATATGCAAGTGGATTTCAGGTTAAGAGTTCGTTTATTGATTTTTAGCTTCGTGATTGTAGGTTGGAACAGCTGTGGTTACCCGAGATGATGGAAGATTAGCTGTTGGCCGACTTGGTGCTATTTTTGAACAGGTAGTTTCAACGGCTTTTGACAAGCACGGGCATAAGTTTTAAATGTAGAAACGTTACATATTTAGTCAACGTGCTAATTATTGTGCGGCGTCTTTTTTTATATAATTTAGGATATTTAATACTGTATTTTCAAGTAAATTTACATTAAATTCCCTTCAGCTTTCAGATTTCAGAGTAGAAATATTTTCCTTTCTCTTCATTACTACCATACACAAATATTAGGAAGCAATAATAAAGATTCTCATTTCCAGCGAGCTTTATACATACTGAAAATTCCAGATAAGATGCAGGCTATTGTTTAACTTATGTACCAAATATTTTTTTGCAGCTTGAAAAATTGAACTCTCGAGGCTTTGAAATCATTTTAGTTACTTCAGGAGCTGTTGGAGCCGGCCGCCAAAGGCTTAAATACAGGAAAATGATCAACAGCAGGTAAATCTTTCTTTTCCTTTTTGTCACCACAACATATGGATATTCATTGAATACATCATTATTTTATGCTGTTAGCCTGTTAGTTAGTTATCGCTGCTGACTGTTTGTTTTTGTAGTTTCGCTGACCTCCAAAAACCACAAGGTGAACTTGATGGAAAAGCTTGTGCAGCTGTTGGTCAAAATGGTTTGATGGCCTTGTATGACACTTTATTCAGCCAGGTATGACCAAAAGAAAATAATATGGGCATATTAGTTCTTCGGTTTGCGCTCACACAATGCTATTTTGCAGCTGGATGTGACTTCCTCTCAACTCCTTGTCACCGATAACGATTTCAAGAATGAAGATTTCAGGGAGCAACTTTGTCAAACGGTGGATTCATTGTTAGATCTTAGGAGCATCCCGATTTTCAATGAAAACGATGCTATCAGTACTAGGAGAGCTCCTTATGAGGTATTTAAATGATGGGTTTTAAAATTTTAATTCTTTACATTCGTAGATATTACATTGTTGGGTGTGAAGTCCTTTGGGCTCGTTTGCTATTGGGCTTGTTTATTTGGATGTTTGGAAGGCCCATTAGGGTTTCTTGTTCATCAAGCCTAACATGTCATATGTAATTGTAAAACATGTTTGAGCTTAATGAGATAGCCTAGTTGCAGTCTGTGGACGTAGGTCCCCCACTGGGACCGAACCACGTAAAATTCTTCATCATCATCATCATCATCATCATACTCAGTAAATCCCACCAATAGCAAAGCTAAGGTAGGGTCTGAGGAGGGTAAGATGTAGACAGCCTTACCTCTACCCCGTAGGAATAGAGAGGCTGCTTCTGGTGAGACCCCCGGCTTGATGGTAGTTTTGTATCAAGCCTTGGACATAAGGCACATAACACTCGACAATTGAGTACTCCCTTGTCTTTCGGCTATCAACGCCACCACATGATGCATGATTAACCATCCCCCTCTTTTAACATTATTTTCACGAAGTTAGTAAAATAACGTTAAAATTAGTGCACTTTCACTTTTGCCCCCGAGCGCTCACACATATATACATTATATGGGCATTACAGTAAAATTCTTGTGTCATGTTTATTTTTTGTCTGCGTGTTTATATCGTTTTTGCGTTTGTGTTCGTTCCGCTGGCCCACTTGAGACCTAACATAAGTATCACAGTTACAGATATGCTTAATTACATGGAAATTCTGTCTTTCAGGATTCTTCAGGTATTTTCTGGGATAATGACAGTCTGGCAGCTCTGCTGGCAATGGAATTGAAGGCGGATCTTCTTGTTTTGTTGAGTGATGTTAATGGCCTTTACAGCGGTCCTCCTACTGATCCACGCTCAAAGCTAATCCATACATACGTTAAACAAAAACATCAAAAGACGATCAGTTTTGGAGACAAGTCAAGGATGGGAAGAGGTGGTATGGATGCAAAAGTCAAAGCTGCATCCAATGCAGCTTATTCTGGTACACCTGTTGTCATTGCAAGGTATCATTTTATAGAATTCAGATCCACAGTGTAGCATATATAATTATATATGATGATGATTCATTCACTATTTCACTCTACAATCTTTGATATTGGTTTCTTTGCTTCATATCTTCTACATAGTGGCTTTGCTCCGAATAACATCATAAAGGTTTTGAATGGAGAACGTGTTGGTACTTTGTTCCATAAAGATGCACATATGTGGATTCCAGTTACTGAAATTGGTCCACATGAAATGGCAGTATCGGCTCGTGAAGCCTCTCGAAGACTTCAGGTTAAATTAATCTCATGCTTATAGTAGCTAACCTGTCTTTACTCTTTTGCACAATGCTTTAAACTCTGCTATAAACTGTTAGTTAACTACAAGACAAAATGTCAAAGACCAATAAACAATGACACAACATCTGCATATAAATACACATATAGCTTATATCATCTCGCTTCTAATGATATGTTCACTTGGCTGCAATAGTTACATTTATGCACGGAATACATACACATCTACACAATTATCATCAAATATGTTTTATTGGGTATTACAGGGATTAACAAGTGAAGAAAGAAAGAAAATCTTGTTAGATGTAGCTGCTGCATTGGAGGCAAATGAACAGTTTATCGTGCTTGAGAACGACGCTGATGTTGAAGCTGCACGCGATGCAGGATACGATGAAGCTTTGGTAGCTCGTTTGGCTTTAAAACCTAGCAAGGCATGTATCCGTTATAAATCAATGTGGAATGCTTCATCTCGATGCATAAATCAATGTGGAATATCTATTTAAAATTGGTTTCTCTTGGTATTCGTAACAAGTTTAATGTTTTCCTTTTCAGATCCGTGCTCTTGCAGAATCTGTGCGTAGACTAGCAGAAATGGAAGAACCCATTGGTCAAGTTTTGAAAAGAACAGAGGTGAGAGAGGATAATTAAGAGCATATTCTGAACTCATTTTAGTTTCAGCTTCTCATATATATATATATAACCGAGTATCATATATATGTAACTTAGAATAATGCATAGAAAATCTGAAGTGTTGAATCTTTCATATCCCGTTATTCTTTTTTGTGCTCAATAACTGTACACACACATGTACTAATAAACTCATGTGCAGCTTGCAGAAGGGCTCGTCTTAGAAAAGAAGTCATGTCCTTTAGGTGTTCTGCTTATTGTCTTCGAGTCTCGGCCTGATGCGCTAGTTCAGGTAACAATAAACTCCTAGTCACAAATGAGTTTTAGTGATATGATTATCACAAATTGATATCTAGTTTTTTTTTAAATGACACTGTAGATAGCTTCGTTGGCAATCCGTAGCGGGAATGGTCTACTATTAAAAGGCGGTAAAGAAGCTAAAAGGTCAAACGCGATACTGCACAAGGTTTGTCTCAAGATCGTTTTCTGAATAATCCTATATATATGTTGAGTAAAGTATACGGATGGTCCCTGTGGTTAACCAAAATTTTGGATTTAGTCCGTACTATTTCAAAAGTACACGGATGGTCCTTTGGTTTGCACTTCGTAACGTATTTAGTCCCCAACTTTTGCCAAAAGTATACAGATGGTCCCTGTGGTTTGCACTTTGTAACACATTTAGTCCCCAACGTTCAGTGACTAAATGTGTTACAAAGTGCATACCGGAGGGACCATCCATGTACTTTTGGCAAAAGTTGCGGACTAAATACGATACAAAGTGCAAACCACAGGGACCATACATGTACTTAAAAAAGATAGGGACTAAATCTAACATTTTGGTTAACCATAGGGACCATTCGTGTACTTTACTCTATATATGTTGGTTATAAATCTGACTAAGTTTCATTAGGTAATCACCTCTGCGCTCCCGGAAACCGTTGGAACAAAATTAATCGGACTACTGACATCACGAGAGGAAATCCCAGAGTTGCTGAAGGTGTGTAAGATGTCACATGCTTTGTCATTGAGTAAAATATATGTGCAATCTAATTATCTAATATAATTCTTGTCTTTTTTCTCCTAATAATATTTCAAACAGCTTGATGATGTGATAGATCTTGTAATCCCTAGAGGCAGCAATAAACTTGTGTCCCAAATAAAAAGCTCAACTAAAATTCCAGTTCTTGGTCACTCTGGTAAAATAAAATTTGAAAAATAAATAAAATGATAATTGAAGGTCAGTTTGCTAATGAATTCACAATTTTATTGCAGACGGAATTTGCCATGTTTATGTTGATAAAGCTGCTAACTTGGAGATGGCAAAGAAGATTGTATTGGATGCAAAAACAGATTATCCAGCTGCGTGTAATGCTATGGTAACTTAAATAACCAATACTCGTACATTCGCACTTAATCACACGCGCCTTGTGTTTATAACCACTTTGGGTTTCTAGGAAACACTACTTATACACAAGGACTTGTTGGCTAGTGGAGGACTGCAGGAGCTTGTTAAAGAACTTGAAAAAGAAGGTAATGATGCGTGTTCATATTGATACTCGGTTAAAACTATAATAACAGTAAAATGATTATGTTATAATACTTTTGTACCAAAAAGTATTAGAGTAAAGTACACGATGGTCATTGGTCCATGTGGTTTACAAAAAAATTGGAGTAAGTCCTTTGCTTTCCGAAAATACACGGATGGTCTCTATGGGGTGCACTTTGTAACGCCTTTAGTCCCTAGCTTTTTCCAAAATTATGTGGATGGTCACTGTGGTTTGCAGTGCACTTTGTAACACATTTAGTCCCTAGCTTTTTTCCAAAAGTACATGGATGGTCCTTGTGGTTTGCACTTTGTAACACATTTAATCCCTAATGTAAAGTTGCTAAAACCTTTGGATTTGTTGGCTAGGGACTAAATGCGTTACAAAGTACAAACTACAGGGACCAGTCGTGTACTTTTGGAAAGCTAGGGACCAAATTCAAAATTATTGAAAACCACATGGGCCTCCGTGTATTTTACTCAAAAGTATAGTGAGAATTTGAATACAACAATATATATGTATTGCAGGTGTTACGCTATTTTCTGGACCTAGAGTGAATGGTGTGGTTAGCTTCTCAAAGGCGAATACATTCCATCATGAGTATAACTCCAAGGCTTGCACTATTGAAATAGTGAACAATGTTGATGAGGCAACAGTGGCGGACCCAGGAATTTTTCCATGGGGGTGCGAAATATTTTTAAAGATTTTAGGCCCCTAGGTATATAAGTAAAAAAATCGGTTCGTATCGGATCGGTTCGGGTCGGGTCATGTAAAACAAAAGAAATTGCGCCATAACATCCCTACTCATGGTTCCTATCACAAACAAATTGATGCATAAGTTCATCGCTCCATAACATAATGTTTCAATTTTAATTTTCAACCCTAGAAATCGTGTGTAATCACCCTAAAAATCATCTAAACAACATAATCACCCTAAAAATCATCTAAACAACCATAAACAACGTCAAAACACATGAAATTTCAAACCTATTTAAGAATTTTGTTACCCTTTGGCGTCGGACGGCGGTGGTTCGACCCAAGAGAGGGAGGGCGGGAGGAATTCTAAGGGACTATTGGGCTTATTTTAATTATTATAGTTTGAACTTAGGTTGAGTTTGGTTAATGGGCTAGTAATTAGTGGGCTAATTATGTTTAATGAAATAGTGGGTTAAGGTATTGGGTATTTGGGTTAAGTTGGGTAGTATAAGTTTATATAATTTATGTAGTTTTTTTAATTAGAGTTTACTAAAAAAAATTTAAAATATAAACCGAAAACATTTTTTACCTAAGGTGTGTGGACGAAAAATTCCAAGGGGTGCGGATGAAAAAATTCAAGGGGTGCGGACAAAAAAATCCAAGGGGTGCAGACGGGATTTTCAACAGAAAATAGCACTAATTTTTTTTTTCCCGGGGGTGTGCCCGCCCACCTTGGGCTACATGTAAGTCCGCCCCTGTGAGGCAATAGAGCATATACACAGTTATGGAAGGTATGTTAAGAATATTCAATACCATTTATGCTTAGAATTGATATTGTTAAGAATATTCAATACCATTTAATTTTACTTTCTGTTTCAGTTCCCACACCGAGTGCATTGTTACAGACAATCGTGATGTTGCTGAACATTTTCTTAGTCGAGTTGACAGGTATGCTTATCTATGATGAATGTTTCTAATTTGTCGAGGGTCTGATGATTTAAATTCTCTTTATTTTTTTTCTGTTTTTGAATTACTGTTCTGTCTTCATTTGGTAACACTTGTGTTTTGTTTAGAGATTTTTATTTTTTTTAGCATACACAGAGTTGGAAGTTTTGTTGTTATAGAGAAAATAAAACGCTTTTTGCAAAGTTGGTTCAATTGATGAAACTTAGACTATATACATTAGTACGCCCTTCAAGCGCCTGTCCGATCGCAATATGCCCGTCCCCAAGGTCTAAATGCGTGGGGTGACGTGGGGTCCATTTTAAGATTCATCTTTTCTTTTTCAATTTGATTTGGGGTGCTTCAACTATTTGTACATCATATGCTTTAATGACTTGTACACCACCTTTATTTTTAATTTTTCATTCTTTTTTAATTGTCTTTATACAATACTTTAATTCATACTAATTGTTTTGCTAAAAATGTATTCGTTACAATAATTAGTTAAGTAAATTTTCTGTAAATGATTTCATTTGCTATAAATAAATAAGTTTATAAAAAATCGATTAATATGTAGGGATGGAGGGAAAATGACTTTTTTTGAAGGATTAGTAGAAATCTGATGTGCCAGCGAACTGGGCTAAGCGTGTTTGTGGGTGGTTTTAGCCCTAATGTGTTATTGTCTTATATAACTATATAAGTATCCACATGGGAAACCAATAACAAATTCGTGAGCAAAGCGAACAATATTGGTCACTTTGCCAAATGTTACAATTATACCAGTATTGATTATGCACTTTTGCTTTTTGCAGTGCTGCAGTTTTTCACAATGCAAGCACAAGATTTTGTGATGGTGCACGGTTTGGACTTGGAGCGGAGGTATGAAATCTTTAAACCCGTTATAGTGTTGGTTAATTTCAACACAAAAGTTGTATGATACTCATTTCATTCTCTTTGCATTCTATAATATTTTCTTAAACAGGTTGGAATCAGTACAAGTAAAATCCATGCACGTGGCCCAGTCGGTGTAGAGGGACTCTTAACAACGCGATGGTAAGCATAAATATAAAACATAACATGATGGACATGTTGTTATAGTCATAGATGGATCATCCATTAAAATCGGTTCGCATTTAGGGGTGTCACCGTGTCAATAGGGTCATGTTCGTGGATTGAACCTTAAAACCGTCCTAGGCACATGTTCGTGGGTTGACATGGCCCATTTAACCGGAAAACAATTTTTTTAATGCTCTAAAATTACAAATAATACAAATGTATATAAAACAATTACATATAAACTATACAACTTGATGATAATTTCCTTTATTTCTTTTAAGTTTTGGTATAAAATACCCAATCAAACATTTTTTTTTTCTAAATTACAAAACTCATCAGGTTGACACGCAGATGATCCATTTAGGTAAACATGTTCACAGGTTCGAAAAAAACTGACCAGACCCTGTTTAGACTAAACTCAAAACTCAAGAATCTCCGTTCTTGTTGTGTTAAGACATTAACACTCTTAGGTTCAATAATGGGTGAGAACGTAGCAGATCGTTTTTTAAATGAACGGATTTAATTCCTTTTGATATCTGTACAGGGTGTTGAGAGGTAAAGGGCAAGTGGTGGAGGGTGACAAGGGAGTTGTTTACACCCACAAAGAACTTTTAACATCTAACGGCTATTAGACTCGGCCCGTTACTGTTTCACTCATATTTGGGTATGGTTTTTATGTTTGATTTGGACACTAAATGAAAACAGTAACAATGACATGCTGCTTCTTTTATGTATTATATATTCGGTTCAGAGTCGGATTTGAGACCACACTGGTTCTCAACTGGAACCGGACCGAATTAGGTTGGTTTTTTTTTTATTTTGGTTTGTTTCTCAGTTTGGTCAAGTACACTTCAAAACCAGAGTTGTATCGTTTTATATTTATAAACTTTAAACAATGTTATTTTATTTTATACTTTTCATATGAAAACAAATCTAAATATATGTTTGTTTCCACAGTCTAGTTTGGGTATGGACTTATCATGATTCATGAACCAAAATCTAATACGTTTAGATAATTTTGATATTTTATTTTTGAAGTTTTTAGCATTTTGGTTTACATACACTAGAACAAAAAACGCACATATTTCCCTCTTAATAAATTCACTTTTTTTTTTGTATAAATGGGTTATGTAACATTTATGTGAGCTCAAGGAAGAAATAGTAGCCTGGTGACTAGAAGGGTTCCTTTTGGTATAAATATAACTGCGTTATATGAAAAGATGGATGTGCGGCGGTTCTGTTAAAATAAAAAACGGTGGATCAAAGAGACAAGACCATAAAGGAAGGTCAGGCAAATAGGCATGGCCCAAGAGAGGGCCAAGGACGAGATATTGGTCCTGCTAAAAGGCGGTCCACGGGGCCTAAAAAGAGTTTAGATGATAATAGGATCGTGGTTGAGCTATGATGTTGAAAACATGGCGGTCTTGAACCAATAGTTTCGATAAAAGGGATGGGGTTAAGGCATAAGGTGTGAGCAGGGAAATGTTGTGCGACACTGCGACTAGAAACATGGCGGCGATCCTGTTGTGACCAATAAGTTGCAATAAAATCCTACGTCTACATAGTAACACACGAGATAGAACTGGGCCATGCGCAAGCCCAAGACATGAGTCGACGCATGTATCTATAATTCACAGTGTATTTATTGTTAAAATTAAAATGACGAGCATTTGGATCGGGTACCGGTACCGAACCAGTGCCGTACCGAATTATTTTCGGTACCAATTTGTTACCCACGGCGTTTTTCGTACTGGTACTTTCGGTTCGGTACCGGTATTTTACCTTCAAGTACTAGTACCATACCGTGCCAAACATTTTCGGTACCGACACTCATATTTGATGATTTTCGGTACCGCTACCGAGCTCATCTCTAGATTTAACAATTAGGTTGACTCTGCATACTTATATACCATAGCTTTAAATAGGTTGTGTTTATTGATTGACAAGTTGAACTAAAAAATTTGACATGATCAAAAAAATGTTTCAAATACATGAATATGGGCATGACATATGGATTAACTTGAGTACAACCCGTTTAATCTGATTATTTTATTGATACTTGTATTTCCATACCGTATGAAACAAGGGGGTTCTTTTGAGTCGGGGATCTCATTTGGGGGGTTGCCTCTCTATTTATTGGGATATAGGTAAGGTTTATTTACATCTCACCTTCTTCAAACCCTACTTTTTGAGTAAGATCTTACTGGTTACGTTTGTTTGTTTGTTTGTTTGTTTGTTCATATTAAGAGTTTAAACTATACAACCTGATGCTCATTTCTTTTTTTATCTTCCAAACTCTGACAACAAAAACTCAATCTGTTTAAGTTGTGACATAAAAAGTTGACATACAACCTATTTAAAAAAATTAAATAAATGGGTTGAATTAGTTATCCATGGACGACCTGCTAGTTTGATGTAAACATGACATGTCTAGCTAAACATGTTTGTAGGTTTTCAAGTCCCAATCAATAAACAAAAACGTAAATCACACAAATTGAAATAAGCCCTCCAATTTATTAATCCAAAAATAACTCAAAAATGAATTAATTCTCGTAACCATAATCAGAAGCTCGATTAGGTTATATATACACCATAATTCGGTACAATTACTGACTGACTCGAACTCCTAATTAGACATAAAGTAAAACCCGCAATTATATAATAATCTAACTAGCTATCATAAACTAAACTAGGGATGTGCTCGGTACCGACCGGTACCGAACCGGTACAGGAACCGAAAGTACCGGTACCGAAAATCCTCAAAAGTGGGTACTAGTACCGGTACCGAATATACCCGGTACGGTACGGTTCGGTACCGGTACCGCTTCGGTACCGGTATTTGAGAGTAAAAACCGGTACCAAACCGGTACCGTACCGGACCGGTACCGAAAATGTCAAAAGTCTGTACCGAGTCGGTACCGAAAAGGTACCCGGTTCGATAAATTCGGTACCGGTACCGATTCGGTACCGGGTCCATTTTGCTCATCCCTAAACTAAACACAACTAGTCTGCTTCATCTTTAATTGAGTTAACCAAACTGGCCCCACCTGGACTCTTTTGGGATAGTTTGGAAGATAGAGAGGTTCCTAAGAAGTAGAGGGGTTTTGGTTACACCAGCTATGTTGTTGTGTGTGTGTGTGTGTTTTTTTTTTTTGGGGGGGGGGGGGGGGTGTCACACCCCAACCGATGGCGGAATCATCGGGGCATGGCACTGAGCGAAACAGATTGTCCAGAAGTTTCCATAACAATTATCATTACCATTCAATTTAAATTAACATGTCCCATACCATGTCTCAAACAGTAAACGAATTATTACAGATAAACATTAAGACAAATATTCTGTTCCGACGACTCAGATTCAAACACAAATAGTTTATTTATTGGTTTCTAGGACTCCATTTCCTAGCTTCGATTTCATCACAGCGCAGAGAGCATCCTAGACCTTTCCTAGCCTCAAGTTCATAGCATGCTAAGCATGTAAACTTCCTAAGCACCTGTCACATACGTTAAAATAAAGTCAATACATAAAATGTAAAGGTGAGCATACAAGTTTGATAATAGCATATAGAGTTCGAATTCGTTTACGCATAACCAGCACGTACACATAGTGAAATGAAGCACGTTAGTTATCGACATAGATCTATCGATACCAATGACTGCGGGTTGACTGCCTGAGGCAGTTCGCAATACATGATTACCACCGTAATCCATGCAAGTAAAAGATCCTTAACAACCCCCGTGTGAACAGGTGCTGAGTCCAAACTATAGTACTATCGTTGCTAAGGCAGGTAGACAACATTCCATGTGTAAACATAACAAACAAGCATTCATGAGCCACGTATAACATGCATTAACGGTTAGCATTCAAATAGTTTGAGTAGTGTGATGATTGTAGTTTGAATATTCGTAACGTATGTAACACCCAAAAGTGCTTAAAGCAAAAAGGGTTCGAGTATACTCACTGTGATTTATGGATTGAAGGGAGCGCTTAGCGAACACGGTTAGCCTGAATAGAATCGGTAGTATAACGATAAGTGATACGTAAAACAGGAAACAAGTATTGAGGAGTCGGACAGCTGGTCGATCGGACGGCTGACCGTTCGGCTGACAGTCCGTACGGTCTGCTGTTCGGTTGGTCGGTAGGCCGATCGGATGGCTATACGAGTGGATTGTTCCTTCCTTTGAGAAGGATGTGTTTGTGTATGATGGCTTGACTTTTGAAGTTTTCGTTGTAGCATTTTGAAAACATTGAAGTACCTTTGCCTTTCAAGTAGGTCGATTGGACGGCTGTTCGATCGGCCGGCAGCCCGATCGGTTAGGCATTCAACAGAATTTCAAGGTTTAGCCTTTGGATCGGACAGGTGTTCGATCGGACAGGTGTTCGATCGGACAGGTGTTCGATCGGTTGGCAAGTCAACAAGTCAAAGATTTTAATGAATGTAGAGTGTGATACAATGGATCGGATGGTTGATCGATTGAGCAGCATAACTGCTGTTCGATCGGACAACGAGGTGTCACCTGATCGGACGGCTGTTCGATCGGGTGGCACTTCTAGTGCATTGAACATGTTGAAAATTGATTAAGTATTGAAGCAAAGTATCTCATGATTCGAAGAGTAATCCGATCGAACAGTAGTTCGATCGAACAACAGTTCGTTCAATACCATTCTTCAAAACAAGTTGATTATGTGGGGCCAAGTGCTAGCCGATCGGCTGGCCGGTCGATCGGCTGACGTATCCGATCGGCTGGCTGTCCGTTCGGACAGCAGTCCGATCGGTCAGCATTCTGACATGATCAGTCCCTTTCGTCTAACACTTGGTTGTTCTGTTCGTTGTCGTTTTATCGAGGTATTTTGACAGCGAGTAAAACCATAGGTACCTCGTCCTTACTTGGTTTCCCGGGTCGGACAGGAACCACCCAAATCCGGTTGGAGGACTGTTCGGGACGAAGTTTAGCATTTAACCCGGAGTCGGTTAATCTCGAGAATAGAATCCAGATCTTGATTCGTATAACCACCGAAGTGATTAGTAAACCGGCTCGGGTTCTGTTTCTACTGGTTCGAGTGAAAAGAGTTGAAGAAAGTTGGGAAAATCCCTCCTTCAATCCTTTTCACCACGCATATGTTTAGATCTACAAAGATCCTTGTTTGTTCATGTGGAAATCGGCTAGATCCAAGTCATTCTTGGTGGGTTGAGGCCAAAACATGAAGTTCTTCAAGAACCCATGATGACATCATCCTAGAACACTTGATTCTTGATGATTTCACGGTTGAAAGCTTAGATTCGAAAGATAGAAAGGTGTAGGAGTGTGTATAGATCAAGAAAGTACAAGATTTAGGACGAAAACTTACCGGAATCGAGAAAAATATGGGAAAAAGGCAAGTTGAGCGTGCTGGTCGAACAAGGGTTTCCAAAAGTGGAAAGAATGACAATGACAGTGGTATTTATAGGGAGACAAAAGAGGAAAGGGCTGGCCGATCGGCTGGCACCCCGATCGGACAGCCTGTCCGATCGGACAGCAGTCCGTTCGGCTGGCTGTTCGATCGGCTGGGAAGCCTGATCGATCAGTCGCCCCTTTCGAGTGTTTTGCGCGACGATTTCAGATATTTCGATTTCGATTAAGAGCGGTTCGATACGATAGGGTTTCCTAGTCAAATTACTCTCAGTCCCAGCTACTTCGTATCTCGCGTAATCTATTTTCCACCTTCTATCATAGTTCGATTGTGATTCGAGTTCGAGTTCGATTATATTCGAGTTAGATTTCGAGTTTCGATTGAGTTCGCTTGATTACACAACACAACATAAATGAACATGCACAGGTAACACGTAAGGCACACACACACGCATCAACAATACGTAAAATACACAGTTCGAGTTGCGGTTTGATGTCGTTTCGATTATCATCGCTTGATTATTAGTTGATTAACTTTATCGCATTGTTACTTCCTGTAGTTCACAGTCGTAGGTCGATTGAAATACGATTAATACTCATCGATCATTGTAATGAACGACACTTACTCCACATAATACAAATAAAATAAAGACATTTCTACGGGTCAAGTCGCGCGAAATCGGTCGTTGACTTTGACCTTGACTTTGACTTTCACTTACGAAAACACGGGGTGTTACAGGGGGGAGGGGTTAATTAGGGTTGCAGTTAGACCTGCTATGTTAATTGTTCATGGAACCACTTGGCCCTTTTTGTAAAAAGGGGTTTAGACACAATATCATTTGCTATGTCAAAGGGTTCTGGTTAGACCTAGGTTGGACAAGAAAAGGAATGAAATTTTTTAGTATTCGATTAGATAAAAATGAAATTCGACTCGATTCAATTATTTCGAAATCGGTTTTGAAATATTCGAGTTTGATATGAATCCAAGTCAAGTAATCGAATTCAAATCAGATACAACTTTATGATTTTCAAATTGATTCGATTCAAAATTCAAATTCAATTTATACATACATATTTTTTTATATTTCTATATACGTTAAAAAAAATACACTGACACACATTAAATATACAAATATTTATGTATGTGTGTGTGTATATATATATAGGTCAAGTATACCAAAAAATCCCATGTAAGTTAAAAAAAACTCAAGAAACCCAATGCATAGACACAATTTTGCCACATGTTACAATTTTTTTAGAATTCTGACGTGTAATAACTTTTGTCGGAGAGAGAGTTAGGTGGTGTTTGTTTTTTCAGATGTAAAAGGTCTGGAGTCTGCGGACCACATCTGCAAACGTCTGCACGAGAAGAGGTGGACTAAATGTCTGCAGAGTGTAATAAAAAGAATGTTTGATTATTCTCACCTCTTTTTAAATCCCACATCTGCAAATAGAGCTTCAGCTTCATCTACCACCACCATCTCCCACCTCCCCCACCACCGTTCAGCCTTCACCGACAACCTACTACCGTTACCCACAAGCACCAAGGCCACCCATCGTCCCCACTCACACCATCTTCCACCGTCCCCCACCCACCATGTCAACCTCCCACAACCACCTCCACCGAAACCCCCAACGCCACAGCCACCGCCTACAACACAACCACCTCTACCGAAACATCATCATCGTCACCCCATACGCCACCGCCCACAACCACCTCCACAGAAACCCTAATTTCACTACCACTGAAATCCCAACTAAACACCCAACAACCACCGTAGCCACCGCAATCAGAAAGAGATAGAGGAGTTTCAGATCGTTTGATAGGGAGAGAGAGGGGGAGAAAAGAAAGAGAAAAGGGAGAGTTTAGAGAGAGATACACTCGCCTGAGGGCTTCGCCGGAGACACTCGCCTGAGGAGGTGGTGGCGGAGGAAGTGGAGGTGGTGGCGAAGGAGGTGTCGGCTGGGAGGAGTTGCTAGGGTTTGGAGAACTTTTGTTTTGAAGAGCAGAAGAAGACCCTTGAAGATGTGAGTCCACATCTGCCTGAGGAAGAGGTCTTGAAGACTTTTTTTAATGAAAGCACTTCCAGAAAACAAACACACTGCAGACCCAAACGTTTGCGCGTGGTCTGCGTGGGGCAGACATATGAGGTTCTGAAGTGCTTTTGACAAAAAACAAACACCCCCTTAATATGCTACACATTTTTCACCCATTTACATATATGTAACATCACATGTCACACTTTTTTTTTCAACAACGGATTTTGTAGGTTTTACGAAGTGTAACATTTTCGAACTTAAATTTTATGAGTTTTAAATGTGTAGTGCATCGAGAAAACATGTTACATGTTTTTATAGGGGAAAACTAGTATAACAGACAAACCTGTTGCATTTGTCAGATAGAAAAGTGAAAGAGCAAAAAGTTGTTACAATTACTTTTGTCAGTCTGTAACATGTTCAGAAACGGTAACTTTTTGTAACATCTGATCTCAACCATACAATTTTAAATAGATGTTGGAGATTGAGTTTCTTGAGTTTTTTGAACTTATATGGGGTTTCCTTATTATCCTTTCCACACATACGCATGGAAGAAAACCTTCTAAATTTGGTCAAAACTTTAAAACCCTTATAAGTAGGTTGTAGTGGCTTAAAATAAAAAAAAATTATTTATCATTTAGGGTGAATTGAATTAAAGAGAATTCGATTTGAATTCAGTTTCCAATACGATTTGAATCGGATTTTAAATTAGGCATAAAGTTTGAATAAAAATCGAATAAATCAATTCTAAATCGATTTTGAATCGAATAAATTAAATCTGAATCTAATAAATCGAATACGAATTCAGGTAAAAGAAATAAAAACTCGAAAAAACCGATTCAGTTAATCTGAAAATTCGATTCGAATAATTTGAAAATTCTATTTGATTAATTCGAAAACTCGTAATTCGATTCGTTGATGTGACAACCCTCGTTTAGCCATGCTATTATCCGTTCAATTAAATTATGTTAAATCATTTATGTGATTCATATAAGCTTAGTTTAGCGTTAACTAGGCGATACAACACACTGCATGTGCACGACTAGGCACGATTATAGTATGTCCGGTAGAGAATACTAACACCGACGAACACATTAGTGCTAATTCAAGTTAAAACAATAAACAAGCGATCCAAAATAACGAACGACGGTGACATGTAACTTATAGAACAACAAAATCCTAAATTGATGATCATATCGAAATCTATCAAATCTGACGATTATCTAAGGATTATATAATAAATATGGACCTTAAAATATCTATTTTAGTAAACAATATTTATGGAATGAAAAATTGCTAAACAATGTAACAAAAATATACAATACATAAACTAGTGTTTATGCATGCTTAAAGTACCATAATATACTAATTTTATGTATAAACTATGTATGTATTTCGTATAAATAAACTAACTACTACTTAAAATCAATTTTGGGGAGCCTTAAATATCTAGTTTTGAGGGGATAAGAACAAGTGTATGGAGTCTTTAACACCTTATAGAATGTTAGTGCATATTTCGTACGTCTGTCACTGTGCGAATAGTTAGATAGAGCGTGTGTTGAATATTGTATAGAATAGGAGAAAGTTGAACACGGTTTTGATATTGTAAAAGTCCATCCGGACAATCCAGACGGATGACAATCTAGACGGATGGACATAGTAGGTAGTTGTCTCTAAATAGGGACTTGGGGTTCCCATTTGGACAAGCTTTTGGTCCCTGAGGGGAGATGCTGTCCAACTGGTCTCGTGGTGCTGTAACTTGTTGAATAATCAATAGAGACCAGATTATAAGTGACTGCTCGGTGTCGTGTCTATCTTCTACTCCTTTCTTAGTTGAAATAAACGCACCGAACACGTTGGATTGGGACCGAGGCTCCGTCAAACTCGCCGGTTCCTGGATTAGCAGTGGTATCAGAGCTACGGTACCGATTTAATCGATACAGTCTGTTGAATCACCCAAAGCTCATCAATTTGGGTTAAACGGGGGTTTTGACGTTAAAAAGAGAAAAACATCAAAATAAAGGTCAATTCACGGATGGATTTTGGAATTGAAGACAAACATCAATCTGTTCGAAATTGATTCGCGCACAATCCTGTGAAGTTTCATCATGAAATTCACACAAATAAAGATTCTGGATCGAAAAAACGTGATTTGGAGTGTTCTTGAGCTGTTAGAACATATCCGATCGGATGACCATCCAATCGGACGACCATCCGATCAGATGACCATCCGATAGGATGATCATTCGATCCATGTCACTACTGGGTGTTTGAATGGTTTTCACTCGAATGAACATCCGATCCACAAACACAAGTTTGTCCCTTATGCCGTTCGAACGAATGACCATCCGATCGGACGACCATCCGATCGGATGACCATCCGACAACATGCCATTCGACCAGATGATCAAATGGCAACAAAAAAGGCGTTTTTTGATCGCAACGACGAGGAGAGTCTGCAGAAAAATTTGGTGATTGATAATTTTTTTCGGGTTTTTAACGACCAACCTAGGTTATTCCGGGACACCGTCTGGGGCTTCAGTGAACATATTTGATGATGCGATCACGGATTGTGGAAGTTAGTGGGGTAGTCATGATATTGGTGCATAATGTTTATCATTCAGGGTATCTGACTATTTATGGGCCAAATCGTAAAATCCGCGATGATGAAAAACTGACGTTTTGAGGAATATTGTCATATTTTCGGCATAGTCGAGTTTTTCAGAGAAAAAAGAGGACTGAATTGCTCAGTTTGAGGGGGAATTCAGTGATAGAGACGTCAGAATTTGCAAAAATGAGGGGGAATAAAATTTTTAATGTTATATGTTGAAATTCCGGCATTTTTGAAATGCGTGACTGATGCGTGTGAAGTGTTATATATATTAGGTGTATATTTTAAGCCCTTTAACACATTTTAGCCAAGTTTTAAATTTATAAAACACGATATTTACTAACACTAAACACACATATGGGCAAGTGCACCCATCGTGGGCGTAGTATAGTGTTGGTAAGATACCGAGGTCGTCCAAGGACACAAGAGCTTTTAGTACCGGTTTATCCTCAACGTCTAATCAAATCAAAAAGTTTAGAAAAAAAGTTTTAAGCTAAGAAAAATTAAAACTAATTAAATGCTGAAAAATAAAAATAAAAATAAAAACAGATAGACAAGATGAATCACTTGGTTCCGACTCGTGTATAGTGTAACCTTTGATTATTTCCGCACTTTTGTACTTATTTAAGAGATTATCTTAGTTATTGTAGTAGGCCCCTCTTTTGAAGGTGACGTCACCCTCAACCCAGTAGTTTGAGTCAGCAAGGATACAATCCTAAAGGGTCGGATTATTGAAAGATAATGAATTAAGTTATTAATGCAAATTATAGTAGGCCCCTCTTTTGGAGGTGACGTTACCCTCGACTAAGTAGTCTGAGTCAGCAGGGATACAGTCCTAAATAGCCGGGTTATAGTATTAATAGTAGTTTAACTTATGAGGGGATCAAAGAGTTTGGACCCCCGACATCCAATACCGTTAAGTATTGAAGGAGGTCCTACTAAATTTGACCCAGGTCCATTACAGGACCTCTAAACGCTGAACAATGGCAAGACTCTTACCAAACCGTTCCCTTAACCCCCGACTAGGTAGCCAACATACCTCCATATAGACCGTGGAGATATGAATGGTGAAAATCTTTTATTTTATACAGACAGTAAAATAATGTCAAGACACCACGGACAAACGATAAGGAAGAATCACCTTCAACATAAGAAACTAGTTATTAAAGTCATTAATACAAAACCAAATAAAAAGTGCGAAAAGATTAGAAATAAAAAGTAATACACTAGACACTTGTCTTCACCAAGTGATGTAAGAGACTTGGGCAAACATGGCCTTGATTGTCAAGAACTCTTACGATCAATCTTGGATCCCGAGACGACTCACACACTCTATGATGGACAATGGATGATGGTGGTGGATGATGGTGTTATGGTGGTGGTGGGTGGTGGGTGAAGTGTGAGAGAGGTGGTGTGCCAAGGGATGGTTTGAGTTTGAGCCAAGCACTCCTATTTATAGGCTGAACAGAAGCTCGGGCACGGCCCCGTGTCCAGTGGGCACGGCCCCGTGTCCACATCCTTCTCTTTCTTCATTTAATGCAGCTTGTCTTATTAGTTGACCACGCCCCCGTGTCCGCTGAGCACGACCCCGTGTGCAGAAGAATCTTTGTACTATGAAGATTTACCTGGATTGTGCGAATCTTGTAGTTGACCACGGCCCTGTGTCCGCTGAGCACGGCCCCGTGGTGGGCAATAGAAGCTTCTACCACTTTGTCTTTTCTGCTGACACTTGGGCACGCCCCCGTGCTGGCTGAGCACGGGGCGTGTTCAGTCTTTTGTCTTCTTGTTTTGCTTGGGAAGATGCTGTCGTGGGGTCGGGCATGTCACATTTGTTCCTTTTCTTGTATTTATGTTAGATTTTGATGTCTTTTTTCTTCTTTTGTTAATTTGAGCTCATTTAATCCTGAAAATACAAAAGGAAGACAAAAGAACACTTTTTCCAACATTAGTACTAAAAAAGGGTTAGTTTTATGCCACAATTGATGTAATTTATATGTTGCATTTTGCACACATCAGTGACACTGCAACAGTATTCGGTTAGTTTCGACTTCAGATTGTCAGGGGGAATGTGAATCTGATCGTGGGTGAAAGCTTCCGAGATCAAGATGATCCGAGGTGTTGATATCTGATCGTGGACGAAAGCATCGGAGATCTGAGAGTGATTGTGGATGATAGCTTCTGAGATCTAGATTATCCGAGGAGATGAATCTGATTGTGGACGAATGCTTCAGAGATTGGATTACATTACCTGATGATTTGTTTTCCGATGAAGATTTGTTGATTGTGGAGAATACCTTTTACACGGGTCTGTCATTCTTACGATGCGTTAACGTGGATCACGGTAAACGGGATATCAGATCTTCAGGGGGAATCACGGATTTGAAGTTAACCAGTAGGGTATTTGAAGTTTCTATCAATTTTCGGTTGAGTTTTTGTACATTCTTAGATCTAGCAAGCGGAATGCGAGATCGTGGTGCTAAATTGACATATCAAAAACTGAGCTAGGATGCGGTTAAAGCTTAAACATAGGGTGCAACATTGACTAGTTTCAAGTCGGTGATTGTTTGTGAAGGTTGCAGTTTAGGAAATCAGAGGAGAGTCGTAAACTGTGCAAAAGACCTGAAGATTCATTCCAGGGGGAATTCGTGCTTTACTCTAGCAAAAGCAAACCCAAATCATCAATCGAGGGGGAGTTTGTATAGTCAGATTTCAAGATACCTGATTGAAGTTGCAGAATATTCAAACATGGCTCAAGGTTCTAAAAGTTTTAAAGACGATTCAACAGTGACAGCCGAGAGGGAATCTGTTAGTGCATATTTCGTACGTCTGCCATTGTGCGAATAGTTAGATAGAGCATGTGTTGAATATTGTATAGAATAGGAGAAAGTTGGACACGGTTTTGATATTGTAAAAGTCCATGATCGTCCTGCCGGATGACCATCCGGACGGATGACAATCCGGACGGATGGACATAGTAGGTAGTTGTCTATAAATAGGGACTTGGGGTTCCCATTTGGACAAGCTTCTGGTCCCTGAGGGGAGATGCTGTCCAACTGGTCTCGTGGTGCTGTAACTTGTTGAATAATCACTAGAGACCAGATTATAAGTGACTGCTCGGTGTCGTGTCTATCTTCTACTCCTTTCTTAGTCGAAATAAACGCACCGAACACGTCGGATCGGGACCGAGGCTCCGGCAAACTCGCCGGTTCTTGGATTAGCATAGAATCTCAGCATAACACCCACAACTCACCACTATACCTTCCCATCTCTTGTTTTCTTCCTCTTTCAAATCTCCGCCCCTCTCTCTTTCTCCCCTAAAACCGAAACCAAAGAGGAAATATGTTGCGTTATGTAAGATCTGTTGATTTTGAAAGTCAAAACCCTGGGGAAACCATCTCCTTGCCTATGGAATAAGTTGGATTACAAGTCAATCTCTAGAAGTTTCCTCCCTTGAAAGCTATCCAAAGAACCACCCAAACTGTTGGAATCAAGAACGGTTGCCTGAAGATACAAGACAACAAGTACAAAGAGCTGAAATGAAAAGTGTTGGTCAACTAGTCAACAATCAAAGTCAACATAATGAAGACTGAAGACAAGAAGACCAAGTCATCAAGTAAAACGAAGACCGGAACTACAGGATTCCTAAAAGTGTTGGAATTCATTAAGAGTTTAGGAATCCCAGTTGTTTACGTTGTATTGAACAACAATTTTAGGTTGTTGTCGTTTATTTTTAACTGTCCAGCAGTTTTGTGCAACTGTTGGCAGTTACACATAAAATGGGATGTTTAGGGTCGATTTCATGGTGATGTCACTAGTAGTTCTCTCCTCTATAAATAGTTCAGTATGTGTTTCAATGAACTTAACTCTAGGAGCTCACAGAGCAGAAAAACCTAAGAGAGAAAGTTCGCCTACTGAGGTGGATTTCTGCTATACAATCTAATTGTAATTGAGCATATGAATAATATATGGACCATTGACAATCATTCCCAAATCAGCCACCCCACCCAGCCACCATCATCAGCCATCCCACCACCACCACCACTCAGCCACCATCATCAGTCACCCCACCTGCTACCACCACCCAAATTGTAACACCTCAAAAACGGGTTTGGTAATCAAACCACGTTAATAATAATGAATGGGTGAAATACCGTTAATGGTAAAAATTAACCCGGTAAATACTAGGATTTAAGTAATTGCGACCTAATATTAAATAAAAAGATAATAAAAGCTTTTGAGAAAACAAAGCCTATAAGAAGCCCGAGTTAATGAGACTTAAAATAAAACGGGTTATAACTTTCCGAACCCATTAAGTTAACTAGGTAGAATTAACCTAGTTAGTAATGGGTAATTAAATGATAAACTATGAGTTATAGCTTCATTTATAAATCCTTGAAACTATAAGGACTAATATTGCCAAGTGGGAAACTTATTTTATTAAAAAAAACACAATACACACACTTAGTGTGTGTGTGTGTAATCACGCAGGAGCAAGAGAAAAAGGGGTGTAACCCTAGTTCATCAAGATTCAACAAATTGAAGGGTGAATTAGGGCCAAATCATATGGATTAACACAAATTCGTGTTCACCAAGCTTAGGGGATCATAAGGTATGTTAAATTTATATGTTTAGTGAAGTTGAGATTCTTGATAAACTTAGGAAAATCGAAATTCAAGCTTGAATGATTGATGTTTGGGTGAAACTAGGATGAATCCATGTTTAGGAACGAACCCTAGTCAATAAATTGATGAGTTGGTGTTCATAATTAGGAACTTCATAATCACCCACTTAGGTGTTAAATGGGTTTTTTAGGATGATGAAGAACACTAGAATTTTGATCATGAAATGGGTGTTGTTTGAATTCCATGAAGTGAATCTAGGTGTTGTTATGCATGCTAGATATAATGGATTTTAAAATGATGTTAATCTTGGTAGAAATAACTAGTTATGAACTAGTTTGTAAATGTGTAAAAATTATGCCCATTAGGTGTTTGTTAAAATGCCTAAATGAAAGCTAAAATTATGAAATTTCGAGTGAAACGCGCATTTGAATAATATGCCAAATTATGCAAAATATGAAGTGATAAGGGTTCTAAATATGATGTTGATTTAGACTTAATTGTGTATATCATGTTATCAAAGGTAGTTAACTTTTGGAAAGTTAAACTAATCGATGACGAAGTCGAATAGTAGTTTCGACATAGAAAAATACGTAAGGTGGAATAGTCGTGATTGTTAATGACTAATCTAACCACCTTGTAAATGATGACGATAGTTTGACGCTTAACGAGCTAGGTGGAGGCTTGGGAAAGAGGCGGGTCAAATGGATCGAGTACGCGGAAAAGAGCATAACCGGATGCAAGGTAAGTGAAACTTACACCTTTTTGTAGAATACGTGTTTATTCTATAAGTTGCAAATACGATAAGGATAAAATTCAAGATATGGTTTCTGACGCGAAATAATACAGGTCGGAACTAATATAAATGATTAAAAAAAACCATGTTAAATGGTAAATAGAGGTAAAACGGTAAATTAGCCATGAAAAGGCTAAGGTAAAAATGAGTTTTCGAACGACTACTTGTAAGTAAGCCTACACGAATAAAAAGTGTAGAACGGTGATTTAGTCAAGTATAAATGAATCAAAGTCAATGTTTAAAACGACACCAAAAGGCATAAGCCATGTTGGGTAAACGCGTAAGAAACGAATTTAAGAAACCTAAACAAATTAGCGAAAAATCCGAAATGAATTACTTAATGAGATGGTAAATAATTATCATTCGATTATAAGAACAAAATATTTGGTCGTTTAGACCAAACGGGTCAAATGGTAACGTTGATATCGTTTGACAATTAACGACTAATAAGCGTTTGTTAAGACATACGCTCACAGGATAAGACGGCTTATGGATTAGTGATGCAATGGATTAGCAATTTTGAGACCAGGTATTAAAACGGGTCAATATGTTGCCCCGAGCCAGGTACGCATAAATAGATTTATAGTTAAAAAAATGATATTTTGGTCAAATAATTAGTGAGAGTCCTTTGTAGTAAAATGATGGACTAAAATTAACCAAAAAGCCCTCGATGGGTAAACCGGGCAAACGAACCTTAGAGGTTTTTTAAGAACATGTAACATGATCAAGTAAGTGGTAGATAAGCATAAAAGTTATAGGCATAAACCTCTCGTGGGTTAAATGCCTAAGGATGGGTCATTTACGTAAAATGACCATCCGAAGGGTAAAATTTGGGATGATTGATTTATATGTTAAATCCACCACAAAAAAAAGTTGTGGTGGGATATAAGTAGGTATTTTAAAATGGGAATACGAAGTGTAAAAAGAGAAGAGTGAGTTTGAGGCTTAAATGCATAAAAGTCGCTCTAAACGGGTCAAAACGAATTACACGCATAACTTGGAAAACAGCCGCGTAATTCACTAAGTAAGAAGTATAAGTTAAAGATTGGGAGTTAAAGTAGTCGTTTATGACTTAATAGTAAACGAGAAATAAGTGTGGATAATGGATTACGAAATGGGTCGAATAATTATAAAAAGGATTTATAAGCCTTTAGCTTATAAATCGGATTTTGATGCGAATGAAGATGATAAACGGGTCCATGATTTATTTACGGTCGCATAGGAAAAAAATAACGCTAAACGGACATCTAGAACAAAAGTTATGGTAATTATAAGTTTGAAAGATGGTTAAAAAATGGATCTGGGCAGAAAATGTAGGTCTAGAAACAGACCTGCTGGAAACTGGTCTCCCTCGTGCCATGCGAGGGAAGTCCTGAATCCTGGCGCGCCATGCGATAGAGAGTCGCAGCCCGCGAGAGCCGAGGAGAACTGGGTCGCGCCCCGCGAGGGACCCCAGAACTGGCAAAAAAAATAATTTTTTGTTCGTTTTTGTATACGGACTTGATTTTAAACACGCCATAAGCTCGTATAACTAACCATTTCATGGTTTATGAAATGTAGGTATATCTTGGAATGTCGGATGACGATCAAGCTCAATGAGGAATCAAACACGATCAAGACACAAGCTTCCGTACATCGTTTCGTCGTTCATTTTAAACGACGAATTTATACATATCATGTTGTATTGTTTAAATCTGAGAAACGTTTTAATAAACCCGTATTTTTCGATGTATATGTAATCGTAATTACATGTTTATTTTTGTAAATTATACGAAAACCGTTAAATAAGAATAAGGGTCTTACAAAAATCCACCTCTGCCAACACTTTCTGCCTCCACCATTCCGAATCTGAACCCGACCCGCCATGTATTATGCTACCATGACCATAATTACCAGATCCTAAAACCAAAACCTCATATTTGGAGCTCTGGTTTGACATCATATCGGTTTTCAAAACCCAACCCCGAAGGGAAAATATTATTAGGCGGAAGTACACTCACCGCTGGGAACATATTACAGGGTGGTAGAATGATGGATGTTGGTGGTGGTAGCAGATGGAGTGGCGGATGGTGGTGGTGGGTGGTGTTGGCGGTGGATGTTGGTGGTGGTAGCACGTGGGGTGGTTGAGTGATGTGTTGGTAGAAACACATTGCATTTGTATGAGTTATGTACATGTTTTTGTAGTTTCAACGCGTCATTTTGTACTGGTATGTTGAACTTATTGTGCGTCGGATTTTAAAGGTTTGATGGGTGCTAATCGATGGAAAAGGAGCATAAATGCAGAAAATTCGATTTTGCGGGTCAAGTAGATAGCCGAAAACAAACTTCTGGAAAAGTTTCTCCCCCGCACCATGCGGGGGGAGAAGTTAGATGACCCAGCGATGAGCGAGGATGTAAAATATGTGGGCACGTTAGATTTGGCTCTCTTGCGCTACGCGAGAGATGGAGAAGCCTCCTCCGCAATGCGCGGGGGAAGACCAACTCGGAAATTATGTGGTTTTAACCTAAATCGCGTTGAGGGTCCTCCTTCAGTTCCTAAGCCGTTTTTACGAATCCAGAAGAAGAAAAAGACAATTTCAGGCATTCTTTCCCGTTTATTCATGAGTAATCATTCCAAATCAAGATCTGAAGCTGAGAGGATGAATATGCATGGCTAAAATCCTTGTGACCTCCTCCAGATGAACAATTGCTAGGTTTTTGCACAATGACCTTGTGTTTCTGATTCTTGTAACTGATACATCTTGATCACTTGTGTTAATTTTGGTAAACGTTATTCATATTTGAACTATTTGTCTTTTATCAAGTGTATTGACGATTTTCTTGCATCGTTAGCGGGTTGGTCATTCGATGGGTAGTTGGTATATCTTAACGGATTGTTAGGTTATACGGTTAGTATTAAAAATTGTCCCTAATCGTTAATCAAATTCATTAATCCCAAGGCTATGTCTATATGGTGTTTGAATCAATAAACAATTTTTTTTGTGTGTTAAACTTGTAATTGAGATTCTAGGTGAGGGTTAGTTCTTCTCAATCTGATAACACTTTCTGAAACAATTTGCGCGTTCTCTTAACCATAGTAGTTCTCTATCTAAATCCCTAAACATTGAACATAAATTCCCTGTGTATACGACTTTACTTACCCGTACTCGAATACTTGTTTTTAATTAGCCCACGACAATTACATCAGTGGGTGGGTGGTGGTAGCAGTTGTGGTGGCTGATGGTGGTCGGTGGGTAATGGTTGATGGTGGTGGTAGTGGGGTGATGGTGGTAGATGGTGGGTGGTGATGGTGTGGTGGTGGTAGCAGTTAGGGGTGTGCACTGTTCGGTTCGGTTTTTGGGCAAAATCAAAACCAAAAACGAAATGTCGGTTTTTGGTTTTTTCTGTTTCGGTTTTTTACACTGGTTCGGTTCGGTTTTTCGGTTATTTCGGTTTTTGAAACAAAAGTAAGTAAGATTAAAAAATAAAAAAATATAATTCAAAATTTAAGAATCTTTCTTATATGGTTACATTTAGGTTATTATACTTAATCTTTTTAACTAAAACTGTTTTCATAAACCAAACCTTCTAATCTAATTTTATGTTTCTTCAAAGTTTTTATTATGACTTTTTCTTTTATAATACTTTGAAGATTGTTTAATTTTTATATTAAATTTTGTTATTTGTTATAGGCAATAGATAAATCATCTCAATTATAAATAAACATCTTAATGTTTTTATTATAAGTACTTAATATTCAAGAATAAAATTAATAATTTCTAATAGAATGGGTTAAACACTTAAACTTAAACATAAAAATATATGTTTTTTTCCGTTTCGGTTTTCTTCGGTTATTGAAAATGGTTATCAGAAAACCGAACCAACTTTCGGTTATTAAAAATATGAAAACCGAACGTCGGTTTTTGTTTCGGTTTGGTTTTGTCGGTTATTTCGCCAATTTCGGTTACAGTTCGGTTATTTCGGTTTTCTGCTCACCCCTAGTAGCAGTTGTGGTGGTTGATGGTGGTGGGTGGGTGATGGTTGATGGTGGTGGTGGTAGTGGGGTGATGATGGCTGATGGTGGTGGTAGGTGGTGGTGCCACATAAACTGCCATGTTATCAAAAAAACTAAGTTAGACCTCAGTTAGAAAAGAATCGATCGAAAAAAAATATGTGCAAATTGGGACTGACAAAGGGGTATATTTAAGTTAGAATATTATCAATCAATATGCGAAAGTTAAATTATTAAAATCTAAATCTCCTAAAGAAAACATGATTTCTTGTTTACAGAGGTAAGTAACTTTTTTTTTGAAGTGTGAAGTTGTCTAATTTGATAAATTCCGATGACAATTACTTTATTAATGTAATAATAATATATAATATATTTTATAAAGTTGCTATAATTTAATAAAGAAAAATTATTGTGTGTAAAAGGTTTGTGAACAAATGAGAAGGTGCATGAAGTTTCTTATTTACTTCTTGCGTATGCACATACGTAGCCACCGGAATAACTTTCCCCTTCCCAAAGTTGATGTTGGGTTGACAACAAATTTGTTTCACATTAGTAGTCAATTTGTCCCAAAATTTATAAATTTAACCATTAAAAGTCTACATATATATGTAGATTGGTTTGATAAAAAAAACATCATAATTAATAGAAGTTAAAAAAATATCTAAACAAAAGCTAAAACATAATTAAAACTTGTGAATAATGAAGCCTAAATAATTTAAAAACAATTGAATAAATCTAAGTAAATATTGATAGATTACCTTACAAAAAAAAATATTGATAGATTACAATGATATAGCTTTTTTTTTTCTAGTTTAACTATTGAGACCAATTTCGGGTATATTAAAGTGCAAATACTAGATATCATAGAAATAACATAAATATTTGTTTATCTAAAATTTATAATAGATTATTTTCGTCATAAATTGTGTTAATCACGAAGCATGCTAGGTGCGTTGTAGACATTCAAAATGGATGTCATAGGAAAAAACGGATCCACTGGAATATATGATGGCAATATGTACACACGTATATGTAAATAGGTACAATGGTGTTATGTTACAACAACCTAGCATATTTTTAATGCTAGTTAATGAAAAGTAAGTCAATCTAGAGTTAGCTTATTTGGTAAAGGATTTTGTCTCTTAGTGAGAAGTTTTGGGTTCAATCTCACGTAAGAAGTAGATTATAGCGTAATTTAGAAGTATGTAAGCGCTGTGATTAAAAAAATGAAAAGTAAGAAACATATTATTCACTGGTAAAATGTAAAGACAATTATATAAATATTACATTACATAAATAATGTTGATGAAGGACGACAAATAGTTACTTTATTTTTATAATATATAGTTTTTTGTTTTTCTTTTATTTAATATATTATAATAGTTTATTATTATATTTACTTTTAATAAAATATCTTTAATTTTTCCCTTTTTTAAAACTATATATTTCATATACCATTTTTTAATATTTTTTTTTACATATCCATAAGATTGAGTCATTGGGTTTCCAAAATAGTGTAAAAAGTATAAACATTGTTGACGAAGGATAATGAATAGTAACTTTATTTTTATAATAATATATATTTTTTGTTTTTCTTTTATTTAATATATTATAATAGCTTATTATTATATTTACTTTTAATAATATATTTTTAATTTTTTTCTTTTTTTTAAAACCATATATTTCCTATACCATTTTTTAATAATTCTTTTTTTTAAATATATTAATTTATCAATTAATTTGATACTTCTTGAAGACTTTACATTTATAACTTTTTTTCTAAAAACTGAAGTACGTAGTTGTGTTTGATTTTTTCTCCGATATTCTATTATAAGTTTTATTAAAAATGAAGTTGTGCTGTAAATAAAGTATTTATTTGATAATCGTTGACGAAGGACGATGAATAGTAACTTTATTTTTATAACAATATATAGTTTTTTTTGTTTTTCTTTTATTTAATATATTATAATAGTTTGTTATTATATTTACTTTTAATAACATATTTTAATTTTTTCCTTTTTTTAAAACAATGTATTTCCTATACCATTTTTTAATAATTCTTATTTAGAACATATATTAATTTATCGATTAATTTGATACTTCTTTAATAATTTACATTTAGGGTAAATTACAGTTTTCGTCCATTATGTTTGTATCGGATTGCAATTAATAACCTTTAACTTCAATAATTACAATCACGATCCTTTATTTGTAAAACTCATTACACCCTAGGTCCTTTAATAATTTACATCTAGGATAATCGCTCTTGTTCGTTCTCTTGGATTTTTCTCAATTCTTACTCGTGCGATAATTCAAGGAATCCCCATACGCAATCAATGTGAGTATACTCGATCCCATTTTTAGTTTAACACTTTTGGGTGCAACATGTATTCTATAAAAAAACACGCAACACTTGAATCTTGTTTTATCACACTCTATCCACATTTAAACATGAAACAATTTGATGCTTGTTAATCTCATATGCTATGCAAGTTGAACGTGTTAATCTCAATGCCCTTGAGTCTTGGGGTATTGTTAAATTGAACGATGTTGAACGAGTTAACCTCCCGCTAGTCTATTGGGAGAGGCAAAATAGTAACTTGGATCATTTTGTTCATGTTGGATACGAGTACTTAAACTTTTTTTTATTCTACTTTATGCTATGTATCAAACTTGTATACTCGTCAAATTTTTGTTGATTTTATTTTAATACAGGTTGCAGGTTGATAGACAAGATGATGAAGAAGCAAGTTAGGGTGGACTAGAAACTCACCTAGAAAATAAACTACGTTTGGAAATTGTTTTATGTTTGATTACGTTGAACAATGTATAACTTTTAGTACTATTATGAAATATGATTTAAATTATATTGTCACGATAGTGTTATGATGCTTTTGAGTGATTTGTTCGTCTAATCCCGATGTTTTCGCCATCGGTTGGGGTGTAACATTTAACACTAACCAAATTAATTTTTAACATTAAGTGAGGTCATGTGCACCCCTTGTGAGGGCAAAAATGTCATTTAACTTTCGGTTTCATCTCCCTTATAAACCCCACCCCCTCTTTCTTTATCCCACCCACCACCACCATATTAACACTAGGGACAACACCACCATATTAACACCGTATAAGCACCACACCACCATATGCACCACCATCGTCATCCCGATTTTTGGATCACCATCGTGATCTTTACATCGCTGTTGTAGGCTAATTAATAAATATCCAACAAAAAATTCAATCCGAATAAAAGAGGTCCCACGTTACCGTGTGGATAACAAAAGGTTTAGAGAGAGAGAGAGAGAGAGAGAATGTGTGTGTTGAGAGAGAGATCTAAGATCTAAGATATGATATGTGCTATGTATCTTAGGTATTTTTTATTATTAAACTGCTTTTAATTAAATCAGTGAAAGACTAAACTACCATTATTATGATTAACTAAAAACTTTAACCAGGTTAGTGTAAAAGGACGCACTATGTAATGACTTTTACAAATGAAGGACCGTTACTGTAATTATTGAAGTTAAAAGTCATCCATTGCAATCTGATACAAACATAAAAGACGAAAAGTGTAATTTACCCTTACATTTATAACCTTTTTCTAAAAATTTAAGTACGTAGTTATGATTGATTTTTCCCCAACATTCTGTTATAAGTTTTATTAAAAATGAGGTTGTACTCTAAATAAAGTATTTTTTTGGTATCATAAAATAGTATGATAATAAACTAAACCGTTCTAATGGTTTGACTTTCTAAACCACATGCTTTATTTTCAAATCATGTTTGTTTTACATTATTATTTGCTCAGTTTCGCCGCAAGGCCCGCAACGCGCGCCGTAAAAAAACTAGTGTATATTACTCTGGAAAGAAAAAGAATTTACTAGGGGAGATAAAACAAACACCATTCATGTAATTAATTTGTTTATTATAAAGGTCAATGAGGTAGTGGTGGAGTGGTTGGGAAAAAAATTGTTGTTACTTGTGACCCTGGTTCGACTCCCACTATCCTCATTATTTTCTGTGGAATCCAGGTGAAGGGCGAATACAGGTGGGGCCGGTTCGTGTTGGATGGGAGGCGGGGTTTTACCGATTATTCCACTGTCGTGCCTTCGGGCGGATGGAGGTCGGGTTTCCGTGCATCTGAGAGAGCCAAGGGGCTAGCGGCGGTCGAGTAGTCGACCTTGACCACAACGCTTGGTGTCACAATAGTTGACACGTCGTTCCTTGCCGTTCAAAAAAATTTGTTTATTATAAAGAGAAACTAAAATTAATATATTTTAGGTGAGAATACAAATTTGGTTGAGATGGTCGTACCATTCAAAACAATATAATATTTTTCGAGTAATTAGACACATCACTAATAAAAATAAATTAAGGCACATGTGCTGCACACTAATAAAAATAAATTAAGGCACATGTGATGTAAAGGAATATATAACTAATGTAATAAGGTTTTGTACAAAACGAGGAAGTTTTTATATTGCTAGAATACGTATGCACATACGTGGCCCCGGAATCAATATCCCTTCCTCACGATGATGACTGCAAATTTTAAATATCACTTCAATTAATCACAATATCCAAAATTATACAACCATAAAATATATTTACATATATTGGTGCATTTTTTTTATAACAAATATAATAACCTAATAAGTATTTAAAAGTGATGCTTAAACTCGTTTTCACCAATATCGTGGTGGTCCATTGTCAAAAGCGAAGTCTTTAAGCGTAAATTGATATTTAAACGCTTTCATTTCGATAAATCCAAAAATATTTATAATAGCATCATGCCACAATAGAATCTCAGGGTGGAGATACAATAGGAAGTTAATTTGGCTAGGAAGGATAGGAAGTGATCTTGACCATCCATTAAGTTAATCAAGGGCTAAGATTAAATCAGGGAGATTGAAAGTAAGAAAAGAGGCGCGTGACTTTTTTCAGGGGCATTCTAGTCAAGTAAGCCAATAGTTTCTCTCTCCTCCAATTCCCCCCCATTTTTTAAACGTTAATAACTCTTTCATACGACATTATTTTTTTATAAAAATTGCACCAAAAAAACGAGCGTTTTTTTATCTTTAAAACGAGTATACTATTGCTATATTTAAAAAAAAAAATTCAAAACCCAGTTGCGTAAAACGCAATAGAAAAACCCTCAGTTACGTAAAACGCAATGAAAAAAAAACCCTAAAAAATGACATTTTTCTAAAACGCAATGCACAAAAAACACAAAGAAATGACTTATTTGTAAAACGCAATGGCCAGAAAACACAAAGAAATGTTTTATTTCTAAAACGCAATAGCCTAAAAACTCAAAAGAAAATGTACTTTATAAAACGCAATGGACTAAAAACCCATAAAATGTGTTTTACCTAACGTTTGTGTTTTACGGAAGCTCTTGAATGAATTGCGTTTTGCTGTTAAAGAGAGCTATAGGGAATTTTGAATATGCAGAATGTGATTACGATCTCTCCATATTTGCAGACTCACCAAACTTTCCAGATACAAGAATACTAGGTTATGTTTTTAAGGTGATTTGAGATTTGAACCATGGCAACTTTGTCACCCAATTGTTTCTTCATCCAATCACAGTTATATCTTCATTCTTGCTCGTTACTGAATAGCCAGAAAGGACTGAAAACACATAAAAAGTGTTTTACCTAAAACGTAATGCACAAAAAACACAAAGAAATGTCTTATTTGTAAAACGCAATGGCCAGAAATCACTTAAAAATGACTCATTCTAAAACGCAATGGACTGAAAACACTTCAAAAATGTGTTTTACCTAAAACGCAATGACTAAAAACACTTAAAAATATGTTTTTTCTAAAACGCAATAGCCAGAAAGGACTGAAACTGTCTGGGACTGTGAAAACACTCTTATTTCTAAAACGCAATGGACATATAAAACTGTCTGGGAACTGTCTGGGACTGTGAACTGTCTGAATTGTCTACGAATTATTGTCTTCGAAATGAGCCAATTTCTGGAAAATTAATTTTTCTGATGCATTTTTATTACAGCAATTTAATCAGAAAAAAAATTTTCCGAGCTCAACCCCAGCCAGGGGCTCTGCCCCTTGGACCCCGCCAGGGGCTGCCGCCCCTGGGACCCCGCTACCGGGGGCTGCCGCCCCCGGACCCCCGCCATGATCGTAAAACGCAATAAGTAAATCAAAAACCCAGATCGTAAAAATGAAATTAAAGGATCGAAGTGGTTTCTTCAACAATTGATGAATTTTGAATGATTGAAACACTTATCAACGCTTGAATCGAACGAATCGAGTGATTATCTCCAAAATCACCGGAAAAACGAGATTTTTTTATGAAATTAAACTGGGTTTTCTTCAAAAAAAGCTGAAGAACACGTTGATCGGGTTCTGAATCATTGATTTGTGATGAAAATCGCACTATAATGTAGTGATTATTGAGATAGAAAGTGAAGAAATAGTTGAAGATGGTGGGTTTTGAAAATGATGGGTTTTTGAATTTACTGGGTTTTGAAAAAGGAAGAAGAAGGAGTTGGATTGACTAAAATACCCTTTCTCTTTATTTTAAAATTTGCCACATGTCATAATCCTATGGCTTCCTATCCTTCCTAGTGAAAATTAACTTCCTATTTGATCTTTACCCTAGAATCTCAATCCCCATCATTATTATTTAACTAAATGTCACATTTTTTCTAAATTTTATTATAGCTACCATATTTCATTCTCCGACTCAACACTCATAAAATTTGTTTTATATTTTTATAAATATGTTTTACCTACTATATTTCATTCTCCCGCTAGACTTCTATCTTACTCATAAAAAAAACTTTTACTATTTTTTAAATACATACAAACATTTAAAAAAATGATAAACAATATATCTCTATATTTAAATAAACACTATTTATAAAACTCTAAATTTTAGTGATGATGACAAAGATGAAGATTTAAGATGCAAAATAGAAACTGCTTAGATTTCTAACATAAAAATAAGAAATAAAAATAGAGATAAAGACATAAACGTGAATGCTCTAAACTTAACAAGCTATATTTTTTTTTATAAGAATCAAATCAAAAAAGAATTTAAAGTTTAATAAAAATCCTATGAATATACCAAATATAGAAAAACCATATAATTATCTGTTTTTTTGTACATTGAAATATGAAATTCATAACTATTGTCAAGAACGCTCGGCAATGATGGTAGTGGAATGGTAAGGGAGATGATGGGACTTTGTTCTAAGGGACTCAAGTTCGATTACTGCTCTCCCCATTATTTTCTGTGGCACCTGGTGATGATGGGAGATTAGGCGAGTAGACAGAGATCGCTAGTTCGATCCTTGAACTGAACGAGTTTTACTTCACTGCACTGTCGTGCCTTCAGGTGAGTGTTCACGGGCTTTGGCCCTAGGTGAGGGTTTTCCCCGACTCAGAAGCAAGTGCCCGATTTGATTAATTTCACCAGTAACCCATTTGGATCCTCCAGTAGCTCTCACAACTAGGGATGAGCAAATCGTTCCCGGTACCGGTACTGAACCGGGTACTTTTTCGGTAACGACTTTTAGCATTTTTAGTACCGGTCCGTACGGTACCGGTATTTACCGGTTTTTAGCCTCAAACACCGGTACCGTACCGGTACCGAACCGTGTAATCATACGCCATCCTGTTCACATTCCACGAAAACTCTAGAATTCTTTTCTAGAAGAACTACCATCACAAACTCCCACCATCTCATCACTTATATATATATATATATATATATATATATGTGTATACACACACATAAATCGCCATCTATCAATTCAAACCTAAATCACTTGTTAAACCAATTATTAATTATTAATAAATAATGGCGAATGAGGTGAAGTTGTACGGAGTTACACGAAGTCCGTTCGTCTGCAGAGCGGTTATTGCTTTGAATCTGAAGGGTATTAAGTATGAATTTGTTGAGCAAGATTTGAGCAACAAGAGTGCTGATCTACTTAAATATAATCCTGTTTATAAGAAGGTACCGGTGTTCGTACACAACGGGAATCCGATATCGGAGTCTCTTGTGATCCTAGAGTATATCGATGAAGTGTGGAAAGGAGTTCCGATTTTGCCTCAGGATGCTTATGAGAAGGCTCAGGCTCGATTTTGGGCTAAATTTATGGATGATAAGGTAATGAATAATGATTTTGTTGTTATTTTTTATAATTCTACTTGTTTTTGTGATTATTCAAGTGTTAGTTAATGATTTTGTTTTGTACTTTTGTTTGAGCAGTTTTGTAACCTGATTGGTCAAATTGTTCTATTAGCGGTTGACCAGATCTAGATCTGATCATTGATTAACGTTGACCAAAAGATATCAAAACATCCATTGATTCTAATAGCATTGTTAATTTTGTTACATTTGATATTTTCTTAGGATTAACTATAACTGATATTACATTATGGGGTATGTTTCAGTGTTTTCCTGCAGTATTTAAGGCTGTTACCAGCCATGGAGAGGAGCAAGCTGTTGCAGAAGCTCATGAGGCACTGCAATTTCTGGAAAATGAATTGAAAGTGAAAGGCAGCAAGTTTTTTGGAGGTGATAACATCAACCTGGTTGATATTGCTGCTACTTTTGTAGCTTTTTGGATTGGAGCAGTTGAAGAAGCATTAGGAATAGAGCTGTTGCCCAAAGACAAGTTTCCGAAGTTAACCGAATGGAGTGATAACTATGTTAACTGTCAAGCTGTCAAGGATAGCTTACCTCCAAGAGAAAACTTAGTTGCTATCTATAAGAAGCGGTTTGGTAAGGCGTAATAAGAAGCGGTTTGGTGTGTTTCTTCTGTTCATTGATGTGTCAATAAGCAGCTTCTAGGAGCTGGTTTGTCAATTAAGATGTAGTATGCAAGTTTTTGGTTGTTTACTTGTTTTGTTTTGTTACTTTGTTGAAACTGAATTCAAAGTTATCTTTTGTTTTTTATTTTATCTTTACTTGTTTATTTTGAATAAGACTAGATGATCTACCTCATGCCTGTAGAAGGATGTTGTGACTATTGACATGTGTATTAACAAACAACTAGTATTAAGTAGCCCTCGCGTTGCGGCGGGGGCGAACACTAATGGCACACTATTGCCAGCGACCACCGACACTAAAGTTGCGGCGTGTTAATGCGAAGAAATTAAACCGAAACGTAAAACATAGAATAAAATAACTAAGTTGATCTAGGACTCGCGCGTTACGATGAACTCGCGTCTATTTTTTCCCATTTGACAGGTTCATCGTAATCTATATATAATATATATCATTACCACTATACAAACCATAATGCATACATTACAACAACCATTGAATCAATATGTTGCAAATTATATTTATACAAGATTTTGGCTAAATTAATTAGATTATTATAAATAATAATAATTTACAAATAAAACAACACAACTTTGAATGGATCAAACTGATTGAATATGGTAAGATAATGAAACCATTATTTGTTTAGGATACAACCACTTAAGCACAATTTACAACCATACATGCATACAAAACAAATTGAATTTGGTAAGGTAATGAAACCATTATTTGATTAAGGTACAACCACTTAAACACAATTTACAACCAAACATACATACAAATGTTCCAAATTAATAGTATATAAATTTATAAATAATGTACAAATAACCAAAGAAATGGTACAACTAAAAATAGCATAAACCACCAAATTAATAGTATATAAATTTATAAATAATGTACAAACAACCAAAGAAATGGTCCAACTAAAAAATAGCATAAACTATAACTAAAACCACACTTATAACACAACATTGCACTAACATGTTGCAAAATAATAGTATATAAATATGCACATCATGTTACCTGTATATTAAAATCCATGGTTCATGAATAATGTTATGAGATTCTTTTAGTTTTTTTTTTAAATATAACACTAATACAAAATCCATGGCTTATGAATATAAGATTTTTTTCTTTTTGTACTTTTTTAATGCATCACTAATATAGTTATTTTAAGAATTTTTTTCTTTTATAACACTTAAAGTATGCTTTTTTTTATTTTATAAAATCCTGAGTATACCATTGCGGGTTGTTTATTTTTATCTACATCTCTATAAAATTTTTATTCAAAATCAAAAGGTCGTATGGTTTTTTTTAAATATATTACTAATATAAAATCCATGGCTTATGAATATGAGTTTTTTTAAAACTTTTTCTAATGTATTATTAGTATAGTTATGTTAAGATTTTTTTTTCTTTTATAACTCCTAGAGTACAATTTTTTTATAAAATCCTGAGTATACCAATGCAAGTTATTTATTTTTATGGGATTTTTACATATTTCCCTCTCCTACGGCTCCTTATTACATATTTCCCCAAACCATAAAATCAATTACATATTTCCTCTTCCTAACTCATATATATTACATATTTTCCCTTTTCATTTAAATGACTCTTATTTATCACTATTTTACCCTTAATGAACTATTAAATGAATATTTACATATTTGTCCATTCTAATATGTAAAATCAATTACATAATTACCCAGATTATGTAGTATCACCCCCCCAATTCTAATATTGGCTACCCTTGTCAAACAATACATACAAAACCATAATACTCATAATAAAAACATAAATTCCGTTCAAAAAACATAAATTCCGTTCAAAAATTTACCTTTCTTGCACCGAGCTTGTCTCGACATTATTATTCATTGTCACATAAACGGTTAATTCTTTCTCAACTTCATACATACTAAGCATCAATTTAAAGTTGTCATGAGAATCAACCTTCACAAATTTTTGCTTAGTAGCGTATTTGTCAATATAAAAAAGTGAAAAGGATAGCTCCAAATGTCACACCCTGGCTTTGCGGAAGCGTGGGTTTATTTGGTGTGACTTCTTAATACCATATCTTAATCACATCAAAGCTATATGAATTTAAAACCACGATGATCATCCATTATTTCAAGTTTTAAAAGTAAAACATGACAACAATGTTTTAGAGTTGACACATGCAACGAGTTTACATCACAACATAATAAAAATCTTGTTCATAAGACACAACCACAAAACATGAAATAGACACAGTTTAAGACTTGTGACTTGTCCAGGTAAAAGTCACAATCCCTAAACTTGGATGACACCATTCTTCTACGCAGCGTAACGACAGTGCATACCTTGCCAGATCCCTAATTCCCTGAAATACATGTAACTTGAAAAATCAACATAAAGTTGAGCGAGTTCATGTGAAAGTGAGTATGTAAAACCTTTGTAATACATTGGTAAGTGTAAAATCCCTGGTATGTAGCAAATAAGGAAATAAAGAGATCACCAATGGTTTGCAAGGCCATTGATATGTGTGAAGTGCAGTAGGAAGACTCAAACCTAGCAGATTTTTGCGTCGGGCTCAAAGTCACCCCGAGGTCCGTTTTGTTGGGCCTGGAGTTGGGCTCGCTACACCCAGATAGATCTACCGCTAATGACCCTCGGTCCTACAATGAGGATTAATGGCCTCCAGTTCCCGCCTACTTACTCACATGATCTAAGTAGTAACCCTCCTTACGCTAACCATACCATGTAAAAGTATTCGTAATCATAGTAACATGTATTTCACCCCCGAAGTATAAAAACTGAAAACAGTTAAGAGAAAAGGGGGACATGAACTCACTGAAGTGCGTCTCGAAATAGTCAATCCCAAATCAACCTGCTGCGTGACGACCTACACGTACTAACTTCTATTAGACGGACGGCCGTGCCTTGGCTTAACGTTTAACGTTTTTGGGAAATAGTTAGACAACTATTTCGTGTTTACACTTCTTAATTATTGTATAAATATATTCTTCCCAAGGATGGGGGGGGGGGGGGGGTTCTATACATGTTTGCTTTATAAAACCAAAAATATATTTTTAAGTCTCACTTGAAAAATATATTTTAATTCACTTGTCTAAAATATTTTTAACTCTCAAAATATACATATTTTTCCCAAAAATATTATATTTTATCTCATACCATTTCCGAAATAATACTTTATTAAAATACACATTTAAGAGTATTTTCCGAAAATACGTAAGTTACGTTTCAAAATTCGTGTTGTAATAACAATACCGGCGTAACTTAAATATTTAATTGTGGTAGCGTTGGTATTATTATAGAGTCGTGATTTCATAATATTTCAAAGTTATATTATTTTTACCCTAAAAATAATATATCTAGTTCACGAAATAATCACATAATCACACAAGCGTTTTATTAAGAAATATATATTCTAAGTATATATTTGACAAGTTTTATTTACGAAAATCCACCTCCGACACTTGGTAATTTTTGAAATAAAAATCATGGCGAAGTTTATTTGGAAAACCAAGTTAAAAACATATTTATAAACATTTGTTACAAAAATATTTCTAAGTGTTATGTTTCTGGAAAAATTTCGCCAGAGTTTCCTCTGTAACTGGAGGTGTCCACGCTTACAAGGGTATCATTTTCTTTTCAAAATTACTCAACAAACAATCCTCTAACAACTTTGCATCACCAAGAGCAGAAATATACTTGTTACATTCTAGTCATGAACTTGATATTTCCCGAAGGTGTGTAGTAACATAGTGAAGCCTTTAGTGGGTTTAGTTACCCTCCGAAATGTATCTGTTTCGTTAAAAATCACCTTCTTGGCCGAGTTATGTTTTCACAACTTGTAAATAATATTTGCAAAAATTAACTTTCTTGAACTCTTCTTGTAAATAAATGTCTTTACATTTATTTTATTCCTTAAAGAAAAGTAAGTGTATCTTGAACTCTTCTTGTAAATAAATGTCTTAACATTTATTTTATTCCTTAAAGAAAAGTAAGTGTATGTAAAGTCTTGGTTTTTCCAAAAACCGATTCTTTTACTTGGTTTATTTAGAAAAGTCTCTTGTAAGACTTGAATCAACATGTTCACAACTTTACTAGTTCATTTGTATTTTTGAAAAATCTATTTTTATACAAGTTCATGACTAATCTAGGAGGTGGTTATGTATGTATTACATAATCACTTCCCATCTTGTTAAATCATAATCTCTAGATTTGTTTAACAAGACTTTCATGGTGATTAACATCACACATTCAAGATTCATAAGAAAAATAACAACATACTCATAACAATATCAAACTAGTCCTATTTCATCTTCAAGTAAACTTTTATGTTCATGATTTTAGGTTCACATCTTCTAGTATTTTTGTTCTTATGATTTAAGTAAATAAACATCATACTTCACATTTTAACCAAGCATAAGATGGAACAAGGTGTAGAGACTTACTACTAGCTTCTAGCTAGGGAAGAATCTAGTGAAGAAATGTTGAGAAAATGATGGTGAAAAAGCTAGAAACAAGCTCCTTTGATGGTCCTTCAAGATGCACCCTCCATAGATGAACTTCAAGCTTTGAATGGCACTTGAAACGAAGAAGATGAAGAATGTTGGAGTGATGGTGGTGGGTTCAGTTTAGAGGAACCAAAAATGAGAGAGAGAAGTGAATGGAGTGTGATCTCTTGAGTTATGATGACAATCTTATGAGCCATGCTTCTTATAATCTTCCTCACATATTTTGTTTAGTTCAACAAGTAAAATCTAATAAACAAATCAAATATAATCTTGCAAAATATTTGAAGTATGGTGAGAATGTGGGGTGGGTCCACCAAGGACTGAAAATCGGTTGAGGTAAAAATGTAACTAAAGTGCAAGTGTTAGTTAGGTTGTAAGTACTTGGTATTTTATGTTAGATATAGGATTTTTAGTGGGTATTATGGCAAACGGGGATCATGACTAGCCACAAATAGTACAACAATGTCCATGACAAAAATTTAGTATTCCGGGTAATGTCCGGTTATCCGGTTAGGTACCGTCCCATTAAAGTGTTTAATTAGTCTAAAAAGGACCTTTTATGTATATTTTTGTAACACAAATTATTCCCGGCACTTAGGAAAGTATGCAGGATCATTCTGCCATGTTTTTGCACTTTACTAGTAATTTAAAATGCTGAATTTTATGAAAGAATGCAGAATTCTGCATTTAAAGTGGGTTTTTGGCACTTCCCTGCACTATAACTATCACCTAGTGACGTAGTTTTATGGTCCTCACTTCCCTACACTCCATACTAGTGTAGTAATTCATTCCCGGCTCATACTGGCCTCAGAGACAATATCTGTCTAGTGCTGGCAATGTCAGCACGTTTCTTGGGTTATCCGTTCACTGTGCTAACTGTGCTTTGTGCATCAAGTTTGTCACTAAGGTTTGTGTGAAATAAATGGAGTGACAGTATAAAATGTGATGCATGAGTATGTATGTATCAAAAAGCAGAAAGCAGTTTAATCACAATTGTAGCCAAGCACAGTAATTAAGCATTAATTACATATTAATTAATTGTACGGATACCTGGTTTTGTGAGGGTTGTCACATTCTCCCTCCGTTAAATAAATTTCTTCCCGAAATTTTAGGCTCTGCTTCTAGATGCAGGGGTCTTAGGAAACAAATGGGGGTATTTCTCCTTCATTCGATCCTCACGTTCCCACGTGAATTCAGGCCCATGTCTTGCATTCCATCGAACTTTGACGAGTTTGACACTGCTCCTACGTGTTTTGTTAACTTTCCAATCCGTAACCTCGACGGGTTCTTCTGTAAAGTGGAGCGTGTCATCGATATGTACTTCGTCACCAGGAATGATCACTGTTTCTTGTGTTGGACTCTTCCTCAAATTTGATACATGGAATGTATCGTGAACACCATTGAGTTCAGCAGGTAGGTCCAATTTGTAGGCTACAAGCCCAATCCTTTGCAGTATTCTTAACGGGCCAATGTAACGCGGATTCAGCTTCCCACGCTTTCCGAAGCGTGCCACACCCTTCCAGGGTGAAACTTTTAATAAAACCATATCCCCAACTTGAAACTCCAAGGGCTTCTTCTTTGGATCTGCATAGGCTTTCTGTCTGTCGCGAGCCGCCTCAATGCGCTTTCGAATCTGTGCAATCTTGTCTGTTGTCTCTTGGACTATTTCAGGACCAACAAGTTGTCTATCACCTGCGTCAGCCCAACATAAGGGTGATCGACATTTGCGTCCATAAAGCGCTTCAAATGGCGCGGCTCCAATGCTTGTGTGGTAGCTGTTGTTGTATGAAAACTCGACCAATGGTAAATGATTATCCAAGCTACCACCTAGATCCATTACACATGCTCTCAGCATATCCTCCAATGTCTGAATAGTTCTTTCACTTTGGCCATCAGTTTGCGGGTGAAACGCAGTGCTCAGATTCAACTGTGAGCCAAAAGCTTCTTGGAAGGATTGCCAAATCCTTGATGTGAAACGTCCATCTCTATCAGAGATGATCGAGAGAGGCACTCCATGACGTGCAACAATCTCTCGCATGTATATTTCCGCCAGTTTACTAGTGTTATCCTTCTCTTTGATCGGCAAGAAATGTGCGGACTTTGTTAGGCGGTCTACTATAACCCAAATCATATCATGGCCTCTGGGCGTCCTTGGTAACTTCGTTACGAAGTCCATTGAAATCTGTTCCCATTTCCACTTGGGAATCTCAGGTTGCTGCAGAAGTCCTGAAGGCTTCTGGTATTCAGCTTTTACCTTGGCGCACGTTAAACACTTGCTAACATAAACAGCAACATCGCCTTTCAAACTAGGCCACCAATAATAGTCCTTAAGATCTTGGTACATCTTATCCGCTCCTGGATGGATAGAGTACCATGATTTGTGAGCTTCATAAAAAATAACTTTTCTCAAACCACCAAACAGAGGAACCCAAATCCTTTTCATGTAGCATATCGTTCCTTCCTCATTTGGCACTAATTGCTTATCCATCCCACGGAGATATTCCTCTTCAATGTTCCTTTCTTTCAGAGCCTCTTTCTGAGCGGTACGAATACGTAAAGCGAGGTCTGTCTGGACAATCATCTCCAAAGCCCTAACCCTTATGGGCTTGATCCTTTCTTTTCGACTCAGGGCATCAGCAACCACATTCGCTTTCCCTGGATGGTATTTGATCTCGCAATCATAATCGTTCAATAATTCGACCCAACGTCTTTGCCTCATATTCAACTCTTTCTGGTCGAATATGTGCTGCAGACTCTTATGATCCGTAAAGATTGTACACTTTGTACCATACAAATAATGTCTCCAGATTTTCAGCGCAAATACCACTGCGCCTAGCTCCAAATCATGCGTGGTATAGTTCTTTTCATGAACTTTCAATTGGCGTGAAGCGTAAGCTATAACTTTCTGGCGTTGCATCAACACGCAACCCAATCCTTGACGCGAGGCGTCACAGTATACCACGAAATCATCAGTTCCTTCTGGTAGCGCTAAGATCGGCGCATTGCAAAGCTTGTCTTTCAGTAACTGGAATGCTTCTTCCTGTTTGATTCCCCAATCAAACGTCTTATCTTTTTGTGTGAGGAAGGTCAATGGTTGAGTGATCTTTGAAAAATCCTCAATAAATCTTCGATAGTAGCCAGCCAAACCTAAGAATTGTCGAATCTCGGTTGGCGTCTTTGGGGTCTCCCAATTCTTGATCGCTTCGATCTTTGTGGGGTCCACATGAATCCCATTTCCATTAACCACGTGTCCAAGAAACTGGACTTCGCGTAGCCAAAACTCGCACTTTGAGAATTTGGCGTATAATTTCTCCTTCTTAAGTAGCTCTAGAATAGCTCTTAAGTGCTGTTCGTGCTCGTCCTTTGTCTTCGAGTAAATCAAGATATCGTCTATGAACACAATCACAAACTTGTCTAGGTACGGTTTACACACTCGGTTCATTAGGTCCATGAAAACTGCAGGTGCGTTGGTCAGCCCAAACGGCATAACTAGGAACTCGTAGTGTCCATAGCGAGTTCTGAAAGCGGTTCTATGAATACTTTCCTCTTGTATTCTCAGCTGATGGTAACCAGATCACAAATCGATCTTCGAGTAGTAGCTTGAACCTTGCAGTTGGTTGAAAAGATCATCGATTCTCGGCAAAGGGTATCTGTTCTTGATAGTCAACTTATTAAGCTCGCGGTAGTCTATGCACATACGAAAACTACCGTCCTTCTTCTTAACGAACAGTACTGGAGCTCCCCAAGGTGAGAAGCTTGGTCTGATGAATCCTTTGTCCAATAGCTCCTGGAGTTGTGTCGACAACTCCTGCATCTCTAAAGGCGCAAGTCTGTAGGGTGCCTTGGCTACAGGCGCGGCACCTGGAACCAAGTCAATGTGGAACTCGACTTGCCTTTGAGACAGTAATCCTGGCAAGTCTTCTAGAAAGACCTCCGGATATTCCTTGACGACTGGAATGTCTTCAATCTTTGGTTCAGCAACTTCCTTGTCCACGATGTGTGCTAAGAATGCAACACATCCCTTCCGTAAACACTTTCTAGCTTTCAGGCAGCTAATAATTCTCAGCGGCGTATCATGCTTCTCTCCGTGCACTATGATCGTTTCTTCATCCGTCAGTGGGATGCGGATGGTCTTCTCATGGCAAACGATCTCGGCTTTGTTACTCGATAGCCAATCCATTCCCACTACCACATCAAAGCTTCCCAACTCGACAGGTAGTAAGTCTAGCGTAAACTCGTGCCCTCCTAGTTCAATCACACATCCTCGAACAACTTCACTGGTCTCAACTAGTTTCCCATTTGCTAATTCGATGGAGTACGGAACGTCTAACTTACTAGGCGTCAACCCAAGTATATTCTTAAATTCTAATGACACGAAACTATAATCCGCACCAATATCAAACAAAACGGATGCAAAGCGTTGGTTTATAGGGAACGTACCAGTAACAACATTGGGATCCTGGCGCGCTTCCCTCGCCTCAATGTTAAACACCCTTCCGCTGGCTTGATTCAATCCTGGGCAGTCCCTCTTAAAGTGCCCAATGTCACCACAGTTAAAACAACCAAATTTTGACCATTTCCTCCTCCGTTCCCCGCTTGATTGTTGTTTTGATTTCGATTCACACTACCCGCTTGATTCACGTTGTTGCCTCGGTTTCCATTTCCTTCATTGTTTCCTTGTACACGATTACCATTGCCACCACGATTATTGTTCCGATTACCAAAACCTCCTTGGCCTCCCCGGCCTGCACTAGCCCAGCAGTTATCCTTCAGGTGGCCAACTTTTCCACAAGCTTCACATACTTTTGGCCCACATCGGCCAGAATGATGACGCTGGCAGGTGTTACACTTGGGATGCGTACCCATATATCCTTTCCCCTTCTTTCAAACACCGGTTACAGCTTGGACCGGTACGCTTGATTCTCCTTTCTTGCCAACATTGCTAGTTCCCTGCTTAAAGTTCGAGAATTTCCTCTTATTCTCACCAGACGACTCTACGTGAGTCTCTTTCTTCTTTGGCTCAACATTCGAAAACTTGTTCAGGCGGATGGCTTCCTTAGTAAGAGACACGCTCAGATTGATAGCCTCTGTGATTGTTGCAGGCTTGGAAGTAGTGACCATACTCATGATCTGTGGAGCTAAACCCCAGATAAATCTCTCGATCCGTTTGAACTCTGGTGTGACCATGTATGGCACAACGTGGGATAGATCATGAAATCTTTGGACGTACTCTGCGATCTTGGGACCGTCCATCCTTAAATGCCAGAACTCAGTCTCCAACCTTTGTATCTCAGCACGAGAACAATACTTCCTTCGCATCAACTCTTTTAACTCAGCCCATGTCAACGCGTAAGCAGCAGCTTCTCCCAAAGTCTGCACTTGTAAGTTCCACCATGATAGGGCTCCATCCAAAAATAGTCCAGAAATGTAAGTCACTTGCTGGTCTGGAGCGCACTTGCTCATTCGAAGAACAGAATCCGTCTTTTTGGCCCATCTTACAAAAGCAACAGCACCTTCGGTGCCGTCGAAGTTCACAGGCTTGCAGTCTAGGAACTGCTTGTAAGTGCACCCTGCACATACGTTAGAATATACAAATGGCATTAGCGAACGTGCTAAAAATATCCAAATGTATCGTAGTTTGTCTCAACGACTTAACATTACCATGTGGTGGATTGTTATTGCCGTTATTGTTTGAATTGCTCCCGCTGGTTCCTCCCTGCGAGGCTGCATACTGCGCTATGGCGGCAGCAACGATTCCTTGAAGTTCTGCCTCGTTGGCAGGCATACGCGTCTGGCGTCTTGGAGGCATCTTCTAAAAGATGTTTCACGTAGGTCAGGTCATAGTAAGTAAAGTGCACGTATGTATTCAACAATATCAACACATAACATCTCATGTTATAGAACATAAACAATCAACCAACATCACATATAATGAGAATACTGCGATTGCGCTGTCATAAATCAAGACCACAATGTAAGGTTTACAAGCTCATAACTGTATCATACATCATCAGTGACTAAGGGCCACATCGCCCTAGTCCAAACTATCTAGTCAGAGACAACAGCAACAAATATACAGAACATCAAAAGTCATAATCGTCCAAAATGCGGTCTCCAAAAGGCTGTATAGTCTGCACAATCGCGGTCCTCTCATCAAAAGTCTACCCGTGTCGAATCAAAAAGGCCTATGCTGATGGCGGTGGAGGAGGGGGAAAACGAGAAAAGAGTAAACGTCGCATATGAAGCCAGTCCTCCTCCATAGCGCGATGAGAGCGCAATACGTATGCTATCTGCTGCTCGGGAGTCCAAAAACGAGCGGCAGAATCAGGTGAAAGTGGTCGAGGAGGGTGTGATACGGCAGGTGGGGTCTGGCACTGGCACGGGAGTCGCTGAGCTCTCTCTAGCTCCTGTACGCGACGGGTCAGCGCCTCCTGCTGTATCATAAAAGATGTGAGAACATCCTCCGTAGAATACCCCACGTGGTATGGGTGATACGGATCCGTCGGTGGCATAATGGGGGACGTAGTCCAGAGGAATGGCTCACTAGATGGAGCGAAGGATGGCACAGTAAATGGTGCAACCGTGGGAACAACAGTGGGATGAACAATCTGAGGCACAAACTGGCCTCCTCCTGACACAAAAGGTGTATGACCAAACGGATGACGTGACAAACCCTCCCCAGGACGTGGTGGAGGTATGTCCTGGAGATAAGTGATCTGAAGATCTGTGCGGTGAGTATCTGTGGTGTGTGGGGGAATCAAAGGAACATCAATGGGAGCTGAAACAGGGGCTGAAACGGGTGCCACAGGGGGTGTAACAGGCACCACGAAAGGTGGGAAATCATCGTCATCATCTATCCACCCATTGTGGGTGTGAGCGTATCGTGGATCAATGTGGGTCGCAAAAGGTGCGCAGTCGAACATCACCGGCATAGGATCTGGAAGTGGGGCGACAACAGGATCCTCTAACAACAGTGGAGCATCAATATGAACATCAACAGCATGATCATCGACCAACTGTGGAATAGCAACAGGATGATCATCACCAGGTATATCATCAACCAAAGGAGCAACAGCAGGTGCATTGGCATGAACAGGGTCATGCTCCAATGCGGGGTCAGGAGCAATGCTTGGCTCAGGGGCCACAGCCGGCTCCGGATCAACAAACTCCATCTCAAAATCAGCTGGATCAACAAACATATGGTCGACAAGGGCTACAGGATCCTCCAAGTGCTGGTCTAAGTGTACGAACTCAATGTCCTGGTCTGGATCAAAGCCAGGTGGAAAAATAGGATCTGAATCATCATCAACATCATGATCGAACTCAAAGCTGTGCGCAGGAGTAGCGGATGACGCCATGTCCGGGTCGGCGTCGTGTGAGTGGTGCTGCACTCCCTGTGTGTGCGAAGGTACGGATGCCACAGACTCAAAGGAGTCTGGAACAGGTGAATGAACAGGAGCCTCCTCTGCAGGAGCGTCAGCAAGAAGTAGGATATCACTGGCAGCAATATGGGCCTCGCCCTCAAGTGGGTCTTCCTCAAATAGATCGACATCGTCGTCAGAGACAACGTCGAGGGGCATATCAATGACGGGATAAGTGGCAAGGGGCACAGGAGCAGGGATCACCACGAGTGGTAAATCCCCAGTGAGATGGCCATCAGCAGGCTCTGCTACGACATCGGGTAGTGCAAAGGGCTGGAAGTCGTCATCATCTGTGCTGGTAGTATCGGAAGTGTACACCTCGTGCTCCGATGAAACTATGTCGTCTGATACTATGGCCATGGGATCTGTAGTGTCCGACTCCCCAGTACCTGATGAAGGCATGCCGTCTGTAACAAAAACACACACATGCATAAATAATCAATCATATAATCAAATAAACATGTTAGTCACCAATAAGCAATCAAGTAATTCTCCTAGTCCCACTAGTCTATCCTCCCAGCCTCTCAGACTGAACTTCCTAGTCCCACTAGACTATCCTCCCAGCCTCTCAGACTGAATCTCCTAGTCTCTCAGACTACCTTCCCAGCCTCTCAGACTGACTCCCTGGTTCCCCGACCAGAACCTCCCCAGCAACCCGGCTGAATCCCTGGTCTCCCGACCAACCAAAAATTTAAAAAAAAATATGCTCAACTTTTGTTTGTAAAAATGTTTTGCACTCTGGATCTGGACGTAGCGTATGCAATGTAAAAATGTTTTCGTGAGAGCCCTAGTGATCATAGTCTAGACTCGAGAAGGAATCCTAGTTCGCTATGATCAAAGCTCTGATACCAAGTTGTCACACCCTGGCTTTGCGGAAGCGTGGGTTTATTTGGTGTGACTTCTTAATACCATAGCTTAATCACATCAAAGCTATATGAATTTAAAACCATGATGATCATCCATTATTTCAAGTTTTAAAAGTAAAACATGACAACATTGTTTTAGAGTTGACACATGCAACGAGTTTACATCACAACATATTAAAAATATTGTTCATAAGACACAACCACAAAACATGAAATAGACACAGTTTAAGACTTGTGACTCGTCCAGGTAAAAGTCACAATCCCTAAACTTGGATGACACCATTCTTCTACGCAGCGTAACGACAGTGCATACCTTGCCAGATCCCTAATTCCCTGAAATACATGTAACTTGAAAAATCAACATAAAGTTGAGCGAGTTCATGTGAAAGTGAGTATGTAAAACCTTTGTAATACATTGGTAAGTGTAAAATCCCTGGTATGTAGCAAATAAGGAAATAAAGAGATCACCAATTGTTTGCAAGGCCATTGATATGTGTGAAGTGCAGTAGGAAGACTCAAACCTAGCAGATTTTTGCGTCGGGCTCAAAGTCACCCCGAGGTCCGTTCTGTTGGGCCTGGAGTTGGGCTCGCTACACCCATCCTACCGCTAATGACCCTCGGTCCTACAATGAGGATTAATGGCCTCCAGTTCCCGCCTACTTACTCACATGATCTAAGTAGTAACCCTCCTTACGCTAACCATACCATGTAAAAGTATTCGTAATCATAGTAACATGCATTTCACCCCCGAAGTATAAAAACTGAAAACAGTTAAGAGAAAAGGGGGACATGAACTCACTGAAGTGCGTCTCGAAATAGTCAATCCCAAATCAACCTGCTGCGTGACGACCTACACGTACTAACTTCTATTAGACGGACTGCCGTGCCTTGGCTTAAGGTTTAACGTTTTTGGGAAATAGTTAGACAACTATTTCGTGTTTACACTTCTTAATTATTGTATAAATATATTCTTCCCAAGGATGGGGAGGGGGGTTTCTATACATGTTTGCTTTATAAAACCAAAAATATATTTTTAAGTCTCACTTGAAAAATATATTTTAATTGACTTGTCTAAAATATTTTTAACTCTCAAAATATACATATTTTTCCCAAAAATATTATATTTTATCTCATACCATTTCCGAAATAATACTTTATTAAAATACACATTTAAGAGTATTTTCCGAAAATACGTAAGTTACGTTTCAAAATTCGTGTTGTAATAACAATACCGGCGTAACTTAAATATTTAATTGTGGTAGCGTTGGTATTATTTTGGAGTCGTGATTTCATAATATTTCCAAGTTATATTATTTTTACCCTAAAAATAATATATCTAGTTCACGAAATAATCACATAATCACACACGCGTTTTATTAAGAAATATATATTCTAAGTATATATTTGACAAGTTTAATTTACGAAAATCCACCTCCGACACTTGATAATTTTTGAAATAAAAATCATGGCGAAGTTTATTTTGAAAACCAAGTTAAAAACATATTTATAAACATTTGTTACAAAAATATTTCTAAGTGTTATGTTTCTGGAAAAATTTCGCCAGAGTTTCCTCTGTAACTGGAGGTGTCCACGCTTACAAGGGTATCATTTTCTTTTCAAAATTACTCAACAAACAATCCTCTAACAACTTTGCATCACCAAGAGCAGAAATATACGTGTTACATTCTAGTCATGAACTTGATATTTCCCGAAGGTGTGTAGTAACTTAGTGAAGCCTTTAGTGGGTTTAGTTACCCTCCGAAATGTATCTGTTTCGTTAAAAATCACCTTCTTGGGCGAGTTATGTTTTCACAACTTGTAAATAATATTTGCAAAAATTAACTTTCTTGAACTCTTCTTGTAAATAAATGTCTTTACATTTATTTTATTCCTTAAAGAAAAGTAAGTGTATCTTGAACTCTTCTTGTAAATAAATGTCTTTACATTTATTTTATTCCTTAAAGAAAAGTAAGTGTATGTAAAGTCTTGGTTTTTCCAAAAACCGATTCTTTTACTTGGTTTATTTAGAAAACTCTCTTGTAAGAATTGAATCAACATGTTCACAACTTTACTAGTTCATTTGTATTTTTGAAAAATCTATTTCTATACAAGTTCATGACTAATCTAAGAGGTGGTTATGTATGTATTACATAATCACTTCCCATCTTGTTAAATCATAATCTCTAGATTTGTTTAACAATATTTTCATGGTGATTAACATCACACATTCAAGATTCATAAGAAAAATAACAACATACTCATAACAATATCAAACTAGTCCTATTTCATCTTCAAGTAAACTTTTATGTTCATGATTTTAGGTTCACATCTTCTAGTATTTTTGTTCTTATGATTTAAGTAAATAAACATCATACTTCACATTTTAACCAAGCATAAGATGGAACAAGGTGTAGAGACTTACTACTAGCTTCTAGCTAGGGAAGAATCTAGTGAAGAAATGTTGAGAAAATGATGGTGAAAAAGCTAGAAACAAGCTCCTTTGATGGTCCTTCAAGATGCACCCTCCATAGATGAACTTCAAGCTTTGAATGGCACTTGAAATGAAGAAGATGAAGAATGTTGGAGTGATGGTGGTGGGTTCAGTTTAGAGGAACCGAAAATGAGAGAGAGAGAAGTGAATGGAGTGTGATCTCTTGAGTTATGATGACAATCTTATGAGCCATGCTTCTTATAATCTTCCTCACATATTTTGTTTAGTTCAACAAGTAAAATCTAATAAATAAATCAAATATAATCTTGCAAAATATTTGAAGTATGGCCAGAATGTGGGGTGGGTCCACCAAGGACCGAAAATCGGTTGGGGGGGGGGGGGGGGTCTTGAGGTAAAAATGTAACTAAAGTGTAAGTGTTAGTTAGGTTGTAAGTACTTGGTATTTTATGTTAGATATAGGATTTTTAGTGGGTATTATGGCAAACGGGGATCATGACTAGCCACAAATAGTACAACAATGTCCATGACAAAAATTTAGTGTTCCGGGTAATGTCCGGTTATCCGGTTAGGTACCGTCCCGTTAAAGTGTTTAATTAGTCTAAAAAGGACCTTTTATGTATATTTTTGTAACACAAATTATTCCCGGCACTTAGGAAAGTATGCAGGATCATTCTGCCATGTTTTTGCACTTTACTAGTAATTTAAAATGCTGAATTTTATGAAAGAGTGCAGAATTCTGCATTTAAAGTGGGTTTTTGGCACAACTATCACCTAGTGACGTAGTTTTATGGTCCTCACTTCCCTACACTCCATACTAGTGTAGTAATTCATTCCCGGCTCATACTGGCCTCAGAGACAATATCTGTCTAGTGCTGGCAATGTCAGCACGTTTCTTGGGTTATCCGTTCACTGTGCTAACTGTGCTTTGTGCATCAAGTTTGTCACTAAGGTTTGTGTGAAATAAATGGAGTGACAGTATAAAATGTGATGCATGAGTATGTATGTATCAGAAAGCAGAAAGCAGTTTAATCACAATTGTAGCCAAGCACAGTAATTAAGCATTAATTAAATATTAATTAATTGTACGGATACCTGGTTTTGTGAGGGTTGTCACACCAAATCCGGAGGATAATGAGTGGCAACCTCTTCATTCAAATCATCAAAGTCGTATATGCAAGTGTCAATGTAAAGACACTTGCATATACGACTTTAAAACACCTGATGAACATAAATCATATACAATAAGACTTTAAAAGTGGAAACAAAACAATGGGACGGACCAGATGTATGTTTACAGATAGTTATCATAACATTATGCAAATATGACCCAGAAAGCAGTTTGAGTTCATTGTTCATGATATTCTTTAAAACTATATATATATATATATATATATATATATATATATATATAGAGAGAGAGTTAGGTTCAAACGTGAACAAATTTCCTAGCGTGAACCGCGTGAACTGATCTGAACCATTGATTTCATATACATAAAGGAAGGGTAAGATTGTAACTTTATATAAATATTCAATTTAAATTATTTTGATATTAATTTCAAAATCTTAACAATAAAGGAATATTCAGTTTCAAAATCTCTTCAAACATTTGTCGATAATTTTGACAATTTCAAAATCATAACTTACTCCATCATTAATACACTTACTTGGTTGTAAATCAATCATTTGAAAATGGTACAACCCAACCTCGTTTTCAGTTTCAAATACCAATTTTCTGCAAAAAAAAAAAGTCCTTATAATTAAAAAAATCAACTCGTACGCATGTGTACATCCCAACTCCGTTTGCAGTTTAATTAAGTACACATGTGTATACTGTACATAACCTTATCGTACACATGTGTACATCGTACACATGCTTTCACATATACATACACATGTGTACACCAGTAAACTTTATATCCAAAATAATAAACAAACAGACCATATATCATTTGATTACCACTATGTACACCGGTGTACATCAACATTTAAACACAAAATTTTTATAAACCAGTAAACATGTGTACTTCGGAACCATACTACTAGATTTTTTTTGAACGGCTAATTTCTTTAATCCCCTGTCGTCTGTGGGACTTGAACCCAAGACTTTCCCCTTCCAAACCTATGTGTTTTAAAGGCTTTGCCTTTGCCAATGGACCACCACCCCATTGGTAACCATACTACTAGATAACTCAACATACGTTATTGATTTTCTTTTAAAGGGATATGAAAAGATTTCACAAACAATAAAATAGAAAATTACGGGATACGGGATATTATTATCTTTAATTATGGAAATAATCTTCCATTTTGATTTAAATGACTATTTTAAGCTAATTACACTATTACCCTTTTGCTTTTAATAAAACATTAAAATCTAACCTATTAATTACAATCATGCCACCCCTTTCAAATATCAAGATCATATTAATCAACGGTCCAGATCTGTTCACGCTGTTCACTCTTGGGAGGTTGTTCACGCTGGAACCTCACCCTATATATATATATATATATATATATATATATATATATATATATATATATGTTGATGTAATCTATTAGAATTCAAAAAGGCACTATAGTTTCAAGATTGAAATATTCTGAATTCACTTTGAGAATTTTCGATCCACATTCATATCTCAAAGGAAGCTATCATAGTTCGATAATAATGGAAGAAATTAAGTTCATGCTTAATGGCACAAAGATACTCTGCTTTAATAGTTCGATAATAATGGCACAAAGTGAAGTTCATGCTTAATGGCACAAAGATACTCTTAATGGCACAAAGATACTCTGCTTTAATAATTCGATACACATGATGAAGAAGATGAACAAGATTCGATTTTTTGAACGTACCTGATGAAGAAGATGAAGAAGCAGCTTGTCTTTGGTGGGGGAGAAGAAACGTCTTCTTGTTGTGTAGGGTTTGGATGTCTTGATTATACGAATGGGGATATACGCAGATGAGTTACTTGAGGGTAATTGGGTAATTTCTCAAAAAAGGGGAAATATGTAATTGATTTTATGGTTTGGGGAAATAGGTAATTAGGAGGCTTAGGAGGGGGAAATATGTAAAAATCCCTTTTTTTATCTACATCTTGATTAAACTTTTATTCAAAATGAAACAGGTCATATGGTTATTTTTTATTATAGGAACCGGAATGATGCCATCCGAACAATATCGATATCGGCACCAATATTTGTTTTTGACGTTTTCTTAACGTTCATACCATTGTCGTATGAACCAAATCGTTTCCAACCGAATAACATATGTAATATCTGAATTGATACCGGTATTTCTTTTATGATTTTCTATCCATGTAAACAAGTGTTTATTTTCATTTAGACATGTTTCTTTCGATTGCTACTATAACAAAAAGAATTGATACCGACCGAATGTCCACTGCAACGAGCGGATAATCCACAATAGTTAAATTTAAAATTTAACTCATGTTATAGTAATTATTTAAGAATAATAATAATCCCCACACTTGTGGCCTAGTGGTAGGAGACTTGGGTTTTCCAATGGAGACTCAAGTTTAATTCCCACTTGTCTCATATTAGAGTGGATATTGGGCAATGATGGTGACAAACCCACCGAGGGGGGTTCGATGCTGAGCCGCATCCCGGTTTTCATCCGGCTGTTACTTCAGCGAGGCAACCGTGTGGAGTTGCAGTACGGTTTCCGGGGGAACCCCGTAACCAAGTCTGGCCAACCCAGCGCGGGCCCGGTTAAGACAACGTAAGTCTGGGCAGACTTGGCTAGGCCGCCGATTAGGCGGTGTAACATTGGGTCACTCAAAAAGAAAGTCACCGTTAAAAAAAAAAAAGAGTAATAATAAATGGTTTTAATTCATTTTACTAATTAACACTTTATAATGAGTAAACTGCAGTTTTACCCCCTGAGGCTAGATGCGATTGGCAACCTTACCCCCTAAAACGAAAATCTTGCTGTCTTACCCCTCAACTATTGAAAAACGCTACAATATTACCTCCCGGTGTTAAAAAACTTAACATTTCTGTTAACTGGGATGTTAAATGACCATATTACCATTTCTTATTACCCCCTATGCTTTGTTGTAAGAAAACGTATTACCCCACTGTGTTAAATGACTATATTATCCTCTCTTATTACCCCCTATGCTTTGTTGTAAGAAAACGTATTATCCCCGGTGCTAAATATTTCTTTTCTTCCTTCAATATTGCCAGCACAAGATGATGTCGAGTGTTAATTTCATCAAATTTCACCAAATATTTCATCAAATTTCACCAATATTTCAGACTACAAATCACTACTAAACATATTTAATCAATTATTTCCTTTTTATTGTTTGTTTTATGTTATTAATTCTACGGTTCATCTTCTTTTCTACCAACATTCAATAGCTAGGATAATATATATAAAAAACTCTACCGGCAGCAAAAAATACAACTGAATCAAGATCTCCATTAAGTACACAAGAATGAATCAAGAAGTTACCAAGAAAGGAGAAAAGGCTCATTCAAGTAATTGTAGACACTAATGAACAAGTTATCATTTGTTGGTGCATACATCTGTCGTCTTCGTCTTATATCGAGTCTTGAATTTGTTGCGGATCTGAACGAGCATGAAGTCATTATCAAGAATGATGACATCATATATGTGACATCATAAAAATGACATCATCATTGCAACATACACTAAAATAGAAGCATGCATGAAACAGACTTGGAATATTGCATGAAATTGTATTTTGTAATTTCACATGAAAGTTCTCATATAATTCCGTACGGAATTACTTTTGTAATTTCGTATGAGTTGTTGAGTGTCTTGTTTCGTGCGGAATTACAACTCTATATATAGGTGGTTCATGATTGTCATTTGGAACCGAATTAGAGAGTGATACCGAGGTGCTGCCGGTTTGCCTACTGATTGTAAACAGTGTTATATCAATATACAAGGCTTTTAAAGTGTGAATCAAGGTGTTTCTATGTCTATACGTCTGTTTCCGCCTTTCGTATAGATACGAACTCTTCTGAAAGACTCATTTGGGTCACAAATCGATCCTACAAGTGGTATCAGAGCTCAGGAGGAAGAGTTCTTGCCAAATTTAGCTTGAAAATCTGTTTTCTACACATTCTTTCACAAAATTGATAAATTTCACGGTTAAAATGGTCTGATTTTCTCATATAACATTCATAACAGTGTTTTAACCAATCCTTGAGAGTTTTGGACCTTAAATCAGCCTAAAACTTGACAAAATACATAATTCCGTTTGAACTCAGATCGAAAATGTGTGACGTCAGTTTAATTCCGCACGAAATAAGCTAATTTCCGTTTGAAAAATCTTAATTCCGCATAAAAAAAATTAATTCCGTTTGAATGTCCTTAATCTCGTGCGGAATTACTGTGTAATACCGTGTGAATTTTGTTATTCCGCGTGAAGTTGTTATCTCTTTTGAAAGTGTTTATCATCTACATCGACAGAATACAAACTGAACGGTCCAATGAAATTAAGTTTGTGCAAGGTAAACGACGTATCCTTGGTGTTGATGATGTCGTCCACGATGAAGAATACAACCAGTTTGACGACCTACCACCATTTTCTGTCGGTGTTCAACCAGGGAATGATGCAAATGATCAGACCACTGCATACTTACGATCTGACCACACCGATGGGATATATGTTTGATGCACCGTGTTGAACTAATTGATAAAGGTTTGATACTCTATATATATACTCTTTCCAAATCTATTTTTTTTTATAATTGTCAATTTATTAATAATTGTTTTCTTTTTTATAGGAATAACTGGAAATCATAGCTCTAGCTCTTCAAATTCGTTTGGCTTGGTGATGTTTCATTAATTATGCCTCAGCACTAAATATTTTATTTTACTTGATTTCGATTCCGTATGAATTTTGGCTTGTTTTTCAACCTTCATATATATCATCTAGTAAACTCCATTTTTTAAGTGTTAGTTTATCTGAATATATTTATGATGTTAATAAGGCTATATATAATTTATATCCGCTTCCAAATATTATCATTTTAAAATTTAAACATAGATAATCATTGGATTGAGTTTATGATATTCCATATATCTATTTGATTTAAAATTTATTTTACTCAATCGTTTCCCCCTATCATTTTAATAAGTTTTTAATCCACAATGTAGTAAACTAAATAAGTTTTTATTATATAAATATACTAGGTTTAAACCCCGTGTATTACACGGGTTGCATAAATATAATTGTATATAATAAATAATAAAAGATATATTTTTAAATAAACTCGTATATTGCACGTGTTAAATAAAATATAATGTCATATGTTAATACAAACAATCATCAAGATTTATCTTTTAAAAATGAATATTGATGTACTATTTACTTTTTATAGATTTATCTTTTAAAAATGAACTTTAATGTACTATTTACTTATCATAACATTTTACTTTGTTAAATATGTATTCTTAACTAAACTTTTGTTTAAAGTTATTAGAGTTAATTACATAGTTAGTCCCTGTGATTTGCACAAAATAACATACTTAGGTACTAATAGTTCAAAATCACCTTCTAGGGTATTAACTTTTCATTTTGTAACGTTTGTAGGTATTAACTTCTAAGGTAGTAACATAGGTAGTCCCTTTGGTTTGCACAAAATAACATACTTAGGTACTAACAGAATGTGATTTTAAGCCTACAAATAAGCTTAATACCCCCAAACGTTACAAAATGAAAAGTTAATACCCTAGAATGTTATTTTAAACTATTAGTACCTAAGTATGTTACTTTGTGCAAACCACAGGGACTAACTATGTAATTAACTCAAGTTATTATTATTATTTAATAAGATCGTAATAAAAATAAACATTAATATTCTTATCTAACTTTTTGTTTAAAATTATTATTATTATTTAATATGATCATAATAAAAACAAATGTTTATCTTTATATAAATATTTATTCTTATCTAATATTTTTGTTTAAAATTATGATTATTATTTAATTAATATGAGAGATAATTATAAAAATAAGGTGAGAAAGCACCAGAAAGCGACATGTGTCCAAAAAAGATTTTCGTTTATTAGTATAGAAAGAAAGATATTTAATTTAATATTTATTTTACAAATGTATAAATAATACGTTCGTATGGGCTTGCAAACCGGCTTAACCTCAATAAGTGAAGTTTGGCTTCGGGCTTGTTTTGAGTTTTTTTTAAAATCGATCACAGATAGCTTGGCTCGTTTACACTCATAGCCCTGCCCTTCTAACTATCGCCACCACCGCGGTTGGGACACACCATCACCACTAGCCAAACCACCATCACCCGTTTAGACTACCATCGTATCATATTTAACCTTTTTAACAAATTTACGGATTTTATTGTAAATATACCTAATTATATATTAGAATTTATTCTATAGTATTATAATATATTAAAATTTAGTCTATAGAATTTAGATATAAACAGAGGTATGCGTTATTTTGCTATCTTTATAAGATGAATTTATGTAAATATTTAATTATTGTTGGACTTATGTATTTAAAGTAGAACGATAAAATTATATATAATTTTTAGTTTGTAATTTGAACTTTAAGCAAACTGAGTAGTACTTTAATGATTTGTTCAACATATGTTGGGATGGAGAGTAGGAACTCTTCATCTTCATGTTTATTTTTTCAATAAAGGTATAAATTAGAATTGAATTGAGATGAAAGAGAGTAATAATGACAGTTGTGTTTAGGGATGGCAATGGGTCGGGTTTGGGACGAGTTTAGGTAATCCCAACCCAAAACCCGATTAGATAAGCTTGTCCCAAACTTGTGCCAAAATCTGTCGGGTTTCTAGCGGGTAAATACCCATCGGGTATCGGATATACCCGCGGGTTTCGGGTAACCCATTGATTTTAAAAAGTTTACCCGTTGGATATACCCGACCCAAAACCCACCGGGTAACTACTAATCAGTTACATTTAGTACTATCACTAAAGAAATATATCAAATAACTATATTGTATACGGAACAAAATACCTATATGTATAGAAAAAAGATGTGTTATATATGTACATATTTAAAAATATAAAAGAAATTATATCGGGTGTACAATCGGATAAACGGGTTTACTTTATCGGGTAATTGGGTTGGGAAACTTGTATAGCACCAAATCCCAAACCCGCAAAAAAAATAAAAACTAGTTCAAACACGTCTCAAACCCGATTAACCGACCCCAAACCTATCCCAAGTGTGTCGGGTTCGTGTTCAATTGCCATCCCTAATTGTGTTCAAAGCAATTTAATTGGTATGGGTTTTTGAGAATATAAATTAGTAGCTTATTTTGTCTATACAAGTCTAATATTATATGGCATTTTAGTGACAAATTTAAAACCCCATCTTTGAAAGTTACACCCATACTCATCGATTTCCAAAGCAACTTTTACAGTGATTCATTAAGTATCATCATCATTCCTATCTAATAGGTAACAAACATATCCGATTATTTTATATATTAAATATTATGTTATGTATTGTTTTAATTTAATATATTTTTTATAAACTATAAATTTAGTGTATCAAACTCACAGAAGACTTTGATGGCTTTATGAAAAACCCACAATGTTCTTCTGAACCGCCAAAGATTTTCCTAAATTCCCAATTAGCGCCAATTAGTTTTCATATCCCGCTCGTTCACAGTTAGGGTTGCAGTTTCTTCACGGATTTTGCTCCAAATCTCAGAAAATACGCGATTGCTTCACAAATTGGTTACAAAGCACAGTTAGGATTTTTCTATCACAGCTACATTTTCATCCAATAACACATTTCATCCACAAAATCCACTTCAAATTGGTGATGTTATTCTACCCTCTGTTATATATTTCGTATGTTTTATGTGATTTTGTTTGAAACTGATGATGATTTAAGTTAGGTTTAATTAACTGTCAATCGCCCCTTTATGTGATTTTTCTCTATTGTTATTATGGATTCTGGAATGTGGTCTCTGATTTCTAAATGGTTGTAGTCTATTGCACTTTGTAAGTATATGTATGATTCTGGTCTCATATGTGGTTTTTTATTTTTAATTAGTATGAATTGCATGTGTATGTATATATAGTATGATTGTGGTCCCATATGTGTGGATGCTTTAAAAGCATGTATATTGCTTTCGATCCGTAAACAAGCTGTGCTTAAACGACTTTGGTAAAGCATAAAATAGTAAACTTAACTACAAGTAACTTATAATTAAAGGTTTATAAGAGTATTTTTCAGGTTCTATGTTATTAAGACTAAAACCTGAATTTTAACATTCATCAATATTGATATTTCAACATAAAAAAATGTAGTACAGAGAAGGTTAGTTGGATATAGCAATATTAGTGTTGACTCTTTTTTCATTTTGATAGGTCTCGTTTTTTTGGCTCAATTTGCGTTGTACGTTTGAATAACTATCCTTATATTATTTATTTTGGCTAATAGTATACTGAAGATATGTCCAACAGAGGTAGAGGTAGAGGTAGAGGTAAAAGAGGTGTTGCTTCTTGTTCAAAGAAACTGAGCGAAGACGAATTGCACGTTGAATTTGATGATGATATGATAGCGATGGGTAAGCAAAAAAGTAAATTTCCTTCGTGGTTAGGATTAACATTAAGAGCAAGGTTTCCGTATCATATTCCTACGAAAGAATTTGACATGCAAAGGTGGGAAAATCTTTGGTTGGATGCTAAGGTATTGTATTTGATATTAGGTAATATTTTAGAAATGTGATATTTGTTAATCATTGTATTTAACTTTTGTTTTGTAAATTATTAGGATTACTGGAATATTCCCGACGATGAGCCAAGGGAGGTTTTCCTTAAAAAAGCCAAGAAAAATTGTACTAACTGGAGAAGTAAGCTTTATAGAAAATACGTAATGAAAAATGAAGAACCTTTTGACGATTATAAGTTTCTCGATCGATCAAAATGGCCTCTGTTTGTTGCGTCAAAGAGAAAGGCTAAATTTTTGGTATGTTAATTATTATTATTGTTGTTGTTGTTGCTGCTGTTATATATTTTTGAAACTACTAACAATTGTTTGTTGATTTATGCATAGGAAAAAAGTGCCAAAGTAAGAGCAAGTGCGCTAGAGAACAAAAACTTTCACCTCACCGGACGCACCGGATATAGGGGTTTAAAGGACAACTTTGATGGTAGATGGAAACAACTTTCGAAAAGTAATTCTTCTGTTAAAAAGTTACAACATCAACGTTCTCAATTGTGGGTTGCGGGCCGAGCAAGTCGAAATAAACAAACTGGCTTGTATGAAGTTAATGATATACAAGCAAAAGTCGACGCTTTGGTAAATTAGTCGATTGTTTTACATTTATATTTTTTTACACACACACACACACACATATATTTAGAAATTAGAATTAGTCGAATGTTATGCATTTATATTTTTTTATTTTTATAGGGCCATGCTGAGAGTGAAATGAAAGCGGATGGTACGTATTATCAAGGGCGGGAAGATCCATTAACTAGATGTTTTGGGCCTGAAGGCATGGGCCAATCACGGACAGTTTCATATGTCATAGGTAATGAGGTTGCTATGTGTGTATAAATATATATCCAGATGTGTGTTTTATAATATTTACTTTATAGGTTCAACCAAAGTTCATGGAGGATTGTATAAATGTGGTAGGCAACCAAATCCGAATGATGTGCCTACCACTCAAACAAGAAGTAATGAGATGGTGAATGCGAACCAGGATGGACAAAGCGTGGACCCAAGCATGAGTTTTCGTAGTTGTGCGCCAGGTGGATCATATATGGACTATCCAGATATTCATGTAATATCCATACACACACATTTGCATTCAAACATTTTTATTATATTTTGGGTAAAGAGGATGATATCTTAGTAAAGTTTATAATTTTAATGAGTTATATGGTTTGATAGGATATATGTAAGTGTGATCTATTATCGGTCGATGATTTGTCGAGAGAGATAACAACGATAGCCAAGGGCAGGCATATCCTACTAGAATTAGGACTTTACATACGAAACACATGAAAGACGGTTGTGTGAAAGTACAAGTGGATACCATCTTACCAGGTTATGAGGACATGGATGTCCCTTCAGAGACTGCTGATGATGAAGTTAAACATATGGATGACACACTTGCTAGTTTTATCCAATGGCCAAGAAGCGCTCTAAAGGTATATTTGGTTTATTAATATATATATATATATATATATATATATATATATATATCACAGTTATCAAAGGCGAGCGCTCTCTGCGCCTAGGCGCGATTTCCAAGCGTAGCGCATTAAATGCGCCTTTAGTTCCTCGGTATTTAAGGCGCTGCTTAATTAATGATAATTATCCAGCTTTTTTTTATTTAATGCTAAATTCTTCATAGTCATTAAATGTTCAATTTATTACTTGCTTTTCAGCGACCACATTAAGTTAACGTAAAATTTTCATCTTCATATGCATATTAATTAATTCAGATTTTTTATGTATTTAATGCTAATTTCTTTATAATTAATCTAGTTTCCTTATTTATTTAATGCTAAATTCTTTACAAGCATTTAATTAATGTTCAGTTACATGATTTCAAGGGGACGAACATAATGCTCAAAGTAAATTCTTCATAGGCAAAATTATTTAATCAAGTTTTTTCTTTATTACTTTTTTAATTACAAGCATTTAATTAATGTTCAGTTACATGATTTCAAGTGCTTTTTTTTTTCTCGGGCCCTCGCTTTTTATACCCTTTAGTGAACACTTCAGTCTATATCTTTACCCAAAAAAAAAAAAAAACACTTCAGTCTATATATGTGAGGTAATTTATACCCTTTAGTTTGAGTTGTTTAATATGTTACAATAATTTTTTTGTTATTTTAGTTCGTATCGCCTGAAGTCAATGAAGATCAACAACAAAGACCGTCCACCGTTCGTATCGATGCAATTGATTTTGACGATTCAGATGATTTTGTCGAGTCTCTGGTAATTAATCACTTCACCGTATTCAAACCAACTATTTATTATTTTTGTGTGTGTTATAACCATGTCTCTTGTTATTTTAGTGGGCGATACCCATAGTAAATCAAATTCTACGACCACAAAATGAAGAATCTGATCAAGAAAAACAAGCCCGAAAAATAAAGAGTGCTTTGAATGTAATAAAAGAAAGACATGCATGGGTTCAAGGCATTGTCAATGAATTAGAAAAGCACGTTGGTAATTATCATTTGAATATTGTTCCAATCGAGTTTTCTATCCCTAACGGGATGTATCCCTACATCTTAAAAGACTTCATTGAAATTGAGGCGTTGTTACAAGTATTCGCCAACGGCTGGGTTGATATCACGATCATACATTGGTTTGCGGCGTAAGTTGTTTTGAATTATCTATTTTGTACAATTTCATTTGTAGATAACTGAATTTGTTAACTGAACACTTTTTTTTTATTTAAGGCTGTTTTATACGATGTCAAATGATGGTGAAAGATGCAACCCATGCGCTTTCTTCGGTCCGAACTCGATCAACGGTGAGATGTGCCAACGTAATCCCGAAGAAGTTAAAGGTCACATTCTTGGTGTATATGAGCTTCATATGGACAAACAATAGTTTCTTGCACCATATTTAGCCAAGTAATATATATATATATATATATATATATATATATATATTTGCATATTAGTCTATTGTTATTAGCTTTCCTTTATCGTATTAATTATAATTTACTTAATTATTTTGTAACTTTCTTTTTTCAGTAATCATTGGTCCTTGTTTATCATTTCTCCTACAAAGAAAGAAGTATTCATCTTGGATTCGTTAAAGGGCAACAAGGACAAAAACAGTTATCTTCTTTCGGAAGTAATTGAAGATGTTTTCAAGGGAACAAAGTTCACATGGAGCATGGTCGAGGTATGCATTTCTATGTCTTAGTTATTTCTATGTCATAGTTAATTGTTTTTTGAACGATAAAAACAGCTCCCTTAGCAGATTGTACACTTACTAAGGCTGAGCATTGAGTTAGAACCAAACTGGAACGGACCCAAACCTGGACTGAATTATGAAGAAATCGAGAACCGAAAATAACAGTTTAAATGTACATATGGTTCGGGTCTTAGGTGGGTCTAACGACTTCTGGACATTCACACTTTCTACAATTGCATCTTATAAACCAAGTGCATGCATGCTCCAGCCCGTGTCTATATTTTTTTTATAGTCTCTCCTCCATGGCTAGTAATTATATCAACATCCAGTATCATTTACAGTTTTTTAGTCTTATCCTTAGTTGGTGGTCACAATTCAAAGTTTACTAGGATTTGCATGACATCAAACATAACATGACTGAGGCATGTTTTAGTTAATTGATTTTCTTAAGTTTTACATAATTAATTGTTAATTTATTGTAGTGTAAACAACAAAATGGCGGATGGGAGTGCGGATTCATGGTGTTGGGATATATGATGGAGTTCGTCTATACATACCAAGAAAATTTTCCCACGAACGTAAGTATTTTATATATACCATGTCTTTTAGTGTTTATATATGTATATAGTTTAGATCTAACTTATATTTATTTGTTTCTTTTTAGATTTGGCAAACAACAAGAGTTGCTACACAGAAGGACATCGACCAGTTACTAAGGATCATAATGCCTTGTTTTTTGTGAAAATGTTTCCAAATTGGAGCTATACTTTTAAATAGATTTAGGTTTTACTACTCTTTATTTTCTTAGTATGGATTTATATCTCGTAGAAATTTATGTTTTGTTGGATTTGTTAAATCAGTGTTATTGAATCTAAAGTTTCCTTTTGAATTTGTGAATTTGTCTCTGATTTTGGTTTGAATATATGTTCCAGGTTTGAAAATTATGATTCAGTGTTGAATCTATATCTATACTATATAATAAAAGAAACCACTTTAGGGACACTTGTCATCATATTAGGCCATCTCTTATAGATAATTATTATTTTAGGTTAATATCTTCTAATTAATTATAGATAACACTCCTTTTTTTAAACAACTAAAACTAAAAATCAAATTAAATTATAGAATCAAAACTTCTCCAAATTAAAACTATATCAATTATTTATGTATCGACTATTTTTAGATGATTAATGAAAGAGTATTTATTTATTATTTTTATTTTATTTTTAAATTGGTTATAAACGATTAATGAGATATGCCTAACTTCATTTTGATTTTTATTGGAGCATAATCAACAATACATATATAACTTTTTTTACTCAAATCTATTTTTTTAATAGCTAACTAACTAACAGCGTTTTAGTTTTCTTTTTTAACTGTTGTAATTATAGCTATTTTCAAATATATTTTTTGTTTTCTTTTATAATTGTTGAAGAATAATCTTTTATCACGTATATTTTGATTTCAAGTATATTGTTGCGGCATACTTATATTTATGTATTCCTTGAGATAAATTTTATTCAAATCAAGATAAGAACAAAGTTGTACAAGTAACCGAGCAAAAACAATTAAAGTATAACCTTTTATAACATGCTGATTTTTAGTGTATCGTTGTGGCATGCTTATATTTAATCTTTTGCATTAACCGAACGGGTCAAATATACATGAGGTTTTTTAAGATATAACTTTTTTATTATTTGATATATAAAATTAGATTTATTCAATTCATACAATACACGAGGTTTTTTAAGGATATATATTTTTATTATTTAGTACAGGAAATTACATTTATTCAAACCGTGTAATGCGCATATTTTTAAAGATGTACTTTTTTTATTATTTAGTATATAAAATTACATTTATTCAACCGTGTAATAAATGAGATTTTTTAAAGATGTATTATTTTATTATTTGGTAAACAATATTACATTTATTCAACCCGTGTAATACACGTGGTTTTAAATATATAACTTTTTTATTTGGTATATAAAATTACATTTATTCAACCCGTACAATATGGTTCTTACAGATATAACTTTTTATTATTTAATATATAAAATTATATTTATTCAACCCGTACAATAAATGAGGTTTTTAAAGATATATTGTTTTATTATTTAGTATATAAATTTTATTTATTTAACCACGTGTAATACACGGGGTTATAACCTAGTTTGTGAATATTGTAAATTTGTGAGTTGGTCTTTGGTGTTGTTCCAGGTTTGTTAAATAAGTGTTCCTAGATTTGTCTAGCAAAAGAATATTGTAAATGGTGTATTCCTCAATTGGTTTAAATATATTTCCAGGCTTTTTGCGAAATAATATATTTATTTTATTATTTTTATTTTAGGGCTCCAAATTTATCTAAACCGCTGCTACAAATATATTTATTCTTTATTTTATTTTATTTTCAAAACGTTGTAAAAAATGTCTTTTAAAAACTATTTATTCTTTAATTTATTTTTTCCTAAACGCTGCTAAAAATGTCTTTATAAACGCTTCAAAAGAAAAACTATTTTTTGAGTCACCACTTTTTGAAGCGTTTGGAAAACGCTTCTACAAATCAAATCCACTGGTGCAAAAAATCTGTTTTGTACTAGTGAATGGTTGTTAACGTAAAATGGACATTTTAACACGGTTCCATTTTGTTCCGTTAAAAATAACGGAGATTGTTGTAGCACATTGATATCGTTTTGAGAACCCGGTGGACCGGCAAAAGCATGCCAAAACCATAAGTCTTGAGATGCAACCGCTTCGAGCATAACAGTCGGGTATCGGTGATCTCCTCGCATATATTGGCCTCGATACTCTGTCAGACAAAATCGCCAAACGAAATGGGTGCAATCAAGGCTACCGAACATACCTGGAAGGTGATGTTTTTCCTCATGAGCTTCGTATAAAAGTGCCATGTCGTGGCTTGTCGGTCTACGTAAAAACTCGGGAGCGTATATTTTGCAAACCGTGTCGCAAAAATATTCTAGGCACTCGCGGGAAGTTATTTCGGCCATATGCAAGTACTCGTCGTTCTCGTCTGGAGTGTTACCAGTTGCGAGTTGTTTAATAGCCGATGTCACATTTTGCAACGGCGTAAAGCCCTTCCTACCTCGCGCATCGAGGGCCTCTTGAAACCACGAGTCATTCTCTTCCACGTCGGCCACAATTTTTAGAAACAGACGTTTCGACATACGGAACCTATGCCGAAAAATATCTTCATTGTACTTCGGGTCTTCGACAAAATAATCCGCCATGAGTGTCTCATGCCCCTCCTCACGTTGACTCTCAATATATCTCATTCGGTTAGATGTGCCCGTGTCTTGAAGTTCGGCTTTTTCGATGAGATTTTGAAAAAAAAGAATGCTACTATAGGATGAATCGTCGTTACCCATGGGTGAGAACCATAACGGGAGTTCATCCGCCATTTTGTTTTGTAAATGTTTGGGAAGAATTGGTGGTATTTTTTGGTTTGGTTGGGGTATAAATTTGAAGGTATTTGGTTATGGTTTGGTATTTATAGTTTAATTTTTTAACGAAAAAATATTTTTTTTTTTTATTTTAAACGGCATTATAGCCGTTACTTGCCCCCCCCCCCCCCCCCAACGTTCAAATTTTTCCTTTTCCCGGGCGGTGTGCGGTCACCGATTGATCAACGAAACCGAGCGACAAAGGGGTCGGCGGCGGTGTTGCCGCGCAGCAAAAGCCTTTGCCGACACCCTAATGACTGTTTTTTTCTAAATTGAAATATGAAATTTTTAACTATAGTCAACAACGCTGACACTTTGTCTTCACTAGCTCTCACAACCCCGTGCAATCATACGCCATCCTGTTCACACTCCACGAAAACTCTAATATATATGTATGTACACACATAAATCACCACCTATCAACTCAAACCTAAATCACTGGTTAAACCGATTATTAATATTAATTATTAATAAAAAATGGCGAATGAGGTGAAGTTGCACGGAACGACAAGAAGTCTATTCGTCTGCAGAGCGGTTATTGCTCTGAATCTGAAGGAAATAAAGTATGAATTTGTTGCGGAAGATTTGAGCAACAAGAGTGCTGATCTTATTAAATATAATCCTGTTTATAAGAAGGTACCTTTGCTCCTTCACAATGGGAATCCGATATCCGAGTCTCTTGTGATCCTTGAGTATATCGATGAAGTGTGGAAAGGAGTTCCGATTTTGCCTCAGGATGCTTATGAGAAGGCTCAAGCTCGATTTTGGGCTAAATTTATGGATGATAAGGTAATGATTTTGTTGTTATTTTTTATAATTCTACTTGTTTTGTGATTATTCAGGTGTGATGTACTTGATTTTGTTTTGTACTTTTGTTGTTTGAGCAGTTTTGTAACCTGATTGGTCAAATTGTTCTATTAGCGGTTGACCCGATCTAGATCTTCTCTGTGATTAACGTTGACCAAAAAATTTCATAACATCCATTGACTTTTAGCAGATCTTAAAAACGCCAGCTAAGCCTTAACCTATATCTATATCTATATGTGTAGGCTTGGCTAGCGCTTTTTACTAAAATCTTGGGTTGTTTCACCACAAATACCTGCTTAGCAGACGCTTTTTATCAAACCATGGACTTAGCCTACGCTTTTTCCAAAAAAATGTAGGTTAAATCCCGGGTGTCTCAACCGGCAGAGCTGATGTGACAGCTTCTGATTGGGAAATAGGTAATGAGGGGTAATAACATTGTTGAAGGCTAATTTTCATGTCTATTTTTGATTTTTTTTTTTGCAACTTTATAAATCCCATCGGACCGGTAGTGCAGGTGATGCGACCGGTTTTTATCTGGTCTGATTCTAATAGCATTGTTAATTTTGTTAAATTTGATATTTTCTTACGATTTAACTATAACTGATATTACATTATGGGGTATGTTTCAGTGTCTTCCTGCAGTATTTAAGGCTGTTAGCAGCCATGGAGAGGAGCAAGCTGTTGCAGAAGCTCATGAAGCACTTCAATTTCTGGAAAATGAATTGAAAGTGAAAGGCAGCAAGTTTTTTGGAGGTGATAATATCAACCTGGTTGATATTGCTGCTACTTTTGTAGCCCATTGGATTGGAGCAGCTGAAGAAGCATTAGGATTAGAGCTGTTGCCCAAAGATAAGTTTCCGAAGTTAACCGAATGGAGTGATAACTATGTTAACTGTCAAGCTGTGAAGGATAGCTTACCTCCAAGAGAAAACTTAGTTGCTATCTTTAAGAAGCGGTTTGGTAAGGCGTAATACGGTCGTAAATGTGTGGTTATGAAGTTGGTGTGTTTCTTTTGTTCATTGATGTGTCAATAAGCAGCTTCTAGGAGCTGGTTTGTCAATTGAGATGTAGTATGTAAGCTTTTGGTTTTTGTTTTGTTACTTTGTTGAAACTGATAATTCAAAGTTATCTTTTTTTTTTTTTTTTTTAATCTTTACTTGTTTATTTTGAATAAGACTAGATCTAGTTGGGTCGGTTTGGATCAAAAACCATAAACATAACCGTGACGTTGGTTATTGGATAACCATAACCATAACCATAACCGATCGGTTATGGTGGTTATGGTTATTCAGGTTTAATGGTTATAGCGGATCGGTTATGGGTGATTAACCGTGTATTTAGCTTAGCTAAAAATAGCTTATTTTTTTTTTAACATGGAATAACTTGTTATTGCATATTTGTATATATTAGTATATTACATAGTTTTTTTTTAAACTAAAACTTCATTAAAAAAACCGAGCAAGTCCTCAAAACAAGGTCCGCTCAAAAACCAAAGTTACAATATATACAAAGGATACTTCACCCACTCATTCCACTCAATATTGTAACGACTCGATCGATGTTTAAACCAAAGGAAAGACAACGACTTAACAATCGCTACAACCTCTACGACCTTAGGAGAATAATCATGGAAAACATTCTTGTTTTGCTCCTTCCACAAGGCCCAACAAGTCACCATTATAATACCTCGAACAGTTTTCTTTCCCCAAGCTGAAATCTGCATCATATTCGGCCAAAGAAACAGGTCCTCGATGGAGTTAACACTTGCAGGAGTCATTTTACACCAAGCCCAAATCTTACTCCACACACCAAATGTGAACCCACATGTGACAAATAAATGAGTGGCCGATTCCACGTCTGCGCTACACATCGGACAAGACGTATCCATAATCCCTATGTTTCTCCTTACATATAATCTATAATATTAATACCAACTATTATCGAATATTCAAATAAGTGATATGAAACATTCCATAAATGCACATAAACATTCAACCAAAACCACAAAATGGTATGAAAACCCCATAAGTACTAAAAAATCTTCAGTCAAAAACATCAAATATTAAAAATATGGTGAAAAGTCCTAAATCCTACAAAGATTTATTACATGTCGGTTCGGTTCGGTTATGGTGGGTATGGAAAAAATGATAACCATAACCGACCCGCTACTTTCGGTTTTCAAAAAAAACATTAACCGACCCACCGGTTTTTTATTTGGTTTGGTTTTTTCGGTTCGGTTTTTTGGTTAATTCAGTTATGGTTCGATTTATTCGGTTTTTTGCACACCCGTAGATCTACCTTGTGCCTGTTGAAGGATGTTGTGACTATTGACATGTGTATTAATGATATGCACATCATATTAAATTTAAAATTTAACTCACGTTATAGTAATTATATAAGAATAATAATAATCCCCCCACTTGTGGCCTAGTGGTAGGAGACTTGGGTTTTCAAATGGAGACTCAAGTTCAATTCTTACTTGTGTCATATTGGAGTGGATATTGGGCAATGATGGTGACAAACCCACCGAGGGGGGTTTGGTCCTGGGCCGCACCCCGGTTTTCATCCGGTTGTTACTTCAGCGAGGCAACTCGTATGGAGGCAGTACGATTTTCGGGGGAACGCCGTAACCAAGTCTGGCCAACCCAGCGCGTGCCCGGTTAAGACAACGTAAGTCTGGGCAGACTTGGCTAGGGCCGCCGATTAGGCGGTGTGACATTGGGTCACTAAAAAAAGTCACCGTTCAAAGAAAAAAGAATAATATTAATAATAAATGGTTTTAATATATTTTACTAATTAATACTTTATAATGAGTAAACTACAGTTTTACACCATAGGGTTAGATGCGTTGGCAACCTTACCCTCTAAAACGAAAATCTTGTTGTCTTACCCCTCAACTATTGAAAAATGCTACAATATTACCCCCCATTGTTAAAAAATTTAACAGTTCTGTTAACTGGGATGTTAAATGACTATATTACCCTTTCTTATTACACTCTATGCTTTGTTGTAAGAAAACGTATTACCCCCCGGTGTTAAACATTTCTTTGCTTCCTTCAATATTGCCTGCACAGGATGATGTCAAGTCTTAATTTCATCAAATTTCACCAATTATTTCATCAAATTTCACCAATGTTGCAGACTACAAATCACTATTAAACACATTTCATCAATTATTTCCTTTTTCTTGTTTGTTTTATGATATTAATTCTGTGGGTCATCTTCTTTTCTACCAACATTCAATAGCCAGGATAATATAAAACTCTACCAGCAGCAAAAAATACAACTGAATAAAGAACTGCATTAAGTACACAAGAATGAATCAAGAAGTTACCAAGAAAGGAGAAAAGGCTCATTCAAGTAATTGTAGACACTAGTGATCAAGTTATCATTGGTGACACAATTAATTTGAGGTCCTGGAAACTGCCCATTGATCAGTATTCCCTGCAAAACCCAACAACATTCAAGAAACACTCAAATAATGATTGATGTTAGAGAGAGAGAAAGTAAGTATACGTGTTGCTTGACACCCATTGGATAAATGTCACCATAAGTGACTTTCCAAGTGAAAAACCTATATGGGTCTTCACCATTGATGCTGCTTATGACAAAAAAACATAGCACAAATCAGAACAATGTTTCTTTTTTCCACCATTGTTCTTGAAAAAACCCTCTGCACAAAAAAGATTCAGTCTGTTTTTGTATGTATGTATGTATCTACATATAGTGGAGAAGGGGGTGCGTGTGTGTTTGTTAGTTTGTAAGTGTAACAGAGGCTCGTGAGTTGTCGTCTGCAATGTAAAGGATCAGAATGTGCAGGCAATATTAAACACATTTCATCAAATTTCAACAATATTTCACCCAAATTTCATCAAATTTGATCAGAATGTCATCAAATTCATATAATCAAGTGCAAGTGTGTGATTAGTAACTCAATTGAGGCTAAACTCACAAAGGAATCAGTATCATTGACGTGTAATTTGTCAGAAACAGCGCTGCTAGTGCAGCTGCTAAAACTTCGTGTTCTTCGTTGAAATTCGTTGATAAAAAATCGATAACGATGACGAACACAACACTGTGTTCTTGTAAAGCTCTGCATTCTCTGTAAATTTATGTGAAAATTGAAGAAATTTGGTTTGGTCGCCGGTGGTGTGTTCGCCGGAGAGAAGAAAGGAGATTGGGGGAATACGTAGGGGGTAAGGTCGAAGTGAATTTTATAGGATAGGGTGTTGTGTTGAGGAAGCAATCAAACACAAGTGGAAAAGACTATATTGCCCTTTGACCGTTAATAAGTGACGTTGACTTTAAACAGATTTTAACACCGGGGGTAATATTGTAGCGTTTTTCAATAATTGAGGGGTAAGACAACAAGATTTTTGTTTTAGGGGGTGAGGTTGTGTAACATCCCAAAAACAGGTTTGGTAATCAAACCACGTTAATAGTAAAGATGGGTAAAATACCGTTAGTGGTAAAAATTAACCCGGTAAATATTATGACTCAAATAAATAAACCTAATATTAATTAAAAAGGGGGATAAATACTTTGAGAAAACAAAGTATATAAAAATGCCAAATTAACAGGACTTAAAAACATAACGGGTTATAATTTCCTGAACCCGTTAAAATAACTAGGAGTAATTAACCTAGTTAGTGGCTTGTGATTAAGTGACTAATGGTGAGGCATAGCTTTATTTGATCAAAAGAAAACTAGAGGGACCAAAAGTGTTTAACTTGAAACTTATATCAATAAAAAAAAAACTCAAACACTCACATTTGTGAGTGTCTGAGTTCGACCAGAATGCCAGGGGCGACCAAGGGGAAGAACTCCAAACCTAGTTCTTGTTTAAATCCACAAATTGAAGGTCAAGATCAGCCCTAAAACGGAGCAAGTACGGAAAGAAAAGCATAGTTTGGATGCGAGGCAAGTAAAGCTTACACCCAATCGTAGTATACGTATTTATTTTATAAGTGATAAATACAATAACGGACTGTATTTGAAATATGAGTTCCGATCCAAAATGAAAAGAATCGGAACGAATACGAACGATAAAAATAATAGAAAATGGTTAAAAGGGGTGAAACGGTAAAGTAGTTATGAAAGGACCTAGATAAAATGAGTTTTTGGGATCGGCTACTTTATAAGTAAGCCTAAAGAGAATAAAAAGGGAAAGGCGGTGAATTAGTCAAGTTTAAATGGATCAAAGTTGAAGTTTAAAAACGACACCAAGTGGCATAAGCCATGTTGGGTAAATGTGTTCGAAACGGATTTAAGACACCTATCTAATTGGTGAAGAATCCGAAACGAATTACTTAACGGAATGGTAAATAAATACCATTCACATATAAGCACAAAATGTTTGGTCGTTAGACCAAACGGGTCAAATGGTAAGTTTGATACCATTTGACAATTTACGACTAATAAATGTTTGTCAAGTCTTAAGCTCACAGGATAAAACGACTTGAGAATTAGCGATGCAATGAATTAGCCATATATTTGATACAAGGTATTAAAACGGGTTAATATGTTGATCCGAACCAGGTACGCATATTTTGAGTTATAGATAATAGTAAATGTTGGTCAAATATTAACGAAAGTCCTTTGTTGCAAAATGAAGGACTAAAATTGACCAAAGAGCCCTTGAGGGGTAAATAGGGCAAACAACCTTTAAGAGTTGTTTAGAAGTATGAGTTTTGTTAATTTGAGTCTTTGCGATACGCATATATATGGAGATAGGATAATAACTAAAAAGAAGCGTGATTTAAGCTTGAAAGTGTTAAATACCCTTAACGGGTCAAAATATGCATACAAGCGAAAACGGGTTTAATTTGTGTAATAAACCTATGATTAGAACCTAATATAGTAGGTAACATTAATTTGAAGAAGTGTATGAGATATAGGAATAAAAGAAATACGTTTGTTTGATAAAATGTATAAACGGGTTAAAATTCGGTAAAAAGGTAACGAGTCGAAGGCTTAGAAGTCTCAAAATTTCTTATGTTGAATGTAGGATTTTAACTCCATAAGATGGAGGATTAAATTACGGACGCGTAGGAAAAAGAATCGGGTAAAACGGATCAATAACGAAGAAGTTATGGCCGTTTCCGTGAAATCAGATCGTGCTGGGTTTGTACAGCATCAGCTAAGGCAACAGGCTGTGAAAAACAGAGCTAGGCGTGACACCTAGGCCCTTGGCGTCACGTCTAGCCCCCTAACTCCGAAAAATTTTAAATTTTGTCATTTTTAACCCCTGTACTTGTTTGAACTTAATATTTGACTATCAAAACTAACTTTTAAGTTGGTTTTGATCATAGGTGAATGCCAATAGTGCACGGATGAAGATCAAGCGACGAGCAAGAACCGAACACGATCACGAAATAAGCTTCCGCACTATGTATTGTTATTATGTTAAACGACGAACGTACACATGATATGTTGTATACTTTTTAAATTGTAAAAAGTTTTAATAAACCCGTAATTTCCAATGCATATGTAATCTTAATTACATGATTGTTTTTCGTAAATGATACGTTAAACCTTAATTTATAAGAATGGGTGTTACAAGTTGGTATCAGAGCCTTGGTTTAAGAGATTCAAGTATGGTGGGAAAACTATGCTTGGACTTAAACCTTATGCTCTTAATAAAGATTGGTGTTCGGTTCGAGGCTTGATCGCAAATCCGGTAAGTACATGTATATCAATGGTTTAATATGATTAAAGTGTTGAGAACAACACATATGGTTATCGTGTAATACACGTTACACCAATAAAATCGATATAGAATAGATATAGTCAATGAAATTACACGCGTTGATGCGTATAGTAGAAAAGCCTTGTATTATAATACGGACATCCTTTAATGTTGAAATTATTAACTGTTGTATATGTTTTAGTTGAAGGACACTCGCATATGAGGATAGCGAGAGCTTAACAAATTACGGATATGATAGAAGAACGGTCCGGAGTATGACAAGAGGAGCATGCTCACCAAGGACTAAATCGCGTAACGACCGCGAACAAAGTTAAAGGCAAGAAACGCCCGTCGGGGCAAGCATTACCAGGTGCACATTTTAAATATAATTGCACAAATAGTGATATGCAACAAATATGTAGAGATTGAAAGTTGCATATGTAGATTGAAAACTTGGAAAAACCTGAATAGAAAACCTATCCGGGATATTGTTTCCAAGAAAAACAAATAGAGGCATTACTTACATGGGGTGTAATGTGAAAATTATAAAAGGGTCATGTATACCAGGTGTTGATCGCTTACTCTGGCCAAGTAAGTAGTGAACACGTGGTACCATGAACTTCTTATGATGAACACATTTATGTCCGATGTAGTAAGGGTGGGGTGAATGGGACTAACTTAAAAAGTACCCAAATGAATCAAATGAGCAAAATATTTGATAATAATGTAAACGCACAGCCGGGCGATGGAAGCGTATTACATTAAGATGATGACCCCGAGTGAAGGGACAAAGATTAATGTAAAACGATTAAGGTATGCAATTGGGAGGGGTGTGCTTACACTCGAACCCAAAGAATGCAAATATGACTCTTAATGGGCCGATTTTGTAAAACACCAAATTTGAGAACAAAGTAGGAATATAAAAGCGAAACGAAGTCATAATGCATACCGTAAGGGTTGCAATAATAACGACTTCGGTAAAACACCCGGTTGGTGGGTAAGGGTTTAAACGCATGCGTAGACTGAGAAACAGGAACGCGAAATAGAAAGTCAAATGACTCGGAATATGAGTCATGACTAAAAGCTGACAAGAATTTTCGCAAACATAAATTTTGGTAATTACGTTCAACCATTTCAAAGTTGGACGGGTCAAATAAAGAATGAAGTTTGACATTCATAAGTGATGAAAATTCACCCAAAATGAGTCAAACGAGTCAATTAAGGAATAACGCTTAATATAATAGGAAAACGCAAACCGGTGAAACCGGAAAGCTAAAAACAATAAGATAGAAGGACCCGAGTAATGGGTTGTAAAGGAGTATAAGTATGAACCGGGTAATGGTAAGCGTAAGACAAACCGACATGTAAATGACGCTAGAAGTCGTAAAGTCGGAAGGATAGTCCGAAAGTAAACAAATGAAACCTTAGACTACGGTCAAGGTCAACTAAAGTTCAAAAGTAAAATTAAATGATTCCAAACATAACAAAGGATCCTTTAAAGCTATATATGTATAAATAGACAATTGAATAAAGACTAGAATAAAAGATGATCTACGGGATCATCATAACCTACGGGATATTAATTAGAGCAAGGGTCTACGGGGCCAAATTGACCCACGGGTCATAAATTGAAGCAAAAGGATCATAAGGGACTCGCCTCAAAGAGGTGAAAGCCTAAGGAAAATAGCCTACGAGGTTAAGTGAAGGAACCTACGGGTCGATAGTGTGAGGTAAGGGAACTTGTTACGATTCCCCGTATAAAACTAAGAACGGAAAACAATAAATTATGGGTTGTCAATATCCTGGTATGGGTAATTGACAAAAGTTAAAGAGAAGATCCTAAAACTAAAACTTCGGTTTTAGTAAGAAATAACGTTTTTACAAACATAAATTCTGATAGGAATTTAAATAATAAGCATGAAAGATACAAGTCCTGACACTGATAGGCGCAAGACAATATATTCGAAAAGTGATATTTTCAAAAATGAAATGTTGATATAAATTAAACATGATGTGACATGATCACGGTCAAGAGATGCAATGTGAAGTAGAATCACATTATAACCAAGCAAGCGGTAAAAAGTAACTAGACTAATAAGTCTAGTTAGTGAGACCGGTTAAGGTCAACAATTCAAGTCAAGAAATTTGGTTTGCTCGAAAACGGTGGATTCGGTATAACTGAACCGAATAAATAAATTTGAAAACAAAAGAATTTGTTGCTAAAAGTGAAATATTTCACTAAAGACCTTTAAACGGGTCAAAGTAACGGATTCACAAAGAGTTCGATAATATATAAAAGCGATGGATATCGCTAAGTTGACTAAACTAGTAGAAATAACGAAATTACGTTATTTCAAGTTACATTATGTCGTATGAGGTACATAGATGTTTTGTAACCAAAAAGATAGTACAATAATTTTTCTGGTAATACTAACAATCGGTCAAAATATGAGCAATGCTCAATTGATTTTCGAGAGCAAATGCATGGAGTTAAACTCGATAAATTATGTAAGAAAAGGTTTCGAGGACGAAACCTCTTTAAGGGGGGTAGACTTGTAACATCCCAAAAACAGGTTTGGTAATGAAACCACGTTAATAGTAAAGACGGGTAAAATACCGTTAGTGGTAAAAATTAACCCGGTAAATATTAGGACTCAAATAAATAAACCTAATATTAATTAAAAAGGGGGATAAATACTTTGAGAAAACAAAGTATATAAAAAGGCCAAATTAACGGGACTTAAAAACATAACGGGTTATAATTTCCTGAACCCGTTAAAATAACTAGGAGTAATTAACCTAGTTAGTGGCTTGTGATTAAGTGACTAATGGTGAGGCATAGCTTTATTTGATCAAAAGAAAACTAGAGGGACCAAAAGTGTTTAACTTGAAACTTATATCAATAAAAAAAAAACTCAAACACTCACATTTGTGAGTGTCTGAGTTCGACCAGAATGCCAGGGGCGACCAAGGGGAAGAACTCCAAACCTAGTTCTTGTTTAAATCCACAAATTGAAGGTCAAGATCAGCCCTAAAACGGAGCAAGTACGGAAATCCGAACCCGGATTAGTGATCCCCGTTGAAAGGGGAGTCACAAGGTATGTAAATTTTATGAAAAATCTCTAGTTGGATTTCTAGGTAAACTTAGAAATCTGAAATTTGATGGTTGCATGTTCGTTATATGATGAAATTAGGAATGATTTTATGTCTAGGAGTAAACCCTAGTCATTTACTTGTTGAAATCATGCTTATTTCTTGTGAATTCACAATCACCATTGAAGGTGATAAGTGGGTGTTGTAGGAACATGTTAAACACTAGAATTTTAATTGTTGTTCTAGTGTAATCTGAATTCTAGGAAGTAAATTCAGATTTTGTTAATGTAAAAATTGATGTAAACATGCTTAGTTGATGTTAACCATGGCTAAATGACGAGTATTGAGCTTGATAATAAATTGTGAGAAATTATGCCCACTAGGTGTTTGTTAAAATGCCTAAGTGAAATCGCACGCCGCCCACTCGGTTGAAATTAGAATATGATTTGATTAGGCATCGTAAGAATGCCTAATAACATGATAAAAAGGGGTTTCATTTATAGATGAAGAGCCCGTAAATGTTGTTTAATGAATAATGTATTTTTGATAATTGATTAGGTTGCTTAAAAGCGTTATTGAACGCAAATTTGTGTTTGGTATGATTGACGGTAGACGACCTTTATAAGTCAAAATTAACCAATGATGAAGTCGAATGGTATTTTCGACATAGAATTTGTAAGATGGAATGGTCGTATGTGATAATGACTAATCTAACCGTCTTATGAATTATGATAGTTTGACTCTTGACAAGCTAGATGGAGGCTTGGGAATGAAGCGGGTCGAACGGAGCAAGTACGGAAAGAAAAGCATAGTTTGCATGCGAGGTAAGTAAAGCTTACACCCAATCGTAGTATACGTATTTATTTTATAAGTGATAAATACAATAACGGACTGTATTTGAAATATGAGTTCCGATCCAAAATGAAAAGAATCGGAACGAATACGAACGATAAAAATCATAGAAAATGGTTAAAAGGGGTGAAACGGTAAAGTAGTTATGAAAGGACCTAGATAAAATGAGTTTTTGGGATCGGCTACTTTATAAGTAAGCCTAAAAAGAATAAAAAGGGTAAGGCGGTGAATTAGTCAAGTTTAAATGGATCAAAGTTGAAGTTTAAAAACGACAACAAGTGGCATAAGCCATGTTGGGTAAATGTGTTCGAAACGGATTTAAGACACCTATCTAATTGGTGAAGAATCCGAAACGAATTACTTAACGGAATGGTAAATAAATACCATTCACATATAAGCACAAAATGTTTGGTCGTTAGACCAAACGGGTCAAATGGTAAGTTTGATACCATTTGACAATTTACGACTAATAAATGTTTGTCAAGTCTTAAGCTCACAGGATAAAACGACTTGAGAATTAGCGATGCAATGAATTAGCCATATATTTGATACAAGGTATTAAAACGGGTCAATATGTTGATCCGAACCAGGTACACATATTTTGAGTTATAGATAATAGTAAATGTTGGTCAAATATTAGCGAAAGTCCTGTGTTTCAAAATGAAGGACTAAAATTGACCAAAGAGCCCTTGAGGGGTAAATAGGGCAAACAACCTTTAAGAGTTGTTTAGAAGTATGAGTTTTGTTAATTTGAGTCTTTGCGATACGCATATATATGGAGATAGGATAATAACTAAAAAGAAGCGTGATTTAAGCTTGAAAGTGTTAAATACCCTTAACGGGTCAAAATAAGCATACAAGCGAAAACGGGTTTAATTTGTGTAATAAACCTATGATTAGAACCTAATATAGTAGGTAACATTAATTTGAAGAAGTGTATGAGATATAGGAATAAAAGAAATACGTTTGTTTGATAAAATGTATAAACGGGTTAAAATTCGGTAAAAAGGTAACGAGTCGAAGGCTTAGAAGTCTCAAAATTTCTTATGTTGAATGTAGGATTTTAACTCCATAAGATGGAGGATTAAATTACGGACGCGTAGGAAAAAGAATCGGGTAAAACGGATCAATAACGAAGAAGTTATGGCCGTTTCCGTGAAATCAGATCGTGCTGGGTTTGTACAGCATCAGCTAAGGCAACAGGCTGTGAAAAACAGGGCTAGGAGTGACACCTAGGCCCTTGGCGTCACGTCTAGCCCCCTAACTCCGAAAAATTTTAAATTTTGTCATTTTAACCCCTGTACTTGTTTGAACTTAATATTTGACTATCAAAACTAACTTTTAAGTTGGTTTTGATCATAGGTGAATGCCAAGAGTGCACGGATGAAGATCAAGCGACGAGCAAGAACCGAACACGATCACGAAATAAGCTTCCGCACTATGTATTGTTATTATGTTAAACGACGAACGTACACATGATATGTTGTATACTTTTTAAATTGTAAAAAGTTTTAATAAACCCGTAATTTCCAATGCATATGTAATCTTAATTACATGACTGTTTTTCGTAAATGATACGTTAAACCTTAATTTATAAGAAAGGGTGTTACAGGTTGCCAATCGCATCTAACCCTATGGGGTAAAACTGCAATTTACTCTTAATAAAAACATATAATTATATATATTTTTTTCAAAATTAATATGAAATTAATAAATAGTTTGTCAGTTTTTTTTGAATGGTGACTTTTCTTTTTGAGTGATCCAATGTCACACCACCTAAATGATGGCGCTAGCCAAGATTTGCCCAGACTACGTTGTCTTAACTAGACCCGCGCTGGGTTGGTCAGACTTGGTTATGGCGCTCCTCGAAAACCGTACTGCCTCCAACGAGTTGCCTCGCTGAAGTAACAGCCGGATGAAAACCGGGGTGCAGCTCAGGATCGAACCACCCTTGGTGGGTTTGTCATCCTCATTGCCCAACCACTAAGCATAAGCCAAGGTTCTGTCTATCCTAATCTATATCTATATATATATATATATATTAATTAATAAATGAGATGATTTGGGCCATATGTCGTTGAATGGTGGAGCTATTTTGCTTATGTGGCATCCTATGGTTGAGTAGAGGATGATTTTGGGAGGGAAGAAAAAATATTAGATATTGGACACGGGATCCGAATTATAATCGGGTCAGAGTTAATGGATCGTATATATCATCGTTTCCAAACAACAATTGTTCACAACCTCACTTTTTTCAAAGCCTAGATCCATTTTTCTCTAATCTGGTTCTTCATTCTTCACCGATCGAGCATTAGGTATGTTAATTTTCTTTTCCCTCTTTGGTTTTTCTTTGTTATTGTTTTAAACACAATCTATCTCTTCCTTAAACCCTAGATGTCATCTATCGATCATATGCAATTATCAGCGCTCAATCGAAAAAACCATCAGGTATTACTTCTTCATCTCCTTCTTCATTTGTGGTATTGATTCCTCTTATTCAATCGTCTGTAAATCAAACCATAAGGAAATCTTGATTTTTGTTTAGTTGTTCTTCTTGATTTGAGGAGATTTTTTAGTTTTTAGGCAACTTCATCTTCTAATATCACCCGGTTAGGGTTTTTCAGATTCTGAATTTGAACTAACAAAGCAAAACTTCTAATGTTTCATCGATTAATAGTTCTCTCTCTCTAGACTTCCAATTTCAGCAATTTCACCTTTAAATCAACCAGCAATCTCGATTCAAACAACCACAAATGGTAACATACTATCTGTTTACATCAATTCGTCTGTCAATTTCACAGTTTTTTACTCTAATTTGTTGCAGAATCATTTATTATTCTCTTTGCCGCTCTGTTTATGGTATTGCAGATTGAAATGACGTACATATGATTTGATAGATCGTTAATTTGTTACAAATTTATGTTTTGTGAAGTGCGGCTAGGGTTTTTTATTAGGTTTTTGTAAATTATTGCAGACTTATAACAATTTGAATGATGAATTCGAAGCTTTTGTTTCAGTTTGTTTGATTTAATCATAGATTTGCGTCTGGTTTTTCGATGATTTACGAGCGGTTATTGTTTGTGATTGTGTGAGTTTGAAATTTGTTTTTGGTTTCAGGATTCCAAACAATCATCTCCGAAAGAGAAGGATGCAGCGGTAGCGGTTAGTTCGCCATCGTCTACGACCGGTAGTCCTGTAATAGAGGTAAACTTTATGCAAAATATTTGTTTTAGTTGTGACGGATTAAATCCTGAAATGTGTAGGTATTAGTGAATAACTAGAGTATATTATGCGTAGGTAAGTTTGCCGTTAAAAAAATTGGATTTTGATAATTTATTGAGGTTTTTATAAACTGTGAATGAATAAGATCTGTAAAATTGTATTAGTGGATAACTAGAGTATATTATTCGTAGGTAAGTTTGTCGTTAAAAAAATTGGATTTTAATAATTTATTGAGGTTTTTATAAGCTGTGAATGAATAAGATGTGTAACATGGTAATAATTAGGATGTTACTGAATATAAATTGAGATTTTTATAAGCTGTGAATGATAAGATCTGTAACATTGTAAGAATTAGGATTTTACTACTGAATTTAAAATATGACATATTTAAAAAAAAAGAAAAAGTAAATATGAGGATAGAATAGAAGTATATATATATTTTTTTTGGTATAATTTATTTTTTTGTTTATTTTTGAGTAAAAAAGTTTAAGCTGTCACATCTTTAGTAAAATAGGATCTCTTTTTACCGGAGTTTGAAGTAAAATGCCATTTTTTCCTTCTTTAGTGGTGTTTTTGGTTTACATGGATTTATACATTGTATACAGTTGGAGTCTTTATGGCCATTTCTGTAAATTAAATTAAATGTAAAAGAGAATTTAAGAGAAAATGACTATATAGGTTGAAAAGGTTGACTAAAAGCTATGAAGGCTGTTTACAAGAATCCTCAGATTCTCTTCTTATGCAGGTTAGAAATTGTCACCCTTAGTATATTTAGTTAATTAGTTATATATAATTAAATAACTGTTATTAAATCGAATTTTTTTTTGTTGCCGATTTTAATTCAGAACACGGTGGATGCAAAATTGAAGTGTATTCTCAATCAAACGTAGCAAAAGCTTCTGGTATTTGAGAAATTCGAACAGTTGAGCAACAAAGTGATGGTATAAATTATAAATCCTTTGTCATTTTTGTTAATTAAATAATTATCTGCATTAGTTTTGTGTATGCTTGACTTATAAACGTAACCTATAAAACTATTGTAGGAACATGGTGAATTCAGGATAAACCATTGTTTTCATCATTCGTCAACCAAGCATCGATATCTTTGAAGCTTTTGATGAGGTACAATCACAAAAATACACTTTATTACCATCGATTAAATTATTTATACAACAGATCTAACGTATATAATACTTTCCGCGGATATGCATTTGGGAATCCGATCGGGAAGCGGGTGATATTACGTGTGATATTATTGATAATGTGGAAGCTCCGATGTTGTATCGGGGATGCCATGGGCTTTGGGAGGGATGATATTCGAAGTTTAGGAGGGATCCGTGTTGTTTTAAGGGTGGGGAAGTGAAGAACCCCGGTCAGATGATATCCAAAGGGCATAAGAATTACGACTTGATGCTCAATCTTCAATTGGGTATCAGGTAAAAACTTCAATTCCTTGGAGAATTCTGAATTTGTTTTGTTTTGGTTTGTGTTGTGTTGATTTTGTGCATTTCGTTATTACAGGTATTCAGTCAGGAAACATGCTTCGATAATTAGGGACCTAAAGACTATCGATTTTGAACCAAAGGAGAAGTTTTATAGGTTCCCACCCGAAGGATCCAAGGTTACACCTCCACATCAATCCGGGGAGTTTCGATGGAAAGATTATTGCCTGATTGTGTTTAGGTATTGTTTTGAACACAACAGATAGAATCTTGAATGTATAGCTTCAATGGTTCTTTATTGAGAAATTGTTAATGCTTTTCAGACATTTGAGGCAGTTGTTTCAAGTGGATCCCGCAGATTACATGTTAGCAATTTGTGGTAATGATGCTCTTCAACAGCTGTCTTCACCAGGGAAAAGTGGGAGCTTCTTTTAAATCTATATATCTATATCTATATATATTAATAAATGAGATGATTTGGGCCATGTGGCATGTGATGGTGGAACAATTTTGCTTATGCGGCTATGGTGGAGTAGAGGGTGATTTTGGGAGGGAATCCATCTCTAAATTTATAACCTACACAAATTTGGACGGGGGATCTATGTGATTTGGGTAATCCATTACCATGAATTTGGATCCATATAAAAGTCAAACTTTCTCACTTTTTTCTTTGTAAACGCTAATAGACAACTTCATCGCTGCTTTCATTCTTCTGAATCCATCTCTATGTTTTCTTCACTCCATTGAAGCTGCTTATTCAACAATCTGGATCATATATATCATCCTTGCTAACCAACATTACTTTTCTAAACCCTAGCCTCCCAAACGATTCAACAAATAGGTAACAATTCTTCAAATATCGATTCATGTTTGATAATGTCGCTTCCTGTTTGATGTTCTCTATCATATGTTCATCTTTTTTTTTCAGTTTATTCCTTTTCATTTCACTATCTGATATGTTTTGGCTCTTTTGTACTAGAAATTCATCGATTGAGTTCTCTTTCGATCAGATCAGGTGAGTGTTCAAAGAAATTGAAAACATATGATCTGTTAGGTTTTCCGATTAAATTCACTAATTGAATTAGATTTTGAGCAATTGTCAGAGGTGACGTTTGCTGGCATTGTTACCGTTCAAAAACTGTGAGTGATGATTTGGCATACCAGAAAGGTTATAGTACAGAAATTTGATCAGTTATTGTAGGCTTAATGACTGGAATACTGTTGTAGGATTTTTAGTGTTTAAATGTATATGTTCAAATCTATAAACAAATTCAAAACATAACATTCTAATTCATATTCAAATAATTATCAATCCATAAATAAATAATTAAATATAGTTTTTAGATTTTAAAAATTAATTCAAAACAATGTTGACTAATGTCTAACACGCTACTCTAATTATTGGTATACTACGAAAACGAAAGTTCACGGGTGATAACTTTTATCGTCACATATCGTACATTTTATAAAATATATGATATGTGTTGTTGTTTGTTTAAAATATATACAACTTTTCTTCAATCACGGGTGGAAAAAAAGGAAGTTTCACACATTATTCATTTCTAAAAGTATATATATATATAATTGTTTAGGGGAGTGTTCATTGGGGAACACTAAAAAAGTGGGGAACAGGGGAACACTTTTAAAAATTATTCTTAACATGTTAAAAAAATATTTTTCTAAATTTTTTTCGACGCTTTTTCTTATAAATACAAGTAGAAACATTTTTGATAAAAAAAAATCAAAAACTAAAAATATAAAAAAATGTTTAAAAAACAGTTATATCTTATAGAATTAACTTAACATGTTAAAAATAATTTTTTTAAAACTTTTTCAGCGCTTTTCTTTATAAAAATGAAGAGAAACTAGTCGAGTAAAAAAATAATTTTTCTAAAAAAAAATTTTTAGCCTTTTTTTAATTGTTTTTTTTTAATATTTTAAGTTTTTGATTTTTTTTTTATTAAAAATGCTTCTACAAGTATATATAAGGAGAAGCGCTGAAAAAAAAATTAGAAAAATATTTTTTTTAACATGTTAAGTATAATTTTTAAAAGTGTTCCCACGTTCCCAACTTTTTAGTGTTTCACAATGAATCTCACACTAATTGTTTAATAAAATATAAATATCCAACCATGAGTATTCACGGTTGATAACCTAATATAAGACACCGGAGAATTGAACTTGAGTTTTGATTGAAAAACCAAATTCTCTACTCCTACTAGTATGCCACAAATTGGGGATAAATAGTTTGTCAGTTGTCACCACTATCTGTCTCTATCAACCCCCAGCAATCATACGAAATCAATGTTCATATTCCTAACCCATCAATTCCAACTTTTCGTACAACTATCCACAACACGAAAACTCTAGAAACCATCACAACCTTCTCACACGCATAAACCACCGCCTATGAACTCAAACCTAAATCACTAACTGAACCAATTCATAAAAAAAAATGGCAGATGAGGTGAAGTTGCACGGAGTTACAGGGAGTCCGTTCGTCTGCAGAGCGGTTATTGCTCTGAATCTGAAGGGTATTAATTATGAATTTGTTGCGGAAGATTTTAGCAACAAGAGTGGTGATTTAGTTAAATATAATCCTGTTTATAAAAAGGTACCGGTGCTCGTACACAATGGGAATCCGATATTGGAGTCTCTTGTGATCGTGGAGTACATTGATGAAGTCTGGAAAGGAGTTCCGATTTTGCCTCAGGATGCTTACGAGAAGGCTCAGGCTCGATTTTGGGCTAAATTTATGGATGATAAGGTAATGAATAATGATTCTGTTATTCTACTGATTATTCAAGTGTTAGTTGATGATGTACTTGATTTTGTTGTGTACTTTTGTTTCAGCAGTTTTGTAACCTGATTGGTCAAATTGTTCTATGGTGGTTGACCAGATCTTGATCTGATCAGTGATTAACGTTGACCAAAAGATATCAAAACATCCATCGACTTTTAGGCTTTAGCAGACCTTAAAAACTCCAGCTAAGCCTTAAGCATGTAGGTTTGGCTAGAGTTTTTTACTAAAACCTTGGGTTTTTCACCACAAATGCGGGCTTAGCGGCCGATTTTTCAGCAAAACGCGGGTTTAGCCTGCGGTTTTTAACAAAAAGTATAGGTTAAATCTTAGGTGTCTTGCAGAGCTGATGTTATGGCTTCTGACAGGAGGAAAAGAGAGATAATAACTTTGGTGAAGACTAATTTTCAAGTCTATTTTTGATTTTTTTTTGGCAACTCTGATCATTTTAGTAATTTTCCCATTTATAAATCCCGGTAGTGCAGGTAACACGTCTGGTTTTTATCTGGTCTGATTCTAATTGCATTGTTAATGTTAATTTTGTTACATTTGATATTCTTTTACGATTTAACTATAGCTGATATTACATTATGGGGTATGTTTCAGTGCGATCCTGCAATATTCAAGGCTATTAGCAGCCATGGAGAGGAGCAAGCTGTTGCAGAAACTCACGAGGCACTGCAATTTCTGGAAAACGAATTAAAAGTGAAAGGCAGCAAGTATTTTGGAGGTGATAACATCAACCTGGTTGATATTGTTGCTATTTCTATAGCCTATTGGATTGGAGCAGCTGAAGAAGCATTAGGAATAGAGGTGTGGAGCAAACACAAGTTTCCTAAGTTAACCCAATGGAGTGATAACTATGTTAACTGTCAAGCTGTGAAGGATAGCTTACCTCCAAGAGAAAACTTAGTTGCTTTCTTAAAGAAGCGGTTTGGTAAGGCGGAATAAGGCAGTAAATGTGTGGTTATGAAGTTGGTGTGTTTCTGTTCATTGATGTGTCAATAAGCAGTCTAAGAGTTGGTTTGTCAATTAAGATGTAGTATGTAAGCTTTTGGTTGTTTGCTTGTTTTGTTACTTTGTTGAAACTGATACTACAAAGTTATCTTTTGTAGTTTTATGTTTTCTTATGAATAAGACTCTACCCGTGCCTGGGGGAATTGGTGAGACGGCAAGGCCAGAATAGCCCATCCCACGGTGTAGAAGGGTGTTGTGGCTACATGTGTATTAACTATTTGTATCATATTAAGAGGCTCTTTGTTTACCTTTTAATGAGGCTCTTAATGGTTCAGACCTCTTACTGGTTCAACACTTAATGGTTCAGACTGTTTCACGAGCACATGTTTGAATGGTTCAGACATTTGCCTCTGAATGGTTAAGATTTATACAGAGTCTGAATGGTTAAGACCTCTAATCTGAATTGGTCAGACATTTGCCTCTGAATAGTTAAGCATTATACTAGCTCTTAATGGTTCAGAGACCTCTTAGCACTTAATGGTTCAGACATCTTACTGGTTCAGCGCTTAACCATTCAGATGTTGCCAAACAGCTCCTAAATTTAAATTTAAATCACATATAGTAATAATTAGGTAGAATAATAAAAATAAGTAATGACAAACAGTAATTGTTTTATTTTTCTTAGATAATACTTTAATTTATGTATTAACTAAAAAAATAAGATGTCAAACATAATTTGCCAACTAAGACGATTAGGGCTTAGCTTAAACAGATTCATGGTAAAGTAGAAAAGAGTCCACTTAATAAGTTAATAGTCAATGTGATTGAAACACATATAAAGTGTGAGCTAAATTATCTGGTGCCTAGGATTTAGCCTCTCATTTTAGCCTTCGTTTTTAAATAAGCTGGCTATTTAGCCTGCGTTTTTTATTCGTCACCTGAATTTAGCCTACGCTTTACATGTGTCTTTTTTATCGGTTTTTGGTGGATCAGATTCTACTTTTCAAGGGGTCTTTTTTGCCGGCAAAATTTTAGCAGTCCTACCCGACGGATATATGTTAACTTGTCTATTCTGATGATTATCTCTAGGTTAAAGGGAAGTCAGGCTAATTTGGTTCTTGTTAGCGTTTTCTGTTACTAGTTACACACGCAAATCATTGCACCGTGCAAAAAAAGTTAGTCGAATCCATGTGGCAGAGCCCAATTTGCTCCACCGACCTTAAAATATTGCATTTAAAAAAATCAATTCTTTATGTAAAAACAGACGATATTTATATTCACTTCTTAGAGTAAAATGCACGGATAGTCCCTGTGGTTTAGTAAATTTCACCTTTAGTCCCCACATTTTCAAAATTACATGTATACTCCCTGTGATAATTTGCTCAATTGTTACTCAGATAGTCCCTAAAGTAGATGGACGTTAGTTTTCTCAGTTAAATGGATGTGAAATGATAAAATTGCCTTTACCATTATAAAAACAATATATGTGAAATGATAAAGTATTGCAGCGGAATTTCACCAGGACCGTGAGTTAGGAAAAATATCAGAGTTTTGAAACACCGGATTTTATTTATTAAACATGTGGGGATAAACCCATGTTTTTCAAAGGTAGCTTTAATATGAGATAAACCCAAATACATAGAACAACTTTTCTTAATTTAATTTGATTGATAAAATAAGCCACTTCTGTAAGCCTTTTGGTGCCGTATCCCAACTCTTATTCCAATCTACTGTAATCACCTGAAACGCGTTTTAAAAAGGTTTTGTCAACAGGAAATACATGTGAGTTCATTCAGTTTGTACAAAAAGACACATTGTTATAATATACAGTACTAAGAGCGATTACAATGTTTATATATCAACCAATTACCCCGAATCGGTATTTGTCACTCGACCGTATCTGTGACTATGGTCATATCACCCATTGGTTAGCTCGTTGTCCAATGGTGAAGATTATCAAGTAGTGTATACAAAACCCCACATACCGGCAGTAATTGAAGATTACACAGACTTAATCCCTGTAATTATAACTTTGAAAACAAATAGGGTTTTTGAAACAATTTGGTAAAAAGGAGAATGACTCACCATGTTAGCATATAGTCTTGATTAAACGAGCCTCTTGATCCTATGCTTTCAGATAACTAAGCATTTACTTTATAGTTCTGAATCTTCTGATGATTAAACCTCTTGTTTGGTTGTAAGTTTATGGATCAGAGTTTTCTGATAGTTAAACATTTATTTTAACAGAGTGGAATACGTATTAGTGTAAAAACCATATCAAACCTAACGATGGTCACGAGATCAGAACCTTAACGAAATTCACAAAGTATAGTCTTATTTAGACAGCACTTTGGCATTCGTTAGTTGGTTCCCGAATCGATCGGAAAGAATATCGTATCGGTGATTATTGGTTAGAACACCAACGTATAGAGAGAAGAATAGAAGAAACGAGCAAAGAAAAATGAATCCTAAGCTTCCTATTTATAGGTAAGGGATAAGTCTTATCCCATATAGAACTTCCCTAGGTGTTATTTACCCATATACACCTTCCTCAGTTGAACCTTCCCTAGATAAAACCTTCCATAGATAATATTTTCCTTAGATAATATCTACCCCATATATACCTATTTAGATATTGTCTACCTCATGTATATCTTTTAGCTGTTTAACTTTACTTAACTGTTTAACTTATTAACTCACTTAGCTGATTAATTAATCTTACTTAGCTTAATTAATTAATCTTACTTAGCTTAATTAATCTTATTTAACTGATTAATTAATCTTACTTAGCTTAATTAATCTTACTTAACTGATTAATTAATCTTACTTAGCTGGTTAATTACATAATTTATTTAGTCGATTAATTAACTTAATTTTTACTTAACCATTAAGTTTACTTAAACACTAAGTTTACTTAATCGCTAAGTATTCTAGTTTAGCAGCTCCCTGGTTACGAGTTCTAATTTCTAGATAAAATGGAACTCGTATTAGCGTATTAACCCAATTCAACTTTAGCGATAATCACGAAATCAAAACCCTCACGATGAATGACAAAGTATAGCCGTATACTGGCAGCACTTAAACATCCATTGGATCGGTTTCAATCGATCGGATAACGTATCGTACCAGTGATTAGAGTTATTACCCTAATAACGGGTAGAGTTTCGGGTTTTAGGGTATAATACCTGAGTATTATAACACTATATGTTAGAGAGAAAGAAAAGAATTGAACGAGAATGAAATGTGCAGGGCTCGTTCTGTTTATAGCTGATATAGAAGTCTCTCGCGCCCCGCGAGAGATTCTTTTTCTTCTTTCGCGGCCCGCGAGGAACCGTAGGGCGGTTTAAGGTATGCTCAGTCATGGTGTGGTCTTGACACGTGTGACGACACGTGTCCCTCAACGTGTCCGGATAGAAACAAGTCTCTCGCGCCCCGCGAGAGATCTTTCTTCATTTGTCGCGGCCCGCGACAGAACAAAATTCATTTTTATTTGATTTTTCAAACATAATTTCATCGTACGTGTTTGGGATTACGATTACGGATTATTGTGGGACTTATTTGAGGGTTGTTACATCCTCCCCACCTTGTTTTAAATCTCGTCCTCGAAATTTGGGTTATGATGTCATTTCCGAGTTGTATCACGCGTTAAATTAAGGTAAATGACACTGTACTTGAATCACAATATGTTTAAATTTTTGTGAATATGAGAACCGTTTACAACAAATAGAACCCAATGGTCCAACTGAATAAATTTCAGAAATAGGTATTAAAGGGACAAAGTGTAATAATCATCAGAATGACTAAGTTTACATGTGTCAGACCAAAAGAAAGATTTATGACCAATAGATGTTTAAATCGAGGGTGAATTACTTTTAGAAACAATAGAATTCATTGTCAAAAGAAAATTTACCTTGGTTGTCAGTTACGAAAGACTTAGAATCAACAAGCTCAACTGAATAGGAGTACGAAGATGACGTGTCAACTATCGAATCATAATATGAGGAAAAATCAGAGTGTTGACATTATTGAATTACAAAGATACCCCGAAATACAACAAAGTTTAGTGTATGATCGTCTTAACACAGAGTTATATTAAGACCATTTTCAAGGATGAGTCAAGCGAAAGGTATATATAGATTAGCTCAAGCTACAAGTTTATATTGACGCCACAAGTGTCCTAGTGATCGAAATAATAATAGCGGTGACCGAACGAGTTCACCGTGTTTGAAATCAAATGAAAGTTCAACGAAGTAAATACGAATGTTTGTTTCAAACAAATCTAGTAGTATTTTCGGTTGAAAATGAAGCAATTGAATAATGTTTTTTGATCGAAGATGATAAAGTAATAAATATCACGAAATGCTCAATCGATGCTGTAAAAACTGTTGAGAGATACACTAAAATATGATATGAATTTGTGTACCATTATCTTAACACACGATTGTGTTAAGATTGCTTTATGATAAACCAACAAAGCGGATTTAAATAAATAAATAATTAAATCCGTACATGATATGTGCAAATGAGATTAGCGCAAGCTTCAAATTTGTGAAAACGTCACCACAAGGTGATCGTGATCAAAGAAACGATTTAATGAAGTCGAAGACCAAACAAGCCTGTTATGGTTCAAAACAAATGAAGTGCTTGTTGGGGCTATTTCGAATATGATGGCCTCAATTCATCATATGGGACCTTGAATTGAATACGTATTGGGAGCAAGTTCGAACAATTGAACTTGGTTTAAACACAATCCAACAACGAGTTCATGTATCAATAAGAAAGTTTTGACATGGTCACAATGAAAACCATGTATGCCACTAAAAAAAAAATTGAGTTTTTTCAAGAAATTCATTGACTCGATATTAAAGAGTCACCGCTTTACAATAATGCGGTTCATTTAGATCATAATGCAAAGATTAAGTATAGTTAAACGATATTTGAGCTGTGATAAAACAACAATTTGGAGTGAAGCCTTTCAATGGTTTTCACAAACCAAACTAACCACATGTGCAATAAACAGTGCATGTGTAACGTGTGGATTTACCAAGAAATGAAACAAATAAATATTCGCTACTATAAAAGAAATTCTCAGGATACGATGACCATTAGGGGGAGTAGAAATGCGAAAGTCTACTCACTATATGCAGAAGTCAGAATTTCAACAAAAGAAATTTAAGAACTTTATTTGGAATTTCGTGTGATGGTCAATTGTTAGATGACACTACCATGAAATGTCGAACATGGCGTATTCGTCTTAAATGAGATGAGGGAAATGCGGAGACATGCGTCCTCTCCTTGGTGTGATTTGTGTCGTTGCGTGACAAATCATCGCATCCTGATCGATAGTTCTTCTGCTAGTGAAAACTAGCACCGTCGCTGAATTGCTCCATCGTGCCTCCTCAATGATCTTGCCTCGAAATTCGTATGTGACGTATTTCAACCTCCGTTGATGTATAGCTTAAGTTTCCTGAAATCTTGCACGTCCATGCTTCGTTTTGCATAAATTACCTTCTTGATTAACTAAAATAGTATGGATGAAATAATAATGGCGTCCCAACTTAAGGGTTCCCGTCGTTTATATTGTCGCACGAGTTATGAGGCAGAAGATTAAACGAAATAATGTTCGATATCAGAATTATAGATATATGCGAGAGATTCCTGATAAAGAAATCTAGAATTATCATTGACATACATGCTCGTAATTTATTTTAACTCGTAAATTGTTATGGCTCTTGGATTTCCTTATAGATATACATATCTATATAATCATAATATATATACCAATTATATGGTAAATGTATTTAACAGATACATATTTCCAAAAACAGGTCAGACATCAGGTCATGGTACTATTTAGAGAATTTTGTGACTTGTTTGACATATCGTATACCCCATCTTACCCGGTTCTAGCCGGAAAGGTAATTTCCCATAAATAGTATCAAGATTTTAAAAAGAATCTTTTATTAGGGCTTGTATCAAGAAACAAGGAAATTTATATTCACATGACGGATCATATTCTAAAATCAAGTAGTACCAATAAGCAAGAAATAACAGTGATCAAGTGTTACTGCTTATTGTTCTAGTCATCATTCTTACGGCATACCAATATCTACCATTTTATAATTATACAAGTAATTAGCTCCTCTTGAAGCTTATTTTAAGGCATCTTTCTTAAGTTCAAGTCTAAATACTATGCTGGGTTTTACAAGATAATATCAATTTCCTAACTCTTCGTTTAAACTTAGGTATTATTACAACACCTAATTGCTTAAATAAGTGGCTCTGATACCACTTCTGTCACGACCCCTGACCCTGCCCTGGACGGGAGCGAGAGCCGTGAAGCAGTCTCGTGGTACCGGTGGTTATTTTGTAAAGTATTGCAGCGGAATTTCATCAGGATCGTGAGTTAGGAAAAATATCAGAGTTTTGAAACACCGGATTTTATTTATTAAACATGTGGGGATAAACCCATGTTTTGCAAAGGTAGCTTTAATATGGGATAAACCCAAATACATAGAACAACTTTTCTTAATTTAATTTGATTGATAAAATAAGCCACTTCTGTAAGCCTTTTGGTGTCGTATCCCAACTCTTATTCCAATCTACTGTAATCACCTGAAACGCGTTTTAAAAGGTTTTGTCAGTAGGAAATACTGGTGAGTTCATTCAGTTTGTGCAAAAAGACACATTGTTATAATATACAATATTAAGAGCGATTACAATGTTTATATATCAACCAATTACCCCGATTCGGTATTTGTCACTCGACCGTATCTGTGACTATGGTCATATCACCCATTGGCTAACTCGTTGTCCAATGGTGAAGATTATCAAGTAGTGTATACAAAACCCCACATACCGGCAGTAATTGAAGATTACACAGACTTAATCCCTGTAATTATAACTTTGAAAACAAATAGGGTTTTGGAAACAATTTGGTAAAAAGGAGAATGACTCACCTTTTTAGCATATAGTCTTGATTAAACAACCCTCTTGATCCTATGCTTTCTGATAACTAAGCAATTACTTTATAGTTCTGAATCTTCTGATGATTAAACCTCTTGTTTGGTTGTAAGTTTATGGATCAGAGTTTTCTGATAGTTAAACATTTAGTTTAACAGAGTGGAATACGTATTAGTGTAAAAACCATATCAAACCTAACGATGGTCACGAGATCATAACCTTAACGAAATTCACAAAGTATAGTCTTATTTAGACAGCACTTTGGCATTCGTTAGTTGGTTCCCGAATCGATCGGAAAGAATATCGTATCGGTGATTATTGGTTAGAACACCAACGTATAGAGAGAAGAATAGAAGAAATGAGCAAAGAAAAATGAATCCTAAGCTTCCTATTTATAGGTAAGGGATAAGTCTTATCCCATATAGAACTTCCCTAGGTGTTATTTACCCATATACACCTTCTTCAGTTGAACCTTCCCTAGATAAAACCTTCCTTAGATAATATTTTCCTTATATAATACCTACCCCATATATACCTATTTAGATATTATCTACCTCCTGTATATCTTTTAGCTGTTTAACTTTACTTAAATGTTTAACTTATTAACTCACTTAGCTGATTAATTAATCTTACTTAGCTTAATTAATTAATCTTACTTAGCTTAATTAATCTTACTTAACTGATTAATTAATCTTACTTAGCTTAATTAATCTTACTTAGCTTAATTAATCTTACTTAACTGATTAATTAATCTTACTTAGCTGGTTAATTACATAATTTATTTAGTCGATTAATTAACTTAATTTTTACTTAACCATTAAGTTTACTTAAACACTAAGTTTACTTAATCGCTAAGTATTCTAGTTTAGCAGCTCCCTGGTTACGAGTTCTAATTTCTAGATAAAATGGAACTCGTATTAGCGTATTAACCCAATTAAACTTTAACGATAATCACGAAATCAAAACCCTCACAATGAATGACAAAGTATAGCCGTATACCGACAGCACTTAAACATCCATTGGATCGGTTTCAATCGATCGGATAACGTATCGTACCAGTGATTAGAGTTATTACCCTAATAACGGGCAGAATTTCGGGTTTTAGGGTATAATACATGAGTATTATAGCACTATATGTTAGAGAGAAAGAAAAGAATTGAACGAAATGAAATGTGCAGAGCTCGTTCTATTTATAGCTGATACAGAAGTCTCTCGCTCCCCGCGAGAGATTCTTCTTCTTCTTTCGCGGCCCGCGAGGAACCGTAGGGCGGTTTAAGGTATGCTGAGTCATGGTGTGGTCTTGACTCATGTGACGACACGTGTCCCTCAACGTGTCCGGATAGAAACAAGTCTCTCGTGCCCCGCGAGAGATCTTTCTTCATTGGTCGCGGCCCGCGACAGAACAAAATTCATTTTTATTTGATTTTTAAAACAAAATTTCATCGTACGTGTTTGGGAATACGATTACGGATTATTGTGGGACTTATTTGAGGGTTGTTACATAATCGCTAAACGACTTATCGCTAATCGCATCGCTATCGCATTCGCAACCCGAATTATGCGTTTTGGATATTGTTTTACATGTGTGTGCTTATTATGTGTTACTTGTGCATGTTATATTATGTTGAGGTGATTAATCGCAGACGCAATCGCAATTCTATCGCATCGCAATCTATCGCAAACGTTAAACGCAAGTTATTTATAGTGATTGTATGTTAGATATAGTAGTTAGGTTATTTGTGTAACTATTAGGTAATACTATCGCATCGATCGCTCGAAACACACCGCAACGCTCAACACGCGAATCGAAACGACAAAACTCAACACGCCGGACACCTGGATCGAGTGGCTAACCGACCGAGCGGCCATCCGATCGGATTGCCATCCGATCGGATTGCCACCCGATCGCGTTGCCACCCGATCGGTGACCAATCCGATCCATTGTCCTTACCTCTTTTGAAAACCCTATAAATACCCTCCTGTCACATCATTTGTGATGTGACAGCACCTCTACTCGACCAGCCGCACTCAAGCCTCTTTCTCTCGATTTCTCACGATTCTTGTAAGTTTTCAACCTAAATCTGGTACTTCTATGATCTACACGCACTTCTTCATCTTTTTCACCTTTGAATCTTAACTTTTAACCGTGAAATCAGTGGATTTGAGGTGTTCTCGGGTGATGTCATCATGGAGTTCTTATGAACTTCAAGTTTTGGCCTCATTCCACCAAGAACAACTTAGATCTGAGAGATTTCCACATGAATAACCAAAGATCTTGCATAGATCTGAACGTTTTCAAGGATAAAAAGATTGAAAGATATTTATTCAACTTTCTTTCAACTCTTTTACACTCAATGCACTCAAAACCGATAGAATCGGAGCTCGTTCTGATCTTCTACTCATTCTTAGTGAAGTGTTGGTCCAAGATCTGATTTCTATCAGAAGGACAACTGATTTCGGGATAAACATGAACAACTGTTACGAACCTGTAAACTGATCGGACTAGGGTGATTCCTGTTCGATCAGATAACTCGGGTCATGATGGGGTTTCTGTTGTTTAGCACGTTGTCATACTGTCTCGATCAAACCGCAAAACTTTCCAAACTTAACAAATCTCCAAGTTGTAAAAGATCAGATCGCGGGACGGATCGCTGTCCGATCGGATTTCCATCCGATCGGATTGCCATCCGATCGAACTGCAATCCGATCGGATTGCACTTGAGGATTTAACACTTAGACAATTTTACAACATGTTCAATGTATAGTCAATTCCAACGGACTGTCACCCGATCGGTAGACCATCCGATTGGATGTTGATCCTGCTGTGAACTTGTTCTCTGAGAAATACCTCGCCGAACGGATTGCCGTCCGATCGAACTGCCGCTCGATCGAACGACCTGGAAGGTAGAGATACTTCTCTGTTTTCAAAATGCTAAAACGAAAACTTCAAAGCTATCATACACAAACATATCCATCCCAAACGAGTGTCAATCCGACCGAATGGCCAACCGAACGGGTGACCATCCGAACGGATTGACATCCGATCGAATGGCCATCCGTTCGGATTGCCATCCGGCCCGATGACCATTCGTCGCTTATTCACTTTGCATCGTTTTACGCGCCGCTTATCGCTTATGCTATCGTTTTGATCAGGCTGATCTCACCTAGCGCTCCCTTCAATCCATTAACTTCCATCGCTGTGAGTATACTCGATCCCTTTTTGCTTTAAGCACTTTTGGGTGTTAGATACGTTACTTATTCTAAATCACATCGATACACAACGCAAACACTATTTATACACTGACCGCTATTGCATGTTATACGTGACTCGATGAATGCCTGTTTGTTGTGTTTACATATTGATTGCTTTCTACCTGCCTTAGCAACGATAGTAATATAGTTTGGACTCAGCACGTGTTCACTCAGGGGTTGTTAAGGACATTACTTCACGTGTTCGCAGTGGTGAACATGTGTTGCGCACTCGCTACTCGCAGTCAACTCACGGTCATTGGTATTGATAGGATCTTTGTCGATAACTCACATGCTTCACATTATACGTCGTACATGCTGGTTATGCGTAAACGATTTCGAACTCTATTATACTATTAAACTTGTATGCTCACCTTTACACTATGTGTATTGACCTCTACTTTAACGTATGTGACAGGTGTTTGAATGCTTAGGATGCTGTGCTCTTGCTTTTGTGGAATCAAGTAGGAGAGTCTAGAAACAAACAAACAATTTAAATCTGAGTTGTCGGAACAATATTTTATTTGTCTTTGAGAACTAGTTTCTTGTAATAACTATTCTACTTGTTATGTCATGGTATGGGACGTGACGTTTAAATAATTGGTAATCGTAGTTGTTATGGAACTCATGGACAATCTGTTTCGCTCAGTGCCGCGCCCCGATGTTTCCGCCATCGGTTGGGGTGTGACAGATTGGTATCAGAGCCATAACTATAGGGAATTAGGTAAGACTCGATCTAGTCCGGGTCGATGTCTTAGAAACGACCTAGTCTATAGTCTAAGTACCAACAGACTGACTTGTGCATACCCGGTATGGGTTTTGTGCAAGCTTACATGCTATTTCTCGCTTGAATTCGCTATACACTACACATTTGCGCGGACATCGCATGCCACCGCTCTGCGCAAGGTCAGCTTTTCCTAAGGCTGGCAATTCGCGCTATTTTCAAAATTCCTCGCGAAGGCAAGATGATTCGGCCGAGCATAGGTGTGAAAACCGCAAACTCTCGACCGGATCGCTTGCTTGATGCGAACTTTTACTATCAACACGAGAATTTGCGTTGAATTAGGAGTGAAATCCATACTTCGACGCAAATTTTCCCCTCTACTTCATCAAAACAGGAGACATAGTCGTTAAGTTAGGTGTGAAACCCGAACCTTGACGACATATTCCGCTCTTTATTGTGGTTTTATAAACTCTCACCAAAGTCTCGATGGACTCCAATGACTTGAAGTCACACTACAACCGGAAGGATGCGTGCCGATTGCCCGGATTGAGGCAAGAGCACAGTCCTGAAGGCCCTAGTGTGTACCGCGAGTCCTTGTGAATAGTCGAATCATTTTGTATAGTCAATGTCTATCGATCCGAAGACGATCTATTCTCGATTTTATGTGTTTCGAATTTGGATTCGCCGCCGCTAACTGTAACAACTCTCATCAAAAGTCATAATTATTTAATTAATTTGTCCACTAGGAAACCCTAATTGAGACACCCAAGTGATTCTGCACAAACCCTAAAATTTTCAGAACAATCGGAATCAGGATTAGGGCCCCTAAAACTCAGGGGGGGGGGGTAAACCCTAGTTACGATTATCTACATAAAACGTTGTCAAAATTTAATTTTACGAAACTGTCGACTCAGCAAGCCTACCCATGCACGTAGCTTCCCTATGGTAGAATAGGAGGCCTCGCGTCACGCGAAGCCTAGGGCAGAACCCCTCGCGTCACGCGAGGGGGGTAAAAATTTACCTATAAATTGAGGGGTTTGGGACTGGAATCTGGGCACTGAAACGACGTAGAAATTCCAAATATACGCCGATTTATAGTCTGTTCACTATTACAACACACACAAATCGCGAATTGCTGCCGCAATCAGGGTAATAACTCGATCGCTATTACGATTCATTGTCCGATCGATCAATATATCCAAAGGATGTTTAAGTGCTGCCCACATTAGGGTTATGCTTTGTCACTCGTCGTTAATTCGATGGATGTATAAGTATCGCACTTTGTCATTCGTTGTGAGGGTTTGATCTCGTGAGTTATCGTAAATGCTGTATTGATTACTAACCCAGTTTTGTGTGCATTGTTATTTAAATTAGGTTAACAAGGCTAATCTGTAGAATAGACTCTGTCCGTGTTAAATCTGCAAAGTGAGTCATTCTCTTTTTATCAAATTACTTTTGAAATCATGTTTATTTTCAAAGGTTATAATTACAGTGATTAAGTTTATGTAATCACCAAATTACAGCCGGTATGTGGGGTTTTGTATACATTACTTGATAATCTTCACCATTGGGGCAGCCAAGGGGTGATATGACCATAGTCACAGACACCATTGGACGAATGGGCCAATGGGTCGAGTGACAAAATACTGTGGGTAGTTGGTTGATATCTGAAACACTGTAATCTCTCTTAATACTGTAAATTATAACAAATGTGTCGTTTTAATAAATAGAATGATTCACCAGTATTTTCCGCTGACAAAACCTTTTTCAAACATGTTTCAGGTGATCTGTTGTGATTCAGGAAAGGTGCTGTGGAGCACTGCAAGCTTAAGAAAGTGGCTCATTATAAAATAAAGAAATATGTTTTGTAACATGAAGATTTCTCCGTGAAATCATAATATTGTAAATTACCGGGGTTTTATCCCGAGTTGAGAAATGAAATAATCGGGAAAATTTTAGCTTTAAAAAGATCCTGATGATAAACTTCCGCTGTTAAACTAAATTAAATAAATACCACGGGATTTCTGTCCCGCGGCTCCTGAAACGGGTCAAACCGGGTCGGGGGCCGTGACAGAAAAAGGTGGTATCAGAGCCACTGGGTTAAGCTAATTAAGTATTTAGAAATACTTAATTTTTCCTGATTACTATTATATTATTAGGTGTTTTATTAACTGATTATTTGTTAGTTACAGTATGGGTAAACAAAAGCTTTCAAGCATCTATCTTAAATTAGATAGGTCATCAAATGAAAAAGGAAGTTCGTCCCAAACTCCTGAAGAAGGAATATTTATTCGAAAAGCCCAATACGAGGAACCACTTTCTCCTGATAAAAGAAGTTTGATTATTAGAAAAAGTCAGGAGAAATTGAAGAAATCCCGAGAAAAGATAGTTAAAAAGGAAACCTAGGAAGTAATCAGTAAATCACCATGGGAAGACAATTTAGATGAAAAATGGGCGGATCTTTATATGCTAGCCACCGTAGCAGTAAATGCTAATCTTTAGAATACCATGACTCCATATTAGCAATTTACAAGCTAGAAATATCATCTAGTAAATAAATAAAAAAATTACAATAAAACTTAGTATGTTTAAATTGTCAAATTTTTCTTTGTATTAAAGTAGTCACAAAATATGCAATAATATTTGAGGTTTATTTGTAAAATTTGAAATTTATTTTTTAAATAGCATGAATGAGTTATCTGGAGCCCTAGAGAATCTCAACCTTTACCCTGTAAACATAGAAGTTTCTAAAGAATTTACTGGGTACTTTCCTGATGTGGAACAACCTATAGAATTCAACGGTCCACCGCTGGAAAAGCCAAAACCAAAGAAAAGAAGGAGATACGTGTGGGGAGTCGTATACGTAGGAAAAAGCCAGCTAAGAGACTTCCTAAAATAAATAATCCCTTAGAAAAAGGAAAAGAAATTGAAACCAGGGAAAGTTCTAGACAGAAGGAATTGGAGACTGAAGTCAAAGAAGATTCTAGGCAAATGGGAATACAGTTTGAGGAATATTCTAAGGAAATAGAAATGGAGGTTGGAAAAGGTTCTAGACAGATTCAGATGGAAATTGGAGAAAGCTCTAAACAAAACCAGGAAATAACATTTCAGGAGGAAATAGATTTTTTATTGGCAAACTGTGATACTATTCAGCCTGTCAATACAAATGTTTTTACTCGTCCTATTGAAACCCAAATCCCTATAAATCTTGAACCAGTAATCTCAGAACCAATAATCCATACCCAACCTTTAGGAATGGATGAATGGTGGACAAATGATTGGCAATTCCAAAACATTATTAACAGTCCTTATTCCTTTCTTTCGCAATTCGATCCAGAACCCCTACCAAATCCACCGATGAGTAACGAGAATATGGCTGAACTTCGCCATTTTGGTGAAGAGTTGATGGATGCTGGAAATAGAATCCGAGAGATAGGAGGACAAATTGCCTGGAAATATGATGAAAGGGAGCTTCGTTTTTAGGAAAACAAGTGACGAGAGAGAAGTAGATAAGGAGTTTGTGGTTGTGTAATAGTAATAGTAAAATCAGTATGTGTAAAACAAATGAAATTTTAGAAAATTTACAATTTTGTTTACATATTCATTTTCGTGATTATGTGCAATTAATTGTGACATTGGATTATTTCTTTTATACTAATTATTTATCTATAAATTAATTATCAGATGGCAAACCTTGGTAATGAACCAGTAAATGAAGTAAATCAATCTGAGCAAATTCAGGAAGAACAATTGTTAAATAGGCAAGATATTGAGGATATCGTTGCACAAGGAATAGCCAATGCTATTCCAGCAATTGTGGCTGCTGTCCAGAAACCTACTAAACCTCAATCAATCATTCCTAGTAAACGTAACCAAGGCGACAACTTTAGTAATAGTATAAACGGAGGCGGAAATCATATTATAAACGATAATGATCTAAAAGCTCCAATTTTCAAGAAAATAAAAGCTGCAACACCTGGTTGCACTTACAAAGAATTCCTTGCCTGTAAACCATCTGAGTTTGCAGGTAACGAAAGGGCTATTGCAGCTCTACGTTGGTTAGAGAAAACTGAGGCAGTGATCTCTATAAGTAAATGTGCTGAGGAAGATCAAGTTATGTATGCATCAAATCTTTTTAAAGAAGGGGCGTTAGAATGGTGGAATACAGTATTACAAGCTAAAAGAAGAATTGTGGCCTATTCCATGAATTGGGAAGAATTTAAGAGTCTTGTAGAAAGAAAATTCTGTCCCGAGTATGAAAAAGATCAAATGGCAAATAAGTTCCTAAACCATCGGATGATAAATGTGGATTGTCGTGGTTATACTTCGACATTCTTCGAATATGCTAGATTGGTACCAACGCTGGCTTCGCCAGAACCGGTACTCATTTCTCGTTATATTTGGGGACTGATTAGCGAAATCCGCAACATTGTTAAAGCTGCGAGACCTCGCACTATTGACGATGCGGTAGAACTAGCTAACACCCTAACTGACGAACTAGTACGCACAAGAGATGAAAATAGGAAAAAGGAACTGGCTCAGAAAATTACCCAAGGATTTCGTGTGGGTAATAATAGTAACTTCAAGAAAAGAGGAACAGGGCAATCCTCAAGTCCGCCTTTCTGCAGGAATTGCAAAAGGAAACATTATGGAAGATGTAATGTAACCTGTAACCTTTGCAAAACTGTAGGACATAGTGAAGAAAACTGCAGAAAGAAAACCATAATCTGCTTTAACTGTGGAGAAGCGGGGCATTTTAAAACAGAATGTCCTAAATTGGCCAAAACAGCAGACAACAAAACCAAGGCTACCGACGGAGCTACTAAGAAGAATGTCAGAGCATTCCAGCTAACCACTCAAGAAGCAGAACTCATTCCAGATGTGATAGCTGGTACGTTCTTAGTTCACAACACCTATGCAAAAGTATTATTTAACTCTGGTGCAAACCAAAGTTTTATAAATACTTTATTCTGTCAAGCTCTTAAGTTACCTTTAACCAACATTAGGCAGATTTTTACAGTCGAAACCGCAGATGGGAATTCAGTTAAAATAGATTAGGTTTTGCAAAAAGTAGAAATAGAACTTTCAGGTCATAAATTTGCTGTAAATCTGTTACCTATGAAATTAGCTGAATTTGATGTTGTGTTAGGAATGGATTGGTTAATAGCCAACCATGCTCAAATCATTTGTGATAAAAATTCAATAGAAATTCAGGCACCTACTGGAAAAGTAATCATGATTACAGGAGATAAACCACGTAAGCCCATGAAGTTCATATCAGTAATGAAAGTTGCTAATTATGAACGAAAACAAGGAATAGTATATATGATTTCAGTAATCATTAATACTAAGGGTAAAGAACTTAAGGAAATTCCTGTAGTCTCAGAATACCCAGAGGTATTTCCAGAAGAGTTACCAGGATTACCACCAGATAGGGAAGTAGAATTTAGGATTCATCTAATTCCTGGAACTACACCGATAGCTAAGGCACCTTATCGGTTAGCTCCTACCGAAATGTTAGAACTGAAAACTCAATTAGATGAATTACTAAGTAAAGGATTCATACAACCTAACTCATCCCCTTGGGGAGCGCCAGTATTGTTTGTAAAGAAGAAGGATGGTTCGATGAGAATGTGTATTGATTATAGAGAATTGAATAAGGTTACAATTAAGAATCGATACCCATTACCTAGGATTGATGATCTGTTTGATCAACTCCAGGGAGCTAGATATTTTTCTAAGATAGATTTACGCTCCAGATATCATCAATTGAAGGTACAAGAAGAAGACATACCTAAGACTGCTTTCAGAACTAGGTATGGTCATTACGAGTTTACAGTCATGCCCTTTGGATTAACGAATGCACCTGCAGCATTCATGGACATGATGAATAGGATCTGTAAACCGTATTTGGATAAATTTGTAATTGTCTTTATAGACGATATACTTATTTACTCCAAAAGTCAGGACGAACATTGTCAGCACTTGCATATACTCTTAACTTTGTTAAGAAAAGAAAAGCTTTATGCCAAATTCTAGAAGTGTGAATTTTGGCTACAAGAAGTGCAATTCTTAGGACACATGGTGAATCACGAAGGGATTCATGTAGATCCTGCAAAGATAGAGGCAATTACCAAATGGAAGGTTCCACAGTCAGTAATGGAAATTAGAAGTTTTATAGGTTTAGCTGGATATTATAGACGGTTTATTAAGGATTTTTCCAAGATAGCTGTACCATTAACTAAGCTAACCTGTAAAGCCATTAAGTTTGAATGGGGATCTAAACAAGAGGAAGCCTTTAGGATTTTGAAACAGAAATTAACCAATGCTCCAATCTTAGCTTTGCCAGAAGGAATTGAAGATTTTGAAGTATATTGTGATGCTTCAAAACTAGGATTAGGATGTGTGCTAATGAAACGCAAGAAAGTAATTGCGTATGCTTCAAGGCAATTGAAAAAGCACGAAGAAAATTATACGACTCATGACTTAGAGTTAGGAGCCGTAATCTTTGCCCTTAAGATTTGGAGACATTATCTGTACGGAAGTAAATTTACTGTCTATACAGATCAAAAGAGTTTAAGATATATATTTGGGCAAAAAGAGTTAAACATGAGGCAAAGAAGATGGATGGAAATCCTAAGTGATTACGACTGTGATATTCAGTATCACGAAGGAAAGGCAAATGTAGTTGCAGATGCCTTAAGTCGTAAGTATCATGAAAAACAACGACGAGTTCGTGCTCTTAGGTTAAATCTACAATTAGATTTAATGGAACAATTGAAAAATGTTCAAGCTACAGCAATCAAGAATGATGCTGAAGGAATGAAGGGACGCATAAAAGAATTAGAGCAAGGAGCTGATGGAATTTGGAGATTCCATAAGAAAAGGATTTTGGTACCAAAGCAGGGAGAATTAAGAAATGAGATCCTAGAGGAAGCTCATAAATCTAGGTATACCATACACCCTGGAAATAATAAAATGTACCAAGATTTAAGAAATAATTTCTGGTGGATAGGCATGAAGAAGGATATAGCTAGATATGTTTCTAAATGTCTTACTTGTTCACAAGTTAAGGCAGAACATCAGAAACCTTCAGGTCTACTACAACAGTTAGAAATGCCTGTATGGAAATGGGAACTCATAACAATGGATTTTGTTACTAAGTTACCCAAAACCAGAAAAGGTAACGACGCGATTTGGGTAATTGTGGATCGATTAACCAAATCTGCTCATTTTCTACCTATGAAAGAAACCTTTAGCATGGAAAGATTGGCAAAGTTGTATGTAGATGAAGTCGTATCTCTACATGGAGTTCCACTCTCCATTGTATCAGATAGGGATAGTCGTTTCACTTCTCATTTCTGGAAAAGTTTCCAAGAAGCAATGGGAACTCGACTAAATCTAAGTACTGCATATCATCCTCAAACAGACGGTCAAAGTGAAAGGACAATCCAAACTCTAGAAGACATGCTCCGAGCATGTGTGATAGATTTTGGTGGAAATTGGGATGATCACTTACCATTAATTGAATTCTCCTATAACAATAGTTATCATTCAAGTATTGAAACTGCCCCATTTGAAGCACTGTATGGAAGAAAGTGCAGAACTCCAGTTTGTTGGGCAGAAGTAGGAGAAAGTCAATTATCAGGTCCTGAAATAGTACAAGAGACGACCGACAAGATTACTCAAATCAAGGAAAGCCTGAAGACGGCTCGAGATCGCCAGAAGAGTTATGCAGACAATAGATGCAAGCCGTTAGAATTCCAAGTTGGAGACAGAGTATTGTTGAAAGTTTCTCCTTGGAAAGGAGTTGTTCGATTCGGTAAGAAAGGAAAGCTAAGTCCAAGGTACGTAGGACCATTTCCAATAATCCAACGTATAGGACCAGTTGCTTATCGTTTACAACTACCAGAAGAGTTATCTGGAGTACATGATGTATTTCATGTATCCAATCTCAAGAAATGTCTATCAGACGAATCTTTGGTAGTACCTCTCCAAGATATAGAGGTAAACGAAAAGTTAAAATTTGTTGAGAAACCTCTTCAGATAGAAGACAGAAAAGTGAAGTTTCTCAAGCACAAACGACTAGTGCTAGTTAAAGTCAAGTGGGATTCAAAGAGAGGACCTGAATACACTTGGGAGCTGGAATCTGAAATGAAGCGAAAGTATCCTCAATTATTCCAGTAAATCTCGAGGACGAGATTTTTATTAAGGTGGGGAGAATGTAACAACTCTCATCAAAAGTCATAATTATTTAATTAATTTGTCCACTAGAAAACCCTAATTGAGACACCCAAGTGATTCTGCACAAACCCTAAAATTTTCAGAACAATCGGAATCAGGATTAGGGCCCCTAAAACTCAGGGGGGGTAAACCCTAGTTACGATTATCTACATAAAACGTTGTCAAAATTTAATTTTACGAAACTGTCGACTCAGCAAGCTTACCCATGCACGTAGCTACCCTATGGTAGAATAGGAGGCCTCGCGTCACGCGAAGCCTAGGGCAGGACCCCTCGCGTCACGCGAGGGGGGTAAAAATTTACCTATAAATTGAGGGGTTTGGGACTAGAATCTGGGCACTGAAACGACGTAGAAATTCCAAATATACGCCGAGTTATAGTCTGTTCACTATTACAACACACACAAATCACGAATTGCTGCCGCAATCAGGGTAATAACTCGATCGCTATTACGATTCATTGTCCGATCGATCAATATATCCAATGGATGTTTAAGTGCTGCCCACATTAGGGTTATGCTTTGTCATTCGTCGTTAATTCGATGGATGTTTAAGTATCGTACTTTGTTATTCGTTGTGAGGGTTTGATCTCGTGAGTTATCGTAAATGCTGTATTGATTACTAACCCAGTTTTGTGTGCATTGTTATTTAAATTAGGTTAACAAGGCTAATCTGTAGAATAGACTCTGTCCGTGTTAAATCTGCAAAGTGAGTCATTCTCTTTTTATCAAATTACTTTTGAAATCATGTTTATTTTCAAAGGTTATAATTACAGTGATTAAGTTTATGTAATCACCAAATTACAGCCGGTATGTGGGGTTTTGTATACATTACTTGATAATCTTCACCATTGGGGCAGCCAAGGGGTGATATGACCATAGTCACAGACACCATTGGACGAATGGGCCAATGGGTCGAGTGACAAAATACTGTGGGTAGTTGGTTGATATCTGAAACATTGTAATGTCTCTTAATACTGTAAATTATAACAAATGTGTCGTTTTAATAAATAGAATGATTCACCAGTATTTTCCGCTGACAAAACCTTTTTCAAACATGTTTCAAGTGATCTGTTGTGATTCAGGAAAGGTGCTGTGGAGCACTGCAAGCTTAAGAAAGTGGCTCATTATAAAATAAAGAAATATGTTTTGTAACATGAAGATTTCTCCGTGAAATCATAATATTGTAAATTACCGGGGTTTTTCCCGAGTTGTGAAATGAAATAATCGGGAAAATTTTAGCTTTAAAAAGATCCTAATGATAAACTTCCGCTGTTAAACTCAATTAAATAAATACCACGGGATTTATGTCCCGCGGCTCCTGAAACGGGTCAAACCGGGTCGGGGGCCGTGACACTAACTCTGTGATTTATCGATTTTATGAAGAAATTTTATGTGTTTTATATGCTTATTTGTTAGCGTTTTAAGATAAACAGTACGGTGGTACTGATGGTTTCGATTTCACGTTTCTCGCTCCACCAAAACACGCACACCTCATACCACGTCAACAAATCGCTAGTGCCATTCGCAATCGCAACTCGCTAATCGAAATCGCTATACAAATCGCTATACGTTATGTGAAGGATAGGTGAATACGTGCAAAATATGTGTTTAGGTTAGCTTATGTGCTTATGTGACTACGTACATCTGTGATCTATGTGACTATTTGGTTTCTGTGTATGTGTTCCTGAGCTTTATGGTGAATCGCTAGACTATACTAGGGATATCGAAATTGAGTTTGAGACCTATGGCGATGTTTGTTGCAGACAATGTCGTCATCTGGATCACTTCACTCCCGCGCTGCTAGACACAAGTAAGCTGACAAGCGACTCGCTTCTCTCGTCGCAAGTCAGATCGTGAAAGTCATTCCACAGATCGTCAGTGAGCTGAACGAAAACGCTAGCAAATCCTCGGAAGAATCCAGGACCGATACTCCTAAGGCCGCTTTCACCTTCAAGTAGTTCAAAGCATGAGGACCAAAAGAGTTTACCGGCGAAGATGGGCCTACGGCCATGTTTCAATGGTTTGATTCGATCGAAGTCACCCTGCGTCAGAGTGGCTGTCCAGAAGACCTCCGTACTGTCAATGCTACCGGCGTCTTCCAATCCAGCGCTCTTGATTGGTGGACGGCCGAGAGGAACAAATGAGGAAACGACGCAACTTTCGGATTTTCTTGGGACGAGTTGAAGAACATCATGATGCAAGAGATCTGTCCTCCCCATGAACTCCAAAAGCTTAAGGATGAATTCTGGCACATTAAGCAGGATGGCGGAGATAACGCTAGTTTAACTGCTCGCTTCAAGCAGTTGAGTATCATCTACCCTGGTCAGGTTACTACCCCCGAGGTTACGATGAAGAAGTATATCCGTGCTCTGCCGGATTATGTCGCAGATTTTGTTCAGGCTGCAAAGACGACAACAATCGAGGAAACCTACCTACTCGCCGCTGAACTCAATGATAAGCGAGTCAGGGCTGGTTATTTCGACAAAGCCTCCAAGAGTCTGCACCAAGTCACTGTTACACCTGTCGCTGAAACTACCGCCACCGCACCGCAATCTTCAAAGCTCTCACGTCGCAAGAGGAAGAACAACAACAGTTCCAGCAACAAGAACTGTGCAGTCACTTCCGCACCACTTCAAACGGTACCTGCTCAACTGGAACCTCAACACCGCCAATTAGTGGTGCCTGTGGCCAATGCACAGCCAGCAAATCATGCATACACTGGCCCACATCCACTCTGCCCTACTTGTACTTATCATCACCCGGTGGGTATCGCGTGCCGGTTCTGTGCTCATTGCAATATGTACGGCCACTTCACCGCAAACTGCCATACTGGTTCTCGACAAGCTCCAGCTCCAATTCAAGGACAAGTTCCTGCTCTACCAGCTCCGCAAGGACAGCAAGCAGCTCATGCTCCCGCTTCTCAAGCAAGAGCCTGTTTTGCGTGTGGTGATCCCAACCACTTCGCAAACGTCTGCCCGAACCGAGTGGTGAAGCAAGAGCCACATCAACAGCAGCCAGCACAATAGCAGCAACAGCAGCCAGCTCAGCAAGCAGCCCGCGGGCGTGTCTTCAACATCAACGCCCGCCAGGCTCAGACAGACAACAATGTCGTTAATGGTACGTTCCTCGTAAATGGTATATATGCTTCCTGTTTGTTTGATACTGGAGCCGATAACTATTTTGTATCGTTCGAATTCGAAAGACTCCTGAATTGTAAGCTCGTTAACCTTCCATCAACCTTCGATGTGGAAGTTGCCACTGGAAGAACTGTCACCGTCAGTTCTGTTCTACGTGATTGTACTCTCGATCTCAACGGTCATGTTTTCCCGATTAACCTCATTCCGATGCAACTTGGTAGCTTTGATGTCATAGTAGGTATGGATTTCCTTTCTGGAAAATCATGCTGAAATTGTTTGCTTCGATAAGATGATTCGTTTTTCTCTCGCGAATGGTGATCAATTGTGTGTTTATGGTGAAGTCGCTTCAAAAAGATTACAACTCATGTCATGTGTCCAAGCTAGCAAGTATCTCCGCAAGGAATACCAACCTTTCTTGGCACACATTGTAGTAGCGGAGAAGGAAAAGAAAGGGAATACCGGAGTGAAAGATGTCCCCGTTGTTCGTGAATTTCCTAACGTTTTCCCTAACGACCTTCCAGGATTACCTCCCACTCGTGATATCAATTTCTGAATCGACCTTATTCCTGGAGCAAATCCTGTTGCTAGAGCGCCTTATCGCCTCGCTCCCTCTGAAATGCGCGAACTCTTGAGTCAGCTCCAGGAACTACTTGTTAAATGCTTTATTCGCCCTAGCACCTCTCCTTGGGGCGCGCCAGTCATTTTTGTCAAAAAGAAGGATGGGTAGTTCCGGATATGCATCGACTACAGGGAATTGAATAAGCTTACCATCAAGAATCGATACCCCTTTCCTCGAATCGATGATTTGTTTGATCAGTTACAAGGTGCCACGTGTTTCTCGAAGATCGATCTACGCTCAGGCTACCACCAACTATGAATTTAAGAAGAAGATATACCCAAAACCGCTTTTCAAACCCGATACGGTCACTACGAGTTTGTTGTCATGCCTTTTGGTTTGACCAACGCTCCTGCAGTTTTCATGGACCTAATGAATCGCGTGTGCAACCCCTTCCTTGACCACTTCGTCATCGTGTTCATCGATGATATCCTGATCTATTCCAAGTCAAAAGCCGAACACTCGCAGCATCTATGTTTAGTTCTTGAGTTACTCCAGGGAAACCGTCTCTATGCCAAGTTCTCCAAGTGCGAATTCTGGCTAGAGGAGGTCTAATTCTTGGGTCACATTGTCAATAGTCAAGGTATACACGTCGATCCTGCGAAGATTGGAGCAGTTAAGAGCTGGGTTACACCAAAGAATCCGTCTGAGGTCCGCTCTTTTCTCAGGCTAGCAGGCTATTATTGCCGATTCATCGAAGGTTTCTCTAGAATCGCTGTACCGCTTACCTCGCTTACACATAAGGACAAACCTTTTGTTTGGGGAACTAAACAAGACGAAGCCTTTCAAACTCTCAAGGCAATGCTTTGCAATGCTCCCGTACTTTCACTTCCCGACGGAAACAACGACTTCGTAGTCTACTGCGATGCCTCTAACCTCGGTCTTGGTTGTGTTCTCATGCAACGAGACAAGGTTATCGCGTACGCCTCTCGTCAACTCAAGATCCACGAGAAGAACTACACCACACACGACCTCGAGCTTGGCGTGGTTGTTTTTGCGTTAAAGATTTGGCGACACTACCTTTACGGTACCAAGTGCACGATATTCACCGATCATAGGAGCCTACAACACATCTTTGATCAAAAAGAACTAAACATGCGCCAACGCCGGTGGGTAGAATTCCTCAACGATTATGACTGTGAGATCCGTTACCATCCAGGCAAAGCAAATGTTGCCACCGATGCTCTCAGTCGACGAAGCTATTTGCATAGCATTCATAATGCTCAAGCCCATCATAATATCGAAACTCTCATACGTGACGCTCAACATGCTTGTTTTACCGAACGAACCTTGAAGAAGGAAAGAATTCTCAACGACGGTGCTCAACTCGAGAATAAATCAAATGGTATATTCCATTATCTAGACTGAATTTGGATTCCCAAGTGCACCGATTTACGACAACTTCTGATGGACGAAGCCCACAAATCTCGATATTCTATTCATCCCGGTGCTGACAAGATATACCAGGACATGCGCTACAAGTACTGGTGGTCGGGTATGAAAAAGGATATCGCTATCTATGTTTCGAAGTGCCTGACTTGTTTGAAAGTCAAGGCCGAGCATCAAAGACCCTCTGGCTTACTCGTGCAACCCGAGATCCCTATGTGGAAGTGGGAGAGCATAGCTATGGACTTCATAACGAAACTCTCGTGCACGCCATCAAGTCATGATAGTATCTGGGTGATCATCGACCGTTTGACTAAGTCCACTCACTTCCTACCAATACGAGAAGACTATAAGGTAGAACGATTAGCACGAATCTACACCGATGAGGTTATCTGTCGACACGGGACACCTCGTGACATCATCTCTGACCGCGATGGTCGATTCACCTCGCGTCTTTGGGAAACGTTTCAATCTGCTCTCGGTACTACCCTTAATCTAAGTACCGCTTTCCATCCACAGACCGACGGTCAGACTGAACGCACGATTTGTACCCTTGAAGACATGCTTCGCTCGTGTGTCATAGATTTCGGTGGTAATTGGGACACATACTTACCTTTAGTCGAATTCTTGTACAATAACAGTTATCACTCTGGCATTCAAATGGCACCATTTGAGGCACTATACGGAAGGAAATGTCGATCGCCTATTTTATGGCACGAGATCGGAGACGCGCAACTTACCGGTCCTTAGCTGTTGCAAGAAACGACTGACAAAATCCCCGAAATTCGAGACAATCTACTGAAAGCTCAGAGTCTTCAGAAAAGTTACCCCGATAGACGCCGCAAGCCCCTTGAATTTGACGTTGGCGATCACGTACTCCTAAAGGTTGCACCTTGGAAGGGGGTGATCAGATTCGGCAAGAAAGGAAAGCTCGTGCCTCGATATGTTGGACCCTTTAAGATCCTGGAAAGGATTAGTAAAGTGGCATACAGACTCGAACTACCGGAGGAATTGAGTAACGTCCACCCGACTTTCCACGTTTCGAACCTCAGAAAGTGCCTAGCCGAACAGGGAATTACATGTCCCTCTCGAGGATTTACAAGTGGACGAAACATTACACTTCGTGGAAAAGGCTGTCGAGATCATGGGTCGAGAGACTAAGGTACTCAGACGCTCACGCATTCCCATTGTGAAGGTTCGCTGGGAAGGCAAACGCGGCGCAGAGTTCACCTGGGAACTCGAAAGTGACATGAAGGCGAAGTACCCGCAGCTGTTTGTTACGACTACTTCTTAAATTTCGGGACGGAATTTCCTTAAGTAGGGGAGACTGTAACAACCCATGTTCTGGAAGTCAAAGTCAAAGTCAAGGTCAAAGTCAAGGAAGAAAAGATTGTTAATTGCGATCTGTCACTCCTTGCTTAACTACAGATTTGACCACCTTGACTTATAACTAGTTGTGTAGTTAAATCGCTTTAGTTGTATTATGTGGAGTTCATATTAATAAATCGCTACTTAATCGAATATTAATCGCTAAACGACTTATCGCTAATCGCATCGCTATCGCATTTGCAACCCGAATTATGCGTTCTGGATATTGTTTTACGTGTGTGTGCTTATTATGTGTTACTTGTGCATCTTATATTATGTTGAGGTGATTAATCGCAGACGCAATCGCAATTCTATCGCATCGCAATCTATCGCAAATGCTAAACGCAAGTTATTTATAGTGATTTTATGTTAGATACAGTAGTTAGGTTATTTGTGTAACTATTGGGTAATACTATCGCATCGATCGCTCGAAACGCATCGCAACGCTCAACACGCGAATCGAAATGACAAAACTCAACACGCCGGACACCTGGATCGAGTGGCCAACCGACCAAGCGGCCATCCGATCGGATTGCCACCCGATCGAGTTGCCACCCGATCGGTGACCAATCCGATCCATTGCCCTTACCTCTTTTGGAAACCCTATAAATACCCACCTGTCACATCATTTGTGATGTGACAGCTCCTCTACTCGACCAGCCACACTCAAGCCTTCTTTCTCTCGATTTCTCACGATTCTTGTAAGTTTTCAACCTAAATCTGGTACTTCTATGATCTACACGCACTTCTTCATATTTTTCACCTTTGAATCTTAACTTTTAACCGTGAAATCAGTGGATTTGAGGTGTTCTCGGGTGATGTCATCATGGAGTTCTTATGAACTTCAAGTTTTGGCCTCATTCCACCATGAACAACTTAGATCTGAGAGATTTCCACATGAATAACCAAAGATCTTGCATAGATCTGAATGTTTTCAAGGATAAAAGGATTGAAAGATATTTATTCAACTTTCTTTCAACTCTTTTACACTCAATGCACTCAAAACCGATAGAATCAGAGCTCGTTCTGATCTTCTACTCATTCTTAGTGAAGTGTTGGTCCAAGATCTGATTTCTATCAGAGGGACAACTGATTTCAGGATAAACATGAACAACCGTCACGAACCAGTAATCTGATCGGACTAGGGTGATTCCTGTTCGATCAGATAACTCGGGTCATGATGGGGGTTTTTGTTGTTTAGCATGTTGTCATACCGTCTCGATCAAACCGCAAAACTTTCCAAATTAACAAATCTCCAAGTTGCAAAAGATCAGATCGCGGGACGGATCGCCGTCCGATCCATCCGATCGGACTGCCATCCGATCGGACTGCAATCCGATCGGATTGCCATCTGATCGAACTGCAATCCGATCGGATTGCACTTGAGGATTTCACACTTAGATAATTTTGCAACATGTTCAATGCATAGTCAATTCCAACGGACTGTCACCCGATCGGTAGACCATCCGATTGGATGTTGATCCTACTGTGAACTTGTTCTCTGAGAAATACCTCGCCGAACGGATTGCCGTCCGATCGAACTGCCGCTCGATCGAATGACCTGGAAGGTAGAGATACTTCTCTGTTTTCAAAATGCTACAATGAAAACTTCAAAGCCAACATACACAAACACATCCATCCCAAACGAGTGTCAATCCGACCAAATGGCCATCCGAACGGGTGACCATCCGAACGGATTGACATCCGATCGAAAGGCTATCCGTTCGGATTGCCATCCGGCCGGATGACCACTCGTCGCTTATTCACTTTGCATCGTTTAACGCACCGCTTATCGCTTATGCTATCGTTCTGATCAGGCTAATCTCACCTAGCGCTCCCTTCAATCCATTAACTTCCATCGCTGTGAGTATACTCAATCCCTTTTTGCTTTAAGCACTTTTGGGTGTTACATACGTTACTTATTCTAAATCACATCGACACACAACGCAAACACTATTTATACGCTGATCGCTATTGCATGTTATACGTGACTTGATGAATGCCTGTTTGTTATGTTTACACATTGATTGATGTCTACCTGCCTTAGCAACGATAGTACTATAGTTTGGACTCAGCACCTGTTCACTCAGGGGTTGTTAAGGACATTACTTCACGTGTTCGCAGTGGTGAACATGTGTTGCGCACTCGCTACTCGCAGTCATTGGTATTGATAGAATCTTTGTCGATAACTTACATGCTTCTGTTAGGATCGGAGGGTCTCATGATAGTGTTTGTTTGTTATAATTTGAACAAATGAATGGATATTAGTCAATGTAAGGTGCATCGGAAATGAACAACAAACTTTTAGTAATCACATGCTTTTCATTGAGCTGAATGATTAAAGTACAAAAATGATTACAGCACTGCTTACATACTAAAACTCCCCCTCAGCAAGATGCCCCAAGGTTGATTGCACAGGATGAAAGGATTGGAGGAGATGAGATCTCCCGGACAATCAAATGAAACAGTACAGGGTACTGTTCCATTTATAGGCACAATCAAACCACTGAAACATCTTGGCTGACGTCACCATGAAAGTGATGTTTAACAAACTAACAAACTCTAACAACTGATCTAATACAGACACTGCTTATGCTAACCACTGACTACAATATATAACATAACAGAAGTTAAACAACTGCTGAAACCTTCCACTGATGTGAACCCAGCAGTACTTGTTGTATCCCAGCAGTGCTTGACCCATAGCAGTAGATTGAACAGCAGGGTTTTGTACTTCATCAGACTTTAGTGTGATCAGCAGTTGTAAGGCAGCAGTTGTACAAATCAGTGGATTGGAGGTCATCAGATGTTTCAAATCACTTTCAAGGGGAAAGTCTAGTGTAAACTACTATTTATTGTGAATCCACCGTTGTGACCTGGTTTTGGCTTTACATCATCTGTTTCTCTGGTAGGGTTCAATCCCAACAATCTCCCCCTAGAACAGATGATGCCAAAACCTTTCATTATTCTGGATCTTTATATTCTCATCAGAAGTTCCTTAGATTGTCTTTTAAATTCCACTTCAAAGTCCTTGGAAGTTGAGTCATCCTCATCCCTGCACAGTGTAAGTTCAAGGAGATCTTGTAGATCTTCAACACCAAGGCCTAGTGCTTGTTTCCTTGATATGTACTTCACGTCACCATTGGATCTGATCATAGTCAATACATGGGTCTTTTGATCAGACGTCCATTTTAGTATTTTTGAACCCAATGGGTTTCTTGGGAGAGGTTTATTTACTGATGAGTCTGGTGATTGTGGCCTTGTATGAAATTGTTGATCAATACTCTGTGCTTTTGCTGGCTCAGAGTTTTCAGCCTGATCATTACTCTGAGCTTTTGATAGTTCAGAGTTTTCAGCATGATCAGTACTCTGAACTTTTGCTGTTTCAGAGTTTCCAGCTGACATTTGTGTGAAAGCTTTGTTTATGATCTCATTTGCTGCAGCTATATCTTCTGCTGTCTCTTTATCAATCAGCTCTTGTCTCTTTCTTTGATCTAACTCAATGTCGGAGATGTCTGTTGATGTGAGCATTGGTTCAGAAGTTTTGATCTGCTGTTCTGGCTTTACTTGATCAGGCTTAGTTGGTGTGTTTGAATCTGTTGTCTTTCTTTTCTTTAGCCTCTCATAAGCCTCATCTGTATACTGCTTTGTCCATTTTGCTATGGCTTTAGCAGTTCCAACCTTTGCATCCACCAGCTCTTGCTTCTTTCTTTTGTACTCAGAGGTAAGATCATCAATAAGCTTCTTGTATTTACTCCAGTTTGGAGCTGTCCTTTTCTTGCTTGGATCATTTTTGATTCTTTCAATTCTGTTTGCCTCATGCTTTAATGAAACTATTGGCCATTCTTCAAATTGTTTTTCTTCAGCTGGATAGAATTTTTCTTTCATGATGTATGCAAGATATTCTTTTCTCATTTCTTTTCGTAGATCTGCTTTGGGTGGTAAATTTGACATTTCTTTGCTCAGATCTCTTGCATAGTCTTCCATCTGTTTGACTTTAGTGAGCAAAAATTCCATTCTTTCAGAAATGGCTTTGTCACTTTGATCATTACATTCAAGTTTGGCTCTTATCTTAGCCTGCTTTGCTTTGAGCTTGAGATATTCATCCATATTTTCTGGGTTTCTGAAGCCTATGAGAGAAGGAAATCTTCTTTTTGAAGGATCATCCTCAGTGTAGATTGTCTCATCTCATTTTTTACAGCTTCTAGTTCCAGTGGATATTTTGCAACAATAGGATCATATTTGTCTTCATCTGCCTGAGTTGTTATTCTTTTTCTGGTGTAAGTTTTCTCTAGTGAAGGAGTGCTTTTGGGTGTTTTATTGATTTGAGTGAAGATGGCTTGAAGTGAAGTGAGGGTGCTTGTACTGATAGGTGTTGAGACAACCGGTGTTTCAATCACTGTTGTCATTACAACAGATGTTGTAACAACTGATGTCTTCTGCTTTTTAGCAGGAGGTGATGATGGTGAAATGGTTTTTGGAGATGATGGTATTTCTGGTGGGGCAGTGGTTTGAATTGTTTGAGTGAGAGCAGCTGTTGTAACTGAGGTGGTGGTTGTTGGTTTAACAACTGCTGAAACCACTGAAGTATCAACTGTTGTTGAGACGGCAGGTGTTACAACAGCTGTTTGGGTGGAAGATTGATCACTTTTTACCTTTGCTTTTTCATCAACAGAGGTCTTAGTGGTTTCATCAATCCTTTTAGAGCCATCAGGTTTCATTTTCTCCCCCTTTTTGGCATCATCTGATTTTGGGTTATCGATAATTATGATAAAGGGAGGAACAGTGCCAGAGGTGCTCAATATGTGGGCCTTAATTGCCTTGATATCAGCTTGAGTGTCTTTAAACCTTGCGTCCATAACATTTCTGATCTTTTGAACCTGAATCTCATGTTGCTGATCAGCTAGTTGTTTTTTATGGTTGAACAAAGGTTGGAATAAATTCCACAACTCACTTGTAGTGAGAGTGTATGTTGGCTCAGTTGTTGAAGTTGATGCAGCAGTGGATGGTACCTTTTGATCTTTCAACACCTGTTGCAGCATGCCTTTGATTTCTGCAACAGATGTGTTTAGTTTGTCAACTCTGGCCGTCAATTCTTGGTACAATAAATCATCACCCAACGTAATGGGATCATCTGATTCCCCACTAACATTGGTTGTAACAGTGGTTGATTGAGGAATTGTATTCCAAAAATCATCCACTGATGCCCCTTTTTCTCGGTACTGGGGACTTCTTCCCTCAACACTTGATAACCTTTTGATGGTACCAGTGGACAAAACATACTCACTAGTGGTTATCAGAGGTGCTATGGAAGGAATTGCCTCCAAGGAAGTCTTATGGATGTAACCACTGTCCAGATGCAAACCAGTGGGTTCAGCACCTGTAGTGGCTGCTTCACTTGGATTACCACCAAGAGTTACTTGTAACTCAAGGGGTGTAACCTCCTCAGGTCTTGTTAGTGGGTTAGCTATAATTGATACATCAGACCCAGTCGTTTGTTGAAGTATATTCTCATTTATAGGTGAGTGAGAGGGACTGGTTTGTGCCTGGTTCAGATCAATAACATCCAACAATAATTTAGTAGGTGAGGGAATTATGGATGTGAGGTTGGGTGTAGAAAGAGAATTTGCCCCGGGCATTGGGCTGTGGATGATGGAATCAAGTGATTCTAGAGCATCATATTGTGGTGTCCCTATGTGTACAACCTGTTCTTTTTAAGAAGAAACAGGAGGAGTTTCAGTCATAGGTTGAGATATTTCTACCAACTGCTGTGAGGAAGTAGCAGCAGTGGTTTCTTGTGACTTTTGTGCTGTCACTGGCATTTGCTCTGGTATCTCATCCTCCAGAGTTGCCTTTTTGATAGGTTTTGGGGGTTTTTGAATTTTCTTCTGTTTTGGCTTTTTGGTGATTTTAGGTGTGGGTTTCAAAGCAGTTGTTTTGCTACTTTGATCACCTTGAGCAGTGGGCTCAGCAGCAGATACCTGAGGAGCAGTGGTAGCTGCTAAATTCTGCTCAGGCACCTCTGCTTGTGTTTTGCAAGGTGTTGACATTCTTGTGAAAGTTTCTGCAGTTAAGCTGTTTATTTGAAAAGAGTCACCTTGTTTTATTGCAGCAGCAGCATCATTCTTACCAAGTTTCTTTTCAAAATAGTAACTTAAAAATCTTGGAAAAAGTAAGAATGGCTTTTTATCCACATTTTTAACCAGGTCATTAAAGATTTCCTGGGAATAATTGAAATTTTCATCTTGAAGAATAGCATATCCCAGATTTTGAATCTTTAATGGTATTTCATTAAACGAAGTGGTTTTGTTTGAAACACACATAAGCAGGGTATGGAACAGAAATCTTGTTGCAGGTGAAAAATTACCTTTTTTGTAAGGTATCCCTTTTAGTTTGTTATGCATACCCCCTTTCAAAGAAATCAGTTTTTAACTCATTTTTGGGAAAAGAAGTTTTACCTTGCTGATCATTGAGTTCAAAAACTTCCGAGATGGATTGTGGTGTGATTTTGACAGCGTTACCCTTTATAGAAGAGTTAATGGCTATGACAGTCTCACCTTGTTTGTCAAGTGTTACATTTTTCCAGAACTCTCTTTGGGTCGCCAAGTAAATTGGTGCATCTGCTATTAACAAAGTTTTATACTTTGATGCAGACATGATATCAATAATGGAGTCGAAAGCATCAGTGGTGCCGGGTTTTGTGAGAAGACCCAGAAGGTTGTGAGAAGGTTTGTGTGGGATTTCGATGGGTTTCGCCTTTTGAGAGGCTTCTTCGGAAGATGATTTTGAAGTGGATTTTGCGGAGGACTTCAATTTAGTCATTTTGGAGAAGATGATCGAAGAAAGTTGTGAAGGAATTTGTGGAAATGAGATGAAAACTGCTTTGAGAAAGGAATTTTTATGAATTCGATTCGACAGTGAAAACCCTGTTTGGGTGTTAGGGCAGGGTTTTATAAAGTGAAAAAGTGGTGCTGACGTGGCGGCGGTTACAAAAATCTGACGGATAAGTACTGACCACGTGCCAACCTCTGACAAAAGATGAATAGTGGAAGAGAGTTGTTAAAGGAACCACTGATAGTACAAGTATCAGTGGTTGTTAGAAGGACATATGGGCCCACAGTGGGTGACTTTCACTATCAGTGGATAGCATATCAGTGGTTGAAAACACTGATTTTGAACATCAGTGATTTTCAAGGAAACAAGAGAGCAGGGGTTGACTTTCAGCAGTGGACAGTATTTTCTGAACAGATGTTTGAAACATATCAGTGGTTATGGGCATGAATCATGAAATTAAAAAAACTGTTTTGATTTTTATCCATTTTTTATGGACACTTATCAGCAGTGAATTATATATTGAGGCTAGATTGGTCTGCAACTGTTGATATATCTTTAACAACTGTTCTGTACACCCGCTGTTTTGAAGTATCTGTAAAATGACATCCTTTGCAAAACACATTTTAGATTCATATTGTCAAGACTAACATATCAGCAGATCTTTCAGAGATTTTACATTCAGGATTATAAACAGTGGTTTAATATCCCTGGTGATAAAAACCTTTTATATTGACCACTCATTTTGTGTTTTAATCTTTTGAATAGACCATGAGTAATCAAGCATTTTAAGGTTAGTTAGCAATCAATCTTTTATCTGTGATGACAACTTGAGTTTGAAATGACCTTATCTATTTCACCATTACCTTTTGAGCTATTTTTCAAGGAAGAATCACCCTAAGAAAAAATAAGGGTTCTACTACCTGACAGGAGATTGAGACTTTTACTATAAAAAACAAGTAAAAGTACAAAATATATCATTCTCTAAGAAAAATCAAGAATAATATATCCCGTTTTATTGAAGAAAAACCTTTGCAAAAACAATAAAGGGTTTTCTGAAAACAGCAACAGCAAGATCTGGTGAAATAAAACTTAATATATGATTATCACATCATTCTCAAGTTTAGGAAAATGGTCAGTGGTTTGAAATACATTTTAATCACCTCTGGTTAGAGACCATTTCCTTATCAGTTGATTGCAACTATGAGGAAACATGTTCACATAAGTTTTGAAAGCCCTTTTATAGACCTCATTACCATGTGATGATTTTGAAAAATTTTGTCCAGTCCTTTTGTAAGGTTAATCACCAGTGATACTTAGGTTACCTGAAATTCCCTGAATCAGTAAGTGCACATGGTTGCTTGATGACCATATTTAGCCCAAATTTTGAACTCTTAAGTGTTTTGTATTTATACTCACTTCTTTTGACTTCAAAAGTTTTTGAGATAAACACACATAAGAGATTTTGTGATTTTATCTTCTTCCCTTTTTTGTCCTTTCCATTGATAAGTTTTAAATACTTACTGGAAGGTTCTAAGGAAGGAATACTTTGATTCCAAAATCATTTTACAGCAACGTTTTAAGAAATTTGGTCAATTTTGCAAATGCTTATGCCAAATTTCACATCACATATGATCTGAATATTTTTTTACTGTTGATTTCTCTTAATGTATTTTTAACACAATTGATTTGGTCCTTTTTGAGGATTCTCAACCTGTTTTTCAATACATAAGATTTGATAGCTAAAGTTTTGATTTCCCTCTTTTTAAGTATTGACAAAGACACTAATGTTTTATCTGATCATAGGCCTTTGTTAATCATGAGGTGAACACCTTAGCAACGGTTATATTGAGAACATCACAAACTTCATAGTAACTCTTGAAATCAATTTTGTAATATGGATAATCCAACCATAGTCAACAGATGATTTTTTTCTCAGATCTGGAACTATTGGTGATTTATGCATGATTTTATCGTTACGTGAATTTTGTGTGTCTTATCACATCCTGGTTGTTTTGCAGAGTTTTTAAATAGCCACTTTGAACGTGATCACTCATTTACTCCGTTTTTCAACTAAATACGATCAACCTTAGAATCAATGAATTTCGAGCTGAAGTGTTATGTCAAATTGATTGTTAGATCGAATTTGACTGTCCAGGCTCTGATACCAATTGTTAGGATCGGAGGGTCTCATGATAGTGTTTGTTTGTTATAATTTGAACAAATGAATGGATATTAGTCAATGTAAGGTGCAGGTGAAATGAACAACAAACTTTGTAAACACAATCAAAAGGAAAATAGTTTTAGTAATCACATGCTTTTCATTGAGCTGAATGATTAAAGTACAAGAATGATTACAGCACTGCTTACATACTAAAACTCCCCCTCAGCAAGATGCCCCAAGGTTGATTGCACAGGATGAAAGGATTGGAGGAGATGAGATCTCCCGGACAATCAAATGAAACAGTACAGGGTACTGTTCCATTTATAGGCACAATCAAACCACTGAAACCTCTTGGCTGACGTCACCATGAAAGTGATGTTTAACAAACTAACAAACTCTAACAACTGATCTAATACAGACACTGCTTATGCTAACCACCGACTACAATATATAACATAACAGAAGTTAAACAACTGCTGAAACCTTCCACTGATGTGAACCCAACAGTACTTGTTGTATCCCAGCAGTGCTTGACCCATAGCAGTAGATTGAACAACAGGGCTTTGTACTTCATCAGACTTTAGTGTGATCAGTAGTTGTAAGGCAGCAATTGTACAAATCAGTGGATTGGAGGTCATCAGATGTTTCAAATCACTTTCAAGGGAAAAGTCTAGTGTAAACTACTGTTTATTGTGAATCCATCGTTGTGACCTAGTTTTGGCTTCACATTATACGTCGTACATGCTGGTTATGCGTAAACGATTTCGAACTCTATTATACTATTAAACTTGTATGCTCACCTTTACACTATGTGTATTGACCTCTACTTTAACGTATGTGACAGGTGTTTGAATGCTTAGGATGTTGTGCTCTTGCTTTTGTGGAATCAAGTAGGAGAGTCTAGAAACAAACAAACAATTTAAATCTTAGTTGTCGGAACAGTATTTTATTTGTCTTTGAGAACTAGTTGCCTGTAATAACTATGCTACTTGTTATGTCATGGTATGGGAAGTGACGTTTAAATAATTGGTAATCGTAGTTGTTATGGAACTCATGGACAATCTGTTTCGCTCAGTGCCGTGCCCCGATGTTTCCGCCATCGGTTGGGGTGTGACAACGGGACACCAGAGGAATATCGCAGAGCTAGAAAAAGATCCGGTTGCTCCAATTGAAAGGTTATCAGTTGGCGCTTTCGTTTAAGGATGAATGTGCTTGTAGTTTTTCTAATGTAAGTGAATTTTTTTTATCGATTTTGTTAAATTAAATTATAGCAATATGTAATTCAGGGGACCGCTAGAATGAGAACCACCCCGAGTTATGAGAACCGCGAGAACCACACCATCCGGGGCGCCGTTGACCAAAATTTTTTTTTACAACTAGATGTGTATATTGTAAACACATTCGTAAAAGAAAAATTTTTAAAAAAAGGCCGAGGACGTTTTTTACACCACAAGTTTGGTGTAAAAAAAATAAATAAAAACACCAAACTTGGGGTGTAAAAAACTACCCCCTCGGCCTTATTTTTAATTTTTTTTTACGAATGTGTTTACAATATACACATCTAGTTGTAAAAAAAAATTTTGGTCAACGGCGCCCCGGATGGTGTGGTTCTCGCGGTTCTCATAACTCGGGGTGGTTCTCATTCTAGCGGCTCCCATGTAATTCATGTTGCAACATGTTTGTTACACGTTAAATAAGTTGTTTGGACTGTTTGAACTGTTATAACAACATTTGGGTTATAAGTGTGCAGGATATAAAGTTCAGGGGTGAAAGCTATTCATTTTGGAGTCAAAAGTGTTAAAGTGGAAACATGAGGGGCTTATATGGAAGTATCTTTTTATCTGTGTATATAAGAGAGTGTAACAGTGGTTTTGCTATCTTCTCGAAGTCTCTGTTCTCTCTCTTCCAGGCGATTAGGGTTTGTTTGTGTTTGTATTGAAGCAGATCTGCTTGATCTCCTGTGAGATCTTGTTGTTTTGGTTTGTGTAGATCAACAGATAGACATCAGTTGATCATCTTTCTTTCTGTATCATTACAGATCTCATAGTTTGTGAGATCTAGGGTATTTGGGGTTTTTTGGTTTGGGTAAATCAATAAAGTTTTTTGTCACCGTTTTATCGCTTATCTTTGTGTTGTTTGTTCAATTTTGATTATATACCATTTTTACAGATTTGTTTAGGTTTTAATCGAGAAATTTGAATTTGAAACCCTAGCTGATGAAGATGTTGATTGATTGTTTGATATTGAACCTTTAAACAATTATCGTGTTAATTGATTGTTTACTTTTGATGATTATTCAGTTTTTGGATCGTAATTGTATTATTCTGTTTTATTGCGGATGATTCTGTTTGGACAATGCTTCGTAATCTTTATCACCGAATCTGGAGTTTTCTTTTCCAACATTTTTTTGTGTTAATCTTATAAAGTAAAATTTATATTTAATGATAAATGGTAAACAAGGATAAATAAGGGTCTCTTTTAGGAAGATGTGAACAAAGTTTGTGAATTAGTTACAAATCAGACTTGTGGAAATGGTGGCATGGATGGGAGGTGAGCAGAAGTGGTGGTGGTGCATTTGTGCTAGTGGGGTGGAGAAGAGGGAGAGGTTGGTAAGGGTGAAGGGAGTGGTTAAACAGGTGAAAGTGGCAAACTTTAAAATGGACCAATCAGAGAGTGCCACGTCAGAGAGGGTAAAAAGTTTAAACTTTGCTGAAAAGTGTTGGCAATGGTTTAGACACTTGAAAGTGGCAAACTTTTTTTTTGTTTTTTTTTTAAATTATATGTTAATAAAAACAAATAAAACATTAAATTAATAAAAAAACAATTACATTAAAATGAAACTTAAAAAAAAAAACTTAAAATTCATAAAAATTACACGACACTAAAACAACACAACCACAAAAAAAATTAAAAATTACACTACTCTTTGTCAGAATCAACCAACAGGTGGGGCAAATCTTGACTTGCGAGATGAACCGTGAGATCGTGTTTAAGTCTCCAATGCGTATCTTCATCCATTAGCTCGCCCAACACCTTATCATCAAACGCGGGCTCGACCGGAGGATCCCGAATGTGTACCGGTGCAATCGCGTTTCCGTCGTCTTTTAAAATCATGTTGTGTAAAATAATACACGTGTACACAATATTCCTAATTTTTTTAACCGTCCTTGCTCGCATCGGCCGATTCAAGACACCCCATTTTGACTTCAAAACCCCAAAAGCCCTTTCGACGTCTTTTCTTGCCGCCTCGTGTTGCCTTTTGAACATCTTTTCGTCTACTTCTTGAGGGTATGGGATCGATTTCACAAAGACGGACCATTTTGGGTAGATTCCATCCACGAGCAAATAACCACGTTTGTAATAATGGTTGTTGACGTAAAATGGACATTTTGGCGCGGTTCCATTTCGTTCCGTTAAGAATAACGGCGATTGTCCTAGCACATTGATATCGTTCTACGAACCCGGTGGACCGCAAAAAGCATGCCAAATCCATAAATCTTGAGACGCCACTGCTTCGAGCATAACAGTCGGGTATCGGTGATCTCCTCTCATATACTGCCCTCGAAGCTCGGTGGGACACATTCGCCAGACGAAATGGGTGCAATCAAGGCTACCGAACATACCTGGAAGGTGATGTTGTTCTTCATGTGCGTCGTATAACAATGTCATGTCGTGGCTTGTCGGCCTACGTAAGAACTCCGAACCATATATTCTGCAAACCGTTTCGCAAAAATATTCTAGGCACTCGCGGGAAGTTCTTGCGGCCATATGCAAGTACTCGTCTCCTTCGTCTGAAGGGTTACCGGTTGCGAGCTGTTTAATAGCTGATGTAACCTTTTGCAGCGGCGTAAAGCTCCTCCGACCTCGCGCATCGTAGGACTCTTGAAAGTATTCGTCATTCGCTTCCACGGCGGTCACAATATTTAAAAACAACCGTTTCGACATACGGAACCTTTGCTGAAAAATTGCGTCGTTGTATTTCGGGTCTTCGACAAAATAATCCGCCATGAGGGTCTCGTGCCCAACCTCCCGCTGACGTTCAATGTATCTCCTTTGGTTTGATGTACCGGTCTTGTAGTTCGGCTTCTTCGAGTAGATTTTGGAAAAAAGAATGCTATCATCGGACGAGTCGTCGCTACTATCGGGTGGAAACCACAACGGGAAATCATCCGACATTTTGCGTGGCAATACTTGGGTTAGTGTTTTGTATTTTTTGGTTTGATTTGGGGGTGATTTTGTAGAATATATAGGATTAAAATGGGTTTGTTTTGAATATATAGGGTAAAAGTTGAAAATTTTTTTTTTTTTTTTATTTTGAACGGCATTATAGCCGTTAAAGTGGCAACGGTCAACATGCAAAGCATGTTTGTCGATCGGTGAGGTTTAGCCGAGAACCTTACTTTGCCGCGCGGGATAAAGGGGTGGCGGCGGTGTTGCCGCTCGGCAATCGGCTTTGCCGATGGGTTTGCCGTGCCACTCCCTTCACCCTAAGTTGGTGTGAGGTTTTTTTGTTGTTTAATATATTTTTTTAATTATAAAGGTAGTTTTGTCATTTCATAATTACTCTACTGAGAAAAATAATATCCATCTACTTTAGGGATTATCCGAGAGAAAGCATACATATAATTTAAAAAATATGAATACTAAAAGTGAAATTTTTACCAAACCAAAAAACTATCAGTATTTTACTCCACTTCTTATTTAGGACCATTTCCGTTTTTAAATGCCCATCACAAAAATAAGCACGTGTTATTAACTGATATGATTACGTATGCGCATACGTAGCCACCGGAATCACTTCCTTGAATTTGATGACACGTTGACCTCTCTATCCGCTTTGCCACTTATTACCTCATCATAATCATCGTGCACCCCAAACCTAAACCTGAAAATGTCGGACGTAGTGAAGTTGTACGCCTTTAGAGGAAGTCCGTACAGTTGTAGACCAGAAATTGCTTTGAAACTCAAGGGAGTCAAGTACGAATTTATCCAAGAAGATCTTAAAAACAAGAGTGCCGACCTTATCAAATACAATCCTGTTAATAAGAAGGTACCCGTGCTCGTACACAACGGTAATCCGATCTGCGAGTCTGTTGTGATCTTGGAGTACATTGATGAAGTCTGGAAAGGGGTCCCGATTTTGCCTCAGGACGCTTACGAGAGGGCGCAGGCTCGGTTTTGGGCGAGGTTTGTTGATGATAAGGTAATAGTGCATTTTGTTTGAGTAGTTTTAGAGTTAGTTACACAAATGGTTCATGTGGTTTGGGCAATGTTGTTAAATTTGTAAAGTTGCATTTTATAGGGTTTGTGGTTTAATTTTGTAACGATTTTTAAGTCTAAAGCCAAAATGCACACACTTGACACTCACATAATATGCAGAGAATATAAGGGTGAAGGGTATAGGGGAGGTGGTGGATTGGATCATCAATTACGACGAGGGATATGGTTGGCGTGGTACACACCCTCCTAAATCCATGGTGGCTCGCATGGGCGGACCTACTTTATGTGGTGGGTGGGCGGCCGCACCCCTTGAAAAAAAAAATTTAGTGATATTTTTCGTGAAAAATCCCGACCGCACCCCTTGGAAATTTTCGTCCGCACCCCTTAGAAAAAAATGTTAGAAATTTATATAAAAAAAATTGTGAACACAGATTGAAACCCGATCAAATTATGTAAACAAGTTAGCCCAGTAACCCCTTTAATAAAACTTAAACTCAATCCATCAAGCCCAATAACTTAATACCCATTCAAGCCCCATTCCAACTACTAGTTTTGTTAAACAAAATCAGTCCACGTAATAAAAAAAAAAAAACCAAATCATTGGTGGTTTTGTTGATTATATGATTGTTGGTTGGTAAATAACAATGTCAGGGCTTGAAATTCAAAATTTTAAATTGAAAATTAAGGAATATGTGCTATGGTTGAACACTTGAAGATCCTTGTTTATTTTGTATGTGATAAGATTAGGAAAGATCAATGAGTAGGGAAGTTATGTCGCGATTTCTCAAGAGGAAAGGGGTTGAGCCACTTTTTTTCGTCGGATTCTTCTAATTAAAGACCAATGTATGTTTTAGATAAGTTTTTTTTGTTCTTTTATTTAATGATTAAGAGAAATAGAAGTAGGGATGATTTGAATGTTGATGTTTTTTTGTTTGTTAATGTGATAGGAAGTTAGGAACTAGGGCTTGATTGTTGGAAATTGAAATGGACCCGACCCGATCTGATTCGACCCGCTATGAAACTTTGTTTGTTTGTATTTACTTGTTTTACATGACCTGACCCGATCCGACCCGCTATAAACCGATTTTTTTATATAGTTAGGGGTCTAAAATCTTTAAAAATTTTCCGCACCCCCAGGAAAAAAATCCTGGGTCCGCCACTGGTGGCTCGGGTGGATATTTAAATCCACAGAGACCATGACCCTCTTTGAATTAAATATGGGAATTTGATTGGTGGTGAAGGATAGTGAGGGTCATGGTCTACACCATATAAAATGTTATGAATTAGGTTGGTGGATGATGGTAGGGTGACATGATGCTGACGTAGAAGGTGGAGGTGGTCATTTCGCTCATGACCATATCCCATAGCCTAATAGTGTTTTTCACACGTTAATATAATAATATACACATAGGTTCATACAAATAAGTGATGGGTACATCAGTATTTATAGGTACACTTACAAATATTGCGGTTAATCATAATCGTTATGACTTCTAAAACACGCGGGTAAACAAACTATAAATAACTGTCATGAGACCTGCGTATTGACACATACGACCCTAACAATATTAGCTTAGGACTAATTATTGAATGATGATCCTAAGTTTGATTTTTCTAACACTAAGGCTAAATTTTGCTAAGATTTTTGTTAAATTTAAGTTAAATGACCAAAATGCTCTTTTATAACCAAAGGGATTATTTAACAGAAATTAGTCGTAGAACCAAAACTCGTTACAAAACTGAAACCACAAACCGTAACACATATAACTTTTAAAGTTAGTACTTTAGTCTGTTACTTTGCCAAAACCATAGGGTCATCTATATAATTAACTCTAGTTTTTAAATAGAGGTGAAAAAAAAAACTTGGTCCAAAGCCGATGTTAAAATTGGTTTTGACTAGAACCAGTTTAGAACCAAACCGAACCATCGGGTTGGTAACTAGTAAAACTGGTTCCAACCCGAAACAATATTGACCAAATTTGAACCAAACCCGAACCGGTTTGTGCACCTCTAGTGTTTTTTTAGTTGGTCAAAAGCTAATCTGCCAAATAACTCTTTTTTTATATGGTATGTTCAGTGCATTCCTGCAGTATTCAAGGCTATGGTCAGCCGTGGACAGGAGCAAGCTGTTGCAGAAGCTCATGTGCAAATGCAATTTCTTGAAAATGAACTGAAAGCCAAAGGCAAGAAGTTTTTTGGTGGTGACAACGTTGGCCTGGTTGACATTTGTGCTTCTTACATGGCTCTTTGGGTTGGAGCAGCTGAAGAAGCATTAGGAATAAAGTTGATGCCTAAAGACAAATTCCCAAAATTAATAGAATGGTCTGATAACTATATTAACTGTCCAGCTGTCAAGGATGGCTTACCTCCAAGAGAAATTGTAGTTGGTATTTACAGGACGCTATAAACACTGTGCGCGACAATTGTGTGCTTGCGAAGCTTTTATGTATGACATCCATCGATGTTTCAATAAGCAGCTCGTAGATGCTGATTTATGTAGTGCGTAATGGATTCGGTGTTATCACCTTGTTGTAGTTGTTATGCTAGATTCTCGTTCATTTTCGTGTAAACCCATGATCTCTTTTGGAAATACCAGACTTCTTGACTTGTGTTTATTGGATCAGAAGGTGAATATGCCCAGTGGCGAAGCTTGAGATTTCCGACCAGGGGGTCGAAAACGTATATACCCAAAAACTTCTATGAAACGGGGGGTCGAAAACGTATAAACCCAAAAATTTCTATACAAAAACTACATACTATCCACTACTTTATTTGTTATCATTTTTTTATTATTGTATGATTGCACAATAAAAAAAAATTCGGGATAGCCCTAAATTAATGGGCTAGCTCCGCCACTGAAATATGCTATATCTGATCGCTAACTATCGATGGTACATGCATGAAACTTGTTCAATATTTGAAATGCACCTAACTGGGACAGATAACAGAAATTTCATGAAATTGGAAGTCAATATGTGATTTTGGGATCTAAAATAATGGTTAATCTTAGCCTATAATTTAGGATTTGTAATTATGTAATTATTAATTACCTAGAATAGGAGATTGTACACTATTATATACTGTAATGGTTATACAGAGAGGAGCAAGGAATTACATTAAACCTTCCTACAAGCTTGGTGTCCATGGGAAGAGGAGAAGAGTATGTGAAAGTGAGGGGAGGGTGGGGATGGGAAGCCGACTGGAAGAAGACAGTGGCGGCAGAGGTTGGCCTAGGGTTAGCCTGATACCATCGCACTCCTTCATACGAACATCTCCGGGTGTTCGGCTCCCTTTGCTACCCTCTTATCCCATCAACCACCACTCACAAACTTGATCCCCGGTCCCACCCCTGTGTCTTTCTCGGTTACCCCTTACAACACCGGGGGTATAAGTGCTATGACCTTCACACCAATTAAATCACCATATCCCGTCACGTTATATTTGACGAGACCATCTTTCCCTTTCAACACATTCACTCCTCACCCCCCAAATATGACTTCCTCTCCGCCCCCTACACCCAAACCGTCTGGTCCCACATTTCTACCACACCCGACACACATGCCCACCCACCAAACACATCCTCCCAGCCGATTCCTCACCTATGGCTCCCCCAAACCCAACAACTCCATCACCCAATACTACTAGCCCACCTCATCAAAGCCCAACTACTTCACCCACACCTCCCTCAACCCAACCGTCCCCTATCTCGCCTCCTTCCCACTCAGCCCATTCACCACATTCGACCCACTACCACAGCCCACATCATCCCTTCATACCCACGGCACCTACCCCTTCACCACTAGCCACTCCACCCGGCCCACACAACCCACAAAATAACCACCCAACTCGCTCCATGCGAACCAGTGCCATGGATGGCATTCATAAACCTAAACTACACTTCGACCTTCACACTACCACCATTGTACCCATCCCCAAAAACCCAACCTATGCCTTGTCCTCACAAGAATGGTATAACGCCATGATGACTGAATATAATGCTCTTATTGAAAATGAGACTTGGGAACTTGTTCCTAGACACCCGCAGATGAATGTTATCCGTAGTATGTGGTTAGTTAAACACAAATTTAATTCTGACGGTTCTTTAGAACGTTACAAGGCTCGGTTAGTTTGTGATGGCAGGTTACAACAGGTAGGGATTGATTGTGGTGAAACTTTTAGCCATGTGGTAAAACCCACCACAATCCGCACGGTCCTCACTATTGCTCTCACCAAGGCATGGCCGGTTCACCAGCTCGATGTCACAAACGCCTTCCTACACGGCACTCTCAATGAAACCGTGTACATGTATCAGCCAATGGGATTCCGCAACAAGCAATTTCCTAATAATGTCTGCCGCCTCAAGAAATCATTATACGGTCTGAAACAGGCACCTAGAGCATGGCACCAACGATTTACCGATCATGTCCTTCATATGGGGTTTATTCAAAGCAAAAGTGACAATTCTCTCTTCATCCTTCACCGTCAAGAGCATACCGCCTACCTTCTTCTATACGTTGACGACATACTTCTTGTTACTTCCTCAGCTCAACTTCGTCAACACCTCATGGCTAGTCTGGCAAGCGAATTCGCCAGGAAAGATCTCGGGCCTTTGAGCTATTTTTTGGGAATTTCTGTTACTCGGCATAATAACTCTATGTTTCTCTCCGAACAGGCTTATGCTCATGATATTATTCACCGTGCGGGTATGCGGTCATGCAAACCAGTGGACACACCTGTTGACACTCAACCAAAACTATCTTCTACCTCAGGAACCACGTTCGAAGATCCATCTCTGTATCGTAGCTTGGCTGGTACCCTTCAGTATATCACCTTCACCAGACCTGACCTAAGCTACGCGGTCCAATAGATTTGCATGCACATGCATGCACCAATGAATTCCCACTGGCAGGCTCTCAAGCGAATCATCAGATATTTAAAAGGAATAGCTTCTTATGGCCTTACCCTTGAGCCTTCACCGACGCAGATTGGGCTGGCTGACCTGACACCCGTCGCTCCACCTCCGGCTACTGCGTTTATTTTGGACCCACTCTTCTGTCTTGGTCGTCCAAACGTCAACCGACTGTCTCCTGGTCCATGGCTGAAGCCGAATACCGGGGAGTTGCTAATGTCGTGTCAGAAATATGTTGGCTTCGCAGCCTGCTTCTTGAGCTTCGACACCCGCCTACCATAGCCACCCTGGTCTATTGTGACAACGTCAGTGCCGTTTATCTGTCAGGCAATCTAGTTCAACATCAACGAACGAAACACATTGAATTGGATATCAACTTTGTTCGTGAACAGGTTCAACGTGGTTTAGATCGTGTACATCATGTCTCCTCTCGTCATCAAATCGCAGACATCTTCACCAAAGGGCTCCCTCACAATTTATTTGAAGATTTCAGATCCAGTCTCAGCATCCGTAAGCCTCCCGCTTCGACTGCGGGGGTATCTTAGCCTATAATTTAGGATTTAAAATTATGTAATTATTCATTACCTAGAATAGGAGATTGTACACTATTATATATTGTAATGGTTATACAGAGAGGAGCAAGGAATTACATTAAACCTTCCTACAGTTAAGGTGACGTCCAGAATAGGTAAACACGATAATTTGGATAATTCCCAAAGCTTTATTAACAATCATGAAAATAACTAGAAACTTGATACAACAATTCATACGTGCATCATAAACTCGATGTATGTATATATTAGCTAACAAAGCTAATTAAATATAGAGTAAATTGTGGTTTTGGTCCCTGTAGTTATAGGCTATTGCAGTATTTTACAATTTTAATACCCATGTTTCTATTTTATTTCAATTTTAATCCACCTAACTAACTCCATCCATATCTTAGTTAAAACCAAGTCAAACATTAGTCATTCAGGGGTAAAATCATAAATACCCATAAATTTAAAGAAAGAAAATTATTTAAAAGCACATAAAACCGATGCGTTTTGACATATGCTATGAAATCAACAGTGTAATAACATGAAATGGTAGGTACAACACAAAGTAGTAGCAACAATGGCATGAAAGAAAGCTATACTATTCCAAACCCAACAAGTTTCAACTGTCTCAAAACAAGCATACGGATCATGGCAGTGCAGTAATCAACATCAGCATATTCAGTTCAATCTTGAACACCTTTGTGACCGGCCGACGTTGCCGCTGCGCTGAGCCGAAGACGTCGCTGTGCTGCAGTTGACAACGATGTTGCGCTACGTCCACAGGTTCAGGTTTGGGGCCTAACTCAAGTAACCCATTCGAGTTTTAAATGCGGGTCAGTTAGCAAAGGCTGGATCGAAACAAGTAATGGGGCCCTACTTGTGATATCCCACATTGGTTGTGAATGCGAACAAAGGATTCCTTATAAGGGGTTGGATACATTCACCATCATGACGCATTTTAAAAACCATGAGGGTCGGGCGCCGAGGGCGTGTTGGCTGCCAAAGCGGACAATATCATGGTGCGGTTACGCTGGTGCGGTAACGCTGTGTAACACCCCAAATTCCATGAGATTTTTTAATTTAAGCTAGATATGAATAAGTAAGGATTGTCTTTGGTTATATTAATATGAATGTTATTCTTGAAGGGCCAAACATGTAAAGTGACAAACCTTAAAATATTAAAAGAAAACAAAATTTAAAACACACACATAGTGTGCGTGTGCGTGTGGGTGTGCGATCGAACAGAGGCAGGGGGAAGGGTGAAACCCTAGTTTCACCAATTTCATCAAATTGGGTAGAAATCTCAAGGATAATCGAATGCATGTGATCAATTCCTCAGTCATCTAAGGGTTTTCCATCATTGGGTAAGTCGAATTATGTGATTTGATGCTAGTTAATGATAAGGGTTTTGATTATTCCTTGAAATAGTATGAAATTGAACTTGTTTATGAGTTAGAATCACCAAATAGAAGATGTTTTATGCATGATACTAATTAGATTGAAAGTTTGAGTAGAAACCCATTTGGGTGAGAAGTTAGCATGAGTAGGATTATGTATGTGAAGTTTTGATTTATGATCTTGATTATAATACACGAATGATAAGTAAATTAATGTAGAATGAAAGAATTATGTGAACTTAGATGATTATTGAAAATAAGTGAGTTCAACTAGTAAAATGTCATGCTTTATATGTTTGTACAATATGCTTTAAATGCGAAACCCGCCAAGTGTTCGATGAAATGCTTAAGAGAACAAGTATATGGATTACTAGTAAGGATGATATCGGGTTCCAGGATAGTGTTAAAGTGGTTAATTTTGAATGATGATTGTTAATCGTGAATTATGAGATAACTAGTACAAAAGGAAATTGTTTATGTTGTGTGCATATATGATATTGTGGTTGTATATGTGTTTTACTATGTGAGTAGGGAATGAAAGGATGCAATTCTAGTTTATATGTTGTGTTGTTGGAAATTGACGTGCTAGTAAAGTTAAAATAGGATACGAGTGTGACATGAATGCAATATTAGAATGTGCGTTATACTAATGAAGTAGTAACCTTGATGGTATGAAAGTATAGGATTATGTTTAGATGGGAAAGCATGGAAGGCAAACGGAAAGGATATGAGGAAGCATGTACGAAACGGGCACTCGAGGTAAGTGATTTCCGTAATCACTTCTTATTTTGTTGAAGTAAGGTAGCGTTAGTTAATTATGCATGATGATGATTGAAGTTTAATATGGTTTTGGTTGTAAGAAATCGGTAATTTTAGCTAAGTAGACCGAACGGGACAATATAAGGTTGTATTAATATGACGGATTGATGTCTAAGGGCCTGTTTGGTTGACAGGAATCCATAGGATTTCAAGGGAATTGGAATTTGAATTCCATTCCTTTGTGTGTTTGGTTGACAAATTAGTTGAAGGGAATTGGATTTCAATTCCAACAAAATCCCTTATCTAATGGAATTCAGATTCCTTCTAAATTTCAAAGGAAAGTTTAAAAAACCATGGGAATGTTTCCAAAGTTACGGAAATAACCCCTTGCCTCTTTCATTTTTGTCTAAAAACCAAAAAATAATAAAAAATTCAAAAAAATCCAAAAAAATCAAAAAATAATAAAAAAATCCAAAAAATTCGAAAAAATAAAAAAATTCTAAAAAATCAAAAAAATAATAAAAAAATACAAAAAATAATTAAAAATCTAAAATATTCTAAAAAAATCAAAAAAATTCTAAAAAATCAAAAAAATAATAAAAAATCCAAAAAATTCTAAAAAATAAAAAAAATAATAAAAAATCTAAAAAATCCAAAAAATTCGGAAAAATCAAAAAATTCTAAAAATAAAAAAAAATAATAAAAATCCAAAAAAATCTAAAAAACCAAAAAAACCAAAAAAATAATAAAAAATCTAAAAAAACCCAAAAAAATTCTAAAAACCCAAAAAAAATTTAAAAAATAAAAAAATCTAAAAAATCCAAAAAATTCTAAAAAATTCTAAAAAATAATAAAAAATCCAAAAAATTCTAAAAAATAAAAAAAATTCTAAAAAATCAAGAAAATAATAAAAAAAATCCAAAAAGTAATTAAAAATCTAAAATATTCTAAAAAAATCAAAAAAATTCTAAAAAATCCAAAAAATAATAAAAAATCCAAAAAATTCTAAAAAATAAAAAAAATAATAAAAATCTAAAAAATCCAAAAATTCTAAAAATAATAAAAATCCAAAAAAATCTAAAAAAAACAAAAAAATTCTAGAAACCCAAAAAAAATAAAAAAAAATCTAAAAAATAATAAAAAATCCAAAAAATTCTAAAAAATTCTAAAAAATCCAAAAAATTCTAAAAAATAATAAAGAATCCAAAAAATTCTAAAAAATAAAATTCTAAAAAATCCAAAAAATAAAAAAAAATCCAAAATATACTAAAAAATCAAAAAAATTCTAAAAAATCCAAAAAATTCTTAAAAATCCAAAAAATTCTAAAAAATCCATAAAATTCTAAAAAAACAAAAATATATTTTTTTTGTATTTTTTTAGTTTTTAGAATTTTTTGGATTTTTTATTATTTTTTTAATTTTTTATATTTTTTTAATTTTTTTTTAAATTTTTTTAGTTTTTTATAAAATCCAAAAAATTCTAAAAACTAAAAAAATACAAAAAAAATATTTTTTTGTATTTTTTCGATTTTTTATAAATTTTTGGATTTTTTTTATTATTTTTTAGGTTTTTAGGTTTTTTTGGATTTTTTTTATTTTTTAGATTTTTTTTTGAATTTTTTGGATTTTTTATTATTAAAATTTTTTTTTTGATTTTTTAGAATTTTTTTTTATTTTTAGAATTTTTTTAACTTTTTATTATTTTTTAGAATTTTTTTTTATTTTTTAGAATTTTTGGGATTTTCTATTATTTTTTATATTTTTTTTGAATTTTTTAGATTTTTTGGATTTTTTATTATTTTTATTGAATTTTTTTGATTTTTTAGAATTTTTTGAAATTTTTATTATTTTTTAGAATTTTTTGGATTTTTTATTATTTTTTAGATTTTTTAGATTTTTTTGAATTTTTTGGATTTTTTATTATTTTTTAGAATTTTTTTTTTATTTTTTAGAATTTTTTTTTTATTTTTTATAGTTTTTGAACTTTTTATTATTTTTTTGATTTTTTAGAATTTTTTTGATTTTTTATTATTTTTAGATTTTTTTTGAATTTTTAGGATTTTTTTATTATTTTTTGGAATTTTTTTTATTTTTTAGAATTTTTTGGATTTTTTATTATTTTTTGGAATTTTTTTGCTTTTTTAGAATTTTTTTTATTTTTTAATACTTTTGAATTTTTTGGATTTTTTAGAATTTTTTTTAATTTTTATAATTTTTTATGATTTTTAGAATTTTTTATAAATTGTTGGATTTTTTAGAATTTTTTTGAATTTTTATCTAAGATAGCTGTTTTTAAAACTTTTGCCAATTGCTTATAACTAGGGGTAATTTTGTCTTTTTAGGTATTTTTAAATTCTAATTCCATTATTACATTTATTAACCAAACACATCTATGGATTTCAAAGGAATCCATCAAATTCCAATTCAAATTCTAATTCCCATAGGGATTCCAATTCCAATTCCTACACATTCCGCGAACCAAACGCCCCCTAAGTAATGGCTACGGTATTGTAACCGGGTAATGTGTAGAATTACACATAAGTGCGCCAACCGAAAATGGGGACTTAGGTCAATGGTCAAAAGACTTAGCTTTTGATCTTAAATAAAAGAGCTGTTTGACAATAATACAAACGGGTCGAATAAATATGCATAATTTTTGTATTAATAATGAAACACGTAAAGATTAAGGACCCGGGGTAAAGATTTTTAGTTACTAATGTAAAGCCCTATTTTACGGACAATAGAAATAAGTTGGAGTTAATTGGTTTTGGAATGTCCAAGTTATGCGAGTTTTAGCAATAATAATATGTATGGGTTACACAGTTGAAAACAAGTATGTAAATCTGAAGGCTTTAAGTTAAGATTTCTCTTAGTCCGTTTTACACGATTCTTTTTCCTATGCGATCGCAAATTGAAAACAAGTGTGTAAAACGGATTTGTACATAAAGAGTTATGTTCATTTAAAGTTTAAGTCTTGGAAAATTGGAGCTGGACATCTGCAGCTATGAAGGACGAACCCTTCTGTGAAAAAGGGGCTCTGGTGCCCCGCGACAGAATCATCTAACAAGGTCGCGCCCCGCCACAGTCTCTAGCGGCCCGCGACAGATTAGCTTAAGTCTGTCGCGCCCCGCGACACACTGCAGTGAAGGAAATTTCGTTTATTTTGTTCGGTTTGTCACGCGATGTCACACCCCAACCGATGGTGGAATCATCGGGGTGCGGCACTAGGCGGATCAGATTGCTCAAGAGAATCCATAACAACTAAATTGTGACAGTATTTAATGCGTTCATTATCCCATACTAATAAACATTTACAATCACATAAGCTGTCATGAATTTCATGTCTTCTCAAACAACTCGAATCTGACAATCTAGATTTTAGGTGAGTTTCTATACTTCCTAGCTTGATTTGATGTAGACTGTGACTAAACCTGCAACATACGTTAAAACAACGGCAATACAAAAGTATTGGCGAGTATACAAGTTTTGATAGAGTAGCATAAATAGTTAAAAGTGCTGCGAACTACCAAATACATAAACGAGATACCTCAACATACATGCATACAAGACTGATACTCAAACAACTCGAATCTGACAAAATGCGATAAAAAGGGTTCGAGTATACTCACAGTCGGTGTTCAGCAATTAAACACAACTTGGTTGGATTGAAGGGAGCGCTTCTGAGATTAGCCTGATTACAGATTGACAATGTAAGCGTTGAATAGTGCGTCAAATGATGGCGGTGAACCAAGTGTCTGATCGGATGGCAATCCGATTGGATGGCCAGTCGACCGGGTGGCAATTCGTTCGAATGGTCATCCGATCGGATGGCCATTCGATTGGTTTGTCACCTCGTTTGGCAAGGATGTATTTGTGTATGATGGCCTTGAAGTTTTCGTTGTAACATTTTGAAAACAGAGAAGTATCTCTACCTTTCAGGTCGTCCGATCGAACGATCGTTCGATCGGGTGATGATCCGATTAGTAGGACACTTTGGTGAGGACAGTTCACAGCAGTTTGTCACTCGATCAGATTGCAATCCGATCGGGTGGCAATTCGTTTGAAACTGACTAATTGTTGAACATGTTGAAAATTGTTTAAGTGTTGAAGTTCCAAACATCACATGGTCGAAGGGTCGATCGGTCGGGTGGCAATCCGATCGGACGGCAATCCGTTCGACGTTCAAAACTTGAAAAGTTGGAATAATAATTTAAGTGAGTAACCAAGTGCAAGCCGATCGGACGGCTGTTCGATCGGGTGGCAATCTGATCGGGTGGCAATCCGATCGGACGACAATCCGTTCCAACTACTTTGATCGTCTTGACACTAGTAACCAAGTGCAAGCCGATCGGACGGCTGTTCGGTCGGGTGGCAATCCGATCGGGTGGCAATCCGATCCAACTTCTCTGATTGTCTTGTCACTTGATTGTTTTGAAAGTTTGCGGTTTTGATCGAGATAACGTGCTAAACAACAGAAACTCGTCAAGACTCAAGTAGCCCGTTCGGACAGGAACCACCCTAGTCCGATCAGTCAGCTGTTCGAGACGGTGTTTCATGTTTAACACGTAATCAGTAATCTCTTGGATAGATTCCAGATCTTGAACCAACATATCAATAAGAATGAGTAGAAGATCAGAACAAGCTCCGATTCTATCGGTTTTGAGTGCATTGAGTGTAAAAGAGTTGAAAGAAAGTTGAAAAAGTTTCTTTCAATCCTTTTATCCTTGAAGGTGTTTAGATCTATGCGAAATCGTTGTGAAATCATGTGGAAATCCTTTAGATCCGAGTTATTCTTGGTGGAATGAGGCCAATACTTGAAGTTCATAAGAACTCAATGGTGACATCACCCTAGAACACCTCAAATATGTTGATTTCACGGTTGAAAGTTGAGATTTAAAGGTGAAAAAGATGAAGAAGTGTGTGTAGATCAAAGAAGTACAAGATTTGAGTTGAAAACTTACAAGAATCGCGAGAAATCGAGGGAAAATAGCCAAAAGTGCGCTGGTCGAATGAGAACTGTCACATCACTGTTCAAGTGATGTGACAAGTGCTATTTATAGGTGAAGTGGTGTGAAGGAGATGAAGTGCAACGGATCGTTTTGGTCTCCGGCGTATTGCGTTTCGATGTTTCGTTTTGTTCTTTAAACTTTGCGATAATTTGGTTACACATTTTCATACCCACATTCATATATCTATTATAATTAGTCACAATGGGTCGTATAAATATCCACATTTCAAACTCTGCGTTGCGATAATCGAGTTGCGTGTTTCAAATATGCGTTGCGATGCGACACATCACGACTATCGAGGATGGTAGAATAGGTCCTCACTCAACGTCATCGTGAGCGTTAGTACGTGCGATGTGATGTGTTATAGCAATAAAGTATGGGTAATATGCAAAAATACTGCGAAATAGCGATGTATGCGATATAGCTACATTATGATCTGAATCTCTGGTGCTAGGCGTAACGAGTATAACGAGTAGTAACAACGCACGAACGTGCGGGTTGTTATAGTCTCCCTTGCTTTAGGAAATTTCGTCCCGAAATTAATCCACAAGAAGGGTTGCGAGGGTCGATGCGAGTGGGAGTAGTGATAAAAGCTTCAAAATAAACGAGCGATCAATTGAAATCCGACGAGCGAGAACGGGAGGTCGATTGAAGGTTGATGGCGGTGAGTAAGACGTTTCGTTATTAACAAAGGATGGCAACACACGAAAAGCGATCCAAAGTGTTTTGAATTCTCGAAAAGTTGATTAATTCGAAAAGTCTTCCCATAGTGCGGCGTTAACTATCTCGACGTTCACACCAGCGCTATGAGGGGGGGTTTTATTAGGTTACTTAAAGATTTTAGGGTGTTTAAAACTTGTTTTATAAAATTTCCTCGTCACGCGGCAGTAACTTGAGTCGATTGTCAGACCAACGTTACAAGATAATCTCGTTTTGTACAAGGGTTTTGATCAAATTTTTAGAAAAAAATTTTGTAAGAAAAGATTTGTTTATACAAAGGTTTTAATAATATCAAAATTTTAAATTTAAAGTCGGCCCCGCATGGCACTTTCCCACGAAAGTTTGACAATATGGCTAAAGCACTTATATATAGGAAGTACCAACGGTGTATCCACCATGTTTTAGCCATATGGCTTCCGTCCCGTGAGGTAGTGTCATGTGTGTCGACATAGTACTGATAGATTTCGATTCCCTTGGTCCAAGCGAAAGATGGTTAGACCAAGTGTAAGAGAGAGATTGAGCAAGCTGAGCGATGGGGTCGTTTACAAACTCAGTTCAGCGATAAGAGCGAGTGCGGTAAGCGATAAGCGGTACGCGATAATTTGACGGCACAACACAAACATAATGAGCGAAGACGGCGGCGATAAGCAACGAGCGATAAGCGATAAGCGACGAGCGATAGCGACAACCGTCGAGCGATAGGCGGCGATTGTTGCGTTGCAAGCGATGGGAACATGCGATTTGATTAGATTCAACAACACCACAAATTTTAACTAACATTAAGCCCCACGTGGCCCTTTTCCACGAAAGTCTGCTGATATGGCTAAAACACTTATATATAGGAAGTACCAGCGGCGTATCCACCATGCTTTAACCATATGAGTTTCGTCCCATGAAGCGAGGTCATGTGTGCTAATTATAACGCAGATAACATAGATAACGGTAAGCGGTAGCGTTAGCGATAAACGTTAAGCGGTACACGATGAGTGATGGAGCAATACACAAGCGATAGAGCGATACACAAGCGATAGAGCGACACACACGATAAGCGATAGCGCGATACACATAATAAGCGATTGAGCGAACACACAGTAAGCGATTGAGGTTGCGAGATAGATTCTAGTGTTAATGCGATTGCGAGCGTGTTGACTTACGAAAAGTCTAGTGATTACATGCTTTGAGTTGCGATTGAGATTGTTACGCCTTGCGATGTAGTGTAGTGTGTCGAAAATAATTTTTAGTAGTATACTTGGTCTAATAACGTTCAACTTGCATGGCACTTTCTTCACAAGACATTGGTTGGCATGGCGAAGCACTTATATATAGGAAGTACCAGCGGCGTATCCACCATGCTTCAACCACACGCCTCTGCCCCGTGAATAGGTGTCTCACTGTGTCGACATCGTCAAGACGCTTATCTATAGGAAGTACCAGCAGCGTATCCACCACGCTTGACCATGCTTTTAACGTTATGGCATCATTGAAACTCGTTACGATCTTCGTGCATGAATCACAGTAATCCCGTGTGCACCCGTGATTAATTTGATCCTTACACCTTTATCGTACTTTATCTCAAGAACGCATAATAGGGGGAAAACACATTATATAGTACATAGTACTAGCATTTAGCCCGCGCGCGAATGCGAGGGAGAGATAAATAGAGTCCACATTGCGTCGAGAAATAGAACAAGTTCAACCTATAACGGAAATTAATGGCGAAGATCGTATCATTGCAACAACATTGTAAGCATAATTAATGTTGTTGTGGAGGGTTTCTACGGAGTCTGCGATTGTTGCTGAAATTCCTCAATTTTGTGGCCCCGTGCGACAGTGCTGGGTAAGATGACCATACCAGTTGCAATTTGCGCAATAGCGACAGTTAGCTTCTGGCGGGTGATGATACGTACACATGAGACACAGGGGATGAGTTCCGTTGTAGTCGTGCTTCGAGTGGACTGGTATTGCTTGGAGAGGTTCTGGTTGCGATAACTCAGTTGTTGAGGAGTTTGGGCTCATGGTCTTTCGTTTGCGGCTGGGCTGAGCTTCCTGAGGTGATGCGTTGTCATCGGAGGATTCGTCTGAGGACTCACTTGAAGAATCGTCGGAGGAATCTTCGGGAGAATCGATGACGATTGCTTGATGAGCTTGTTTGACAGGATTCTGGGAGAAAAATCCGTCCAAGACTCGTTTTTCGTTCATTTCTGCGGCCAAGCGGTAGGTTTCTTCGATGGTAGCAGGCCTTGCAGCTTCGACAAAATCGCCCACACATTCAGGCAAGCCGCGAATATACTTCGTGGTGGCTTTTTCTGAAGTGTTGACTTGTCTTGGGCAGATTATGCTAAGCTGTTTGAACCTTGCGGTGTAGCCAGTATTGTCACCTTCGACTTGCTTGATTTCCCAAAATTCGTCTTCTAGTTCTGAACTTCGTGGGGAGGGCAGTACTCTTTCTTCATGAGCTCTTTCAGCTCATCCCAAGAGTGAGCGTAAGCTGTGGAGATCCCACGTTTGTTACGTTCGGCTGTCCACCAGTCGAGTGCTTGCGATTGAAAAAATCCGGTAGCACAAGCAGTACGGAAACTATCGGGACACCCACTCTGACAAAGGGTAACGTCGATAGAATCGAACCGCTAGAGTAGCTGGGACACACCTCCTTCACTTGTGAACTCCATCGGGTCACATGCTTTGAAGTGTTTGTAGAGGAAAGCAGATTACGGCGCTTCCGTCTTAGAGTCTTCCGGGGTTCGAGAGTTGCTAAGAGAGTGCACTTGAGCGACAATTTGAGGAATGACCTTGGCCACTTCCTTGGCCACAAGCGAGGCAATCCTCTTCTCGGCGCTTCGTTTGGCTCTTCTCCTAGCAGTTTATCTCGAGGTAGAGTCATTGGAAGGCATCTAGAGAGAGAGATTTGGAGTGAGATTCGATCATAATGATTTTTGAGTTTTACGATGCGATTGAGCGCGATCAAAACTTGTTGCGAGTAATATAATAGATTTCACATAGGAGCCACATAGGAGACACGAGATTCCTAAGTTTCCACACAATTGATTTGCTTATATATAATTAGTTGTAGCTTATTCTTGTACACACACATGTCGGTATAGAATGCGCGAGGACGCGTTGAAGGGAGAAAGCGAGGGCGATTAATTAGACATTAGCTTTGTTGCGATCATTCGGTTTTCGTTTTAGAATGCGATGGTTGTGCGAGTTGTGTGTTTATAAATTAGGGAGCGAAAATCGATAAATCGAGAAATCGATAAAGCGTAAAGTTTTAAATCGTAAACACATAAGCGTAAATGAGTTCCATAGAGCATAAAATCGGCGGGTCGTATGCTAGAAAAGTAGATAGAATGCCTCGGGTGTTTAGGCATCGACTACCCAAGGTAACCCAACTATACCCAACAAGTTTGTGCACGCGCGTTGCCCTAGAAGACTTATGCTTCCACTGGGATGCAGCTCATGGCATTCGTCTTCCTAGTCATCGCGTGGCTCGAGTTATCGTTATAGCCGAGTCCTTGGTGAGAGCTTTTGAAAATTATTTTATAGAGAGTGGAACGGTTTATTAAGATACGGGTTTCACCCCTGACTTAATTACTTCGCTCCTCGCTGTGGTTGTGCTCTTCGAATATATATACGAGAGTTCCACTAGATCTTGAAATGGAGGCTTTCGATGAGATATGGATGTCACTCCTAGCTCACCAGAAAGTTCTCGTGCTAGAAAAATGCGCTGAGTGAGCGATCTTATCGAGAGTACTTGGTTTTCACGCCTGATCTCGACTAGACCACTCGGTTGTGTTATGCGAATATTTTCGAAAACGTGTGTATTGTGTTGGCCTTAGGAAAGGCTAAATAATATTCTAGCCTTAGGAAAGGCTCTTCGTGTGAAATTGTAGTATGCGGTGTTCACGCAAAGTAGTAGCTTTTAACGAATTCGAACGAGAGTATCAAGTAGGCCCGTGCGAGTCCAACTAAGTTCGCACGAGTAGGCCCATTGGTACTTAGACTATAGACTAGGTCGTTACTAAGACATTGACCCGGACTAGGTCAAGTCTGGCCTAATTCCCTATAGTTATGGCTCTGATACCAATCTGTCACACCCCAACCGATGGCAGAATCATCGGGGCGCGGCACTAGGCGGATCAGATTGCTCAAGAGAATCCATAACAACTAAACTGCGACAGTATTTAATGCATTCATTATCCCATACTAATAAACATTTACAATCACATAAGCTGTCTCGAATTTCATGTCTTCTCAAACAACTCGAATCCGACAATCTAGATTTTAGGTGAGTTTCTAGACTTCCTAGCTTGATTTGATGTAGACTGCGACTAAACCTGCAACATACGTTAAAACAACGTCAATACAAAAGTATTGGTGAGTATACAAGTTTTGATAGAGTAGCATAAATAGTTAAAAGTGCTACGAACTACCAAATACATAAACGAGATACCTCAACATACATGCATACAAGACTGATACTACCAGCTAAGTCACTCGAGCTGCGATTGCAATTGCTATTCATCCTAACTAGACCCCGTTGGGTGCTATAGTACTATACTAGTTAAGGCGGGACCTCGCGAGTATAAGTCCTAACACATATGTAACTAGCATCACGTGTAAATATGCATACCAGTTATTCGCAAGTGATAAACAGTTTGATTGAATAATTCGTTTATTAAATTTGATTTGATAGGAACGTATGTTACACCCAAAATGCGATAAAAAGGGTTCGAGTATACTCACAGTCGGTATTCAGCAATTAAACACAACTTGGTTGGATTGAAGGGAGCGCGTCTGAGATTAGCCTGATTACAGATTGACAATGTAAGCGTTGAATAGTGCGTCAAATGGTGGCGGTGAACCAAGTGTTGGATGGCAATCCGATCGGATGGCCAGTCGACCGGGTGGCAATTCGTTCGGATGGTCATTCGATCGGATGGCCATTCGATTGGTTTGTCACCTCGTTTGGCAAGGATGTGTTTGTGTATGATGGCCTTGAAGTTTTCGTTGTAGCATTTTGAAAACAGAGAAGTATCTCTACCTTTTAGGTCGTTCGATTGGGTGATGATCCGATTAGTAGGACACTTTGGTGAGGACAGTTCATAGCAGTTTGTCACTCGATCGGATTGCAATCCGATTGGGTGGCAATCCGTTTGGAACTGACTAAGTGTTGAAGATGTTGAAAATTGTTTAAGTGTTGAAGTTCCAAACATCACATGGTTGGAGGGTCGATCGGCCGGGTGGCAATCCGATCGGACGGCAATCCGTTCGACGTTCAAAACTTGAAAAGTTGGAATAATAATTTAAGTGAGTAACCAAGTGCAAGCCGATCGGACGGCTGTTCGATCGGGTGGCAATCCGATCGGGTGGCAATCCGATCCGGGTGGCAATCCGATCGGACGGCAATCCGTTCCAACTGCTTTGATCGTCATGACACTAGTAACCAAGTGCAAGCCGATTGGATGGTTGTTCAGTCAGGTGGCAATCCGATCGGGTGGCAATCCGATCCAACTGCTCTGATCGTCTTGTCACTTGATTCTTTTGAAAGTCTGCGGTTTTGATCGAGATAACGTGCTAAACAACAGAAACTCGTCAAGACTCAAGTGGCCCGTTAGGACAGGAACCACCCTAGTCCGATCAGTCAGCTGTTCGAGACGGTGTTTCATGTTTAACCCGTAATCAGTAATCTCTTGGATAGATTCCAGATCTTGAACCAACATATCACTAAGAATGAGTAGAAGATCAGAACAAGCTCCGATTCTATCGGTTTTGAGTGCATTGAGTGTAAAAGAGTTGAAAGAAAGTTGAAAAAGTTTCTTTCAATCCTTTTATCCTTGAAGGTGTTTAGATCTATGCGAAATCGTTGTGAAATCATGTGGAAATCCTTTAGATCCGAGTTATTCTTGGTGGAATGAGGCCAATACTTGAAGTTCATAAGAACTCCATGGTGACATCACCCTAGAACACCTCAAATCTGTTGATTTCACGGTTGAAAGTTGAGATTTAAAGGTGAAAAAGATGAAGAAGTGTGTGTAGATCAAAGAAGTACAAGATTTGAGTTGAAAACTTACAAGAATCACGAGAAATCGAGGGAAAATAGCCAAAAGTGCACTGGTCGAACGAGAGCTGTCACATCACTGTTCAAGTGATGTGACAAGTGCTATTTATAGGTGAAGTGGTGTGAAGGAGATGAAGTGCAACGGATCGGATGGCAATCCAATCGGGTGGCTGTCCGATCGGGTGGAAATCCGATCGGGTGGTAATCCGATCGGGTGGCCACTCGATCGATCGGTGGTCTCCGGCGTGTTGCGTTTCGATGTTTCGTTTTGTTCTTTAAACTTTGCGATAGTTTGGTTACACATTTTCATACCCACATTCATATATCTATTATAATTAGTCACAAAGGGTCGTATAAATATCCACATTTCAAACTCTGCATTGCGATAATCGAGTTGCTTGTTTCGAATATGCGTTGCGTTGTGACACATCACGGCTATCGAGGAGGGTTGAATAGGTCCTCACTCAATGTCATCGTGAGCGTTAGTACGTGCGATGTGATGTGTTATAGCGATAAAGTATGCGTAATATGCGAAAATACTGCGAAATAGCAATGTATGCGATATAGCTACATTATGATCCGAATCTCTGGTGCCAGGCGTAACGAGTATAACGAGTAGTAACAACGCACGAACGTGCGGGTTATTACACGCGAACTTGTTTAAACACGTTTTAAACTACGTATGACTATTCTAACTTATGTTTTATGAGTTGTAGTTATAACCACCATGTTTCGATTGTAAACATTTATATATTCCGAATGATTATCCTATTTTTATTGTTTATGATGATGGGTTGTTTATAAACGAATGTTATGGTTCTCCTGATAATATAAATATGGAATTTCTTACGTGTTAGAGAAGGAAAGTTATGGGCAACTGTGTTTAGGAACGAGTAAGTACGTATGCTAAAGTATATAACATTTATATTATGGAAGGTGGTGATTTCTGATGTGCTAGTATAAGTATAATAAAAATAAAGAGTGGTAATTAAGAGCTCGTAAGTATATATATATATATGTGTGTGTGTGTGTGTGTGTGAATGTAGAGATGCATGTATGTATGTTGAAATTGTTATATATGTAAGAAGGAAAGGTTTCAATGCGTTGAGTTTTGACGAATACTAATGATTTTGTCTTGGGATTAGGATGTAATGCAGACATGATAAGATCGTGTTCAGGAAGACTTGAAGTCGAACTCGGAACAAAAGAATTCAAGAGGATAATTAGATGGAATAAGTTTATATTATTGAATGTTATATGGTTTCTTTATTATATGATGATAATGTTGAATGATGTTGTCGATGGCTAATGATTAAGTTGTAAATGATGTCCGCAGGAACTACACGGATTTTCTCTATTGTTAACGAAGATATGCGGGCGCAGATCGAGTCAAGAGCAAGGATTCTACGGAAAGAACGATCACCTAGCTTGGATTATGTAACATATGTAGCAATATTTTATTATGAATGTTGTTAATTCTTTTCGTAGATGATAAGCATTTTGTAACTGAGTCTTTTCATAAGCAATGTATAAAACATTGAAAGAAATTTTAAGGCTCGTTTTCCGCTGCATCATTAATAAGAACAAACGTAAATTAGGGTGTTTCACGCTGGGCTGTTACATAACTCAAGTAACCCATTCAATAATCCTCCAACAAATGCTGATTAATAGCTCTGGCACAAGCAAATATCTCACCACAGATGAGCTCTGGGTCAATCGGAAAATATCTCACCACAGATGAGCTCTGGTTCAATCCGACGACGTTGCTGCACTGTGTCCGATGGAGAAGATTGCCGACAACAACGACGTATTTAGTTTCTTTCAATTTATGGTTGTTTACGATTTTACCCCTGTACATGACTAACATGTGACTTGGTTTTAACTAGGATATTAATGATGTTAGTAAGGTGGATTAAAATTGCTATATGATGGAAACATTGGTATTAAAATTAAAAAAAAGTTTCAAAATTGTAAAATACTGCAATGGCCTATAAACCATAAGGACCAAAACCTTAATTTACATCTAAATATATATTTTTTTGAACGACCAACAGAATCAATCCCGAGCACTCTTGAGGCACCCCACTTGACAAACGGAGTACTCCAAGAGTAATCGGAGTCTACCACCAATTCTGGGTAAAACCCGATAACTCACCCGCCCATAGGTACGACGGTGAAATTACCGGTAAAACCCGTTTAACTCAAGGATCCAACCTAGGTTTCCCTGGGTCTCCTATCATTGCCCACCAGAGCCTCACTCTGCACTAAGTGAGAGTTGAACCTGCATCTCTCAAGAGAAATGCAAGCCTTACACCACTTGATCTAGAGATTATTGGCACATCTAAATCTAAATATATTATATATTAAGGGGCAGGATTTAGGGAAAACACTTAAAAGTGTGAAAACAGTGAGAACGCCCCTCATCCGATGGATAGAAACAATCTACGGATTAGAATGGCGTGGTGGCGTTTTAGTAAATAACATCAACTTTATTACTTGGACGTGTTTCATTAAGGGTAAAAGGGTCTTTTTACTGCTCTAATAAAAAAGCCAAACTAATGAGCAAAACGCCCTTCAAATTTCCCGCCTTAACCTACAAGCCATACACATCAGTCACTTCCAGATGAAACGCCATATTTATCTAAAACGCCATTAATACGACAAAACGCCATAATTACTTGTCACATTATAGGTCTGTATCCTACATCACATGACAAAGATAAAAAATACACATGAAAAAATATAATTTCTATTATTTTTTAGCGCCAAAAACATATAGACCTAATCTACTTCCCTCCAAAAAAGGTCATTATATAAGTAGAACAAGTGAACAAACTTAACACGTCACAAATTGTCTAAAACGCCATACAACTTAAAAAAAATGGCTCAGGTTATTGCATTGAAATTTGATAGGTCGAAGAGACATTTCGTCCTAAAGTTCTCTGACAGGAGAAGGGTGAAGGTCAAGACCATCAAGGCCATACTTAGTATGGATGAGACTGTTCAGAGGGATATTCTGGTCCTTGGGGTTCCAACGGCCAACGATTGTGAAAGTACTCAAACAGTAATAAGAAGATTGAAAAGAAGATTTCCAGCAGACGATGATGATGATGATGATGATGATGACGTTTTGGATGTACCAACAGTTACTGGTTGGAGTTTGGATGAAGAACAAGAACGGTGAAAGTGACTTATCAAAACGGGGAGGATTATTCATTGACGATGGACGAAGTGCTGAACATTGTCAATGAACGAATGTTGAACACAGATAGACTACACCTTCTTGAATAACTCTGTGATTTAGCACCTTTGAACTATGCAACATCCATGATTGTGGTTATATTTAAAGAAAGGATGCGAGACAGGCTAAACCAGATTATGGCGTTATACGCCAATAACCTAGATGATAATGATGAGTCTGAAGAAAGTGATGTGCAAAGCGACGGGTACATCTCTGATGTAATACCATGCATAGAAGAATATTAGTTTAGTTTGATTTCATCTTATTTGTAATGTTTTGCATTATTAATGAATTATAATGAATTTGGGAACACCATAAACGCCAAGATATTTACTTTTATAAGATATAAGGGATTAATTCAACTGGACAGATCTACAAAAATGCCAAAAAAAATTGTAATGTTTGAATTATTAAAGGTATATAATGAATTTGGGAACGCCATGGACGCTAAGATGTTTAAATTATTAATCGATTATAATGAATTTGGGAACGCCATAAACGCCAAGATATTTACTTTGTAACACAAAAACGATTATTTCATCGAGGCAGGTCTAGAAAAACAATAAAACGCCATGGAGTTTTTGTTTCTAACTACACGCAAAAAAAATCCTACAAGCCACAAATGAGAACGGTGTGTGAGAGATACATTGGATAGAAAATAAAAGGACAAAAAGGCCCTCCGCCTTAATTATATCGCCCGCCACGTGTTCAACTAGGATCCGTTCTCACCGTTTTCACACTTCCAATCGTTTCTCCTGATCCCGTTTGTATATATTAAAAGCAAGTTAGGGTTGTGAAGGGGAATCATTGTAGCTAATAGTACTACTGCTTAAGCCATGTGTACAAGTATGTTAAGCAGTCCACTATGCATACCAGCCTTAACCTCCAGATTGATAAAACCAAACCCTCAGATTATATTAAAATCGTTTGTATATTAGAACTATACTCTATATTAATCCAAATATGGTTTAATAGTGTCACGCTGCTAAAATGCATCTGATCAATCTATCTTTTTTAGACCTACTTTAACAATGGATGGGAATAATAACTTAAAAAAGGCTCTTGCCAAGTGGTTGGTGCTCCGTTACTTGAAAAGTAGAACTAGCCCTGATTCGAACCCATGCATTATTTTTGTTTTTGCTATGAGTTTCGTGGTGGGGAAACTTTTAATATACCCACATCGTAGAATTAGATAGATTGGTTCATGTGATTTTTGCAGATGAGCTTTATAAAATGGGAAGATAACAAATATCACCATTGACCACCTTCTTTTTTAAAAATGGCCGCCTCGCATGTCTTAGGATAGACATTTCATGGAAACCATTGTAGTGGAGGCATAGGGCAACAGGAAGAAGGCACATGGCGAAAATTGGGTTGTAGCGGCTGCAAACGTTTACAACACCGCGAAATCTGGGGGAGGCGGCCGACATAGCCGCTTCATGCGGCTCCAAACGGTTGAGGAACCAGTGGCTTAAACGACTCGTTCTTTTGGCTTAAATGGCTCAGACGTCTTAAGACGGTTGACGTTTCCATATATCTAAATATTAACTGTTTTCTATACTTTTTATTAATTGTTACCTATAGATAACCACTTTGGGATAAAACTGCGTTTTACTTTTTGTAGGAGAAATTTTGGTAATGGTGGCCATAGTGACTAGACAACGGTGGTTGGGTTGTAGCAACCAGAAAACTCGGCAACAACGCTGGAGTTTCCACACAGAGTTAGAAACGATCTAACGATGGACGCGATGTAAGACCCAAACACGTAATAACTCAAAAAAGACGCAGTGGAAACATAAGCTCAAACTTTCTTTATTCATTAACGACATTACATACGTAAAGGGTTAAATTGTAACTGTTAAAAGTCTCATATAGAAGTTTTACAACATTCATACTTGAATTTAAACCATGTGACTACTCTTCCGTACAACCCTTGCTCCGTGACTCTGATACATAATTTAAACCATATTGACATACATACTTACTCGTCCCTAAACACATTCACTATAGATTTCCTTCACTAACACAAAAGTAAATCATACTTATACTATCCGGAGACCCATAGCACTTACCTATAATAAAAAAACCATCTTAATCATTAGTTAAGAGACCTTAAAAACCGATTAGAACAAGTTCCATGCCCAAAACAAACAAAATAAAGATTTTTTGACAGTTCTGTAGGCTGTCGCGGGCCGCGACAGCTTTGATCTCATCATTCGCGGGCCGCCAGAGCCGGTGGTGGGGCGCGACAGATTAACCTTTCACCGTCGCGGGGCGCGAACTTTTCGACAGAAAGTTATTTTTCTTTTGAGCTGCAGTTTCCCAGCTCTAAATACTCAATCCTACTTTGCATAAAACGTGCATAACTTTAATTTTACAACTCCGTTTTACAATCCGTTTCTTCCTACGCGATCGTAATTCAGTCATCTAGCGTATGGACTCATAATCTAATATCCGGACTAAGGAAATTCTTAACTTATACATTTTCGACTTTAACATTCATTCGCTAGTTAATTGACCCGTTCATGTCCTACCAAACAACTCATTCATTTATACTTAAAACTCACAACCGAGTCCTTTGACTATTAATCCGCATCTCTGCTTCTCGATTAGCGTACTAATATGCAATTATATTTATTACCTAAGCATCATTCCGTCATATCAATAATACCTCATTTTTGACCCGTTCAGTCTACTTAGCTAAAATTTCCGAAATTCATACAACCAAACCATATTTAACTTCAATTGTCAATATGCTTAATTAACTAGACGTTATCTTACTTAAACAACTAAGAAGTGATTTCAGAAAGCACTTACTTAATACCCTTGCTTGACATCATCATTAAAAACACATCTCAACATAACTACTAACAATTATCAATATCATTCCTATAATTTCATTTACTACTAAAAAGGAAGTCCGGGAATTTACTTACCTCGTGCGTCCGAATTTGCACATAGCTTCTGTGTTTACCTTCGAACCGTGGCACTTCCTTATTTGTGCTCATATTGACATGACTCCTATCCATACATGTCATCACATTCATAACACGGTTAGCTTACATACATTCATTCGTTTGGCTTTCAAATCATGCAATATTTGACTTTCGTTAGTTTATTAGCGCAATTATGGGATATGTATCATCATGCTTCATTACTACCATACACGACACATATATTAGTTAGTTCATAATGCATAAGTTCTTGCATACGAACTTTTACCTTCTAACTACAATCCTATACATAATCCGCTCTCATTTTAGATTACGCCATTAATTTACATAACAATGACATTCATGCATCATTCGCTTTCCATATGATCTGCGTGAGTGTTATTAGTTTTTAATGTATATGTTAAGCCCTTTTTAACACTTTTTAGCCAAGTTTTAAATTTATAAAACACGATATTTACTAACACTAAACACACATATGGGCAAGTGCACTCATCGTGAGCGTAGTATAGTGTTGGTAAGATACCGAGGTCGTCCAAGGACACAAGAGCTTTTAGTAACGGTTTATCCTCAACGTCTAATCAAATCAAAAGTTAGAAAAAGGTTTTTAAATAAGAAAAATAAAACTAACTAAAATGCTGAAAAATAAAATAAAAGTAAAACAGATAGACAAGATGAATCACTTGGCTCCGACTCGTGTTTAGTGTAACCTTTGATTATTTCCGCACTTTTGCACTTTTTAAGAGATTATATTAGTTATTGTAGTAGGCCCCTCTTTTGAAGGTGACGTTACCCTCAACCCAGTAGTTTGAGTCAGCAAGGATACAATCCTAAAGGGTCGGATTATTTAAAGATAATTAATTAAGTTATTAATGCATATTATGGTAGGCCCCTCTTTTGAAGGTGACGTTACCCTCGGCTAAGTAGTCTGAGTCAGCAGGGATACAGTCCTAAGTAGCCGGGTTAAAGTATTAATAGTAGCTTACATATGAGGGGATCAAAGAGTTTGGACCCCCGCCATCCAATACCTGTGGGTATTGAAGGAGGTCCTACTAAATTTGACCCAGGTCCTTGCAGGATCTATACACTGAACAAGGCAAGACTCTTACCAAACCGTTCCCTTAAGCCCCGACCAGATAGCCAACATATCTCCATATAGACCGTGGAGATATGAATGGTGAAAATCTTTTATTTTATATAGACAGTAAAATAATGCCAAGACACCACGGACAAACGAAAAGGAAGAATCACCTTCAACATAAGAAACTAGTTATTAAAGTCATTAATACATAACCAAGTAAAAAGTGCGAAAAGATTAAAAATAAAAAGTATTACACTAGACACTTGTCTTCACCAAGTGATGTAAGAGACTTAGGCAAACATGGCCTTTGATTGTCAAGAACTCTTACGATCAATCTTGGATCCCGAGACGACTCACACACTCTATGATGGACAATGGATGATGGTGGTGGATGATGGTGTTGTGATGGTGGTGGGTGGTGGGTGAAGTGTGAGAGATGTGGTGTGCCAAGGGATGGTTTGCAAATGAGCCAAGCACCCCTATTTATAGGCTGAACAGAGACTCGGGCATGGCCCCGTGTCCATTGGGCACGGCCCCGTGTCCACCTTCCTTCTCCTTCTTCATTAACTACAGTTTGTCTGCATTAGTTGACCACGCCCCCGTGTCCGCTAGGCACGCCCCCGTGTGCAGAAGCGTATATGTACTATAAAGATTTCCCCAGATTCTGCGAATCTTAGAGTTGACCACGACCCGTGTCCACTGAGCACGACCCCGTGGTGGTTGATAGAAGCTTCTACAGCTTTTTCTTTTCTGCTAACACTTGGGTACGCCCCCGTGCTCACTGAGCACGGGGCGTGTTCAGCCTTCTGTCGGGGGGTCGGGCATGCCACATTTTTTCCTTTTCTTGTATTTATGTTAGATTTAGCTGCTTTTTTGCTTCTTTTGTTCATTTGAGCTCATTTAATCCTGAAAATACAAAAGGAAGACAAAAACACACTTTTTCCAACATTAGTACTAAAAAAGGGTTAGTTTTATGCCACAATTGATGTAATTTATATGTTGCATTTTGTGCACATCAAATACCCCCACACTTGAATCTTTGCTTGTCCTCAAGCAAAACTCTTTATAATGTGGCTTTACACACCCAAATGGAATGGGTAGAAGAGAAGGTTTTTGGGCTTGTCGTAGAGTGTCGGGATTTCCAAGATTCTTTATTAAGTTTTATTTTTATTTATTTACAATCCTATTCGTCATGATTTATTTAAAACATTACATAAGATAAATTACTTATTAGGGCATAACATGCCTTTTTAAAATTCCATTTGTATACAAGTTCACATACCTCACGGGGGATCACTCAACACTCGGCCGAAGATGTATTTTAGTGAATCACTCGAGAACGGCATGGAACTTACTCCTACCATAAGCTTGCCAAGCAATCACTCCTACTCCTTTTTAACTATACACCTTTGTAAATATCAAGAGGACTTTTGGGGTGAAGGGTTAGGCTTGGGTTAAAGGTAGGTGGTTGGGTTAGTGGTTAGTAAAAGGGCGAAAGGCGTAAAAAGCGTCGGTTTTCGTAAGACTTTTTATTTTTGAAGTTTCTATTTTGATGAAGCCATTATTCAAACAAAGTTATTTTTGATAAACTTGTTTGTTTATTTCTCTTTTGCTTCATCATCATCAAATTTTTTTTTTGAAAGTTATAAGAAAAACCGAGCTTGTTACTAAAACAAAGGGTAAAAAAAATAAAAAAGTTTTGGTGGGTGAAAGGGTGTTTAGTTTGCGTTATGAAATGAAAAGGTTTAGGCTCAAAGGGGTTAACTAGGGGGATTTTGGGTAGGTGGTAAAAAAAAGAAAATAATGGTGTAGAAATAAAAAGGGTTAGTCCTAATACCTCCGTCATTTACTTACTCGGGTTTAAGTTGGTAAGGACCGGGAATGTATCGTCGTGGCAAGTTCTAGAGTCGTAAGAACCAAGCGGCTATTCACACAAGAAACGAAAAATGAGCATTTAGTTTAAAGATATATATTTGTATACTCAATAAAGGCTCAAAACTCACTTTTGTGGGAATGGGTTTTTATGTGATCAAGTATATATAATCAAATTTTAATTAAGCTTGTCATGCCGTTTCATAATTTTCTTATGTTAGTTCTTTTTATTACGACGCTATCGGTTGTAAATTTGTAAAAATATAACCTTTTTTGAACTTGAAATTCCCAAATTAAACATAGACAAGTAAAAAAATGAAAGATTTTTTGAAAAAATTTGGGGTGATAAGCGGTTCCAATAGAGTTTTTGTGTAAGGCTTGTTTTTAGGACTTGCAAGATTCAAGGTTTTAGCATCCCCCCACACTTAAATTACACATTGTCCTCAATGTGTCCCAAAAATAAGTGTTTCGGTTGATTAAAATGTGTAAAAGTGGGTTAAAAACAAGATTTTATGTTACTGGGTAGCTGAACACGGGGTGGTGTTGGCTGAGCACGGCCCCGTGGTCAGACTGCCAGTATCAAATTTAAACAGAAGGCTAGGCACGGGGGTGTGTTCAGTGAGCACGGCCCCGTGTCCAGTTACCTGAACTGGGCATTTTCTGCAGAACCTCGGGCACGGGGCGTATTGGGGTGAGCACGGCCCCGTGCTGAACTTGTTGTAATGAAGAAAAATTGTCGGGAGACTCTGTTTTTGTGCATGGGGTGTGGGTTCAAGTTTCCCTTAGTAACCTCCACCATTTCGAGTGTGCTTTATTCCTGAAAATTAAAACTAAACTAGAAAACATAAAAGTTAAACTAATCTAAAACTAAGGATAGTTACGTGGAATGCCTCCGTGGTGCGCCACGTTTATAAGGGTCCTTGGCTAGACCCACCTTATCGGGTGGTTCGGGCTCATCTTCAATTAGGGGGTCGTCATTGCCGAATGGATATTTCATTGATCGCTCAAGGTCGACACTTTTTTTAAATGCCCCTAATTGAATAGATAGATTCTTGTACTTCCGGTTTTTCAAAGCTTCGTGGGTTTTTACAAAAGGTAGTCCCAACACTAGAGGAGCGTCATCAAGGACGACAAAGTCGGTTGGGATTACCATTTGATTTGTTTGAACCAAGACATCCTCAACTATACCGATTGATTTTATTACTTTCCGATTGGATAGAAAAATGGGTATTTGTAGTGGAGAAAAATCACTAATACTTAATTTTTCGAAAATGTAGTTCGGCATTATATTAACACAAAGATCTTTATCAATTGTGATATTACTAATAAAGGAGTTTTGAAAAAAACATGGAACCGGTGTAATGTTAATTTCAAATGGGTCTTCTTTTATTAGCGAAGTTTGATCGTTTGCTAACTTAATGCTTACCGTTTCGTCAATTTTAGTGTTAGTGTTTAGCTCTTTTAAAAACTTAGCATGAGTGGGTACTAAACAATGATTTTCAAAAGAAGGTGACAAGAGATTAATTTCTTCAAAATTAGACTCTTCTTGTGTTTTAACATTAACGGACTCACCTTTTTCGTTGTTTAACTCATGTGTTGGTTTTTCACTTAGTTGTTCTTCCATTTTTACACTTTCAACTATCTCTTTTTTATTTAATTCTTCTCTTGCATGGGACTCCTCTTCCCTTGCACGAGATTCTTTTATATAGCGCTCGATAGTTTTAAGGTGTTCTAATATCCTATCGGTTACGTCGGCGATAGAGTAAGGATCGGGATTTTCAAAGCTTGAATCCGGATGTTCGATCCTTTGTTCCTCATAGTACTCATAGGAAGTAGATGGTTCACACCATTGTTCTTCATTGTAAGTATATGATGGATAAGGGTCGTAATTTTGTTCTTCATAATACTCATATGAGGTGGGTTGTTCACGCCATGGTTCCTCATAATAAGTATATGAAGGTGGTGGCTCATATCTTGGTTCCTCAAAGTATGAGTATGAAGGCTCATACATTGGTTCATCAAAATATGAGTATGAGGGAAAAGGTTCATACCTCTGGTCTTCATAGGATGTGTATGAAGTTGATGGCTCGTACCTGGGCTCCTCATAGTAGGTGTATGAAGTGGATGGTTGAAATAAGTTACAATATTGTACCGAGTGCGGGTTACCACAATTAGTGCAATAATTTTCCCTATAATCATCCTCCTCATAGGTGTAGTTGTAACCTCCTGAGTATTGATCCATAAGAATCACTCAGCAGACCACAACAGTGTCACACCCTGCTAGTAGCGGAAGCGTATTGTGTGTGACGTAAGTAAGGTAATCATTGCATCCAAATGTATTTAACAACATGAACCAACAACGATGCCATAGTTAAATCAATTCCAACGAATATTTACATATTTTCCCAAAAGTAGTTTCAAGTACCATACATGTTCACAACATTAGACATAACTTAGTTATCAGATTGTTTTACACATCACAAATGATAGTTTTAACATAAAACTTAGTAAAGTTTTGTTTCCTATATACCCATACGAAGTTGGGATATAGAAGACAAACCCTTCAAAAGTGGCAATCGTTGTCATTTGTTTTCCCGAATCCCATAGTGAATCACCAGCTCAAGACCTGTTTCCTGAAATACATGTAGTTTTAAAAAGTAAACAAAAGTTGAGCGAGTTCATGCAGTAATTGTTATCATATGAAATCTCATAAATGTTATCTTGTAATCATAGTATGTTCTGATTCATTCATGGAGTCTGTTTAAGGATCTATCAGTGGGTAGCGAGCCCCCTGACAAAATGTACCATAAGCAAATAACCAAACCGAGAACACTTTGTCATCATTTGGGATCACAAAAGCACTCCAGGGTATACCAACCAGGAGTGGGGCGTGCCTCAAGCCCAATAGATCTACACCTTTTGCACCTTGGTCACTAAGTGATTAATGGTTACTAATGTTTTCACCCTACTTATGCACATTGATCATGTTATCTACTACTCCGTAACTAACATACCAATAGTTTTAGCATGTATTTCCCCTCGATGTTTTTGAAAACTAAACATTGAAAACAGTGAAAGGAAGGACATGAACTCACAAGTTTGCGTTCCGTGTATTATGATATCGAAGTGAGCGTCCGTACGTGTCAATAACCTACATGTGTACTAATCTCGTTAGACACTAGGTCTTTCGGACCTCGTACAAGTTGTTCATCTTGAATTCTTTATTATGTTCTCGTTTGTCATTTTTGGAACAACTTTGTATTTTAGAGCGTTGATAGTTTACTCGCTCGATTGTTATGTGTATACATGTATTCTATTCGTATTGAATTCATAAGCGTATTCATGTATTCTATGTGTATTGACTTATGTGTGATCGGCTTCGTTCTTCACACGTCCTCGTGCAGTGCACGCATGTTATTGAGCCCTTGCTCATGCCATTGGGCCGAGCCCATGTCATTGGGCCGAGCCCATGTTATCTATGTTATCGTATCTAATCCATGTTTTAATGTTATTGGGCCGAGCCCATGTTATCTATGTTATTGGGCCGAGCCCATGTTATATTGTCATTGGGCCATAGCCCATGTATTAAGGACTTTGGGCCTAGCCCATTACCAACTTTGATAGGCCCAATTCTAACTTCATGAGTCCATTAACATAATCTTGCAATTTTACCAAAAATGTTACCAAGTAGTAACTTTAAATAAGTTCATTTTTCCTATGAAAAATACTTGGTAATTTTTATAGTTTTCGACTTTCCGGATTCTTGTTATAGGTCACTTATATATATGTGATCGTTTTAACGTCCAAAATATGTTATTGTAGACTCGACTTTGTAGTAACTTGTTCACGATGTCGATATGCCCAATTTGTCATCATCAAGTGTTATGTATTTCCGTTTCGACCATTCTATTTAATTGTCCGATTTTACTAGCATTTCTTGGACCATGTAGGAACATGTATGTATATTTATTTTGATCACCCTATAGGTATCTAATACATACACATATATAGCACATATACATATACTTGATATGTTCCAAAATATATAATTTTTCTTACCAAAAATTATATTTATACATTATTATATTTTTACCCATTTATTTTTGTAAAAATATAAGTTTAAGTTCATAAGAGCTTCTTGAATATTTAAACCTTAAATATTCCCATCAAAGTTTCCATAATGACGTTTAAGACCACTAATCGCGTTTAACATTGTTAATCACCCTTTAATCCCCTCTTTAATCGCGATTAGATTTTTAGAAAAATTCGCCATAGTTTCCCCTAAACTATGACGTTTCCCATGTTATAAAAACGCATTTAAATCATAATCACAATCAATTTTCCAAATCAAGTTTCAATGTATCAACTTTTTATACATGTTTATGTGTTAACACAACTTCCACATTTCATGAACTTTCATAATACACTTTTTTTATACATAAAAAGTTAGACTTTTTAAGGTAATTTTCATAATAAACAAGTTGTTTAATTTATCTTGTAAAAACAAAGTTCTCTAAACTTCCCAAGATTAAGTTTTAAACCTATTTAAACCCTTGTTTCTTTATGTAATCCAAAAATTATATGATTTGTTCATGAAATGAGTATGATGATCTTTCTTGATTTAAACATAACCATGTTTAAATCACATATTTATGTTCATCATGATAAGATGAACACAAATATAAAATACTACATGAAACTAACAACATGATCATCATAAATATAAGCTTTAACTCACTAATATTAACAAAAATAACATAATCATCATGAACACATGAACATATTAACACTAAACAACATAAATCAACACATAATATATTCATATTTAGTGTTTATTAGCTTTGTGTTTAGGGTTTTTGATTATGTTAAGCTTTAAATTCAAGATCATCAACTTGTACTTCTATGATTAACTAGTAAAATGAAGCTTAAATATGGTCTTTAGTAGACTTACAAAGTGCACAAGCTAGATTAGATAATAAGAAGAAAGATAAGCTCCTAAGATGCTCCTAGTGAAGCTCCATGCTTAAACCATTTTGAGATGTTCTTAGAAGGTCTTGAAATGCTTAGAAAATGAGTAATTTAGGGTGTTTTATGGTGGATTATGGTGGGTGTATGGGGGGTGTTTGGAGCCGTGACCAAAGGAACCAAGAAGGAGGTTTTTGAGGTTTGAAAAGTGTTGCAAAAGTTGCGTAATGGTATGTGATGTATGATAAGATGGTAATTAAAAAGGAATGGTGCAACTCAAGATTTTCACTCTTCCACCATGCTTGAAACCTAACATTTTTCAACACAAATCTAGTGGGTGGGGGGGACCCACTTGAACCGTCAATTATGATGGGGGGGGGGGGGGGTAATATGATTTTTTTTTATTAAATGCTTAATCATGAGATATTTTGGTAATTAAGAGGTGTAGGGTGATTAGTATTTTAAGTACATCACTAGTGGGGTAATTAGGGATTAGGACAATAATTATCATTAACTAGTTCACTAGACTAGTTAAAATAGTGTTTAACTAGTTTAAACGGTTCCCGGTTAAGCGCCGGTTCACCTACGATGCTTTTATGTCGTACCGATAAGGATTTTCCGCAAGTTGTTTTCTTGCATCCGAAAGTTGTATGAAGTGATTCCGAGTCCCAAGTTTAGCTTAACTAGCTCGCTAGATTCTTCGTTTGCTTGTTTCGTGACCAAAAATGTCGCATACTAGTTCGTCGAGTCGCTAACGGACTAGTTTAGTGCATAGCGACGTAACGCCGGAAACTTGTGATTATGAACATTCCGTTTATATCATCTTATTGTTTTAGTATGTTTTTCATCAATTGACATTATTCCGAAGTCCCAGAAATGCTTTGTTATAAGTTCGGACGCGTTAAAAGTGCTATATTTTAAGCCGAAACGGACGTTTTTGAGGTTAGGGCGTTATACCGGGAAGTCTTGTTTCTTTGCAAGATGTGTTTTCATAATAATGTTTTCTTATATAAATGGACTCAGTTGTGTTATCCGAGTGTCGTTTTCAGTGTTTCGGTCTGATTTCACGGTTTGCTGGCATGAATAGTGTAACCGTGAATAGTGCGTGCAGCACTTTCTACCAACACTTCTAGGACATTGTTTGTTTGGTTTCGCCTTACGACTAAAACCAACTTATGTTTTAGCTTTGTTTTCTTGTCCTAACACTGTTATTCAGTATACGACACAGTTACGTAATTAAATTACGCTAAATGCATGAGATTAAGAAATATAAATAGTGATTAGATTGTACGGAATTACCAGTTAGTTGCCAGTTGTCACATTCTCCCCCTGTTAAAAAGAATTTCGTCCCAAAATTCAAGTTGAGCCATCCTTTGCAGGAGCCTTCTTGAACAGGTGGGGATAGTTTGCCTTAATCTGATCTTCATGTTCCCAGGTGTACTCGGGTCTGTGACGTGAGTTCCAACGGACCTTGACTAGTTCGATACGACTTCTCCTTGTCTTGTGGACCTTCCGGTCCATAACCTCGACGGGTTCTTCGGTAAACTGGAGCGTGTCGTCTACATGAATTTCATCCGCTGGGATGATAACTGTCTCAACAGTCGGACTCTTCTTGAGATTCGACACATGAAATGTGTCGTGTATATTACTGAGTTCTTCTGGCAGTTTCAACTTGTACGCGACGGTACCGATCTTTTCTAGAATCTCAAATGGCCCAATGTATCTCGGGTTCAGTTTTCCGCGTTTCCCGAATCTAGCTACGCCTTTCCAAGGCGAGACTTTTAGTAAGACTTTGTCTCCAACCTCGAAGGATAATGGTTTTCGTCTTTGGTCCGCGTAGCTCTTTTGTCTGTCATGAGCCGCTTTGATACGGTCTCGTATCTTTGCTATCTTGTCAGTAGTCTCTTGGACTAGTTCAGGGCCAACGAGTTGTTTGTCTCCGACTTCCGCCCAACACAGCGGTGATCGGCACTTCCGTCCGTATAGTGCCTCGAATGGGGCGACTTTAATGCTTGTGTGATAACTGTTATTATATGAGAACTCTACCAGCGGTAAATGAATATCCCAGTTTCCGCCCAAATCCATCACACAGGCGCGAAGCATATCTTCTAAAGTTTGGATGGTTCGTTCGCTTTGGCCATCGGTTTGCGGATGGAATGCCGTGCTTAGATCCAAACGAGGCTTGAAAGGATTGCCAAATCCTTGACACAAAGCGACCATCATGATCCGAGATTATTGAAATAGGCACTCCATGACGTGCTATTATCTCTTTGAGGTAGATTTCAGCTAACTTCGCGGTACTGTCTTTTTCACGAATAGGTAGGAAGTGAGCCGACTTGGTTAATCGATCAATGATAACCCAAATCATGTCATGACCTCGAGAGGTTCGTGGGAGTCCTGTAATGAAGTCCATTGATATCTGCTCCCATTTCCAAACAGGAATCTCGGGTTGTTGTAATAATCCAGATGGATTTTGATATTCGGCCTTGACTTTTGCACAAGTTAGGAAATTCCCAACGTAGGTCGCAATATCTTTCTTGAGTTTAGGCCACCAATAGTATTCTTTCAGATCCTGATACATCTTATCCGACCCTGGGTGTATTGAATATCTGGACTTGTGTGCTTCATCCAACACTAAGTCTCGTAAGCCACCAAAATACGGAATCCAGATCTTTCCTCTGAAAAATAAAGTGTCATCTTTGTTTGTTTCCATGTGTTTCCTTGCTCCTCGCAAGAATTCTGCTCGAATATTTCCTGGCTTTAGGGCTTCCCGGTGTGCGTCGGGCACTCGAGTAGTGAAGTTTGTCTAGATTGTTAAATCTAAAGCCCGTACTCATAATGTTCTAACTCGTTCCTTCTGGCTCAAGGCATCCGCTACAACGTTTGCCTTTCCCGGATGGTACCTGATTTCGCAGTCATAATCGTTCAACAATTCTACCCATCGCCGTTGGCGCATGTTTAATTCCTTTTGGTCGAGTATGTGCTGAAGACTTCTATGATAAGTGAATATGGTACACTTAGTACCATAGAGATAGTGACGCCAAATCTTTAAAGCGAATACCACCGCGCCCAACTCTAGGTCGTGAGTGGTATAATTCTTTTCATGAACTTTTAACTGCCGCGACGCGTACGCGATGACTTTTTCACGTTGCATTAACACGCAACCCAAGCCTTGACGCGATGCATCACAGTACACCACGAAGTCATCGGTGTCGTCAGGGAGGGATAAGATTGGCGCTTGGCATAGTTTATCTTTGAGCGTTTGGAATGCCATTTCTTGTTTTTCACCCCAATCGAACTTTCTATCCTTTTGAGTGAGTGTGGTCAGCGGTTGAGAAATTTTAGAAAAAATTCTCTATGAATCTTCGATAGTATCCCGCTAAACCCAGAAATTGTCTTACTTCCGTTGGGGTCCTCGGAGTGTTCCAGTTCTTTATGGCCTCTATCTTAGCTGGATCAACATGTATTCCGTTCTCGTTCACCATGTGACCGAGAAAATGTACTTCACGAATCTAAAATTCGCATTTTGAGAACTTGGCATACAATTGTTCTTTCTTAAGTAACTCCAGAATAGTTCTCAAGTGTTGTTCGTGTTCCGCCTCTGTTCGTGAGTATATTAAAATGTCATCAATGAATACAATCACGAATTTGTCTAGGTATGGTTTACATACCCGATTCATCAAATCCATGAATACGGCGGGAGCGTTTGTTAAGCCGAAAGGCATAACAAGGAACTCGTAATGCCGATAGCGAGTCCTAAACGCTGAATCCTCAGCTGATGGTATCCAGACCTTAAATCGATCTTGGAGTAGAAGCTGGAACCTTGCACCTGATCGAACAAGTCGTCAATCCTCGGTAGAGGATACCGATTTTTTATAGTTAGCTTGTTTAGTTCTCTGTAATCGATGCACATTCGAAAAGTTCCATCCTTCTTCTTGACAAATAGCACCGGAGCTCCCCAAGGTAAGAAACTCGGTCTAATGAATCCCTTGTCAAGTAACTCCTAAAGCTGAGTAGATAATTCCTGCATCTCCGAGGGCGTAAGTCTATATGGAGCTTTTGCCACCGGTGCAGCTCCTGGCACAAGATCGATACGGAATTCCACCTGTCGTTGTGGTGGCAGTCCCGGCAAGTCTTCTGGAAAGACTTCGGGATATTCCCTTACCACAGGGATGTCTTTCACCTTGCTCTCCTCGGCGTTCTTGTCAACGACATGAGCAAGAAAGGCGATACATCCTTTCCTTAGACATTTTTGAGCCTTCATGCAACTGATGATTCGTAAAGGCGTGTCTTGTTTCTCCCCGTATACTAGCAAATGTTCTCCATCGAGTAGAGGGATGCGTATGATCTTCTCATGACATATGACTTCGGCTCGATTATCGGATAACCAGTCCATACCAATAACGACATCGAAACTACCTAACGGAACTGGTAGGAGATCTATGTCGAACTTTCGTTCACCCAGTTCTAAGGTACATTTCTTTATGATTTCCCCTGATTCTACTAATTCCCCGTTAGCTAATTCAATCGAGTACGGAATATCTAATTTACTCAATTCTACCCCAAGTATGTTTCTAAATTCTTTAGAAATAAAGCTATAATCAGCTCCAGTATCGAAAAGAATAGATGCAAAGTGATTATTGACAGGGAACGTACCGGTGACCACATTTGGGTCCTGCCGAGCATCCTTAGCTCCAATCACAAATGCTCTTCCCCGAGCTTGAATTTCTTTTGGGCAATCCTTCTTGAAGTGCCCTTTGTCACCATAATTGAAACAACCTTGATCCCTGGTATTCGTACCCCGGCACACTTCGGTGCGATGCCCAAACCTACCACATTTGCTACACCTGGGCCACGACACTCCCCGTGGTGGTGGAAGGGGCATTTATTGCACTTCGGTGCAGTTCCCGTGTAAGACTTCTTGTCGGGGTTGTTGGTGGTAGTGGTAACATATGCCTTTGCATCCCTAGTTTCCTTTGCGGGTTCTCCTCTGCTATTGTTATTCTTGTTGTTCCTTCCCCGCGACCCTTTCTTAAAATGGGAAAACTTTCTTTTATTGGAGCCCGAAGCTTCCACAACAGTTTCCTTTTTGCTCGACCCAGACTCATCAAACTTCCCTTGACGTAGTGCTTCCTCGGTAAGTGCTACAGCCAAATCAATTGCTTCGCCGATCTCCGTGGGCTTAGAAGTAGTAACCAAACTTAGTATTTGGGGGGCAAGTCCCCAGATGTACCTTTCGATTCTCTTGTATTCGGGATCCACCAAGTATGGGACTACACGTGATAAATCATGGAATCGCTGCGTGTAACCCGCAATATCCGCACCAATCATTTTCAAATTCCAGAATTCCGTTTCTAGCTTCTGGATTTCTGACCTTGAGCAATACTTTTTCCTCATCAATTCTTTTAGTTCCTCCCAGGTCAGGCCGTACGCAGTGGTTTCGCCTTTTGTTTGGACCTGGAGGTTCCACCACGATAGTGCCCCATCAATGAATAGTCCGGTGACATAAGTAACCCTTTGTTCAGCAGGGCACTTGCTCATTCGAATAACTGAGTCGGTCTTCTCAGTCCAGCAAACGAAGGAAACAGCACCTCCCGTACCGTCAAAATTTAGAGGTTTGCAGTCTAAGAACTGCTTATAAGTGCAACCTGAAATTATCATATGCACAGATTCAAGAGTGAGTATTAAGAGCACGATTAGAATAGATGAGAGTATCGCGTAGATTAATGATTAACCAAGCATTACCAATCGGATGGTTGCCTCCAGAAGTACCTCATGTTCCACCGCTTTGTTCAGTGCGGTTAGCTTCGTATTGAGCAATTGCTTGGGAAATGCGTTCGTTCAATTCCTCTTGTGTTGTCGGCAGCGGGTTCGTATTTGTTTTTCCACGGCGGGGCGGCATTGTCTTCTAAATAAAATATCGATCTCCATTAGACAAGTATTTAGTAATAAATATTGTCAAGTATATATATATATATATAAACACATCGGGTTTATATAGATGAGAAATGCATACACACGTATACATGACATAACCACACAATCGCAAGCACGCAAAAACACAACGTCATCACAATGGTCGTATAACTCAACATGTAGAAAACACCATGCCACAACATAACATCAACCATAAGTCCACCATGTCATAACAATACCAACCACAATATCATCACATCACCATAATATCAACCACAACATAAAAGAAATACAATGTGAGATACAAAAAACATACTTTTATACATAACGACAACTTGTTACATTTGTTCACAAAGATCAAAAGGACTTAGGGGTACATACCCCTAGTCAGTACAAGTTACAATACAAAAGTAAAATTCCTACTACATTGTATCTTCATGTCTTTAAGTTGCCTCCCAAAAGTCTTGATCTTTATAGGCCTTGATCTTCACAAAAGTGATGGTCTCCCCAAAAGATAGCTATATACATACAACTAACATAAGACCAACATACAACCGACAGACTACTAGTGTGGAGACGGCGGGGGTGGTGACTGTGGTAGTGGTGGTGGTGATGGAGGGGGTGACGCTGGTACTGGTGGCAGTGGTGATGCAGGTGGTGGTGGTGTGATAGCGGCAAGGACTGCAGCTAACTGGGCATCAAGCTCTTGAGTCCTACAGAAGAGTATGGAAAACTGGATGTCATAGGATATCATCCTATCCACCATGGTAGTCGGAGGAAAGTGAGAAGGATGATAAGGGTCTGAAGGGTCCATGCCCGGTGGGGGTATCCCGGCAAATAATCTAGCATAGTCGGAGGCAAGTCCGGTGGGCTGGGATGGTCCCGTAGCATAGGGGTCCTGGGGTGTACTAGATAACGGCTGATATGATGACGGTCCAGACTGGTAATGAGGTGGGGGATACATGGGGTGTGGAAATCCTGGTAGGTGCATGGGGTCAGTAGTGGGGGTAGGTGGTACAGCAGCATGGGTGGGTAGTACAGTATCAGGGGATGATGCAGGGGTGTGAGTAGAGGGAGCAATACTAGACGCGGTAGATGAAATATCAACAATAGACACGACCGAAGAGGGTAACTCAAGTATAACAACATCATGGATCTCTCCGTCACCTAACTCATCGTCAAGGTGCTCAACAGGTACTATTGGGACGACATCATCGTCCTCAAGATCAACAAACGGAACAGCAGCTAGTGGCTCGGCCAGATGCACAATCATATGCTCACCCTCCGGGTGGCCGTAGATAATAATACCATGAAGGGGTTACGGCATAGCCAGCATGTCGTCCTCAGGTGGGACGGGATCCTCCCCGAAAGCTGCAAGAGCAAAAGGTTGGAAATCATCCAACATGTAGTCATCGTCTGAAGAGGCGCTGTGCTCGGAACCGTCGTCCGAAGAAATGATAATGATGTCTGGCTCACACTCGTCATCCGACACTACCAGCATCGGATCCACCTCTGAAAGTTCCGAAGAAGAAGATGACGACATTGATCCTGGCAAACAACCCGTACAATATGCATTGTTGTTAGGAAATGTATTACTACTCATGATATATTCCATGCAATCACTATATATCTCATGCAATGCTTTGTTCTCGTGTTTCACATGTAATCCTTAGTCTTTTCAAGTCTATTCCTTATTGACAATTCATGTATTGACTCTTATCCGTTACTTATAATTGAGCTCGCGTGATAGATCCTCATGTTATAGACACAATGAAAACCTTTTGTCATTTTTGTCATACTTTTGAAATCACTTTTGTAATGTTATCGACTTTGTTTTCATGTGAGAGCCCTTCGGTGATTGTAGACCAAACTTTAATAAAAGTTTTTCCCCGGTTCACTACAATCGGAGCTCTGATACCAATCTGTCACACCCTGCTAGTAGCGGAAGCGTATTGTGTGTGATGTAAGAAAGGTAATCATTGCATCCAAATGTATTTAACAACATGAACCAACAACGATGCCAAAATCAATTCCAACGAATATTTACATATTTTCCCGAAAGTAGTTTCAAGTACCATACATGTTCACAACATTAGACATAACTTAGTTATCAGATTGTTTTACACATCACAAAAGATAGTTTTAACATAAAACTTAGTAAGGTTTTGTTTCCTATATACCCATACGAAGTTGGGATATAGAAGACAAACCCTTCAAAAGTGGCAATCGTTGTCATTTGTTTTCCCGAATCCCATAGTGAATCACCGGCTCAAGACCTGTTTCCTGAAATACATGTAGTTTTAAAAAGTCAACAAAAGTTGAGCGAGTTCATGCAGTAATTGTTATCATATGAAATCTCATAAATGTTATCTTGTAATCATAGTATGTTCTGATTCATTCATGGAGTCTGTTTAACGATCTATCAGTGGGTAGTGAGCCCCCTGACAAAATGTACCATAAGCAAATAACCAAACCGAGAACACTTTGTCATCATTTGGGATCACAAAAGCACTCCAGGGTATACCAACCAAGAGTGGGGCCTGCCTCAAGCCCAATAGATCTACACCTTTTGCACCTTGGTCACTAAGTGATTAATGGTTACTAATGTTGTCACCCTACTTATGCACATTGATCATGTTATCTACTACTTCGTAACTAACATACCAATAGTTTTAGCATGTATTTCCCCTCGATGTTTTTGAAAACTAAACATTGAAAACAGTGAAAGGAGGGACATGAACTCACAAGTTTGTGTTCCGTGTATTATGATATCGAAGTGAGCGTCCGTACGTGTCAATAACCTACATGTGTACTAATCTCGTTAGACACTAGGTCTTTCGGACCTCATACAAGTTGTTCATCTTGAATTCTTTATTATGTTCTCGTTTGTCATTTTTGGAACAACTTTGTATTTTAGAGCGTTGATAGTTTACTCGCTCGATTGTTATGTGTATACATGTATTCTATTCATATTGAATTCAAAAGCGTATTCATGTATTCTATGTGTATTGACTTATATGTGATCGGCTTCGTTCTTCACACTTCCTCGTGCAGTGCACGCATGTTATTGAGCCCTTGCTCATGCCATTGGGCCGAGCCCAGGTCATTGGGCCGAGCCCATGTTATCTATGTTATTGGGCCGAGCCCATGTTATATTGTCATTGGGCCCTAGTCCATGTATTAAGGACTTTGGGCCTAGCCCATTACCAACTTTGATAGGCCCAATTCTAACTTCATGAGTCCATTAACATAATCTTGCAATTTTACCAAAAATGTTACCAAGTAGTAACTTTAAATAAGTTCATTTTTCCTATGAAAAATACTTGGTAATCTTTATAGTTTTCGGCTTTCCTGATTCTTGTTATAGGTCACTTATATATATGTGATCGTTTTAATATCCAAAATATGTTATTGTAGACTCGACTTTGTAGTAACTTGTTCACGATGTCGATACGCCCAATTTGTCATCATCAAGTGTTATGTATTTCCGTTTCGACCATTCTATTTAATTGTCCGATTTTACTCGCATTTCTTGGAACATGTAGGAACATGTATGTATATTTATTTTGATCACCCTATAGGTATCTAATACATACACATGTATAGCACATATACATATACTTGATATGTTCCAAAATATATAATTTTTCTTACCAAAAATTATATTTATACATTGTTATATTTTTACCCATTTATTTTTGTAAAAATATAAGTTTAAGTTCATAAGAACTTCTTGAATATTTAAACCTTAAATATTCCCATCAAAGTTTCCATAATGACGTTTAAGACCACTAATCGCGTTTAACATTGTTAATCACCTTTTAATCCCCTCTTTAATCGCGATTAGATTTTTAGAAAAATTCGCCATAGTTTCCCCTAAACTATGACGTTTCCCACGTTATAAAAACGCGTTTAAATCATAATCACAATCAATTTTCCAAATCAAGTTTCAATGTATCAACTTTTTATACATGTTTATGTGTTAACACAACTTCCACATTTCATGAACTTTCATAATACACTTTTTTTATACATAAAAAGATAGACTTTTTAAGGTAATTTTCATAATAAACAAGTTGTTTAATTTATCTTGTAAAAACAAAGTTCACTAAACTTCCCAAGATTAAGTTTTAAACCTATTTAAACCCTTGTTTCTTTATGTAATCCAAAAATTATATGATTTGTTCATGAAATGAGTATGATGATCTTTCTTGATTTAAACATAACCATGTTTAAATCACATATTTATGTTCATCATGATAAGATGAACACAAATATAAAATACTACATGAAACTAACAACATGATCATCATAAATATAAGCTTTAACTCACTAATATTAACAAAAATAACATAATCATCATGAACACATGAACATATTAACACTAAACAACATAAATCAACGCATAATATATTCATATTTAGTGTTTATTAGCTTTGTGTTTAGGGTTTTTGATTATGTTAGGCTTTAAATTCAAGATCATCAACTTGTACTTCTGTGATTAACTAGTAAAATAAAGCTTAAATATGGTGTTTAGTAGACTTACAAAGTGCACAAGCTAGATTAGATAATAAGAAGAAAGATAAGCTCTAAAGATGCTCCTAGTGAAGCTCCATGCTTAAACCATGTTGAGATGTTCTTAGAAGGTCTTGAAATGCTTAGAAAATGAGTAATTTAGGGTGTTTTATGGTGGATTATGGTGGGTGTATGGGGGGTGTTTGGAGCCGTGACCAAAGGAACCAAGAAGGAGGTTTTTGAGGTTTGAAAAGTGTTGCAAAAGTTGTGTAATGGTATGTGATGTATGATAAGATGGTAATGAAAAATGAATGGTGCAACTCAAGATTTTCACTCTTCCACCATGCTTGAAATCTAACATTTTTCAACACAAATCTAGTGGGTGGGGACCCACTTGAACCGTCAATTATGATGGGGGAGGGGGGGGGGGGGTAATATGATTTTTTTTATTAAATGCTTAATCATGAGATATTTTGGTAATTAAGAGGTGTAGGGTGGTTAGTATTTTAAGTACATCACTAGTGGGGTAATTAGGGATTAGGACAATAATTATCATTAACTAGTTCACTAGACTAGTTAAAATAGTGTTTAACTAGTTTAAACGGTTCCCGGTTAAGCGCCGGTTCACCTACGATGCTTTTATGTCGTACCGATAAGGATTTTCCGCAAGTTGTTTTCTTGCATCTGAAAGTTGTATGAAGTGATTCCGAGTCCCAAATTTAGCTTAACTAGCTCGCAAGATTCTTCGTTTGCTTGTTTCGTGACCAAAAATGTCGCCTACTAGTTCGTCGAGTCGCTAACGGACTAGTTTAGTGCATAGCGACGTAACGCCGGAAACTTGTGATTATGAACATTCCGTTGATATCATCTTATTGTTTTAGTATGTTTTTCATCAATTGACATTATTCTGATGTCCCGGAAATGCTTTATTATAAGTTTGGACGCGTTAAAACTGCTATATTTTAAGCCGAAACTGACATTTTTGAGGTTAGGGCGTTATACCGGAAAGTCTTGTTTCTTTGCAAGACGTGTTTTCATAATAATGTTTTCTTATATAAATGGACTCAGTTATGTTATCCGAGTGTCGGTTTTCAGTGTTTCGGTCTGATTTCATGGTTTGCTGGCATGAATAGTGTAACCGTGAATAGTGCGCGCAACACTTTCTACCAACACTTCTAGGACATTGTTTGTTTGGTTTCGCCTTACGACTAAAACCAACTTATGTTTTAGCTTTGTTTTCTTGTCCTAACACTGTTATTCAGTATACGACACAGTTACGTAATTAAATTACGCTAAATGCATGAGATTAAGAAATATAAATAGTGATTAGATTGTACGGAATTACCAGTTAGTTGCCAGTTGTCACAAACAAAGTCTCGAGACCAGAAAACAAAAATAAAAACGGAAACAGAGGCTGGACACGGCCCCGTGTTCAGTGGACACGGCCCCGTGTACAGAATCTGTATCTGGGCGTTTTAATTAAAGTTATTGATTTCGTTGAGCACGGGGCGTGTTCAGTGAGCACGGCCCCGTGTTCAGGTCACTGTAAATGCAAAGTCTAACTAAAATGCAGAAAAAATGCGCGCGTTTTAAAAAGGTTTTGAAAAAAGGGGAAATGGACTGTATCACCCTAAACTATGCAAAATTGGCCAATATCATGCCCAACTTTCAAATTGGCTCCCACCACCCCCAACTGGACACTTAGGTTGCTGTGTCACCCCGTCGTTAACCAGACACTAACGAGGTTAGTTTGTTTTTGCTGACCTAGCCAATTTTTGCTGACCTGGCCAATTTTTACTGACATGGCATGGTTATGTGGACTCACCCTTTACCATCATCCCTGTAACTTAATAAAAACCCTAAATCAGTGGTGGTCTAGATATCATCACTCCTACAACTCAACACCAGTCCAACAACACACTTCAATATTTTCCGATTCAACCTCTCAGCCACCTGAGAACTTTCATTTGCGTGTCGTTAACCGCCGCTGGATGTAACCGGCACCGCTCTCATGCCGTCGTACACTCCGATGAGGAAGTTTAGAGATCTGCAGAGCTATGTAAACGGAGAACGAGGGTACCTTTGTTGCAGATCTACGAGTCTCCGATGAGGAAGTTCAGCGATCTGGAGGTGGTTCCGGTGAGATTATCCGGCGGTGGTGAGATTATCCGGCGGAGCAGAGCCGGCAGTGGCTACAAGTGCGTGGTTCCGGTTGGAATAATGTTTGTGGTGCTATGTGGATTCTCATTTTATCTTGGTGGGATCTTTTGTTCTGAAAATAACAAAATTTCTATTGAACAGGTTTCGAAACTGGTTGACACTAGAGAAGCAGAAAAAAATGATTCTAGCGCGATACAGGTTAAATCGGTTTCTTTTCCTGAATGCAATGCTGACTTACAGGACTTCACACCCTGCACCGATCAATGCCATGTTTGTATTTATACAGGTGTGCGTATTGTGTTTGTATGTAATATTGTTTTGTTGATTTTTAAACATAACAAGAATTGATCGGCAAGTGGAGTGTTATTACATTTGTGACAGTTAATTCGAACTCAAAACCCTAGACTCTGGCGATTTAGAGTGATTCTCAGCTTATGTTGTATTTTGTGCATTGAAAGTTGTACATTATGGGTGTTTGGTAAATGTTTAATGTTTATTTTTTTACACATAACCATCCCATGTCAGCAAAAATTGGCCAGGTCAGCAAAAAACTAACCTCGTTAGTGTCTGGTTAACGACGGGGTGACACAGCAACCCAAGTGTCCAGTTGGGGGTGGTGGGAGCCAAAGTGAAAGTTGGGCGTGGCAACGGCCAATTTTGTTTAGTTGGGGATGATACAGTCCATTTCCCCTTGAAAAAATGATTAGGCCGTCGATTTTAAGCTTTCTTAAAATCCTTGTGTCCCCGGCAATGGGGCCAAAAACTTGATGTGCGTGAGTGTTATTAGTTTTTAATGTATATGTTAAGCCCTTTTTAACACTTTTTAGCCAAGTTTTAAATTTATAAAACACGATATTTACTAACACTAAACACACATATGGGCAAGTGCACCCATCGTGAGCATAGTATAGTGTTGGTAAGATACCGAGGTCGTCCAAGGACACAAGAGCTTTTAGTACCGGTTTATCCTCAACGTCTAATAAAATCAAAAGTTAGAAAAAGGTTTTTAAATAAGAAAAATAAAACTAACTGAAAAGCTGAAAAATAAAATAAAAGTAAAACAGATAGACAAGATGAATCACTTGGCTCCGACTCGTGTTTAGTGTAACCTTTGATTATTTCCGCACTTTTGCACTTTTTAAGAGATTATCTTAGTTATTGTAGTAGGCCCCTCTTTTGAAGGTGACGTTACCCTCAACCCAGTAGTTTGAGTCAGCAAGGATACAATCCTAAAGGGTCGGATTATTGAAAGATAATTAATTAAGTTATTAATGCATATTATGGTAGGCCCCTCTTTTGAAGGTGACGTTACCCTCGGCTAAGTAGCCTGAGTCAGCAGGGATACAGTCCTAAGTAGCCGGGTTAAAGTATTAATAGTAGCTTACATATGAGGGGATCAAAGAGTTTGGACCCCCACCATCCAATACTGGTGGGTATTGATGGAGGTCCTACTAAATTTGACCCAGGTCCTTGCAGGATCTATACACTGAACAAGGCAAGACTCTTACCAAACCGTTCCCTTAACCCCCAACCAGGTAGCCAACATATCTCCATATAGACCGTGGAGATATGAATGGTGAAAATCTTTTATTTTATATAGACAGTAAAATAATGTCAAGACACCACGGACAAACGATAAGGAAGAATCACCTTCAACATAAGAAACTAGTTATTAAAGTCATTAATACATAACCAAGTAAAAAAGTGCGAACAGATTAAAAATAAAAAGTCTTACACTAGACACTTGTCTTCACCAAGTGATGTAAGAGACTTAGGCAAACATGGCCTTTGATTGTCAAGAACTCTTATGATCAATCTTGGATCCCGAGACGACTCACACACTCTATGATGGACAATGGATGATGGTGGTGGATGATGGTGTTGTGATGGTGGTGGGTGGTGGGTGAAGTGTGAGAGAGGTGGTGTGCCAAGGGATGGTTTGCAAATGAGCCAAGCACCCCTATTTATAGGCTGAACAGAGACTCGGGCACGGCCCCGTGTCCACCTTCCTTCTCTTTCTTCATTAACTGCAGTTTGTCTGCATTAGTTGACCACGCCCCAGTGTCCGATGGGCACGCCCCCGTGTGCAGAAGCGTATCTGTACTATCAAGATTTCCCCAGATTCTGCGAATCTTAGAGTTGACCACGGCCCCGTGTCCGCTGAGCACGACCCTGTGGTGGTTGATAGAAGCTTCTACAGCTTTGTCTTTTCTGTTAGTGCATTTATGTCTATCGCCTCCGTCATCTCATATCGTAGCTGAAACAGTTTATTTCTAGCCTTACATTGTAATACTAGATGGAAAAGGCAAGGTGGCAATATTATAAATAAGAGGAAAGCTCTTATAAGCCTTGGCCTATAAATAGATGAGGTAGGGTTAGAATTAGAGACTTTTGACACATTTGGTCATTTAGCACTTTGGAGAGCTCTAGTTCTAGAGAGAGAAACTAGAGAGAGAAAGTGCTCTAGGTGATTCACGTGACTTTGTACTTATCAGATCTTTGAATAGAATCACAGTTATAATTACTGTTCGTGTGTTCGATCTTGATCGTGTACGGATTCCGCACGTCGCACGGACGGTTCGCAATCGAAACGGAGTTAAAACCGGTCCTAACAAGTGGTATCAGAGCAGGAGCTCGATTGCACGGATCAAACGCACGATTTCGTTCAAGATTTGATCAGATTCAGAGCCAAAATCATCCAGATTTGTCAAATTTCTCATATCTTTCTTGTTCTTCACGTTTTTATCTGATTTTTGTCAATTTGAACAGGTTTTTACGGTCGAAAATTGCTGATTTTTGGATATGATGTGCGAAAGTACCTGATCTACAAGCCTACAAATTTTCAGATCTTAATTCAAATCCGTTTGGGAGAAATCTGAGTTTTTGTGGTTCGAAAAAGTTGGAAATATGTTAAAAGTTGCTGCTGTTGTTCTTGATGCTCACCGCACGGATGGCAATCCGTGCGGATGACCATCCGTGTCAAGTCATCCGGATCAAGATTCCTTTGTTGACTTGTTGACCAGCTAGTCGCACGGATAACAATTCATATTAAGATTCCTTCTTTGAATTGTTTGACCACCGCACGGATTACATCACTCGTACGAATAAAATATCCGGGGCAAAATCTTGTGGTTACTCGCACGAATACAACTCAAGTTCCATTTCATTTAAAAAATCCGCGTTGACTATTGTTGACTAGTTACCCGCACGGATAAACAATCCGTATTGACTTTGTTGACTGGTTACTCGCACAGACAACTTTCTCGTGCTAATAACTTACTAGTGCGGATAAACAATCCGCGTTGACTGTTATTTGACCATCCGGACGAACAACTTGTCCGCACGGATAACAATTCGCGTTGACTGTTATTTGACCATCCGGACAAGTTACTCGCACGGATAACTTGTCCGCACGAATAAACAATTCGGAGCAAAGTCTTGTGACTGGTTACTCGCACGGTTAACTTGATCGTGCGGATAACTTGATCGTGCGGATAACTTGATCGTACGAATAACATACGTGTCACTACATCTCGTCTGAACTAGTCATTTTAGTCAACATATTCAGGTTTGTTAGTCAACTTTGTCAGCACTTTATATGATACAATAAATGCAATCGGTGAACATGTGAATGTGCATGAATTAAGTGTCAGCGGCCCATGTGAAACATTTAAAGGCACCGACCCATTTGATTTGCGGCCCAATGAGAATTTAGAGAACATCAAGTTTGTTGGCCATTATCATTGATATTAAATTGACAATATTCACGTTAAGACAATCGGGACTATTATCATCGATCTAATAAAATAAATTGTTGATTGCATGTGAATTAATTTTGATAGTCACGTGATTTGGTCATTGCTTGTCTCACTGAGTGTTTTCATGTGAGGTTTTAAATTGAGGTCCTATAAGAATTGAGTCTTATCATTTTTGTCGGCCATTTTAGATAAAGAATCAATTTTGTCTCATTGATTGTTTGTGATAAAGGTTTAAGGTGATTCAAAAAGAAAGTATAATGGCTAAAAGGTTTGATGAACAGGAAAACGAAAATCTTAAAGATTTAAATGTTTGGACTTCTGGATCTTGGATTGATAAGAAGAATAAGAAGGATGTTTGGATTAAAAGATTCAAAAATTTCCTATGCATGAAACATGAATCATTGGAGAAGTTGGATAAACGATTTGATGAGTTGATTGATAAGTTAGATAAATATGAGATAAGAGTTTCAAATGCTGAAAAAATTTCAAAATTTGCCAATGCATTACCTTTAGAATGGGATAAATTTTTGAGTGAACTAAAAAGGGATGCTAGTTTCTCAAAGCTTCATTATAGAGAATTCATCAATAAACTTAGATCACATGAGTTTGATAAAGAAACAAGAAAAGTAGAGTTGATGAATGAAATAAAAAGGGACTTAGAAAAGATAAATTTGGATGTGATCATTGAAATGAGAAAAAGAGTCTCTGTGTGTCTTGCTGCAAAAAATGTCATGAAATATGATATTAAGAGAGGTTGTTTTATTGATGAATATGCAAACCCTCTTGATTTTGTTAAAATTTTTTGTGCAGGAACATTCAGGATGGAAACAAAGAAAGAAGCTGATGTTGAAAAGATGAATGAAAAATGCTCAAAATGTGATAAACTTGGAGCAGACAATGCCAAATTCTTGAGTGATGCGGAGAATTTGACATTGGAAAACAAAGCTTTGAAAGATGGGAAGAAAGCTGATGATGAACAGATTCTGGAGTTGCGCCTGAACTGTGAAAAACTAAAATCTGAAAATATCAAACTGTTGAGTGATATGGACAGTTTGACATTGGATAACAAGATTTTGAAAGAAAAAGAAAAAGAGTTTGAAAATGAAAAATTAAAATTTGAAAATGATTTCAAAAGTCAGTTAAAGATTTTAGAAGATGAGAGAGATGTTTTTGGTAAAAATAATCTTGAAAAACAATGTGAAATAAATTCTCATCTTGATAAAATCATTCGACTTGAGCATGAAACCGAAGGTAATAGAAAGAAAATTGCTGATTTAGAAAACAAGTTGAAAAGTTTTGTGACTTCTGCACCATATGTGTGTCCAAAACCGATCAATTCTGTTCCAATAAGTGACAAGGTCACAAATTTTGACAAAGTCAAAATTGAAGATTGTGATGACAAAGCTGATGATGAAAAAGAAAAAGAAAAGAAAAGAAAAATATTTTTAGATTTACAAGAAAAATTTAAAAATACTGTTTTGCAATCTACTGAAACAGGTGAATGTTCTAAGCAAAAACCTGTTAAGAAGAGTGTAGAACAAAAACAAAAAGTTAAAAATTCAAAAAATTTTAAAAATGAAAATAAAAGCTCATCAGTTCAGTCATCCAATCATTATAAAAAATCATAAAAAAATTGTAAATGAAAACTCACAAAATGATGGTAATAAGTGGTGCAGGTTTGACCACAGTGCTCAAAAGACAAATCCAGCTTTGAAGAGGAGAAATTATTATTACCAAGCCAAACAATGTTATGATATGAAGGTTTGGACTGACAGAAGTGGATGGTATGATAACAGAGTGTGCTATTCCTGTGGTGTTAGAGAACACATTGCTGTTAACTGCCAGAATTGGAATTTTGAAACACGAAGATGCTATAATTGCCATATCAGAGGACATATTGCAAGAGATTGCCCAAGGAGATCGATGGGAAGATCAAGAGTTGAATCTCAGAGAATGATAAAGAAATCAGTCAATGTCAAGCCCAAAGAACAGAAGGTTCTAGAACAGAAAGTGAAGCTTTCGCAGGGGCAAAAAGACAGACTGAGAAAAAAGAGAAAGAAGGCAAGAGAGTATTTGGAGAAGATTTTGTCTTCAGGTTCACCAGTTGGTTTGAATAAAAGTTCTGATGAATCGATTCACTCGACGGCAAAGTCAAGAAAATCGAATTCTTCAGATGCAAATCTGAGGACAAACAAGAAGAAAAAGAAAGTTATTGGCGATGAATCTGGCTCATCCAAGTCAGACAAGCCAAGTTCGGGCAATAAATCTGATTCCACAAAATCAGAGGAGCCACAAGTTGAGGTAAAAAAGGAAGAAACAGTTCCGTTAATGAATGATGAGAACTTTCCACCATTACGAGCCGCAAACCTAAAATCAAAAGGTGTTGATGCTGGAAAAATGTTTAATAGCAATGTTAAACATATTTTTGGTAAGATGGTTGATGGTAAGGAAAAATGAGTAAAAGAATTTTATGAAGAAAAGAGAAAAGCTCAAAATGCACCTAAGGCTGGTCAGGCTTGGGTGTCAAAATCTGTTGGTTGAATTCCTGACTTGCCGGAGCTTCCAGGTTGGTAAGTGTGAAGCAGGTATCGGCATCATTCTTGAGAAATTCACAGGATGGTAACTGTGATATTTCGTCTTACAAGTGGTTAATCAAGGACATTAAGTTGTACTTGATTTTCTACAAGTGATAGTGGTGTTTGACCTAATAATGTTAAATTTTCAAAATGGTTAAAAGAGAACAAGGTGATGAGATGACCCCGAACTCACAAGTGATGGGTAAACAAACTAATTTTTCCGGAAAAACCATTCTGATTAAAACAAACTTAAGTGTTTTGAAATCATTATGGGAAAATAGTTTGTTGTAAGGGGGAGTTCTGATTGAATACGCCGAAACCTTCACGGCTGAACAAACATGATTACTTTCACAAGATTGAAAAACGGTTTTCAAACTGTCGAAAATCAATGGGTTGTAAATCATGGGGGTACGTTATATTTTTCTGCAAAACAGAGCATGAGATGCAGAAAATGGATGGCGAGACAAAGCTATCAGTATTGGGTGTCAAATTTTCTTTATATGATTTCGCATTTTAGGGGGAGTATAATATTGTCAGAAAATCCAAAAACATTAGAAAATTTGAAAAAGCCAAAAACATGATAAAATTTGAAAAATTGAGTTTTTGCGTAAAAAGAGGAAATGATAGTACATCAGTAGACAGTTACAGTATGCTAAAGAAATGTAATGATTAAATAGCATTAAACAGTCTCACTGATGATATGCCGATAGATTTTTATACATTTAGTAAACTTTTTCGGGATATAAACATAAATTCAAACTTGCTTATTTCGTGGGGAACACTACTTGGATATATAGGTAACCCCTGAAATCTCGTTTGAAGGACCCCTCTTTCTGAGATACTAGGTCTTTATGCTTAGTGATATCTGGGGTATTATCCCGGGACTTCTGATTTTGCGGAAGCAATGGCCTAGTCCCCGGAGAATACTTTCCGCATTGCTTGAAACATAGCACAGCCCTCAGCTAAAAAATGATGAAACATTGAAAAATGCTATTCATGGCTGTTGTAACAAAAAGATCCTCTAAAGGGGACACACCAAAAGTCGAGCCGTCATCTCTCTGCTGAACGGAAGTTCTGACCTGAGCTCTCACGGTTTCGTACTATAATTTATTCCCCTTACAGATATCATCTAGGTATACTCACCTGTAAGACTGAATATTGGGATCTGGATACGGGAGTATATTCAAGAGGTGGGACACATGAATGAGTTAAAGTTCTTAAAACACCTAATTCGTATCCTGAATCAGTTGAAATTTGTGTGAAAATTTAAGTGGATCAGTATATCGACAATCTAAGTTTATTGTTTAATTCTTAATGTGTAACTAAGCTCAACGGTACTTGTGACTTGTCAAAAACTGATATGATCCTCTGACGCAAACTCAAACAAAAATATTGTGTGTAAATATGTTTGTAAATATTTCTTTACTGCTTTATATTTTCAGAAAAATACAAAAAGATTTTGATTTCTGCTTTATTTTCGACAACCGATGTCTGGATGCTGAGTTTCAAAATCTAAGTATGCTGATCGTGTTTCTGAAAATAAACAAGTTCATTAATTTGAAACTTGAAGTTTTATAATCAAAAATCAAAAACAGTTTGTGATATCTCCAAGGTCATTAGTTTGGACTTGGATGATTAACTGTGAGGGATTTGGATGTTTATACTGTTAAAATCTGTAAAAGAGCTAGTTGCCGATCTGGTTCGTTGAAACTGCCAAATCCATGAAGCTTGTTGATAGGGAGAGATTCAAGTAATCCTGGATATATTTCATATTATTATATCTTAGTCCCCGGATCTTGATTTAGAAAGTTTAATAGAGCCAGGTTACGATACCTGGACAACTGAAAACATTGTTACTTATAAATGTTTGAGGATTGCAGATACCAGACTACGATCCCGATAGCCGAGTCTTAGGGGGAGTCTGAAGACGAGCTCAACGCAAGGGGAAGCGTGCAAAAGAGCCAGGTAACGTTCCCAGAAGAGCTTGTAACCGGAAAGCCAGGTGTCGATCCCAAAGCACGGAAGCTTGACGACAGGGGGAGCCTGAAGAGTCTACCGAAAGGAAGGATCTGGAGCTGAAGACAGATCCACCGGGATTCTGTTTGAGCAAGAGGGAGTCTACGTTGATGAAAACGTGTTAAAGCTTCAAGAAGACTTAGAGAGAGAGAAAGAAAGAAAAGAGGCTACGAGTTTGACTCAATGATTGAGATTGACTGCGGAAATATCCAAGGGGGAGTCTGTTAGTGCATTTATGTCTATCGCCTCCGTCATCTCATATCGTAGCTGAAACAGATTATTTCTAGCCTTACATTGTAATACTAGATGGAAAAGGCAAGGTGGCAATATTGTAAATAAGAGGAAAGCTCTTATAAGCCTTGGCCTATAAATAGATGAGGTAGGGTTAGAATTAGAGACTTTTGACACATTTGGTCATTTAGCACTTTGGAGAGCTCTAGTTCTAGAGAGAGAAACTAGAGAGAGAAAGTGCTCTAGGTGATTCACGTGACTTTGTACTTATCAGATCTTTGAATAGAATCACAGTTATAATTACTGTTCGTGTGTTCGATCTTGATCGTGTACGGATTCCGCACGTCGCACGGTCGGTTCGCAATCGAAACGGAGTTAAAACCGGTCCTAACATTTTCTGCTAAAACTTGGGCACGCCCCCGTGCTCACTGAGCACGGGGCGTGTTCAGCCTTCTGTTCTCTTGATTTTGCTTGGGAAGATGCTGTCGGGGGGTCGGGCATGCCACGTTTGTTCCTTTTCTTGTATTTATGTTAGATTTAGCTGTTTTTTTGCTTCTTTTGTTCATTTGAGCTCATTTAATCCTGAAAATACAAAAGGAAGACAAAAAACACACTTTTTTCCAACATTAGTACTAAAAAAGGGTTAGTTTTATGCCACAATTGATGTAATTTATATGTTGCATTTTATGCACATCACCATAACACATTTCACAATTTATTAACTTTACATTTTCTAAATACAATGCAAGACTTCCTAATTCATTCAAAATTTATAAAATTAACCATTCAAGCATTTAAGCGAACACTTGGTGTGCATACAATAGTTTAAGCACTATGTACATGTGCTTTATGCATAACCTACTCATTCACACCACACTTGATCAATTCAACCGACTTCACTTAGCTTCTTAGCCTACAACAAGAACATCTACCAAAACTCTAATACTTATACATTCATCCTTTAATTTCTCATAAGTTTAAGCATCTAAGAATTGCTAAAATCTTATCATGTGATTATCACAAGTGGGTTTTACTTCAATCCTTTGCTATAATCAAATTCAAAGATAATTTGCATTCTAAATAATGATATTAACCCTCATACAAACTCAAATTCATACAATCTTCATGGATTAATTAAAACCAACTTAACAAAAAGCATCAAAACATGAAATTGAACTCACCTTATGATCAATACACTTAGATTAAAGAGTATCTAGACCCATGCATTCGATTTGCCCTTGGTCTCCTTTTCAATTTGATGATTTTAGATTGTTAGGGTTTTGGCTCTTCCCTTGGCTCCTGCTCTCGATCTCACCCCTAGAACCCCAAACACTGACTTATTTTTTTTGTCAAGTGTTTTATTTAACACTTTTCCCTTTTAACCCCCCAATCTTTTGAAACTTGTCATTTTCATTTCACATACTAACTTGTATTTAAAACCAAGTTTACTAACTTAGTTACCTCAATATCACACCATGTAAAATAAATCATTCTTGTAATCTTAACATTTGGGTTTTTGGGGTGTTACAAGTCTACCCCCCTTAAAGAAGGTTTCGTCCCTGAAACCTTTCACATTTGCTCTCCTACCATTTCGATGTACTCATTCAAAGGGCATACTACAATACGCATACATTCGGGATCTTGGCTAACGGTCTTATTCCTAATTAAACATAATGGCAGGTATTGTACCTACCTCCTTAAGTTAAGCAATATACTTTCATAATCACGTAAAAGTTGGAGTCTTATCAAGAGCTCTTAATAGTGTCGTCTTCATTTTATAATGCTAGCTACTAGCACACTTCATCGCTAGCGGTTCATTCTTTAAATTCATTCAAGGTGTACACTATTGCAAGAACATACTCAGGATCATATCAAGTTTAAGGTTTGTTTCTACCTTTCTAATTAAGCATAAGACTTTTATACATTTACCAATCATGGTGGTTCAATAAATTTCCTTCTCACACATGTGTCATTCATGATATTTCATTCTAGCGTTAGCCACATATGTTCCTATCCTTCATTTCTGTATTTCGTATTCAATCTACTAATTCACGCTTATGTTTCATGAGTTAGACATTTTACTAACCTTGGTTTTCTTGCATAACTCATCAATCCGCGATCCGGATTGGTCCACTTCTTCATGAGTCCACGACTGAACTTAACTAAATTCGCCCATCCATGTGACGAGCTTCTGCTCGTGCACATACTTTTCCAAATATATCAGTTTTACTCACCAAGAGTCCTACCGTTCTTATCTATAAAATGGAAGGTTAGCACATTTCTTTCGCATTCCTTCGAGTATGACGTTAATTAAATGATCTGGTTTACATACTAGCCCTCTCTAGATTCTTTTAAGACAGTAGTTCATTCGACCCATTCATAATGGGTCAATGCATGACCGCTTCTTAACATATCATTTTCATCCAGTTATTCAATTTATTCGGTGTTAATTCACCTATATTATTTCCATAGATTCTTAACTTACTAGGCATGCTACATTATACATTTCATTGCTTATGTAGTACTCTCTTATGAGTTAATTTCAAATATGTCTATCACGTAACTTTATTCAATACCCTTCTCAAACAATGTTTTTCTTGCTACTACAACTTTCATCGGTTTTCGCTTGTTTAATAAACCGAACCTTTCATATTATTTTACTATTACTTGCTTTCTAGTTAATAATCTCAACTCCGTATGGACTTATAGAAAGTCAAACTATTAATGCACTCTTATTTACGTTTTATTAATCAACTATGACTTACCCTTTACGTGTTCATTCATGCACTTACACATACATATGCATTTCGTTAGTCAAGCAATATGTTTATCCCGACAATGCTATTTTCATCGACTACCCGCTATGTTATACTTACTTAAGGATTTCAGTCTTTTTATTCTTACATTTTACTCTCTTGTATTAGGTCTGTATTTGCCTACAAATATTACCTTTCTCTCATAATTTGTATTCTTTTATGTTTGAATCCGTCAATGGATTCAACCCTTTCATTCTTTCGTGTTTGAATCCCTCTCTAGTCGCGCCATAAGCTCTTACCGAAAGCATAACCTTCCATACATACCTGGCGAAAGTCAAAACCACCGACTCATTATCCATACCTTGTGTTGGTTATTTCTTTCCAATTTGTGGTAATGCATGCCCATTCATTACACTTACCTATAAGCATAAACTTGTCAAAACAAAACATTAAATACAAGGTTCAGATGGCGATTACCATTTGACCCGCATGACTCATTCGTCCCTTTAACCATTCTTGCATACAACATATATATATATATATATATATATATATATATATATATATATATAAGTTTAAGACATAACTTGGATAATATCCACTTTTAAAGAATATTTACTTGCTTAGTCTGTAATTACTTACACATTTGAACCTTTCATTCTTATCATTCATTCTTACTTATTTGATTCGTACCTATTTACGAATTTCAAACTTTTTCATTCTGTCATTCATTCATTCCCTGCTATGTTTCGAATCCGTCTCGCTGTTTCTAACATATCATTCATATTTTTAATTCCTTTCATGTTTCGAATCCGTCTCGCAGATTCTAACACATCATTCATATTTTTCATTCCTTTCATGTTTCGAGTCCGTCTCGCGGATTCTAACATATCATTCATATTTTTCATTCCTTTCATGTGTATTTGGTACTTTCAAATCCCTGAGAGTCTTACTTTTCCCTTCACCCTCACGTCCACCTACTACCTAATTCTAACGGACATACTTGTAACAATTATCACGGTCTCACGAACATCATATGTTTCTTGCGTACTGGCCAGGTACACAATCCACATACTAGTTTCGTGTCTTCGTGTAATCGCCACCTTATGTCTGAAGATTTAGGTTTCGGCACGTGTAACATTTTCAAAACTTCATTTCCATTCTATTATTATTTTTCATTTAAATTTTTTTTCCTTCACTTGATAGATCTTACCATTACATGCACCCACATGTTAAATTTACGTACCTGGGTCAATTTGTCTTATTACATGCCTTGGTGCCGGTCCTAGACCGCATTCACGGATCATCCTTTCCAAGCAATTATGCTTACCTTACACATAACATACTATTAGTTTCCTTCATATACATACTTATATTCGCTTTTACCTTTAGGCCTTGATCGATTCTTGAATTATACGGGTTCCTTCTCACAAGAGCACACATGTTTGAGTTCAAGTATTTACCTCCTTCTACTTGATTTCTCTCAAACCAGGGCTCTGATACCAACTTGTAAGACCCTAACACGTAATAACTCAAAAACGACGCAGCGGAAATATAAGCTCAAAATTTCTTTATTCATTAACGACATTACATACGTAAAGGGTTAAATTGTAACTGTGAAAAGTCTCATATAGATATTTTACAACATTCAAACTTGAATTAATACTTCAAAACTATACATAATTTAAACCATGCGACTACTCTTCTGTACAACCCTTGCTCCGTGACTCGATTAACACATGCTTATCTTCGGTAGTAGTAGTGGAAATCCATGCGATACCTGTGGGCATCCCATACAACTTAACCACTAGTCATCGACAATATCATACTACATTATTACCATATAAATTAAAGACCGTATAACATTCGACAATATAAACTTTAATCCATTTGATTATCCTCTTGAATTCTCTTATTCCGAGTTCGGCTTCAATTCTTCATGAACTCGATGTTCCCATACCTGCATTACATTCCAATCTCAAGACATAACATTAGTATTCATCAACACTCAAGCGTATTGATACCATTCCTACGTACATATATAGCGGCTTACGTTATACATGCATACATTCCTACATTTATACATACTTACGAGCTCTTAATTACCACTTTTATTTTCACATACTTATTCCAACACGTCCTATTCGCAGCCTTCCATTATATAAATTTTATACATATTGACATACATACTTACTCGTCCATAAACACATTCACTATAGATTTCCTTCACTAACACAAAAGTAAATCATACTTATACTATCCGGAGACCCATAGCACTTACTTATAATAAAAAACCATCTTAATCATTAGTTAAGAGACCTTAAAAACCGATTAGAACAAGTTCCATGCCCAAAACAAACAAAATAAAGATTTTTTGCCAGTTCTGTAGGCTGTCGCGGGCCGCGACAGCTTTGATCTCATCATTCGCGGGCCGCCAGAGCCGCTGGCGGGGCGAGACAGATTAACCTTTCTCCGTCGCGGGGCGCGACGGCCATTTTTTCGACAGAAAGTTATTTTTCTTTTGAGCTGCAGTTTCCCAGCTCTAAATACTCAATCCTACTTTGCATAAAACGTGCATAACTTTCATTTTACAACTCCGTTTTACAATCCGTTTCTTCCTACGCGATCCTAATTCAGTCATCTAGCGTATGGACTCAAAATCTAATATCCGGACTAAGGAAATTCTTAACTTATACGTTTTAGACTTCTACATTCATTCGCTAGTTAATTGACCCGTTCATGTCCTACCAAACAACTCATTCATTTACACTTAAAACTCACAACCGAGTCCTTTGACTATTAATCCGCATCTCCGTTTCTCGATTAGCGTACTAATATGCAATTATATTTTATTACTTAAGCATCATTTCGTCATATTAATAGGACCTCATTTTTGACCTGTTCGGTCTACTTAGCTAAAATTTCCGAAATTCATACAACCAAACCATATTTAACTTCAATCTTCAATATACTTAATTAACTAGACGTTATCTTACTTAAACAACTTAGAAGTGATTTCAGAAATCACTTACTTTATACCCTTGCTTGACATCATCATTAAAAACACATCTCAACATAACTACTAACAATTATCAATATCATTCCAATAATTTCATTTACTACTAAAGAGGAAGTCTGGGAATTTACTTACCTCGTGCGTCCGAATTTGCATATAGCTTCCGTGTTTACCTTCGACCCGTGGCACTTCCTTATTTGTGCTCATGTTGACATGACTCCTATCCGTACATGTTATCACATTCATAACACGGTTAGCTTACAACATTCATTCGTTCGGCTTTCAAATCCTGCAATATTTGACTTTCGTTAGTTTATTAGCGCAATTATGGGATATGTATCATCATGCTTCATTACTACCATACACGGCACATAATTAGTTAGTTCATAATGCATAAGTTCTTGCATACGAACTTTTACCTTCTAACTACAATCCTATACATAATCCGCTCTCATTTTAGATTACGCCATTAATTTACATAACAATTACATTCATGCATCATTCGCTTTCCTTAACACATTTCACAATTTATTGACTTTACATTTTCTAAATACAATGCAAGACTTCCTAATTCATTCAAAATTTATAAAATTAACCATTCAAGCATTTAAGTGAACACTTGGTGTGCATACAATATTTTAAGCACTATGTACATGTGCTTTATGCATAACCTACTCATTCTCACGACACTTGATCAATTCAACCGACTTCACTTAGCTTCTTAGCCTACATTAAGAACATCTACCAAAACTCTAATACTTATACATTCATCCTTCAATTTCTCATAAGTTTTAGCATCTAAGAATTGCTAAAATCTTATCATGTGATTAACACAAGTGGGTTTTACTTCAATCCTTTGCTATAATCAAATTCAAAGATAATTTGCATTCTACATAATGATATTAACCCTCATACAAACTCAAATTCATACAATCTTCATGGATTAATTAAAACCAACTTAACAAAAAGCATCAAAACATGAAATTGAACTCACCTTATGATCAATACACTTAGATTAAAGAGTATCTAGACCCATGCATTCGATTTGCCCTTGGTCTCCTTTTCAATTTGATGATTTTAGATTGTTAGGGTTTTGGCTCTTCCCTTGGCTCCTGCTCTCGATTGCACGCCCAGAACCCCAAACACTGACTTATTTTTTGTCAAGTGTTTTATTTAACACTTTTCCCTTTTAACCCCTCAATCCTTTGAAACTTGTCATTTATATCATTTCCCATACTAACTTGTATTTAAAACCAAGTTTACTAACTTAGTTACCTGAATATCACACCATGTAAAATAAATCATTCTTGTAATTTTAACATTTGGGTTTTTGGGGCGTTACACGCGATTCCGGTGACCTAGGGTTTTGGCTACGCTTACTAGAGACATCAGGGAGATGGACTTGGGTTTCATGGTGGCTATCGGACAGAGGTAAGTATTTGGAACTCGATTGAATGTGTGATTTGCAAATCCGTCACCATCTGGTGTTTTTGGTGACCTTGTGGTTGTAGTGGCTAATTCAATGACTTTTGGCTTGATTGCTGGAGTTGCGAGTTTCAAGGGTGAGAGTACGGCGGTTAAGGGGTGTTGGTGGGGGTGGTGGAAGTCAGTGATGGTGTTGGTTTGCTGCTACTGGTGGTGGGGGTGGTTGTGGCGATGGTGGCAGATGGTAATTGAAGACTCAAGGATCAGTAGCTTGGGTGTGAGAATAAGTATGGGAAGAACAGGGAGAAGCCAGTGAGAGAGTTGTAGATAGTTAGAGATAGAAAGTACGGATTACCCGTTTAAGAAGACTTCAGTATGGTATTTATACTTGGGGGTATGCTGACGTGGCGGGGGGAGTTATGGCCAAACCATTCACTGTCAGGTGGTTAGGGTTGTGGGCCCTTAGTTAATTAGGAAAGATCCTTCAGGTCGGACATCCTTTGTAGTCTGGAGCATGTTGTTCGATCCTTTCTATGTGACGTTTGGTTCGGTGCGTCATCAAGTCCCCCCAGTTCATGGCGTTTGTTAGCAATGCTGCGAACTAATTGTGGAGTTTTATCTAGTTTCTTTTGGGTAGGATTTGTTTAGCTTTTTTGATTTTAAAATTCGCTCTGGCGATCACTTAATCTAAATGACCGTCTGCCATTTTATTTTTTCCCTATTTTTGACGTTTCGAGTACGTCAGGCTGGCGACGTGCCATTCTCTTATTGGTTGAGATAAGGCGGTGATGGGCTGTCACTTCTTTCACCGTCTATATAATAGGGGGAAAGTAATTTTTTTCCACTTTTCACCTTTTCTTCTTCCTCCTAATTTCTGACTCAACCTCCTTTAACCTTTCATCTTCGAGCTTCTGTCATTGCATCAGGTTCGTAGTTTTCTCTTCTTGTTATTATGTCGAACAAGAGTAATCTTACTGTCATCTTTAATGTTTTCACCCAATCGGGACTGAACTGGCTTGTTGAAAAATATCATGTCCCTTCGTCTCTTAATCCAATTCTCCCGGAGAAGAATACTCCTATTTACCCTTTTAGGCAAGGAAAGATATCAGTTTACGCTAGGGTTTTTTTATTACTGTAACTATAGACTCCCTTTTACCCGATTTTTTATTGATGTTCTCATATTTCACCAAGTACATTTGTCTTTGATGAATCCCTTTGGCTTAGACAAGGTGAATCATTTTGAGTTATCGTGTCATGTCCTTGGCTCAGACCCGGACTTGGATGTGTTTCAGGCCTTCTACAAGCTGAACCGGACCGGGGATTGGTATACTTTTGAGGTTAAGAATAAAAATGCCACATGTTTTACCTAGATTACGACAAGTATGAAAGATTGGAAGGTTCATTTCTTCTTGGTGGATGATCAATGTATTCTTGCTGAAATGACTTGGAGGTTAAGGAGGTCGACCCTTCCCGGACCCCTTCCGGAGGGCTTTGTGTACGACAAAGTTCTATACGCTTCATTGATTAAAGAAGCCGGTCGGATTCAAAAGCTTCCGAACACATCCTTGTCATGGGGAAGATAAGCACAATTTCGCTCGAACCTGAATATTATCCGACGATTAGTTGGAACGGAGCGGGTTAGTCTAGCTCGTAATAGGGTGTCTATTTTTGTTGTAGTCTATATTCTTCCCTGACCTTTTTTTAAGAAGGTACACTAATCGTAGCTTCATTGTTTGTTTATGGTGCAGTCATGGGTTTAAAGGATGCTCTTCGGTTAAAGTCCTTCGAGGTACCTGAATTTGAGATTCGGGTTACCAAAACTAAGGAGGGGAAGCCGTACCTCGACATAGTGAAAGAAAATTTGTACCAAATTTGTGACCCAGTTGTTTCTGAGGGTCAAGGGGGTTCGGGATTGGTCCCGCCGGAGCAAATAGTTAATGTTTCTCCTGTTAGGAGTGCTTCGGCAGCAGCTGGTGACAACGGGAAAGCTTCGAAGTCAGGTGATGCTCGGGGATCTTAGGAGGGTGGTTATGTTGGGAAGGTGATTTTGTATGGAAGAGAACACCTATATGTTCAAGACGAAGGTCCGGTGAATGAAGAGGCTGAAGTGATATTGCAGCCGAAGGAGACCCTGAAGCGCCGCCGTAAGCAGGCATCTAAGTCAGATTTGAATCCGCAGCACCCTAAAAGGCCTAAGTTTGTGTCTATTTCTCACCAAGTGGTGATCCAGAGCAAACTCCAGCTTTTTCGGCTTCTAGAGCTTTATTAGACAATTTGGCATCTCATCTAACTGAGGGGAAAACTCCTCGAGTTCGGCCATACGTGCTACGAGCCCCTTATCATTCGGTGATACTGATACAAGATTGGTTGCTGGGGAGATGCAGATATGTTTTGTCCTATATCACCAAAAGAAGCTGGTCCTTCTCCTCAGGGTAAGATACCAACGGGCGTTGATTCGTCCAATATTTCTCATCCCAGCCCGTGACAAACGGATGGCGGGGACAGTGCCTCATCGTCCCCATTATGGTACGAGACTGAAGCCGTTCTTGTGTGTCGGGAGTTAGGTGTTTCAGATAACATAATAGATGTGGATTCGGCTGAAGCCTTGGAAAAGTATGTACGTGACTGGTCTGTGACGAATAAAGATAGAATTGTGGATGCTTTATCGACGAAGATGTCTTTGTTCCACATAGGTACTCATGCCGAGCACTTCCATTATGGGGAGGATGAGCGGACCTGAGCTCGGGAGTGCTTTAATGCTTAATCAGGCTCAGTCAAACTCCTTTTTGGAGGAGACACATAAGAGGAGGGTTGAAGCCGAGTCTAGTTGCCGGAGGTTTGAGATGGAGGTGGCCGTATTGAAGAAGCAGGAGGGGATGATGTAACAACTCTCATTAAAATTACTATTTCTTATTTTATTATGTCTAATAGGAAACCCTAATTGAGACCCCCAAATAATATTGCATGACCCCTAAAATTTTCAGAACAATCGGAACTAGGATCAGGACCCCCTAAAACTCAAGGGGGGTATTCCCTAATTAGTATTATCCTCACAGTTTGCTGTAGGATTTGAATTTCGTCGAAATATGACTCACCAAGGCTATGTTGGACACGAAACTACCCTACCCTAAAAGTGACCCATCGCGCCACGCGCCAGGACCAGGTGGGTCTGGCGCGCCACGCGGGGGAACCCATTTTTCAGCATATAAATTAGGGGCTTGGCACTTGCATGGGGGAATTGTTACGACGTGAAAATACGTTTTCTACGTTGAGTTGTGCTCTGTTCTTTCCAAATTCACTCAAAAACACACAGAAGCACGAATCTCTGCTGCGACAACAGGGTAATAACTCGATCACTGCTACGATTCAATGTCCGATCGATAAAAACCCGACCGATGGATGTTTAAGTGCTGCCCGTATTTGGGCTATACTTTGTCATTCGTCGTGAGGGTTTTGATCTCGTGAGTTGTCGTAAAAGTTGTATTAAGTTATTGACCTAGTTTTCGTGTGCATTGTTAATTGAATTAGGTTAACAAGGCCTAAATCAGTAGGCTAAACTCTGCCCGTCTAAACTTGCAATGTGAGTCATTCTCTTTTTACCAAATTGTTTCCAAAACCCTATTTATTTTCAAGGTATAATTACAGGGATTAAGTCTTTGTAATCTTCAATTATTGCCGGTATGTGGGGTTTTGTATACATTACTTGATACCCGTCACCATTGGACAACGGGTTAGCCAATGGGTGATCTGACCATAGTCACTGATACTGTCAAGTGACAAATACCGATTTGGGATAATTGGTTGATAAAAACGTTGTAATCACCCTTAATACTATATATTATAACAATGTGTCGTTTTGTGCAACTTGAGTGACTCGCCAGTATTTCTCTGCTGATAAAACCTTTTTAAACATGTTTCAGGTGATCTGCTGTGATCCAGGAAAAAGTTCTGTGTAGCACTGCAAGCTTGAAGAAGTGGCTCAATAAAATAAATAAATATGTTTTTTGTAAAACAGGGAATTTCCTTGAAAAATTCCTCTACTGTAAATTACGGGGTTTGTCCCCAATGTATGGAATAAAATAATTGGGCATTTTCAAGTTTTAAAAGATCCTGTTAAACTTCCGCTGTCAACTCAAATAATAAATAACACGGGTTTCTGTCCCGCGGCTCCTAGACCGGGTAAAACCGGGACGGGGGCCGTGACAGAAAAAGTTGGTATCAGAGGCACTGATTTAAGCCAATTAAGTATTTAGAAATACTTAATTTTTCTAATTGCCATTCTGCAATTATGTGAAAATTCAATTTACAAAATTTTAACTTAGAATTTTGTGTGTTTCTTCATGTATGCTAACAGCATGAATGAACTATCCGAAGCACTTCAAAACTTTACTATCCATACCACAAATATGGATACCACCGGTACCTTCACTGGCTACCAGGCTGATACTGAAGAGCCAATGGTATTCCAAGCCCAACCTTAGGAGAAACCAAAACCGAAAAAGAGAAGAAGACTTGTAGGCTGGAGGCGTATGCGTAGGAAGAAACCAGCAACACAGAAAGTTATAAAGACTGAGGATCCGAAGGATAAAGGAAAAGGAAAAGAGATCGGGGAAAGTTCCGGGCAAGCCCAGGAGATGCCACCGTGGGAGGAGTTGGACCGCCAACTGGAAAATAGTGACCTCATCGGACCTGCCGATGAAAACCTTTTCTATTACCTAGCGGAGGCACAACTTCCAGTTAATCTGGAACCTGCTATCCCAGATCCTATTATCCACCCCCGACCTCTACCAGGAGAGCTAGAAGAATGGTGGACAACTGACTGGCAACCCTAATACCTTTTTTCCCCAATTTGACCCTGAGCCTCCACTAAACCCACCAATGAGCACAGAAAACCTGGCTGAACTCCGCCACTATGGCGAGGAGCTGGTGGACGCAGGAAATAGAATACGAGAAGTGGGGGAGAGGATATCATGGAAATACGACGAGAGGGAACATCGCTTCTGAGATGCCAGCTGACGGGGATGGTGTGACTGTGTGGTTGTGGTTGTATAATAATAAAATAATAATAATAGTAATAAAAATATAATCCTGTAAACTAACTTAAAATAAACCCTTGTAAGATAACTGGTGTGTACGGACGCATACTAAATTATATAAAAAGATGGAAGTCGCAAAGTCGACAATTTTGGCTATACGTGTTGACGTGATTATGTGCGATTTCTTTATTGTGCTTGATTATTATTTACTCTATCTTGTGCCAATAATTTATATATTGAAAATTATCAGATGGAACCTATTGTTAATGAACCAGTTAACAAAGTTAACCAATCTAAACAAAACCATGAAGATCAATTTCTGAATAGGCAAGATATAGAGAATATCGTTGCTCAGGGAATAGCCAATGCTATTCCAGCAATCCTTGCTGTTGCCCGAAATCCAGTTGAACCTCAACCAATTATTCCTAGCATACGTACTCACGGCGACAATTTCAGTAATAGTGTAAATGGAGGCGGCAACATTAATAATAATGATGATGTAATGCAAGCCCCATTTCTTAAAAAAATGAAAGCTGCAACGCCTGGTTGCACTTACAAGGAATTTCTTGCCTGTAAACCTGTCGAGTTCGCAGGCAATGAAGGGGCAACTGCCGTGCTACGCTGGTTGGAGAAAACCGAGGCAGTAATTAAAATAAGTAAATGTGCCGAGGAAGATAAGGTCATGTATGCTTCTCACCTTTTCAAGGAAGAAGCATTAGAATGGTGGAATACGGTGTTGCAAGCCAAGGGAAGCGACCTGGCTTATGCCATGAGTTGGGAAGAATTTAAGCGTCTGGTGGAAAGAAAATTCTGCCCAGAATATGAAAAAGAACAAATGGCGAACAAATTCCTGAGCCACCGAATGGTGGATGTTGATTGTCGAGGGTATACTTCGAAGTTCTTCGAATATGCTCGAATTGTGCCTACTCTGGCTTCGCCAGAACCGGTACTTATTTCTCGCTACATTTGGGGTTTAATTAGTGAGATCCGTGATATTGTCAAAGCTGTGAGACCCCGCAAGATCGATGATGTGGTGGAATTAGACAACACTTTGACTGACGGACTGGTGCGTACGCGAGAAGAAAACAGAAAGAAGGAATTGGCTCACAAAATTTCCCAAGGATTTCGTATGGGTAATAATAGCAACTTCAAGAGAAAGGGAACTGGATCATCTTCCACTCCACCGTTCTGCAGGAACTGTAAAAAGAAACATTTTGGAAAATGTAATGAAACCTGCAACTTCTGCAAAGCTATAGGACATCGTGAAGAAGAGTGCAGAAAGAAAACAAAGATCTGCTATAACTGTGGAGAAGCTGGCCATTTTAGACCAGAATGTCCAAAGCTAGATAAACCAGCTGACAACAAGGCCAAACCTGCTGAAGGTACTAACAAGAAGAACGCAAGAGCCTTCCAATTGACCATGCAGGAAGCCGAACTGATTCCTGACGTAATAGCTGGTACGTTCTTAGTTCACAACGTTTATGCAAAAGTATTATTCGACTCTAGTGCAAACCAAAGTTTTATAAATACTTCATTCTGGCAAGCTCTTAAGAAACCTTTAACGAAACTTAGGCAAGTTTTTACAGTAGAAACGGCAGTCGGGAACTCTGTTAACATAGATACGGTTTTGCAAAAAAGAAACTATAAAACTTTCAGGTCATAAATTTTCTGCAAACCTATTACCCATGAATTTAGCTGGATTCGATGTCGTGTTAGGAATGGATTGGTTAGTAGCCAACCATGCTCGAATCCTTTGTGATAAGAACTCCATAGAAATCTGTGCACCCACAGGAGAAGTAATTATGATTACAGGGGATAAGCCGCGTAGACCCATGAAGTTCATTTCAGTAATGAAAGTTGCTAGTTATGAACGAAAGCAAGGAATAGTGTATATGATTTTGGTAATCATTAGCACTAAGGGTAAGGAACTTAAGGAAATTCCAGTAGTATCAGAATACTCGGATGTATTCCCAGAAGAACTACCTGGATTACCATCCGATAGGGAAGTAGAATTTAGAATTCATCTGATTCCTGGAACTACACCCATAGCTAAAGCACCCTACCGATTAGCACCCACTAAAATGTTAGAACTGAAAATGCAATTAGATGAATTGCTTAGTAAAGGATTTATACAACCTAGTTCATCCCCTTGGGGAGCACCAGTGTTGTTCGTAAAGAAGAAGGATGGTTCAATGCGAATGTGTATCGATTATAGGGAATTGAATAAGGTTACAATTAAGAATCGATATCCATTGCCTAGGATTGATGATCTTTTCGATCAACTTCAGGGGCTAGATATTTTTCTAAGATAGATTTACGCTCCGGATATCATCAATTGAAGGTACAAGAAGAAGAAGACATACCTAAAACCGCTTTCAGAACTAGGTATGGTCACTACGAGTTTACAGTTATGCCTTTCGGGCTAACAAATGCTCCGGCAGCATTTATGGATATGATGAATAGAATCTGTAAACTGTATTTGGATAAATTCGTAATTGTCTTCATCGACGATATACTTATTTATTCCAAGAGTCAGGACGAGCATTGTAAGCATCTACATGCACTTTTAACTCTGTTAAGAAAGGAGAAGCTTTACGCCAAATTCTCGAAGTGTGAATTTTGGCTACAGGAGGGACAATTTTTAGGTCACATGGTGAGTCACGAAGGTATTCACGTAGATCCCTCCAAGATAGAAGCGATCACCAATTGGAAGGTCCCGCAATCAGCTACGGAAGTTAGAAGTTTTCTAGGATTAGCTGGGCACTATAGGCGCTTCATTAAAGATTTTTCTAAGATAGTTGTGCCATTAACTAAGCTAACCTGTAAAGTAGTAAAGTTTGAATGGGGATCTAGGCAAGAAGAGGCTTTTAAGATTTTAAAGCAAAGGTTAACGAACACCCCAATTCTTGCCTTACCCGAAGGGACAGAAGATTTTGAAGTTTACTGTGATGCTTCTAAGCTAGGATTAGGATGTGTGCTAATGCAACGCAAAAAGGTAATTGCGTATGCCTCAAGGCAGTTGAAAAAGCATGAGGAAAATTATACGACTCACGACTTAGAATTAGGAGCCATAATTTTTGCCCTTAAGATTTGGAGACACTATTTGTATGGCAGTAAGTTTATAGTTTATACAGAACATAAGAGTTTAAGATACATATTTGGGCAAAAAGAATTGAACATGAGGCAAAGGAGATGGGTGGAAATTCTAAGTGACTACGACTGTGATATTCAATATCACGAAGGAAAAGCAAATGAAGTCGCAGATGCCCTAAGTCGTAAATATCATGAAAAGAAAAAGCGAGTTCGTGCTCTTAGATTAAGTTTACAATTAGACTTAATGGAACAATTAAAGAATGTTCAGGAAGCAGCAATCAAGGATGATGCTGAAGGAATGAAAGGAAGAATAAAGGAACTAGAGCAAGGAACTGATGGAATTTGGAGATTCCACAAAAGAAGGATTTGGGTACCTAAGCAAGGAGAATTAAGAAATAAGATTTTAGAGGAAGCCCATAAATCTAGATATACCAAGCACCCTGGAAATAATAAAATGTACCAAGATTTAAGAAATAACTTCTGGTGGATATGAATGAAAAAGGATATAGCTAGATATGTATCTAAGTGTCTAACTTGTTCACAAGTTAAGGCAGAACACCAGAAACCTTCAGGGTTACTCCAACAATTAGAAAAGCCTGTTTGGAAATGGGAACTAATAACCATGGATTTTGTTACTAAGTTGCCTAAAACCAAAAAAGGTAACGACGCAATTTGGGTAATTGTGGATCGATTAACCAAATCTGCTCATTTTCTACCCATGAAGGAAACTTTCAGTATGGAAAGATTAGCCAAGTTATACGTAGACAAAGTAGTATCCTTACATGGAGTCCCACTCTCTATCGTATCGGATAGAGATAGTCGTTTCACTTCACATTTTTGGACGAGTTTCCAAGAAGCAATAGGGACTCGATTAAATTTAAGTACAGCTTACCATCCCCAAACAAATGGACAGAGTGAAAGAACTATCCAAACCCTGGAAGACATGCTTAGAGCATGTGTTATAGATTTTGGAGGAAACTAGGACAACCATTTACCTTTAATCGAATTCTCCTATAACAATAGTTATCATTCAAGCATCGAAGCTGCCCCATTTGAAGCATTGTATGGAAGAAAGTGCAGAACTCCAGTTTGTTGGGCAGAAATAGGAGAAAGTCAATTATCAGGTCCTGAAATCGTACAAGAAACCACCGACAAGATCACTCAAATCAAGGAAAGACTAAAAACGGCTCAAGATCGTCAGAAGAGTTATGCAGACAATAGACGCAAGCCGCTAGAATTTCAAGTTGGAGACAAGGTACTCTTAAAAGTTTCTCCTTGGAAAGGGGTAGTTCGGTTTGGTAAGAAGGGAAAACTAAGTCCAAGGTACGTAGGACCATTCCCAGTAATCCAGCGAATAGGACCAGTCGCCTATCGCTTACAACTACCAGAAGAGCTAGCCGGAGTACATGACGTATTTCATGTATCCAACCTCAAGAAATGTCTATCTGACGAATCCCTGGTAGTACCTCTTCAAGATGTAGAGGTAAATGAAAAGTTAAAATTTTTTGAGAAGCCACTGCAGATAGAAGACAAAAAGGTCAAGTTTCTCAAACATAAAAGACTAGTACTGGTCAAAGTCAAGTGGGATTCGAAGAGATGACCTGAGTACACTTGGGAGCTGGAATCGGAGATAAAGCGAAAATATCCCTACTTGTTTCAGTGAATCTCGAGGACGAGATTTTTATAAGGTGGGGAGGATGTAACAACTCTCATTAAAATTACTATTTCTTATTTTATTATGTTTAATAGGAAACCCTAATTGAGACCCCCAAATAATATTGCATAACCCCTAAAATTTTCAGAACAATCGGAACTAGGATCAGGACCCCCTAAAACTCAAGGGGGGTATTCCCTAATTAGTATTATCCTCACAGTTTGCTGTAGGATTTGAATTTTGTCGAAATATGACTCACCAAGGCTATGTTGGACACGAAACTACCCTACCCTAAAAGTGACCCGTCGCGCCACGCGCCAGGACCAGGTGGGTCTGGCGCGCCACGCGGGGGAACCCATTTTTCAGCATATAAATTAGTGGCTTGGCACTTGCATGGGGGAATTGTTACGACGTGAAAATACGTTTTCTACGTTGAGTTGTGCTCTGTTCTTTCCAAATTCACTCAAAAACACACACAAGCACGAATCTCTGCTGCGACAACAGGGTAATAACTCGATCACTGCTACGATTCAATGTCCGATCGATAAAAACCCGTCCGATGGATGTTTAAGTGCTGCCCGTATTTGGGCTATACTTTGTCATTCGTCGTGAGGGTTTTGATCTCATGAGTTGTCATAAAAGTTGTATTAAGTTACTGACCTAGTTTTCGTGTGCATTGTTAATTGAATTAGGTTAACAAGGCTAAATCAGTAGGTTAAACTCTGGCAGTCTAAACTTGCAATGTGAGTCATTCTCTTTTTACTAAATTGTTTCCAAAACCCTATTTATTTTCAAGGTTATAATTACAGGGATTAAGTCTTTGTAATCTTCAATTACTGCCGGTATGTGGGGTTTTGTATACATTACTTGATACCCGTCACCATTGGACAACGGGTTAGCCAATGGGTGATCTGACCATAGTCACTGATACTGTCAAGTGACAAATACCGATTTGGGGTAATTGGTTGATAAAAACGTTGTAATCACCCTTAATACTGTATATTATAACAATGTGTCGTTTTGTGCAACTTGAGTGACTCGCCATTATTTCTCTGCTGATAAAACCTTTTTAAACATGTTTCAGGTGATCTGCTGTGATCCAGGAAAAAGTGCCGTGTAGCACTGCAAGCTTGAAGAAGTGGCTCAATAAAATAAATAAATATGTTTTTGTAAAACAAGGAATTTCCTTGAAAAATTCCTCTCCTGTAAATTACGGGGTTTGTCCCCAATGTGTGGAATAAAATAATTGGGCATTTTCAAGTTTTAAAAGAACCTGTTAAACTTCCGCTGTCAACTCAAATAATAAATACCACGGGTTTCTGTCCCGCGGCTCCTAGACCGGGTAAAACCGGGACGGGGGCCGTGACAGATGAGCACCAAGGTTAAGAAGGAAATTACTTCGCTTCATGCCAGCATGGGTCATTTGAAAGAACAAGTGTTGGAGACATATAAGATCAATAAGGCTTCCCTGGCTTCGGCTGCTGCTACGTATGAGGCGAGGGATAAAGGTATTCAAGACTTGGAAGTTGCAAATGTAAACCTTTAGGAGACTCACTCGAAGCTGACCGAGGTTGAAAATAAGTGGAAGACGGAGTGCCATGAGATGCAGATGGCCTATGATAAGTGGCCGACAACGTTCGTCTTGAGAATGGTAAACTTCTTTCCCTCCTTTTTTGTTGTAGAATCATAAGTGTTTCTCTGTTAATTTGAATTACTTTATTCTTTCAGAGAAAGAAGAGGTGGAGAGGTCGAGGAATAGGATCTCGGATGCTCACCAAGAGGTATTAGCTCGGATGACGAAGCTACTGAACCGATATAAAAGTGAAACAACTGCACTATATAGCCTTGTATCGGAGCTACTTTTGACGAAGCAGTGGTTCCTCACCGATGGCGTGGAATGGGTGGTCCGGTTGGTGCACCAGAGCCCCAAGCTGGAGAAGGTGGTTGTTGACCTTACCAACTCCGTTAATGCCTACGGTGTTAACGAGGGGAACAAACAGGGTTACCATGCGGCCAAAACGACTGACAGGTCCGTGACCGAGGTGATGGGGTGTGATGAAGATGCTAAAGTTGCCATGGACGCTGCTATTGAAGCTTTTGATAATTTCAACATTTCAGTTCTTCATAAAGTGGTAGCCTTGATGAACGAACCTCTATCAAAGATCAAGGAGATGGGTGAGTTGTCGATTGTGGATGGTAGCTCGTAAGTGTTTGTTTTATTTTCTTGTATCTTGTTTTGTGTTTCGGTCGAATTTGTAACTCGTACTCTTGAATACTTTTATGTTTAATGGTAAATTTTTGGTTTGGACATATTTATTCAAGTTTTGATATAAACTGTTATGCCCGAAGATGCTGGATTTCAGCTTGGTTCGCGTCCGAACCAAACTTTTTTCCAATGCAAACAATTGTTATTTTTAGATGTTTGCTATGCCTGAACTATACCGTATTTTTCGGTGTACTTGGGTCGGTTATTTGAGTACCCTGCTAACGTTTGATCAGACATTGGAAGTTAAGGTGGGTTCGGTTCGAACCATTTTTTAATAGTTTTTTCTTTTTTAACTAATAAACCTTCTCTATCAGCATGAGGCATGGGTCGTGGCCCGTAGTGCACTTATTCGTTCGAGCTCTTAAAATAATTTAATCATAAAGTTAAGATATAAATATCATATTGCTTTTGCACCAATCAACAATTTGATCACTTTATTAACTGGAAAGTAGTACAACGATGTAGTTACCGGGGTATTCCCTCTCGGTTTATATAAGGACAATTTGGAAATGTTACCGGGGTATACCCTCCCGGATTACAGAGGAAAAATAGAAAAAGGAAGGAAAGTGATCTTGGTGCGGTGACTCGTTTTGGTCACATGAAACATTTCTTCAAATGTACTCTGTTCCAAATTCTTGGGATCAGAGTACCGTCTATCTTTTCAAGGATGTACGAGCCTTTATTGCTGGCCTCTTTGATGTGGTACGGGCCTTCCCAGTTTGGCGTCAGCTTGCCAGGGGGCTCCGTTTGGCTTGCTTCGTTGCTACGAAGCACGTAATCCCCAACTTTGAATATAAAAATTTTAGCCCGAGCATTGTAAAATTTTTCTAACTTTTCTTTATACCGGGCTTCCTTGATTACCGCCACATGTCGGCGTTCTTCTAACAAGTCTAGGTTCGTCTGGAGCTCTCGTTCGTTCTCTTCACAATTTTTGATTCTTTGGTTCGGTAGCCCTACCTTCACCGGTATAACGGCTTCGGTGGCGTAGGTTAAACTGAATGGAGTTTCTCCATTACTAGTTTTGTGCATCGTTTGGTGTGTCCATAGAACATTCGGTAATTCATCAACCCGACCTTTTCCCTCGGTGCCCGGTCTTTGTTTTATTCCATCAATGATCCATCGATTGATTTGTTCAACTTGCCCATTTCCTTGCGGATGAGTGACAGATGAAAAGATATGGTTTATTTTTAAATTCTCACACTACCATTTGAAGGGATTTTTAACAAACTGTTTAGGGTTATCACTTTCGATGTACAAAGGCAGACCAAATCGACATACAATTTGTTCCCAAAAGAATCGTGTGACATTGTATACGAAGATAACTGAGAACAGCCTAGCTTCTACCCACTTGGTAAAATAATCGACGGCTACCAGTGTCTGACAATGTCGACACCCCATTTTTGGAACGGCCAAGCCGCTGTTAATGGGGTCATCTCATTCTTTGCCCGTAAGCTTACCGAAGCATATCGCTGGCATTCATTGCATTGCGGGAGCTCTTTAACTGGGCTTTCATGCATCCCTGGCCAATAATATCCTGTGTTCTTGATCTTTGCTACTATCATTTTTGGGCAGCATGGATTTCGTAGATACCATAGTGAATTTCCCTTATTATGTAATTTGCTTGTTCGGGATCCAAACACTTTAACAGGGAGCCAAGAAAGTTTTTCCATACAAGCCTCCATCTTGCATTTGGTACTGGAGCAAATTTACTTGGATTTCTCGGGCCTAGGCTTTATCGGTGGGCAAAACATCATGAACCAAGTAATTGATAATTGGAGTCGTCCATGACTAAGCTTGAGCTGCTACTTGTAAAACCTCTGAAGTGGCGATGGAAGGTGCGGTCAAAACCTCGACCCGTACCTCTTTTGCCAAATGACTAAATGAGACCGAAGCCATCTTACTTAATGCATCTGCTTTCTTGTTTCTGCTTCGGGACGTGCTGGATTTTGCACGAATCGAACATTTCCATTGCTTGTTTTACTCGTTCCAAGTATTTAATCATGTTTGGTTCCCGTGCTTCGTATTCACTGTTTACTTGGTTCGCCACAAGTAAAGAATCAACATGGGCGATCACATCCTTGGCTCTGACCTTTTCTGCTAGACGAAGTCCGACGAGTAACGCTTCGTATTCTGCCTCGTTGTTTGAACACTTGAATTCAAGACACAAGGCGTTCGTTACATCTGCTCCTTCCGGGTCGGTTAAGATCAGGCCAGCTCCTACTCCTTCGGCGCTTGATGCTCCTTCTGTGTACGGGAGCCAAGGCTTCATCGGGGCAAGATTAAGGCGTTGTGCTTTGTTGCTTTCTTCTGGCATTTCTACTAAGAAAACTGCTATTAATTGATTTTTAGCGAGCCTTTTGTTCGGAAGGTGATATCGAAAGCACCGAGTTCGATGGCCCATTTTTCCATTTGACCGGACACTTCTGGTTTTTGTAAAACATGATGGATCTTTTGATCGGTCCGGACTTCGATTGGGTGAGTCTGTAAATATCGACGTAACCTTTAAGAGGCATGTGCTAATTCTAAAGCAAGTTTCTCTAAACTCGGGTACCTCATCTCGTAGTCTTTCAAGGTTCGGCTAACATAGTTGATTACAATCTGAGAGCCAGTTCGGTGTGCTACCAGAACAGCGTTGATCGCACCGTGTGATGCAGCTAAGTACACTGTTAAGACTTCGTCTTCCTTTGGTACTGTGAGGGCTGGTAGGGTACTTAGACAAGTTTTTAACTCCTCGAAGGCTCGTGCTGCTTCATCCGACCATTTGAATTCCGCTTTGAAACTTTTTCAGAGAATATTCATGAACGACAGAGATTTATTTGCTGCCTTGGATAAGAAACGATGGAGTGCCGTGAGGCGTCTGTTTAGAGACTGGATTTCTTTGTCCGAAGATGGTGGTTTCATGGTGAGCACCACATCTATTTTATCTGGATTGACTCGCAGGCCATTTGATCCGACCATAACCCCTAAGAAATTTCCTTTCTCAACACCGAACATGCATTTGTTGGGGTTCAGCTTCTTATTTATGCTTCAGAGCCTAGTGAAAGTTTCATGGATATCTTTAAGCATGATATCCTCATCACCGATCTTGATTACAATATCATCGACAAACACTTCCTGGTTCCATTTGATTTGATCTTTAAAGGCCATGTTCATCAAGCATTGATATATGGCTCCTACATTTTTTAGCCCGAAGGGCATTTTGGTAAAACAATAGATTCCTTCGTTTGTGACAAAAGTTGTTTTGTCTTCATCTTCAACAACCATTTGAATTTGGTGATATCCGTTATATGCATCCAAAAAACATCTTAAACGGAACGTGGTGACAAAGTCAATTTTTCATCGATTTTTAGGGAGTGGGAATCAATCCTGTGGACAGGCGTTGTTCAAATCAGTGTAATCAATACACATCCTCCACGAGTTTTCTTTCTTCCGAACCATGACTGGGTTGGAAACCTAAGTCTGATATCAGACTTCACGAATGATTCCTGCGTCCAAAAGGCTTTTTACATCTTTGGCAATAGACTTAGCTCGATCCGGGGCCATATGATTCCTTCTTTTGGTTACTGGTTTCATTGACTCCTTTACATTCAATCGGTGTTGTGTCATTGCTCTAGGAACGCCCTGCATGTCAGAGTGTTGCTAGGAAAACACATCGATCGGGCTAGTGAGTAAATTCCATAGGAGCTTTTTGGTTCGTTTTGGTAGTTGAGCTCCGATTGCTACCTGCTGCTCTTGAAACTCTGGGTTGATTAACCACAACTCGGTGGGGACTTCTGACTTTTTTGAACTAGTCTCTGCAACCTGTCTTACTTCTGCTACACACAAATTTGACTCAAAATAAATAGTGGCAATGCCTGATTCGGTGGGAAATTTTATGGCCCCGTGTATTGTGGAACTAATAGCAGGAAGAGCGCACATTCCCGGTCGTCCGAGTATTATATTATGGATAGACTTAGAGCCTACGACCAAAAATGTAAGTTGTACGGTGCGAGACTTGTTCTCTTCTTTAAGTGTAACTAGGAGGGTAATTTGTCTGACTAGTTGTACTACTTCTCCCGAGAAACTTACCAAAGGAGTGGATACTTCTATGAGCTTTTGCTTTGTTTGAGGGGCGAGGTGCTCGAAACATTGCATGTACATGATTTCTAAGGTGCGTCCCCCATCGACGTATATTCGTCAAACAAGGTGTCTGTCGATTACAGCAGAAATGATAATTGGTCAGTCTCGAGCGTCATAGGGATCGATTGCTCGAAAGTAAGTTAGCTGGTGCATCCAGGTTGCTATGTGTTGGCTCGATCATTTGGTTCCTCGAGGCTGAGTAGCTCGAATCATGTTAATGCCAGCTTCATTGTTCGGGTTATCAACAGCTGTTGCCGGCTTCTTGCCGTCCTTGACTTCATTTACAAGATGTGAAAGTTTACCGGATCGTACAGCTTTCTCGATTTCTTGATTTTGAGCCCAACATTTATCAGTGGTATGCCCTTTATCCTGATGGTATTCGTAGTATTTCATGGATTTTTTGTCGGACGTGGGGCGTTGTTTCGGAGGAATAGGAAATCGAGTGCCTTCGGTGCTAAGGAGCTCACTCGGAGATTTTGACAGCTCAGAGAACGTATTGAAACGAACATGACCAGATCGGAAATTGCTTCAATCTGGATTTTGATATGGGTTCCAGTTTCTGCTCCAGTTACTATTTTGATCCTTTGGTGGTGATGCGTTCCTTCTCCAAAACGAGGTTCGAGCTTTTGCATTTTTAGCTGCTGTGTCATTTGGCTGCCGCAGGCACTTTTGCCTCAAACGAAGGCTTGAGCTCGTTCTATGAGAACCTCCATGGTCTTGGGTAAAACTTCATGGAGCTTTCCTACCAACTGGTTGTTGCGGACTCTGTGGCAGAACCAAGAAACTCGTAGCTGATCTACTGCTTCGCTTATTTGCATGCTCTCTCTGTTGAAACAGTCAAGGAAATCCTCCACCGATTCGCCATCTCGTCATTTAATGTGGTGGACCTCTGTGATATCTTTGGAGCAACGTCGTTGCTGGCAAAAGTTTTGAAGGAACGCTCGCCGAAAATCTTCAAAATGGTTAATCGATCTTTCTTGTATGCCATTGAACCATACTCTGGCCGAGCCAGTAAGCGTCTGCACAAACATATGACACCATGCTGGCATGGGCCACTGTTCGAATTTGGCTGCTCCTACAAATGAGAACATGTGATCATCCTGATCGGACGTGCCATCGTAATTTTTCAACGTAGGCGACATCTTAGGTTTTGACGGGAGTGGAGCGTTTGCGATCCTTAGAGTAAACTTTGACTGAGAAGTCATGGAAGTTGGCTGATATGGTACGACCAGCTCCTCGTCTTGAGGATTGAGTCCCAAAGACCCCTAGCGAAATAAGCTATGTAGGCTGTTACTAGTGGTTACATACGAGGGAGTAAGACCTTGTGAAATGTGAAACGACATAGGAGTGGTGACAACAGGACTTACCAGTGACCCGGAAGAAAAAATTCCCATTGAAGCAGAGTTGGATCCTGGGTAGGAGCTTCCGAAAAAATTCGTTCGCAGATTCTTCAACATTTCATCATGATGTTGTTGCTATTTGAGCTATCGTAGGAGATCTGAATTTCATTGTAAGAAAGCATCATCGAACTCGGGCAAGGCTGCGGAGACGGGAACAACAACTGTAGTGGAGACTATTGAACTCATAGTTATAGGAGCGACTGATGTGTCGTGAGAGATAGTGGAGCCTACAGAAACTGTAGAAGTAATGGTTGCATAGGTGGTATTACCTGTAATGATATCGCTAAAAGACGGGAAAGATGAAGCCATGATTTGTAATGAACAAACTAGAGAATTGTGTGACACCCGGCTATTTTGAGCTGGTACTGTACTGGTGTGACACGTGTTATGATTATATATAGGCACTAAATTATTAAATAGGGCATTAATTTTAGGTATTTGAAAATTTGATAAACTCAAACTTTGTTAAAAATTACGTTGGCAACAATAAGTTAAACGCTTATCGCGTAACGAACAAAATGCGAAACGAACGTCGGTGACTGTCTGGATAACGCTAAAATCCAAAAAATATTCCGTTATCATTAAAACCCTATTTTCAATCATATTCTTGAAGAAAAATTAGTTAAAACACTTAAAGTTCTTGTTTTGCAAATTTAAGCGCGTACTACGCAACACAGTGCGTATACTGCGAAACGCGGACGACGTAGTCAGTTTAGGTGAACGAAATATTATTTAGTACTATTTTGATGAGTTTATTTTTATAGAATACTGAAAATAGTTTTAAACGCCTTAAAACAGAGATAAAACATGAAATAAAATACCCGGTAACCAGTTAAATAACTGTGTAATGCATGTATATGTGTATATATGTTATATATGAGAGAGAAAGTGTGTGAGAAGGGGGTAATGTAGCGGCTAGATATGCCCACCACTTCTCCCAATTGTGCCATATGTTGAGATTTGGTGAAACATAATCATTAATCTTACACCAACACACTTTACAAACCCCATTTAAAGATCAAACTTTACAAAACACTTTCATCTTCTCCTTCTTGATTACTTTCAGCCGAGAACACCCATCAAGAACACCCACTTCACTTTTCAAACTTGTTTCATAAAAATCATGGTCATTTCATGCTAGTTTCGAGTTATTTCGAAGATCAAGAGTTGATTTCAAGGTGATTCAAGGAGGAACAAGCTTGTATTTCATCAAGATTCTCATCATCAAACCCATTTTTATTCTTGAAAGGTATAATCGTTCACTTTCTTTTAAACACATTTGATGATGATGATGATGGTGATGGTGATGAGCATGATTCTCAAATACTTGGATTTTCACTGTTCTTGAAACCAAACCAACAAATGATTTTTATAAAAATAAAAAAAATGTGAAGGTATGTGTGTATGTATATGGCCGAATGTATGTGTGTATGACCAGTGTTTGAATTTTAAATTTTGTTTGAAATATAACTTGTAAGGTGTTTGTTTGAATGAACAAGATTATGTGTTAATGTGTTAGAGATATAAAGGAATGATTGAATCTTGATTTTTGATTTGAAATAATGTTGATGTATGGGTATGTATATGGCCGAAAATTACTAAGTGTGTATGTGAATTTGTGAGTTGATGCATGTTCTTAATGTTAGTTATGATGCATGTGTTTGATGATTTTTCAATGATTATTGAATGATTGATCTAGAATGAAATATAAATATGTCACATGTTATAATAAATGAAAGAATAAGATTGATTAATCTTGTGAGATGATTATGAAGTAAATGTGCATAAAGTACTTGTACATTTGTAGGATGATTTAATGATCTTAATAACATGGAATTGTTGTGGTATGATAAATATTCATACAAATAAGAATATGAACATGTAAAATAAAGCTATATGATGTATCTTGAAGTTATAAAAATTATGTCATAAACTTGGTAGCTTTGCATGTTGTACTTGTGGCTTGAAAAGTAGTGATTCGGGTGAAATTTGCATGATTTTTGTGCTATTCATGAGACCTGCATTATCATGAGTAAAATTATTGTTTTGATCAGCAGATAACATGTGTTATGTTAAAATATCAAGTCAAGATAATTTGGGATGGTTACGGTAAAGTTCGGTACGAAACTATACGTTAAAAACGGTAAAAATCGGCTTTTTAAGTGATTTTTATAAAACTTGTTGATTCTGATTATAAACTGATATTTTATGATAAATATAAGTATTTTAACTTATATTAAATATCTTTGGTGATTGGTTAGTCATACGTGACTTCCGACGCCCAAAAACGCTACCAAAATGGTAAAATGCGCATATTTCAACGTACGCGAAAACGGGATGTTCAAGAGTGAACTTTGTATGATATAGATTGATATGTGAATATGAGTATGTGTAATGTGATTTGCTAAGTGATTTCATGATAATATTAAATGATGCTATGTTTAAACGTTTGTGCGGTAGAAACGGTAAACTAGATCAAAAATCGCGTTATCTGTGAAAATTTGTGATAAATATGAGAAATATGCATGAAGTAACTTGATGGGTTACTTGATATATATTAAGTGTTTAAGTGTGATATATATGTGTGAAATAACGTAATACGTGAATTACGATATATATACACATACAGAATATGTCCATACTTATGCATCTATATTACGAAGCGCAACTCGTACGTATATATTGCGAATAAGTAGACATGATAAAGAGTCAGTAACAAAATCATTCAAATCGAGAAAATCTTAATATGTATATGGAAATACATATATATAAATGCCAACATAATTAAAAACAAAGACTTTTTTCGTAAAAACCTCAAAAATATGTGAAAATCCTAAGTAATGGAGAAACTATATTGTTTGTAGAACAATTAATTATTAAATTGTTCCTATCTAAATTAGGATATGTGGATTTGATATGAGGGATTGTGATATTAAAAACGCACCCAAAGGTGAGTGTCACAGAAACCCCCCCCCCCCTTTTACTGTTTTAAATACTGTTTTAGGGGGAAGAACACGTTTTTAAAAGAATGAATATATGTTTTCGTATAAAACATGTTCCTAAATAAATATGTTTTAGTGAGTATCACAGAAACCCTTCTTTTTACTGTTTTATATATTGTTTTCAGGGAAAGAACATGCCTTTAAAAAGAAAAGTATATGTTTTCGTATAAAATATGCTTTTGAATAAATGTATTTTAGTGAGTATCACTAAGCACCATTTTTACTATTTTTCATAATGTTTTCAGAGAAAAAGCCTGTCGTTATAAAAGAAAAGTATATGTTTTCATGTAAATATATGCTTTTAAATTACATAAAAATGGATTTTATGGAAAATATGATTTTTAAAGTAATATAATGTGTTTTGTAGAAAAACACGAATTCAGATAAATGAATGACTTAAACTTTTTTCGAGAAAAACAAGTTTTAATGAAATAAATAGTTTTCGGGGAGAAACGGGGTAAAATGACAATGTTATGGGTATAACGAACATAAAGATTTAAAAACATTTTTTTTTAAATCTAAGTTGGGACAAATTTGCCAAGTCTCAAGACTGTAAGTAGCGGAAATAGGCTTACACTGCGTGGAGGATGTCGGGAATTTGTACAACGCCAAATATTAAATTGTTATTCAGTAGGTTATATGTATTCGTGAATTGAGTAAAGGGCACAAGATGCATCATAGCCATTTTTAATCATTTAAGTAATGCACGCGTGGAATCGTTAATAGATCTATTGGGTTGACTACCCCGTCGTGATCGGTCGCTCCGATCTACATAGCGGCGAATTTGAATTCTTTAATTATCTAGTATGGGTTGAAAAGTCAATCGTTTTATGTAGCTCGTAATGTGTTGCAAACTTATGAAGCTGAAGTTATAACGGAAAATTTAATACAAAAACTAAATCATGGAATATAATTTCTATGCGGAATGCGGTTGTAGTGCCGATTCCAATGATATTACTAAGACATTTTTCAAAGGAAATAAATGGTCATTCTTAAACATATGTAAATGTTTTCAAACCATTAAATGGATTGAATTAAGAAAGTTTTCCTTAAACAAATTGTTACGGGAATTATATGTGAACTCACTTTCCTTTGTGTTGACACTTGATTTTTACGTGTTCTTCAGGTACATGAGTTCAGCTTCGGAGAATTTTGGCTTGCGTTGTCATGTGGTTGTGTGATGCTTATGTATTTAAAATAATGTTTGGACACTTTTAAACTATGGGACCATGTGTAATAAGACCTCTAGGGGTCAAACAAACTATGACTTGTTCGTGATGAACGTGGTAACCTTAAAAACTATGTTTTTAAAATGTTCAAAATGTCCAAAATAACTATAGCATCGACAACAAAGACTTATATGGTACCAACCTCCGTCACCGACACGTTTGTATTTCCGATGCGACATTTTTGGGGTGTGACAAATTGTGTTTAGTGAATTCGATAGGATGGCGCCACTGAAGACTCAAGGATCAGTAGTTTCAAGCTAAGCAGAAAACAAGGTCTTAGAACTTGAATTGTAGCCTGAAAGGATCACAACAACAAAGCACACCGTTAGCCTCGTCACAGGGAGGGGGCTCTCTGTGACCAAGCTCGGGCGTGAGAATAAGTATGGGAAGAACAGGGAGAAGCCAGTGAGAGAGTTGGAGATAGCTAGAGAGAGAAAGTACTGATTACCCGTTTAAGGAGACTTAAGTATGGTATTTATACTTGAGGGTATGATGACGTGGCGGGGGGGGGGGGGGGTGGGGTATGGCCGAACCAGTCACTGTCAGGTGGTTAGGGTTGTGTGCCCTTAGTTAATAGGAAAGATCCTTCAGGCCGGACATCCTTTGTAGACATGAACATGTTCGATCCTTGCTATGTGACGTTCGGTTTGGTGAGTTATACGTTACCTCATCAGTGATGGTAACGGTTAGTGGATGTAAAGGTGAAGATGTTGCCATGGTGGTGGTGTGTGTGAGAGAGAGATAGGGGTTGGGGTAGGTTTAATAAAACACTTTAAATATAAATATTAATGATAGAAAAAAAAAAGAAATAGGTAAAATGACTAAAATATTTCTGAGTTAACTGTCATTTTTAGACAAAGTTAGGAGATTAGACGAAAATGACAAAAAAGTGTAAATGTTATGGACACGGATGAGAAAGAAAACTATTAGGACTGAAGTGACAGATATGATCAATCCGTAAGGACCAAAATGACAATTTACTCTTTAGTTTAACTAATTAACCTTTTATGCTTTTATCTTTTGCCTCATTTATCTAACTAAATTCATATATGATAAACAAACTCAATGAACAGTTATCTTTATTATTAAATCAAAATTATAATTAGCATTTATATATGATACATTATTTAAAATTGGAAATCATTAAGAGATGAGCACAGGTATTCATTAGTTTTTACCCTCAGATACCGGTGCCTGTTCTGCACAGGTATTCACCAGTTTTTACCCTTAGATACCGGTGCCGTACCAGTACTGACCGGCACCGAACCATACCATACTAGGTATATTCGGTACCGGTACCCACTTTTGGGGATTTCGGTAACGGTATTTTCGGTACCGGTTGGTACCGAGCTCATCAAATCCTGTAACAACGCAACAATGCAAGTAATTGCACTGTTTAGATTACTTTTCATACACACAGTGAGTAAACTGTATTTCGTTTGAATGAGTTTTTATATACACAACAACTTATTTTGTTTTTTTTTTTTTTGTTTTTTTGAGCAAATGGTATCGGGTATAGGTACCGGTCTCAAATTTACCAAACCGGTGTATTTTCGGTACCGGTTCTGCACAGGTATTCACCAGTTTTTACCCTCAAATACCGGTGCCGTGCCAGTACCGACCGGTACCGAACCATACCATACAAGGTATATTCGGTACCGGTACCCACTTTTGGGGATTTCGGTAACGGTATTTTCGGTACCGGTTGGTACCGAGCTCATCAAATCCTGTAGCAACGCAGCAATGCAAGTAATTGCACTGTTTAGATTACTTTTTATACACACAGTAAGTAAACTGTATTTCGTTTGAATGAATTTTTATATACACAACAACTTATTTTGCTTTCTTTTTTGTTTTTTTCTGTAATTAATGAATTGTAGCATGTAAAATTAACTTGGATATTTAGAATATTGATGAGCAAATCGTATCAAATCCTGTAAACGAACCGGTATCGTATCGGTACCAAATTTACTATACCAAATCATTTTCGGTACCAATTTGGTACCCACCTTTTGGCGTTTTCAGAATCGTTACTTTCGGTTCGACACCGGTCTAGCACCATACCTGTATTTATTGATTTTTACCTTCAAATACCATACCGTATTGTAACGAGCATTTTCGGTGCCGGTACCTAATTTCGATAATTTCCCGGATCGGTACTTTCGCTGCCGTTACCGGTACCGAGCTCATCCATATTTTAACGTGTTAGCACCGTAATAACTGAACTTAAAACAACCGAATTTCCAACGTGTAGGACGTGTGGGTCCTATTATTATATATTAGGTATTTAAAATCGTTTTTTTTTATGACGGAGTGACTATCCTTACCACGTTATTTTATTTATGTTTTGATATTCGGTATCTGTTTGCCTTTGCTAACACACCTTTTGTAGTCATTGGGTCCCGCCGCAACGCGAGGGCGGAAAATAACTAGTATATGATAATAAGAAAACTGAATGAACAGTTATTCTTATATATTATTATTATTAATGAATATTACTTTTGATATTATAATAAAATACATGGATGGTTCTGTTCGGTATCAGTACAAAAAGGTAAAAACTGGTACCAGCCTGTTATAGAAAACGTCAAAAGTCGGTACCGAATTGATATTGAAAATCTTTTAGTTCAGGAATTTCGGTACTGCTACCCGGTACCATTTGCTCATCCTTGATCACGGGTGTCGTAGATTTTCTTCAATTTTTAATGATTTCTTTTTTTTTAGTTTCAAGGGTAGGGATGAGCACGGTGCTAACCGATACCAAGGTACCGAAAATACCGGTTACGGTACCGGTATATGAAGGTAAAAATCGGTACCAGGAACGCCAAAAGTCGGTACCGAATTGGTACTTAACATCTTTCGGTTCGGGAAATTCGGTACCGGTACCCAGTATCGTTTGCTTATCTTTGACCACGGATTTCATACGAACAAAATCATTACCATACAACTTATTTATTGATTCTCTTTCGGTTATCTTTTAGTGTTTTTTCTACATTTTCTTTTTATCTTGTCAACGGTTACGTGCGCAACGCGCTCGTAGTGATTTCAAAACACATGTAAACACAGACTAAATAATAAAAGAAGTTCGTCGCAACACGGCGACGGTGATAAACCTAGTTTCAACTTAAAAAACAAATAGACGGAACCATTGTCAATACCCATTATATGATATTAATTCTTAGTTTATAAATCAAATAGTATACCGCTATTTGTTTGTATACTTTTTGATCGATCAACTAGTCATAATCGGTACCACTACACCAAGTGTTGATAACGCAACAAATTGTAACGATATCGACCGAAATCCCACTATGTAGTGTAGGAAAATTAGACTAGTTCTTAATAAAAAACACACCCTCCATAATGATTTATTGAGTTAGTGGATTTCAAGAAACCAAACATTATTTTTTATACTTTTATTTACGAAGATATAATAGCAACAAATTGTAACGATATTGACCGAAATCCCACTATGTAGTGTAGGAAAATCAGACTAGTTCTTAATAAAAAACACACCCTCCATAATGATTTATTAAGGGGACAGGGGGCGGTCCCGTTGTTTTTCCGTGATGGCCACCATAACGCGTTGAACTTTGCATATTCCCACCGCCACCATAACATTCACGCGTGATACAATCACGGTTTCCCGAGTTCGTTATTTTTTTAACGGCGTGATGGTTTTTTTTTGTGAGGGTAATTGTTGGTTGGGGGAAATTGTTGGTGTGGTGGTGAGTGATAACCACCGCCACTAAAAAAAGTTGTGAATGATGGAAAAATGGTTGATGACATGGCGAAACATGATTGGATATTGTGAGTGATAGAATTTTATCAATAGTGACCACCCCACCCCTAAGTTAGTGGATTTCAAGAAACCAAACATTATCTTTTATACTTTCATTTACGAAGATATAATAGAGAGCTTAAACAATTTGCTATTCATGTTATTCAAACTTCTAAACACTCTCTCTTTAGCAACATTACATGTTAGTGATATCGTAAACAATTCATGTAATTAATTTTTTACTATAAAGAACAACCAAATTAATTTTTTATTTGAAGAAACAAATATTAGTTGACCCAGTCCTGAATACATAAACAATATGATTTCTTGTTCGATGTAAAAAGGTTGTGGAACAAAGGAGAAGGTGCAAGAAGTTCTCAATTACGTATGCACCTACGTAGCCAACGGAGTCATTTCTATCCTTTTTAACAATTAAATCTCTTCATCTTTATAAATGTAACAAGTTTAATAACACTCAGATAAAACCATATGTAAACTAGTTTAATACCCGTCCGGTGGACAGGTTACGCTAACAGCGTAACAAACAAATATAATTTATATTGAGGGTGTTTGGGATTGCTTCTTCTTTTCTCATTTTCCATCTCCCTTCTCCTTTTTTATTGAAAAAATCACAATAATCTAACTTCAAATTTTCTTCTTTTCAAACCACAAAAACTCCTTCTCAACACATTATCCAAACACTACAAAAATGACTTATTAACTTTTAAGAAGTCAAAAGTTCAAAATAAGCAATCCCAAACATCCACATTAAGGGGTTGTTTATTTACCTCTTAATGGGGCTCTTAATGGTTCAGACCTTTTACTGGTTCAGCACTTAATGGTTCAGACATTTGCCTCTGAATGGTTAAGCACTATACTGAGTCTAAATGGTTAAGGCATCTAATTTGAATTGGTCAGACATTTGCCTCTGAACGGTTAAGCATTATACTTTTTAGAGAAAACACCCCGTTGCGGACCTTGCAACCAGTCAAAATTACCAAAACTTGATAATTTTCATAATCGTGGATGGCTTCGTCAGTAAATTTGAGTGCAGCTTTGCCCTATAACGAAACACTAAGTTCCTTACCACTATATTGTTTTAAGCAACGATGAAAAAGAAACTTACTTACATTATACAACGAACATATATAAAGTAAATGTATAATAAAGCATACCGTTCATTAGACAAAACTATGTGATAGACGAAATTCAGTGATAACAGAACCCCATGCTCGTAGTACACCAACAACATCTACATTTAAAAGAAAGTTACATATAATGATCTTGATAAAAATAAATGATAAGGATGTCAGATTGCATTGAGTCTTTAACTGGGCCATTTTGACTATTAAAGCATAAGAACTTAAAGGGTGAAATGAAAATTAATTATGTAAGGTACATTAATTACCTCATGTTCACCATAGAAGAATCTCTTCCATCTTTGAATAAAACTTGCTTGTAAAATATCTTGCCTGATTGTTCTTTTTTTTTCAAAGGTGTGAATTATTCGCGAATTTCGAGAGGTCTAGCATACGTTGTCTTAACCGGGTCCGCGCTAGAGCCCCCTCGCATAATAGATCCCCAATTTAAACCCCTCAATGAGAAACCACAATTTAAATACCCGTGGCCACCACTAGAGTACTAGTGATGGTTGCCCGATTGTTCTTTTGATTGATATTGTTCCCTCCGGGCGGGATTCGTCGGATAAACTCCAAAGTTGACACATTCGTAGTCTTCTTAAAACATCAATGGGGTTGATTTTTTATTAATCTCCGCATATGATTACTTGTTAAAATATTTTGGAGCCAGCCAACCACCCACAAACCACACTAAAAGTATAATCTTAATCCATGTACAAATATCTAATCTCATCACCCAGTTTACTAAGACCAGGTTACTAAGAATTGTAGGGTCAGTCTTGACACGTTTATAAAATGATAAAATTTAATTTACTAAATATAGTAACGCTGACCTGTTTACTAATAAAAATGGTGTTGACCCGTTTAATAAAAAATGGCATTGCCTTACAATCATATCATATCGAATTTTTCGGTTTATAACATGTAGTATTTAGTGAAAGATTTATAACTTGATCTACTTATCTCATATGATACCAATGTTGAACATCCATGATCTATTAAACATAAAACCAAACACTAGCAAGGAGCTGTGCAAAAGTTACAATGTACAACAGATTACATACATTAAAACCAATCCACATCTCCAAACTCAAAGAAGCAAACCTGTATCTATTCTTGATCCAAAAGAAAGCATCTTCCTTATTCAACTCAGCCATTTTATGGGCTGAAATAGTGTTACATTGCTGTTGTTACCGGTTTTTTTGTTTATGCATTTCCATAATCTCCAAAACGTTGCATATACCACAACTCCAACCACATTCTTCCAAGTCTTAGACCCGATTTAGGATTTAACAAACTCTTGCACTTCTCTAGGAGACACGAGATTAGGAACCGGAATACGCAACCAAACCCAGATCTGCCACCATGCACACCGGGCCAGGAGACATCCGTTCAGGATATGATCTGCGTTTTCAGCCTGGGTATCGCACCTGCAGCACAAAGTAATAAGAGCCTTTAGTGATAAGGGCCTCCTTGGAAAGGAATGTTATAAGAAACTCTGCATGCTCTTTAAATGAGTTGTACCCAATATCAAATAAAAAAGAAAAGAAAATATCAAAATTCAAAAGTATAAATTTGCATACCAAACTGTATATGTGCACAGTTATAACCTTCGTAGTTGCAAAAGCTTGATTTGCTAAAAACATTTATCACATTACCACTAATGTAACCGGTAAACCAGCAAGGCAGCAACCAATTTTACATTAATGTGACTTTTATGTGTCATTGAAAATCTCGACAACGTCTTATCCAGCTGGGATGAGTAGGCACAAATCAGGAAAACACAACAATCAAATATATAGAATACCTTAAATTCATAAGTTAGTCCATTTAAACATAATCTCAAATAAATTTGAATCAGGAAAAGTAATAATTTGACCTAAAAAAGTCAAAAATCAATATTGGGATTAAGTTATTTGCAATATTTGAGGTGAAAGAAAAAAAACAACCATTGTGTACAAACGCTTCTAGTTTTGGTTAAAACAAAAACATCTAGGAAACTTTGGTGTTGGCTTTACAAATAAAGGAAGAATACCATGTTAAAAAAAATTATTTATATAACATGTCAAAGATGTGGTTCCTCAAAATAATTAGCTGGTCTAAAAGCATATATGAAACTCAGTTTATTTACAAGTGTAAGCAGAGACAGTTTTCTAAAAAAATTAAAAAATAGAACACAAAAAACAGAGTTGTTACATGTCTATTATGATCAAAACTTATCCGTTCAAAAACATATATACATTATATTTTCATGAATGACGATAAGTTTCCCAAAGTTTTTGACCGGTCGTTCTTACAAAGTAATAAAAATGCAAAAAACATAATCAGCTGTGAACTAAAAATGCACATTATATACAATAGCACAAGCCATTTGTGAATACTACCTACCTGGTTTTGAGGTGTATCTTTGATGAAATGGTAAACATGAATGATATGATCATGCGAATTAAGGTCCTTTTCCTCTTCTGGAATCTGTAAAAGAAACGTGAACAGAGTAATAACGAAAAATAGTAACAAAATGAATGCTATGAAATATATATACATAGGGGCGCGTCCAATAAAGAACCAGATTTAAGTAGAGAACTCTAATAAGCACTTGTATGTCGCTGATCAAGTGTAGTGAGTGAAAGAAAGTTAGACCCTTATCACATTTTAAGCAATAGGTTAATTTTTTTAACCCAAACCTCCACAACCCGGAATGTGAAACATTCATCATTGAGATACTTAGTTTTTTCATTGCAACGGAATATTTGCATATACCAAGATAAGTTTAGAAGCGGGTTAGGGCCTGTATCACCAAAAAAACGAATTAAAAAAAAAAAACAACTTCAAATATCCGGAAAAAAAAACATGAAAACTCAAATACCTTGTAAATAATGTGATAAAAGAACTCGAGCAGTCAGTCGAAGCATTGCGTCTTTATGAGATAACTCAACTTGTTACACAAAGCGTCAACCAGTTACCTATCAGACATGTCGCATTTCATGCTAAAACTAAATATGATATTTGAATACCTTGTCTTTGAGATCATTGATAACATCTCCATCTATGCTTTGCTTTGCTTTGGCAATCTTATAGTATGTATAGTACCTAATAATCATTTTAAGCAAACGTACGAGTACATGAAAGAAAGGTCAAATATAAGTCAAATAGAAGGTTATGAGTCGACGCTTGCTTCCTCTTTCGTAGCGTGATAAAAAGCAACTTTTAGAGCTTTCCGGCCTTCAAGTTCTAGCAGAGGGATATCCAATACTTCGTGATACAAAATACATGAAGTTTGTGCATGACAAAAAAAAAAATAATAATTAATAAATTATAGATTACAACATATTCTATAAGGGTGAGAGGGCCACTCCTCTCTTAGGGGAGTGACCTCTCTTACACACACCTAATCAGCACGCGCCTCGTCAACTCCCCCCTTAACTCCCCCCACACCCTCAATTTGATGGCGGCACTCCTCTCTTGGGGGACTTGTTTTTTTATTTTTTTAATTAAGGGGGGAAAATACTTGATTGGTTGAATCAATGGTGGGCCACCCTCTCCCTCTCTCCCTTCATGCGGTGAACACCCACCGAAATCCATCCCCGATTAGGCTCCCCGAGTTGATGGCGGCGGTGTTCCCGCTCGGGGACTCACCACACCGCATCCCTCCCCGAGAAGTGCCCCGCTCACCCTAAACATTTTGCATGTTTGACAACGAAGAGAAGATATTATTGTGCTAAAAAATTAATAAAAAAATAACCCGATAGTTAGGTTGCTGGAGTAGCCATTATGCGATGTAAGCCTAATTTTAGACGGGTCATCTAAATTTAAATGTCAGGCAACTCTTTCGACAACATCATCATAAATGTTAAGTTTTGATCTGTAACACGAGAAGCTGGAATTTAATATATACAAAAACAAATGTATTAGTTGCAATTGGTATTTTGGAGACAAAAAAAAAATTACAGTTCTAGAGATAACATGACCTCCTTTTGTTTCTCAAATGCATGAAGGCATACAACCTATTGACCATTCATAAATAAAATAAATAAATAAAAACAGAAGGTAATTAAAAAAGTTTAAACATGTTACTACTAAATCAGAATAAACCTATTGCAAACAGTACCTTATGATTAGGATAATGCGATGTTTCAGTATTTTGTTATAACCATTTAGTAATTATGGATTAGGATCAAATACAAAGGATCCTAATTGTAAGAAGTGTAAGAAGGATTTATAGAGTGACAAGTGTCCAATAACCTAAAAAAACTCACTACACAAAAAAACCCACTAAAAAAAAAAAAAAACTTAAACATCCACCACCACCAAAAACACCCACCCCCACCCCCACATCACCCACCCAAAAAAATATATATATATATATATATATATATATATATTTTTTTTTTTTTTTTGCCGAGGGGGTGGGGGGTGGGGGTTTAGGTTTTTGGGTGGTGGTGGGGGTGGGTGTTTAGTTTTTTTTATATTTTTTTTTAGGTTTTTGGGGGGTGGGGGGGGGGGGGGTGTTAGGTTTTTTTAGGTTTTTGGGGGGTGGGGGTGGGGGGGGGGTTAGGTTTTTTGGGGTTTTTTTTGGTGAGGTATAGTTTTTTTTTGTTTTTTTTTGCGGGGGGGGGGGGGGGGGGGTGGGTTTAGGTTTTTGGGTGGGGGGGGGGGGGTTTAGGTTTTTGGGTGGTGGTGGGGGTGGGGTGGGGGTGGGTGTTTAGGTTTTTGGTGGTGATGTAGTGGGTTTAGTTTTAGGTTATTGGACACTTGTCACTTTATAAATCCTTCTTACACTTCTTACAATTAGAAGCCTTTGTAGAATAACTTGACCCTAGTAATTATATCTTGTGGATCCCGAAAACAACCCAAATATTCCACAACAATTCTTCTTTGAAGCTCTTTTAGATGGTCAAGGAACCGAAGCTAGCAAACACTGTGTGTGATTTATAGCGCGTCAGTGAATTCCTCAACAAAACTCTCATTGAGAGAAATTATCAAACACCTGGTGGGCAAGGTAAAGAAAGCTAAAAACTGTAAATGATGGATGCTAGTACAAAACCCATAATCATACAACTTAGTTAATGGAGTCTTAAAAGAATCTAACTTCATGATAGAGAAAAGAATAAGATGAACATGAGTAGTTAGCATGTGTGTGTTGAATGAATATAAATAAAACTTACCATGATTCTCGTGACACAACTCGGATTGAATTCGTGACCTCCTTTAGAAACTCGAAATCGTGATCAATTTTAGAGCTGATGGCTGGATTTTGAAACGGGAAATCGACCAAATTAATAAAATTAGGGCAGAACCAAATCAGAGTAGTATATAGGAAGATTCAGCAAGTGTTATATATAGGAAGGGGATAACCATCCAATTTTGTAACCGTGATAAACCGTAGATACCAGCCACGATGTGGGGATGTGGGGAAGCAGTTGAGCAGAGAAATAGGAGGATAAAAGGATAATGGGGAAAGTGGGTTTGGGATCATGGTGGTGGTTGAGAAAACCACAAGGAACTGCCCTGAATGAACTGCTACTACAAGCAGTTATTTTTTGGAGTTTAAGTGGCTGAGATTTAATTTCAGCCAAATCCAATGGTTGATATTGATTTAAGAGTTGGTTAGACTTAATGGGTTTAATATATATATATATATATATATATAATTTAGAACCTTTTCTATTTAACATTATTAAAGCCTAACCATCATAATCATCATAAAAAAAATAATAATCATCCCTTTATTTAAATTTAATTAAAGCGTAACCATCATAATCATCATAAAAAAAATAATACAATCATCCCTTTATTTAAATTTAAATTAGGCTATAGGGTGTGGTCAGGCCGTCTCCGAGAATCCTTAAGAATTCTTGGGCCCTGTGCGAGTAAAAAAATTGGCCCCTAAATATAACACACATATAGAGGCTGATTAATGTACAGAATGTCTAAACGTACATTACGTATACGATGCATTATCAACATGGGAATTAGGTTTATAACATGTGATTTCCTTTTTTATGTTACAAATAAACTAATACACCTAACATTAATTTAAACGCCCTCTGGACAAACAAAAAGAACCAACACTTAGGTGGTGTTTGTTTTTTTTGCCAGACTGCAGACATTTGGTCCACCTCTTCTCCTGCAGATGCTTGCAGATGTGGTACGCAGACTGCAGACTTTTTCCCGCAGAAAAAACAAACAGCACCTTAAATTCCAACACAAATTGGTTTGGCGATATGAACTTTTTCATACAAATAAAATAAATAGAACTAGAAATTGAGTTCAGTTAGATTTATATTTTAAATGATTAAATGAGAAACAAAAGAAACTATAAGGCCATGCGTAATGGACATTATAAGGGCATGAAAGAGTTTGATAATGCCCCTAGCACCATCCCCTTGGGCATTATAGGGGCATGAAAAGAGAGGAACAGTTATAGAATAATGCCCAAAGAGTAGGAAAAAAATGGTAAGTATTTAATGAAATGGGCATTAACAGTTACACATTTTTTGTAGGGGCCTTATAATGTTGATGTGGCGAAAAATGCCCCTTAGGGGGCATTAACCATTACACATGGTCTAAGTTTAAACAAGAAAAGATGTAAAGTTTTTTTATGTAAATGATTTAAATGAGAAATAAAAGAAACTATGAGTTTAAACAAGAAAAGATGCAATGTTTTTTTTTATGTAAATGATCAGGGCCGGCCCTGAGAATTCGTGTACCCTGTTCGAGTTTCACAAAACGTGTCCTTAGGCTTTAACGAAATTGGGTATTGGGCTCAGTAAATGTCTAAACCTAATGCCAATGGGTTAATAAGTAATCTAAAGCATAGAAATTTTTACGTATACATATCGGGTTTTTTCTAAAAATAGCGTGCCCTCCGAAATATCGGGCCCTGGCCGGTGGTCCTCTCCGCCCACTCCAGGGCCACCCCTGTAAATGATTAATTGAGAAATTCATGAACATTTATATGTGAAAAATAAAAATTAAAAACTAAAACAGTGGCTTGAAATTCGGGAGTTGGGGCCTTTCCCCCTGTTTCCCATTATTAAATCAAAATCAATTCTTGAGGCCCATAAACAAAATAAAATATGGAGAAACCCAAAGATAAGTAAAAAGGATAAAAACAAAACTTACGGGATTCGAACACTGAAACACTGATGCCATAAACAGGAGGCGCACCAATTGAGCCAAAGAGTGAATTTGTGTATCTAATTTCTACAATATATTTATATATAGAGTAAACTGCAATTTCACTCCCTGGGGTTTAGGCCAATTGGCACTCTGACCCCCTCTAACGAAATAATTGCAATTTTATCCCCCAATGTTTGGTGTTATGTCGTAAGTTTACCCCCGGCGTCAATTTTGTTAACAGTCAACGTAAGTATGTAGAGGTCAAAGGGTAAATAGGTAATTTCCAACAAAACACTATTATTATTATTATTATTATTATTATTATTATTATTATTAATATTATTATTATTATTATAAGGGGCAGGACCTTATGAGAAAAATACTAAAACCCAAAATTAAAAATATTAAAAATAAAGTTACTAAAAAGGAAGCCTGGAATTATTGGAGATATACATGTTTAAAACTTTTAAACCTAGGTCTGAATCTTCAGACCTTGGATAATTTCACATATACACCAACTGCCAGGCTTAATTAACACAAGATCAGTACAGGCCCACGCCCTTAAAAACGCCTACAAACGGCTAACAAAACGGGCTGCCATAATTCGACCACTATGCTAATAATCTGCTTGTTTAGTATATAACCAGTCCGAAATTATCCAGACTTAAGTTTTGAAAATTTTAATTTCCAGACTCTTTTTTTTTTTCATAGATTATAACCTTTTCATGTTGTCTTGACAAATATATGCTTGTGGTAATTTATAACTTATTCCTAGTGGTTCTCCACTAGCAGAACTAACTCTGTGAGTAGTTTTATGAAAATATCTTGTAGGAATAATTCCTTCCTGAATACAATTTAAATCTGCTCCACTATCTAGTAAAGCAACTAGTTCAATTGAAAAATTGCTATCTATTAACAGCTTAATTTTAATGTGCCATTATTTTATTATTTAACAGATTTTACAAGATTATAAATCTTTTAAACCTTACATAATATGTAAGAAATGTGGCCGTCAGGGTCATAAAGCAAAAACTTGTTGGGTAAAGAAAAACTCAATAATATCGAGGATGAACAATTAAAAGATACATTATCTAAAATACTAATAAATTCTGAGACTGATTCTGAATCAGAATCAGAAAACTCTTATAATGAAGATATAAATATATTATAAAATGAAGATTTTATATCTTCTGATGAAGAATGTTCCTCTTGTAAAGGAGAAAAATGCTGTCAAAAAGATTTTGATACAGATAATGAAGATGATATTTATCAAATAATTGCTCAATTTGAGAATATGGAGATAAATGTTATTTCTAATGATCTTTTAAATTTACTAAAAGTTGTGGAAGATGATAAAATTAGAAAGGAAATTATCTCTAAAATAATTAAAGAGGAAAAAGCCTCAACCTCAATGAGTCTTCAAGAATTTAAACCTTACACTATAAGTGAAGTTAAAAAACAATTAAATCAAAGAAATTTAAGGGAAAAACCCGTTAATATTGAAGAATTAAAATTGGAAATTGATAATCTAAAAATAGAAATAAAAAATTTAAAAGTAAGTAATAAAACTTTAGAACAAAGAATAAGAGATTTGGAAATAGGAAAAATTAATTCAGAAAGCCCTAGCACGTCTGGGAAAAATGATTCAGAAACTGATAATTTTTTTATCAATATTAAAAGATGAAAATTTCTTATCAATATATGAGATTGTAACTTCTCATAAATGACACATTAAAATTAAGCTGTTAATTGATAGCAATTTTTCAATTGAACTAGTTGCTTTACTAGATAGTGGAGCAGATTTAAATTGTATTCAGGAATGAATTATTCCTACAAGATATTTTCATAAAACTACTCACAGAGTTAGTTCTGCTAGTGGAGAACCACTAGGAATAAGTTATAAATTACCACAAGCATATATTTGTCAAGACAAGGTTTGTATTCCAAATAGTTTTATGTTAGTTAAAAATCTAACAAGCCAGATTATACTTGGCTCACCATTTTGGAAATTTTTTTTCCCAATAAAGTATATTGATGAAAATTTCATCACAGGAACTTATAAAGGAAAAGAAATAACCTTTCATTTTGTTCATAAACCAATTACTAGATTTATAAATGACATTGAAGAATCTTTAATACAAGCCAAAGAAAATCAAATAAATTTTCTTAAAGAATAAATTAATATTTTTACAATAGAAGAAAGACTAAAAAATCCTAAATTACAGGATAAAATAAAACTAATACAAAATCAATTTTCTTTACAAACATGTAATGATCATCCTAATGCTTTTTGGGATAGAAAGAAACATATTGTTTCTCTTCCTTATGAAGATGACTTTAATGAAAGTCAAATACCTACAAAGGCAAGACCATGTCAAATGAATTCTGAATATTTAGAATTATGCAAAAAAGAAATAAAAACTTTAATAGATAAAGGTTTAATAAGACCTTCAAAGTCTCCATGGTCATGTACTGCATTCTATGTTAATAAACATTCAGAGCAAGAAAGAGGAGCTCACAGGTTAGTAATAAACTACAAACCTTTAAATAAAGTTTTGAAATGGATCAGGTATCCTATACATAACAAAAAAAGATTTGTTAGATAAACTAAATAATGCTATTATATTTTCAAAATTTGATTTAAAATCTGGATATTGGCAGATTCAAATAAATGAAAAAGATAGATATAAAACTGCCTTTACAGTAACTTTTGGTCATTATGAATGGAATGTAATGCCATTTGGGTTAAAAAAATGCCCCAAGTGAATTTCAAAATATAATGAATGATATTTTCATTCCTTTCAGTGATTTTATAATAGTTTACATTGATGATATCTTAGTATTTTCCAAAGATATTGAAACTCATTTTAAACATCTAGAGATTTTCAAAAATATAATTATAAAACATGGTTTAGTAATATCTAGACCAAAGATGTTAATTTTTCAAACCAAAGTTAGATTTTTGGGTCATAATATTGAGAAAGGAAATACTATTCCTATAAATAGAAGCATTGAATTTGCTTCCAAATTCCCTGACGAAATAACTGATAAAACTCAGTTACAAAGATTTTTAGGAAGTTTGAATTATATTTCACCTTATTATAAAAATTTAGCAGAAGATACAGCTGTTTTATATGACAGACTAAAAAGAATCCTCCGCCATGGTCTGATATTCATACCAAGGCAATTCAAAAGATTAAACAAAGTGTTAAAAATCTTCCTTGTTTAATGCTGGCAAAACCAGACTGGAAAAAGATGATTGAAACAGATGCCAGTAACATTGGATATGGAGGGATATTAAAACAAATATCTCCAACTGATAAACAATAATTTTTGGTAAGATTCCATTCAGGTAAGTGGAATAATAGCCAAAAGAATTATGCTACTATTGCAAAAGAAATTTTAGCAATAGTCAAATGTGTTTTAAAATTTCAAGATGATTTATATAATCAAAAGTTTTTAATAAAAACTGACTGACAAGCAGCAAAATATATGTTCAACAAAGATTTTAAACATGATGTTTCTAAGCAAATGTTTGCTAGATGACAATCTCATCTTGCCCTATTTGATTTTGAAATAATTTACAAAAAGGGAACTGATAATAGTTTACCTGATTTTTTGACAAGAGAATATTTAAATGAGTAAGGGATCAATAATTCTTAGCTATAATAAATTAACAAGAAGAATAAATGAATATGAATTATATTCATTATTTTATAAAAACAGACTTAGAGAAATATTAAATAATCATTATATGGATCATCAACAATGGCTTGAAGAAATCTCTCAAACTTATGATTGCATTAATGAATTTAGGTATCGAATAAAGATACTTAAAGAAAAAAGAATTATAATTTCTTGTGGATAATTGCAGGTTTAATGAAGAAGATTAAAGGTCCTTTAAAATTAGTTTTCGAAATAATTCAAGAAGATATTGCTGATACAGAAGCCATAATAAGGGCTAGACAATATCAAATTTATGATCTGATGCAAAATTTTGAAATGCATCCAGTAGATAGAGCAAATAGGCTCTCAGAAAATCTTACAATTTTACATTATTATAAGAATCAATTAAAGGTTCTTAAAGAAAATGAGAAAATAATCTCTTCTGCCTGATTTTATACTTTCAGGAATGTATCCCCGAGGTAGAGGGAAGCAACCCCTTCCTAATACAGGAAGAGGAGGCCGGGGCCAATTAAGACCCTATGGTGATGAAAGAGTTCTTGGGCAATTTGCTCATCAAAGGCTAATAGCCGCCAACATTGCAAATACTGCATCAACCTCCAGTAATACTAGAGGAAATAATACTGATGATAAATTATTCCAAGAGTTTTTGCCTTATAAAGCTAAAACTGAAGGAAAGGATAATTCAGCATATGTCAATATTGTGACAGAAGATTCTGATGATGGATTATATGAGCAAAATCCAAATAAGGAGATAATATTGCTCCTGGAATTTAAAGATCTTAAATGGAAAGATCAACCATGGACCTTAATTACAAGGTACCTAGACAACGGATCATATCCGACTGTTTCATATAAACAGAGACATTATTATGAAAACATTCTCAAAGTCACATAATCTTGTGATATTCATCATTATATGGCTGGAAAATTCCCAGGATTATAGTTTTAGTAAAATAATTATAAAACAGATAATATCTGTTGAAGAATGGGGAACATCTCCTTTAAAAGATAAAGAGATGTATCACCCAACCAGGGTCCCTATTAAATTTAATTACTGGGATTATATCGAGGCATTCAATAAAGCCCTCTTATATGAAAATACAAAGAAGAAACATTCATGGTTCTTCAAAATATGTCCAGAAGTTTATAAACGGGACATCCCAAATTGGGTTTATAAATGGTGGCTATCATATGGCCCTTCGGTAAAAATTTTACCAGAAAAATTAAGAGAAAATTATAATAAATGGGTAGAAATATCTCCCACCTTAATTGAATTACAACATCAAAGAGTCCTAATTGAAGGATTATCTTTATGTCACTTCTTCATTCAATTTGGAATTCCATGGATCTGGAAGTGGTCTCCAGAAGTGGGTTATACCCAGCAACAAATTCCTTGTTTAAGAAGAGTTTTTTATACAAAATTCTGGAAGAAAATGATGAAGCTGGACAAAGATGGTGTTCCAGAAGGTCAAGAAATATTACAAAAAATTCAAGAAACCATAGAATTATATTCTAAGCAAATCCAATTACAAGCCCATAGAGAATCTCCAAGTCCATTCCAGGAGATAACCCAGAAACTCAAGATGCAAGGAGAAAGCAGTATTTCTAAAAAAGAAATATTGGTTACATATTTTAAGGAAATGAAGAAAGATTTGATGAAAAATCTTAAAGGGAAAATTATCCAATCTGATCATGCATCAGACATGTCTTTATCAAATTTCTCAGAAGAAGATGAAAATAAAGAAGAAGATATCCTTGCAGGAGAATCTCAAGATCCATATGGCTCAGATGAAGAAATTCTTCAAGAAGAATTAGAGATAATGATTGAAGATCTCAAAGAGGAGATCAAGAAATCGGTATCCATTGAAGCGGCTGAAGAAGACAAAAGAATAAAGTGAAGACTGTCCACCATGTGGGACAGAGGGAATTATTAAAATTTAATCATGCCAGACATAATAATGTCTGCTTTTGAAAATTTCGAAAGAATAATTGATGTATAATTATTGTAGTTTATTGTTTATGTTTTGTTTGTACCTTGAGGCTCTCATTATAAAAGGAGCTCAAGACTTTAGTTTAGGGTGTGCCTGATCTTAGGATCAAACTTCTCTTCTCCCTCTTGTAAAATATTCTAAATAATAAAATAATCTGTGCCGACTGAAGGTTTTCCAGAAATCTTGGTGTTCTTGGTGTATTCCTTTTGAGGTATAAATTTATTTACTTTTAATTACTAATTTCTTTAAATTTCTCTGGTATTCATTAGCCTAATGACAGGCTAAGAATCATCTCAGTATTGAATCCAATCATGATAAGGTTATAATCTATGAAAACAAAAAAGAGTCTGGATAATTTCGGACTGGTTATTATTATTATTGTTGTTGTTGTTGCTGTTGTTGCTGTTGTTGTTATTCTTATTCTTATTCTTATTTATAAGACACTGCATCTTCTTCTCCTTCATATTAGGGTTTTCATAAAATGAAATCTCAAATCATCATCACCTCCACAGAAATCTCAACCTTACCAAACCCTATAATCTGAACCTTACCAGCTTTTTTGCGGAACTTTCTAGGAGGCGATCTAGTGCCTCCTCTACTATCTCTGGCCTCTTGCATAATCTGGGCATCATGAGCCACAAATTCAGCCCTAATTCGGGCTAATTCATCCTCTGTAATACCTGTCTGAGTGTTGAAACCCTTTGCACCATTTGCTTCACAACCCTCTATGGTTGATTTTGTGGAATCTTGACGACCACGAGCTGGGCAAGAAGCATCAATTTGGGGGGGGGGGGGGGGCGGCTGAGCAGAAGGAAACTCCCCTTGCACCGCACCAGGAAGGGACTTTGGAACACCAACATCATCCACGATTGAAGGGGTTTGATCCCCAATTCGAAATGAGTCAGAAAGAGACGCTATGGGGTTTAGGTTTTGCGATGACTGCTGAGGAAATTGGTCACCTTTTAGCACCGCCAGAGAGTTTATCGTAACAGGTGAGCAAGGTATTGGATCTGGGGGATGATCAGGAGGTTGAGGAGGGATTGAAGGTGGGATTTGACCACCTGGTGAAGAGATTTCTGGCATAGATAGGGAAGAACCGTAGAGCGCGAATTTTAGAGAAAGAATTTTAGAAACACTGATGCTTGATTTGTCTATTGTGACAACTACAGAGCTTGGTGCCATTTTGTTGAAGATAAATGTTCAAATCCCAGATGGGATTTTGGTAGAAAGATGTAAGAAGAGATGAGATTTATGTGAATTGGTGTGAAGGTTGAAGACCCATGAAGGATTTAGGTGTAATGAAAGGTGGAAGAGTGAGATTAGGATCTTGAGAGGTTAATGGCGGGTGGCAGTGGTGGTACCCGGTTGAGAGTGTTGGAGGGTGGTGGCTGGAGGTGGTTGAGGGTGGTGGCTGGAGATGGCAGTGGTGGTTGTTGTGGTGAATGGCGGTGGTAGTAGTGGCAGGGGGTAATATTACAGAGTAGAACAAAACACAGGGGGTAATATGAAAGGGCATTATAGTCATTTCACATTCCAGTTAACAAATATGTTAACAAAATTGACACCGGGGGGTAAACTTGCGACATAACACCAAACGTTGGGGGGTAAAATTGCAATTATTTCGTTAGAGGGGGTTAGAGTGCCAATTTGTGACAACCCGAGTTTTCACAGGTCTTTTTCCGACACGTTACTTGTTACAATTCTGTTTCATAGTTTTTTGTGTTGTATCATGTGAATAATTAATTAAGTTAGTGTATATGTGGTTGATGTATATAAACCTGAGGATTAGTCCTTATTGCATGAAACCCTACTCGACATAATACTGGGTTTCGTCCTCATCCTTGCCCGACGAAACCTCCAACGAAACCTTGATGTTTCGTCATCACCCTGCACGGCGAAATACCAGTTGGGCTGTCGGCCCAAATAAAGCCCGTACACGACTTAGGTAGATGTTATTTGTGTTGCTTGGGTATCCGGCAGTTATCATTTTAGCAAACCCTAAACTTCATATCATCTCTCCTCTCCACCTTCGAAACCGGCAGCGAACCTTTCTCGATTCGTATAACCCTTTGATTCCGTCTAACTAAGGTTAGCATATGTCTCTCAAAACGTTCTGTAGATCTACTTGTTATACATGATTGTGTGGTTTCTTTAGTGTGATTTTGTGTAGCATGTTGTGTTGCATATGATGAACAAGAACTGATGTGAAGTATGATATACACCTAGGGTTTCTGCATGATAGAATGTGATTGGGATGAGTTATTGATGATGATTAATCTGTAGCATGGACTTGTATGAATACATGTTAGTAATTGATTTGTAGGATGTGATACTCTGGGATAGATTACATGATCAAGAATGATAAACACATATAGAATCGAGTCATGTGGAAGTGATGAGAAACTGTTACGAATGTCAGCCCTAAATCTAAATGAAAGACGATAATATTGTTGAATTGTTACTTTAATCGATGAACTGATGATTTGGTTTAACGATTGAGGATGATTGGAACTATGCGTATTTCGGAGATAGTGTAACTGTTATGCATGTCGACGAAACGTACATGTTGACGAAACCCTTATGTTGGCGAAACTCTTGTTTCGGCGAAACACTCAGGTCGACGAAACATGGGAGTTTCGTCGACATGGGTTATGGCGAATCATGGGGTTTCGTCGTTAGGGTGAACAGCATGGTGAACTAGGTTGACTTTCATTGATGAATGATTATGATTATGATAATAAAACCACGATGTCTATTGTTAATGATATCTACTGTCCACTGTTAATGCTACCTACTGAATACTGTTAATGATGTCTACTGATGATCAAGTGACATAATCTAGTTTGTATACCTAGTATAGTACACACAACTGGTAAGCATTATTTCGGGACTTATACGTGAATTGTGGGGTTATGTGAGTGGTATAACTGCTGTGATAGTTTGTCTGCACACTATGACTATACGTGAACGTAAACTGATTACGAGTGCTTGACTACCATAGGGTGTGACTGTTTAAGTGTGAACAAGTAACAAAACATACCGAGCAAACCAAGGTGAGTTCACTGCTCTTTTTCCAAGCATGCATCCCGGGGAGGGATATCGGGTAACGTTCCGGGGAGGAATGTAAGGTTATTGGGATGTTTGTTATTACTCTCTTTTCTATCATATAAGACCCCTTACATCTGCCGATAGTTGCCGGGGAGGCAACAAGGTTATTAGTTGATAGTGCTATTAGGATTCTCACCCTCACACCGTACCGGGGAGGACGGGCGTGAACTAATTACCTTGACCACTTGACCAATGCTTTGATAGAGGCATTGGGGTTGGGCAAATACATCTTGTAGCCATTTGCGGTAATCGAGGTAATAACAACATCAAAACAAATCGTTGAACTGTTTTATACACATATCAGGTAACTAAATGCGTTAACAAAATTTGAACTCACCAGCGTCGTCTGACACACTTGTCTGCATGCTTGCAGGTCGTTAGATTCTTGATATGGACTTGCTATCTGGGAGTGCTGGAGTGGTCATGGATCTAGACTCTTGGATATTTGATACATTGGTTTTGAACACTTATTTAGCAGCAGTTGTTTACCAATTTACCTTATGCTTCCGCTGAATGATTTCTTTGGTTTTAACTTATGACTTGGATTTAATTTATGCAATGAATCGAATGTTTTATTTAATTATTTATGATTGGTTCAATGTGATTGGTGGCTTGGATCCTGGTATGTCATACGTCCCGCGGTGTTCCCGCATGTGGTATTTTGGGGGTGTGACAGTTTGGTATCAGAGCCATTGGTTATAGTGAACTAGGTTTTAAAACGTTTTTATAAAACCAGACTATAACCGAAGAACTTCAAAAATCGACAATGACACTCAGCTCCAGATTGCAAGGTTCATCTTCTGTTTACTTTATGCATTACTTGTTTAGTAGTCACACACTCACAGCTTGCATGAAACGACATACTAGATACTATGGTGATTGGATAGTATGACACTACTCTTCGACTTTTGTGATTCGTAATCCTGTAGCACCTTCTGTTTTGCTATTTGAATGCGGGGGAAACTTTTAGCACAAGTTAAGAGGCACTGAGATGAGCATGCAAATTGCCTCATTATTATGGGTGCACACATAATAATAACGTAAGGTGCATGTAAGTCCTAGTGAGGCTTAACGAGTGTGAGAAGGGTTCTGCCCTATTGTGTGTAAACTTGGTAGTTTGTAGATTTCAACTTGATACTTGACTCTTATCTCATCTCGACTCTTAAATTTGTTCCCTCTCCTTATATAGAATCATGAGTGGACGAGGTCATGGACGTGGTCACATCGCGATGACCCAAGCTGAGCTGACAAACTTAATCAACACACGTGTGTCTGAGGCCTTGGCAGCCTACCAAGCTGGTACGAAATGTTCCAAACACTCTTTAATCTTGTGTCATGTACACAACTCTTACCCCTGTAATGTGTTTTCTTTCGTCCATTAGGTCAGCAAGCGCAAAACCAAAACAATCCACCTGCTTGTACGTTCAAGATGTTCATGGACTGTAAGCCACAGACCTTCAGTGGGACTGAAGGGGCTGTAGGACTCCTGCGATGGTTTGAGAAGGCAGAATCAGTGTTTGCGATGTGCAACTGTCCTGTTGGGGACAGAGTGAAGTATGCTACGGGCACACTCGATGATGGTTCCCTGACATGGTGGAATGCCCAGGTTCAGATGTTGGGCATCGAGGTGGCGAATGCCACTACTTGGGATGATTTTAAGGAGTTGATAAGGGAGGAGTATTGTCCTCGTGATGAGATCCAGAAACTGGAGAATGAGTATTATGATTTGAAGATGGTGGGATCCGAGATTGAGGCATATGTGAAACGGTCTCATGAGTTGGCTATCATGTGCCCGAACTTGTCACGACCTCCGCATCGAAGAATAGAACTGTTCATCAAAGGATTAGCTCCACGGGTGAAGGGTTTAGTTAATGCAGCGAACCTCAACAACTTACCTCAGATTGTCCGTTTGGCTCACAAGATCACCGATCAGGGGGTGGAGAGTGGTTCGCTACCACCTCACGTTTCTGCCACTACTACTGCCACAACCACAGCTACTACGCCTGCTAGTGATAACAAGCGGAAATGGAATGATGCTGACAAGGCAACCAGTGCCAGTCAATCTCAGAAAAGGTCTGACAACAGCAACAACCGTAGCTTCAGTCAGTCGTCCTCAGTTAATCAAGGCCAGGGTAGCAATCAGAATCAGGGCTCCTATATTGGGAAGAAGCCACCGTGCAACAAATGTGGCTATCATCACTATGGGCAGTGTGTCCGGGCTTGCCGTAGGTGCGAGAAAGTGGGCCATGATGCCAAATACTGTAGAGCCCCGCAGCCAAAGCAGCAGCAGCAAAATCAGCAGTATCAGCGACAGCAAAGACAACAACCCCATCAGAACCAGGGCTTTAAAAAGGGGTGTTTCCAGTGTGGGGATGAGGGCCACTTTCAGCGGGATTGCCCTCAATTGAATCAGAATGTTAACGATAACAACAACTGCCAGAACAACAACAATGCTGGAAACAATCACAACAACAACGACAACAATGTAGGAAATGGTGCTCGTGGAAGGGTATTCACAATCGGTGCTGTTGATGCTAGGAATGATGCCAATGTCGTGATTGGTACGTTTTCTGTGAATAATCTTATTGCTTCTGTGTTATTTGATTCTGGTGCCGATTGGAGTTATATGTCTCTAGAGTTTGGTCAACGATTAGGCTTAGCCCCAACACCTTTAGTGTTAGGCCCTAAAGTGTGAGACTGACGCATCAAATTAACACAACGGGTTATGGTTACGAACTGGGCTTTATCGGGTTAGTTATATTAGGTTTTGGACCTTTATAGGTCGCTTGGGCCAAGCTTTAGGCCATGTGGGCCAAGCAGGCCCAGGGGGAGCCCATGTAGGGAATTGGGCTTGAGTTAGTATATAAACAAGTTTTCAACTTGTTTTTAGGTTTGAACCTCATTGTTACAGAATTCCTAGAGAGAGCTAGAGGAAGGCGATGGTTTTGTGAGCACTTGTACTAGACGGTTTTGCTAGTTGATAGTAATAGAATCGTGTGCAAGTGTTTAAAGGTGATTCGTTGTGTTCTTCGTATTTCATATTTTTCGTGTTTATTATTGAATCACATCAAGTTTGGATTCCGCACAAACTTGGTGTTGTTTGATATCATTGAAAGATCCGGTTTTCGGGACTTACAAGTGGTATCAGAGCCATTAGAACCTTTTTCTAGGCTCGGTGTGATATCAAAGATTCAAGATTTTCGTTATTTTTGGTTCAGTATTCTTCGCGTTCTTCGTAGTGTTCATCGAAATTTTATCAAAAATTACTATATTTTGGTGTTTTGATTTTGAAAAAGGTTGTTAAAGGATTAAATATAATCTCTTTATTCTTTTTCCGAAAAAACTTTAATGTCAATCATAATCCTTTAATTTTGAAAATTATCTTGATTTAAAAGTTTCCAAATATCTCGGGCTACAGCTGTCAATCACATTCAAATTCAATTTCAAAAGGTCTCGAGTTATTTACGCCACAGCTGAATCATCGTCAACATATCCACAACGGTCTCGAGTTAATCGCTCCTACTACACACAGTTTCGAGTCACTGGTCTCGACTCAAGGAGGTCTCAAGTCCCTCATCAGCCGGTATCGACTCATCATTCTTCTCACAACAGTCTCGAGTCATCTTCTCCCGTGTGGTCTCGACTTATCATCAACTGGTCTCGACTCCAATTTTTAAGGAATCAACGGTTTCGACTCACTACTCATCACTGGTCTCGAGTCATTCATTCTTGTGTCACAACCACTGTCTCGACTTATCAATTTTCACAGTCTCGAGTCGCAACCACGGTTCCGAGTCACAACCGAGATCTCGAGTCATCTCTTTCTGTTCTCGAGTCGCAATCAGCAAAGGTCTTGAGTCATTGATCATCTGAGTCACAACAATCATCCACGGAACCTGCAACTCCGTCTCCGGTCATCGTTCATCATCATCTTCGTCGACTGCCGTCCTACTCCGACAACCTGCAACTCCGGTCATCTTTTCATCCGGCCATCACACCTCCGTTCATCACCAGTGTCACCGTCGGACCTCCATTAAACAAACCTCCACGTTCACTCCTTCATCTTCATCCGAACCACCTGCTCTCAACATCAACCCAACCACCGTGCATTGTTCCACTGTTCATCATCATCATCATCATCTGTAAAGCCCGTATCCGGTCATCGTCTCCTTTGTCACGGTCATCGTCTTTCATCTACGGCCATCATCACCACCTCTGAACAACCATCGTATCTCCGATCATCGCCGGTTATAATCCTCATCATCATCACATTGGCGGCTGAGGCTAAATTAGGGTTTTGGATATTCGGGTTAACGAAGAAGACGACGTACAGATATAGTTTTTTAATATTTTAGATTTTAATAAATTAATTATAATAATTAATCATTTAGTAATCATTACATAATCATTAATCATTAATTATCATATATTAATAATAATAATAAGTATTCTTTTATCAACAAAAAAAAAAGGAGTTTGTTTGGTGTGACAAGTTTTGACAGGTTTTGAGGTGCGGTTCAGATAGCGGGTTCTTTCAACTGCAGAGTGTTTGAGTTAGCGAGTACACGGGTTCTCGTTTTGGTTTGTGTTTTGAGGAGAAGAACAAAAGTGTCAACCAACCACTGTAATTATGGCATTCATCAGTAAAGAAGAACTACTTTCTGTCTTTTGTACTCCTGAATGTAGGGGTAGAGTAGAATATTATCAGTTACACAACGCTGAGCTAATTCAAGATTATCAAGACATAAAAAATACAAATTTTACTTTATCAAAGAATGAGAAACTTTATAAAGAAAAGATTGAAGCTCAGCGAAAAGACATCGTCAAACTCAAGGATGATGTAAGTGTGAAATCAACTCAACTCTTCTATGTTCAGGAGAAACTGTGCGTTGTGACTAAGGAACTGGAAGATATCAGAGATAGATATAAAATAAATGAGCTTAATATTAAGAAATTTGATTCTTCCAGCAAATTAGTAAAAAACTTGTGTGATCAACAGCTCGCATACAAGGAAAAGAAAGGGCGTGGATTGGGTTACAATCAGGCTCCTCCTCCTTACAATGATAACTACACATATTTACCCATGACTGAGGAGGAATTGATGAATGAGGACAAGATGGCTTATGGTCCTAAAACTGATAAGTCATCAATCAACATCAAACCTGTTGATAAACGAACGAGTCCTTCGGTAAATTTTGTTTCAAAGGGTACTTTTGATCCTAAGGCTTCGTCTTCCCCTGCAGATGAAGTAGTTGAAGTAAAAGTTGAAAATGTAGTTGGGGATGAACAAGCATCACAGTCTGATTCTTCTGAAAATTTAATAAATGAACCTAATCCAGACTCTATTTCGACGTTTGATTTTTTTAAGGTTTTTCGCTCTATGATTAATTTCAGGCCTGATGATTTGGGCGAAAACGTTGATGCTTGTGCAACAGAGACTGAATCGGAAAATGAAACGAATGAGCCAGCTGAACCATCTGATTCCAAATGTGAATCATCTGAAGCAACTGATTCTGAGAAATTAGAATCAGTTGATTCTAGCGGATTCAACTCAAAGGTGTCATGTGCAAAACCGTCTTGTGCTGAAAATTCGTCAAATGTTTCAGCTGAAGTTTCTACTAAAGTTTCTGGTATTTCTTCCGACAAACCAGAACTCTCCGATTCTGTCAAAGCTGATGACATGAAGGATGAAGAGAAGATAGACGTGAAAAAGGCTCCAAGTACGCAAGCTGAACAATCTGAACCTTCTGTAAGTAACGAAAAGGTTCATATCAAGAAACAAGAGCCGAAGCGAGCAGGCAAAGGACGCGAAAAGAAGAAGCCTAAACATCACAGACGATCAGGCTCTCCACAGTACTCAACGGGCAGCAATAGTCCTCAAAAGACCCGTGACGTGAAAAATGTTTTTGTTAAGCCAGTCAGTAATGGCAAATGTGAGAAATATGCATTTGACTGTGCTAACAAAGCTTTCGGAAAGACTGGTGAGATTTCTGAACAAGACTTGCAGTCTAAACAAAACAAGAAGAATCAAAAGAAATCTCCACCACAGAAGACCCCAGCAAACGACAAGTACAGACATCCAAATTCATCCTCGTTTGCAAGAAATGTGCAAGGAAAACAAGCACAAAAAGGACCAGTTCATCCTTCAGGGCCTGCAAGAGCTACACAAGATGATCAGAATGCCTTCTACGTGAAGAGACAAACATGCTTCAATTGCGGCATTGCTGGTCACATTGCTCGGAACTGCACAAATCATCCCCATGAACCGTATTATGCTCAAAATCAGAGGGTTACACCTAAGGATAACTACCATTCTAAGCCAATGAAGGTTTCATCACCTAAGGCAATGAAGAATGTGAATCCCAAGGTTAAACCTTCTGATGGGGATTGGAACGCTGCTAAAAACAAACGCAAGGCTGTTCAAGAACAAAAACGTTTTTCTAAAACTAACAAGCCTGAATTAGCTAAAATTGATCAACCAAAGGCAACAAACACGTTTGTTAAACCGAAACAGATTTGGAAACCCAAATCCAAAGCAGAAATGTCTCCAATCCTTGAAACCAAAGGGGACCTATGTTTAAAAGAAGTGTCTTATTTTGATGCTTCAGGAAATCCCAGGACCACGATGGCCTGGGTACCCATGTCTTACTAATCTCCTTACCTTTCAGGAACAACCAAGGAGGAGCTGTTGACAATCTCTGGAATGTTGATAGCGGTTGGTCCAGAGATAAAAACGGGTAACATTTCTCTGTTGCAAAAAGTTCAAATTTTTTTTACAGATGATATGTTTCCTTTGGAGGAGATTAAAGAAGTAAGAAATGATCAGCAAAAGGTACCGTTTAAATTCAGTACATTGATTTGAATTTGATTAGTCTTCAATCTAATGACGGAACGGTTAAGCAAATTTTTTTTTTCTTTTGCTTAGTTTATAACTTTGTACATAATGTGTCATTTCTCTAGTAAATGGTAAATTTGCGCAAAAATACAAGATTTATGCACAAATTTAGGGGGGAGAGGAACATATAGATAGATATAGAGTTTAAGGGGGGGGGGGGGAGAAAACTCAGAAAAAGAAAAACACAAAAAGAGTTTGCTGTATATTTATGCATTGTTTTAGGGGGAGAAAATGAGAAAAATACAAAAACATTAGAAAATGAAAAAGCGAAAAAGAAAGATTGCATGATATGGGAAGTGAAATAAATGTTCGTGTTAAAGGGTTTGACTAACACATGTAAGGTGCCATAGCTGAAAAGACTAGGATCTACTGCGATATGTCGATAGGCTTGACGCTCAACATGATAAAAGATACTAAGTGATATAAACATAACGAACTATGTACCATGTGGGTAACATACCAACGGCGTATGATTTTATGGTCTTAAATCTTGCGTTGATAGATAGCTAACATCTGAGGTTTCGGGTCTTTATATTGTTGAATCATCCGGGGATATCTTGGTTGTCCTTCTGTTCAGAACTAAAATTGTACATGAACCTAGGAAAGAAAGTCACTTGGAATTAGCTCATTTCTATTTGAATGTTTGTATGTTGTCCCGATACACACAATTTTGATCTAATTCTGAAATCTTCTCTGAAAAAGTCGTGTACCTCCTCTGCTGCATCCAGATATATGCTGACCTGGAGGTGCTAGGCAACGACAGCTTCTGCTGCATCCAGATACATGCTGACCTAGCTGTACGTTGTCGCGCTATAGATCTAATACACCCGAAAGAGGCCCTCAAGTGCCCAAAAGAAACCCAAGAAACCTATATCAAACTGAGAAAAACTCATTTGATCTGTATATTATACCATCTCTGCAAAAGATCTATTATGTTCTCTTCTCAACCTATTCCCAGTTAAGATTTCAGAAATCTGGATTGGACTTGTGAAATATGTGGTAGGGAAGATACTTGCATGAAAGAGTGTCCTGTTTATATTTCCAGGATTTGATTAGTATTTATTTGGGTGTTCATTGTTAAGAAATCAAAACATGATAAAACAGATTATATGCAGACCTAGATACAGTCAGGATATCTTAAAGGATGACATCAGTATACTCACCTGTTACGATGAATCGTTGTGCTTACCTTGATCGCTGGGGTATGCCTTGGAATGGGACACACGGGTATAATAGTATAATATTGCCTAAAGCATATCACGAAGTTGAAAAATTGAAAGTTGAGCGTTAAAGTTTAAGTGGACAAACATATTGGCAATCGCATAGACCAGTTTGATTAGGCTCGTACTGAAAAGTGTTCCTTAGTCTGCTTGAGAACGAATTTTGATCCCATTGCAATTGTAATTGTATATTATGGTAGTTGTTTATATTTTGAGTTTTTATTTGTTTTTAGTTCTTAAATTAAAAATAAAAAATTTGAAAAATTCAAAAATAAAAAAAAATAGAGTGCTTATTTGTTTTTCTTAAAATTAAAAATGTAACCGTTCTTGAAGATTTGACTGATCATCAAAAGTTGAAAGAATTTAAATGGTGAAATCCGAGTACAAGTACTTGGATGTACCTAGTGTTCATATGGTACTCTCCCTGTTGCATAAGAAATGTTTGCTTATGAGTTTGTGAGCATGTGCAGAACTTGATTTCATTCAAGAACAGGGGTTGATGAAGATTGAGATGCTGTTAGTTGCTGAAGAAGCCTGAAGCAGCACAATAACAAGATGTACCTGAGTCAGAAGAATCGGATACGAAACTCCGTCTGACAGTGAAAGTACATTTGAAGAAGTACCGTGAACTTGCTTGAAAGATAAAGATTGAAGAAGAAAAGATTTGTTGAGAATCCTCCTCTCACATTCTTTTTAACAAAGACTTTCAAGCAAATGCTGATCGAGATCCTGATATGAAGCTAACCACAAGAGCTGAAGAAAGAGACCCAGTGCTGAGAGTTCAGAAGTCAAGAACTTCCACAACATCTGCAGCATAACGACAACCATAGACTTCGTTGAAGACGTTGCTAATTTCATGTTATGAAGACAATTTGATGGCATCAGTCTAGGGGGAGATTGTTAGGCCCTAAAGTGTGAGACTGACGCATCAAATTAACACAACGGGTTATGGTTACGAACTGGGCTTTATCGGGTTAGTTATATTAGGTTTTGGACCTTTATAGGTCGCTTGGGCCAAGCTTTAGGCCATGTGGGCCAAGCAGGCCCAAGGGGAGCCCATGTAGGGAATTGGGCTTGAGTTAGTATATAAACAAGTTTTCAACTTGTTTTTAGGTTTGAACCTCATTGTTACAGAATTCCTAGAGAGAGCTAGAGGAAGGCGATGGTTTTGTGAGCACTTGTACTAGACGGTTTTGCTAGTTGATAGTAATAGAATCGTGTGCAAGTGTTTAAAGGTGATTCGTTGTGTTCTTCGTATTTCATATTTTTCGTGTTTATTATTGAATCACATCAAGTTTGGATTCCGCACAAACTTGGTGTTGTTTGATATCATTGAAAGATCCGGTTTTCGGGACTTACAAGTGGTATCAGAGCCATTAGAACCTTTTTCTAGGCTCGGTGTGATATCAAAGATTCAAGATTTTCGTTATTTTTGGTTCGGTATTCTTCGCGTTCTTCGTAGTGTTCATCGAAATTTTATCAAAAATTACTATATTTTGGTGTTTTAATTTTGAAAAAGGTTGTTAAAGGATTAAATATAATCTCTTTATTCTTTTTCCGAAAAAACTTTAATGTCAATCATAATCCTTTAATTTTGAAAATTATCTTGATTTAAAAGTTTCCAAATATCTCGGGCTACAGCTGTCAATCACATTCAAATTCAATTTCAAAAGGTCTCGAGTTATTTACGCCACAGCTGAATCATCGTCAACATATCCACAACGGTCTCGAGTTAATCGCTCCTACTACACACAGTTTCGAGTCACTGGTCTCGACTCAAGGAGGTCTCAAGTCCCTCATCAGCCGGTATCGACTCATCATTCTTCTCACAACAGTCTCGAGTCATCTTCTCCCGTGTGGTCTCGACTTATCATCAACTGGTCTCGACTCCAATTTTTAAGGAATCAATGGTTTCGACTCACTACTCATCACTGGTCTCGAGTCATTCATTCTTGTGTCACAACCACTGTCTCGACTTATCAATTTTCACAGTCTCGAGTCGCAACCACGGTTCCGAGTCACAACCGAGATCTCGAGTCATCTCTTTCTGTTCTCGAGTCGCAATCACCACGGTTCAGAAGTCAAGAACTTCCACAACATCTGCAGCATAACGACAACCATAGACTTCGTTGAAGACGTTGCTAATTTCATGTTATGAAGACAATTTGATGGCATCAGTCTAGGGGGAGATTGTTAGGCCCTAAAGTGTGAGACTGACGCATCAAATTAACACAACGGGTTATGGTTACGAACTGGGATTTATCGGGTTAGTTATATTAGGTTTTGGACCTTTATAGGTCGCTTGGGCCAAGCTTTAGGCCATGTGGGCCAAGCAGGCCCAAGGGGAGCCCATGTAGGGAATTGGGCTTGAGTTAGTATATAAACAAGTTTTCAACTTGTTTTTAGGTTTGAACCTCATTGTTACAGAATTCCTAGAGAGAGCTAGAGGAAGGCGATGGTTTTGTGAGCACTTGTACTAGACGGTTTTGCTAGTTGATAGTAATAGAATCGTGTGCAAGTGTTTAAAGGTGATTTGTTGTGTTTTTCGTATTTCATATTTTTCGTGTTTATTCTTGAATCACATCAAGTTTGGATTCCGCACAAACTTGGTGTTGTTTGATATCATTGAAAGATCCGGTTTTCGGGACTTACATTTAGAGGTTAAGCATGTAGTAGAATTAGCCGATGGTAAAACGATAGAAGCTTCGCATGTTCTTTTTGGGTGTAAACTAGACCTCGTGGGTCAAGTGTTTGATATTGACCTCCTTCCTGTTACCCTCGGTAGCTTTGATATAGTAGTTGGTATGGATTGGCTGTCTAAACACCAAGCTGAGATTCTGTGTAAGGAAAAGATTGTATGTATCCCTCTCCCTGATGGAAAGTCATTATCGGTTCAGGGGCATCGTAGTGGGACGATGGTTGGTATTATCTCAGCTATGCAAGCGCAGAAGTGTCTACGGAAGGGGTATCCTGCAATTCTGGCACTAGTTACTGATACTCCATCTGAAGAAAGAAAGATCGAGGATCTGCCGGTTGTACGTGAATTTGCCGATGTATTTCCTGAAGAACTTCCTGGTCTACCTCCTCACTGTCAAGTGGAATTTCAGATTGATCTTGCACCAGGAGCAGCCCCGATAGCTCGTGCTCCTTACCGTTTAGCACCTGGAGAGTTACAGGAGCTGTCTAATTAATTGCAAGAGTTACTGGATATGGGCTTTATTCGACCCAACTCTTCGCCTTGGGGAGCCCCAGTTTTGTTTGTAAAGAAGAAAGACGGGTCCTTTCGCATGTGCATTGATTATCGGGAACTCAACAAGGTGACTATCAAGAACCGTTATTGTCACACCCCAACCGATGGCGGAATCATTGGGGCGCGGCACTAGGCAAATCAGATTGCTCAGGAGAATCCATAACAACTATTTTGTGACAATAATTAATGCGTTCATTATCCCATACAAATAAACAATCATAATCACATTCGTCGTCACAGATTACATGTTCTCTCGAACAATACAAATCCGACAACCTAGGTTTTAGTTGAGTTTCTAGACTTCCTAGCCTGATTTGATGTAGACTGCGACTAAACCCGCAACATACGTTAAAATAATGTCAATACAAAAGTATTGGCGAATATATAGGTTTGATATGTAATAGCATAATAGATTAAAAGTGCTGCGAATTTCCTACATACATAAACGTAATACACGACATATATACTCACAAAACTGATACTACCAGCTAAGTCCTCGAGCTTCGATCGCGATTGTTAAACTAGACCCTGTCGGGCGCAATAGTACTATACTAATCATGGTGGGACGTCGCGAGTATGAGTCCTAGCACATATGTAACTAGCATCACGTATAACTATGCACATTGGTCATTCGCAAGTGTTAAATAGTTTAAGCATTTGATGTGATTTGATTTGATAGCAACGTATGTTACACCCAAAAGTGCGAAAGCGAAAAGGGTTCAAGTATACTCACAGTGCGTATTTGGCAAGTAACACCACTTGGTTGGATTGGCGGGAAGGTGTTTGAGATTACCCTGATTACAAATCGAATGCGTGAGCGTTGGATAGCGCGTTAAATGGTAGCGAGAGGACCAAGAAGTGGGCGATAATCCGGTCGGATGCCGGCCCGATCGGATGGGCTGCTGCCCGATCGGATGGGGGCTGGCAGCCCGTCCGATCGGCTGACAGTCTGCCCGATCGGACGGCGACCCGTCCAACTGATATTCGAATAATTTTAAAGGTTCTTCGGCGGTTTTGATCGGGACGGTGTGCCTTCGTGCTAAACAACTGAAATTCCATCAAGTCCGACTTGTTCTAACGACCGGGAACCTCCCCGTTCTATCAGATCTGACCGTTCTTGACGGTTTTTCCCTTGTTTAATCCGAAATCACATGTTCTTTGATTAGGTAACATAGATTTAGGCGAGATAGTTATAAAATATGTGGAAATCACTTAGATCTGAGCTATTCATGGTTAAATGAGGTCACACTTTGAAGTTCATAAGAACTCTTGATGACATCATTTTAGAACACCTCAAATCAGTAGATTTCATGGTTAAAAGTCGAGATTTAAAAGATAGAAAGGTGTAGAATTGCGTGTAGATCATAAAAGTACAAGAATTTGAGTGAAAACTTACAAGAATCGCGAGAAATCGAGAGAAAGGACTTCAAGGCGTGCTGGTCGAGTGAGAGCTCCACATCATCGAAAATGATGGGAGGGTGGGGGTATTTATAGGCAAGAGAGGAGAGAAAGGAGAGTGTGGCCCATCCGATCGGCTGGCCCATCCGATCGGCTGGCCCATCCGTTCGGCTGGCCCCAGCCGTTCGGCTGGCCCATCCGACCGGATAACCTATCCGTTCGGATGTCCTTCGGCGAGCTACGTTTTGGCCTTCCGTTTTATTCGTTAAACATCGCGATAGTTTTGGTCACACATTTTCATATATTTATTTATTATAGTTAATCACAGAAGGTCGTATATACGTATCCATACTTTCAAATATTTGGTGCGATAATCGAGCTGCGCGTGGTCGCGGGTGCGCTTTCGAGTTTGCGATGTGTTGTGCCACAATGACTGACGGGGTACTACTTGCTCGTATTGCCATCATCGTCACGACGGCTGGAGGGATAGTACTCACCCGAGAGTCTTTGTTAGCGTTAATTGTTTGCGTTACGATACATCACGGCCATTGAGGAGGGTAGAATAGGTCCTCACTCAAAGTCATCGTGAGTGTTAGTATTTGCGATGCGATGTAGCGTTAAAATATGCGATTATATTGCGAAATAGCGATGTATGCGCTATAGTTACATTATGATCCGAATCTCTGGTGCTAGGCGTAACGAGTGTAGCGAGTAGTCACAATGCACGAAAGTGCGGGTTGTTACAGTCTCCCCTACTTTAGGAAATTTTGTCCCAAAATTAATCCAACAGGTAGACTTTTAAGAGTTGATCCCGTATGAGTAGCGATACAACGAGTTAATCGGGTGAGAGTTGACAAGCGTGAGCGTCTCGAGTAAGAGAGAGATCGACCGTGATAGCGAAAAGGTGACGTAATGACAAAAGTAATATCCCACGAATTGGCGTTCCCAAAAGCGTATCGAGGAGCTTGTTGAGTAGATGCAAATGAAGTTTAAGGAAGAATCTTGAAAAAATTTCCTACAACGTAGGGTCAAGTTGAATATGTTAACCAACATTGCAGGAGGATTTAAGTTTAAACATTTAAAAGAACTTGGAAGGAAAACACAGTTTAAGATGACTTCCTTATGACATGGTTTCAAGCTGAACGCGATGTTGAACCAACGTCTCAAGAAAGTCTTGTTTTTATATTGCAAAAGGGTTTAAGGAAAAATTGGACTCATGAAAGCTTCCCTTGGGCATGGAGTTAAGCTGAGTCGATGTTACCTCCACGCTGTGAGGAAATTTCACTTGTCCAATGGTTTTAATCAAAAATTTTACAAAATAAGTTTTACAAAAAGGTAGTTGACACCGAGACCCACTTGGCACTTTCCCACGAAAGTTCGTTAATATGGTTAAAACACTTATATATAGGAAGTACCAGTGGCGTATCCACCATGTTTTGCTCATATTACTTCCATTTCGTGAGGCGGTGTCAGGTGTGCCGATAGGACACAGATAGAATTGCGTTCCCTCGGTCCAAGCGATAGGAGGTTGTAGGATCGGTTTTGACTCCGAAACGATTGCGAAACGAACGTATGACGTGCGGAATCCGTACACGAACGCGATCTAACACACACGATGTAATATAAACGTGATTCTATTAGAAATCTAATAAGAACAAGCACCTTGAATCACTTTCTCTCTCTAGATTCTCTCTCTAGATCTAGAGCTCTCCTAAACACAAATGATCCAAAAGTCTAAATTCTAATACTAAAGCCCCTATTTATAGGCCTTGGCTTTTAATGAGATTTCTCATTAATTACAATATTGCCACCTTGCCTTTTGTCTAGATATTACATCATAACGACTCGTTTTCTTCTGTTTCTCGTTACGGCTCGGATTGACGAAGGCGATAGACATAAATGCACTAACAGACTCCCCCTTGGATATTGCCGCAGTCAATCTCGTAGCATCTTGTCTTTCTCTCTCTCTTTGAGTCTTATTGAAACTTTAACACGTTTTCATCAACATAGACTTTCTCTTGCTCGAACAGAATCCCGGTGGATCTGTCTTCAGCTTCAGCTTCTCCTTTCTGTAGACTCTTTTCTTAATCAGGCTCCCCCTTTCGTCAAGCTTCCGTGCTTTTGGGATCGACACCTTTCTTTTCGTATACAAGCTCTTTCAGGATAGTTACATGACTCCTTGAATCCACGCTTCCTTTTGCGTTGAGCTCGTCTTCAGACTCCCCCTTAGACTCGGCTGTCGGGATCGTAGTCTGGTACAACATCTGCAATTCTCAAACATTTATAAGTACAAACATTTTGAACATTCAATTTTCCAGACATCGTAACCTAGCTCTATTCAACTTTCTAAATCACTCCCCCTATCAACAATCTTTACAGATTTGGCAGTGTTAAGTATCCAAAATCCCTCACAGTTAATCATCCAAGTCCAAACTAATGACCTTGGAGATATCACAAACTGTTTTTGATTTTTGATTTTTAATTCAAGTTTCAAATTAATGAACTTGTTTTATTTTCAGAAACACATTCTGCTTACTTAGATTTTGAAACTCAGCATTTCAGACATAGGTTGTCGAAAATAAAGCAGAATCAAAAATCTTTTTTGTATTTTTTCTGAAAATATAAAGCAGTAAAGAAATATGTACAAACATATTTACAGACAATATTTTTTGTTTGAGTATGCGTCAGAGGATCATATCAGTTTTTGACAAGTCACAAGTACCATTGAGCTTAATTACACATAAAGAATTAAACAATTCACTTAGATTGTCGATATACTGGTCCATTTAAATTTTCACACAAAGTTCAACTGATTCAGGATACGAATTAGCTGTATTAAGAACTTAAACTCATTCATGTGTCCCACCTCTTGAATATACTCCCGTATCCAGATCCCAATATTCAGTCTTACAGGTGAGTATACCTAGATGATATCTGTAAGGGGTTAGATGCAAAACCGTGAGAGCTCAGGTCAGAACTTCCGTTCAGCAGAGCGATGACGGTTCGACTTTAGGTGTGTCCCCTTTAGAGGATCTTTTCTTCAACAGCAATGATTTTCAATTTTATTGTTTCATCATTTTTGCTGAGGGCGATGCTGTATTTCAAGCAATGCGAAAAGTATTATTCGGGGACTAGGTCAGAACTTCCATTCAGCAGAAGTCCCGTAATAATACCCCAGATATCACTAAGCATAAAGACCTAGTATCTCAGAAAGAGGGGTCCTTCAAACGAGATTTCAGGGGTTACCTATATATCCAAGTAGTGTTCCCCACGAAATAAGCAAGTTTGAATTTAGGTTTATATCCCGAAAAAGTTTACTAAATGTATAAAAATCTACCGACACATCCACGGTGAGATCGTTTAACACATTTTGACTTTCCAATTCTTTAGCGTACTGTAACTGTCTACTGATGTACTAACATTTCCTCTTTTTACGCAAAAACTCAATTTTTGAATTTTATCATGTTTTTAACTTTTTCAAATTTTCAAATGTTTTTGTATTTTCTAACAACAATACTCCCCCTAAAATGCAAAATCATTTAAAGAAAATTTGACAACCAATACTGATAGCGTTGTCTCGCCATCCATTTTCTGCTTAAAGTGTACTGATTTGCAGAAAATCTAACATACCCCCATGATTTACAACACATTGATATTTACAGTTTGAAAACCGTTTTTCAATCTTGTGAAATTAATCATGTTTGTTCAGCCGTGAGGGTTTCGGCGTATTCAATCAACACATATTTTTGTATTTTTGAATACTTTTGACAAAAATTAAAAACAAACATATTTTTAGGTTTTCAAGTTTTTAACAAACTAAAACATATTTTTGGTTTTTAATTTTTTTCAAATTTTAGGGTTTTTGAAAATATTGTTTATTTATATACAGAAAACAAACAAAACTCCCTGTTCAACAAAACCAGGGTTCCGTAGCCTTCTCCTCCCGTTATGCCAGGCTGCTCCAACACTCCACTTGATAGTATTCAGTTGTCTTGAGCACCTGCACATTCAGACTACTTAATTACTTGAACAATTTAGCCCAGGTCTGTTGGACCTTAGGCATTTCAACACAATATGTATCATGCAGTTTCGGAAAATCTTTTTCATTCTGAACAAAGAATTTTTCATCTTTAACTTCAATTTTCTCATCTTTTACCAAAGACACTTGTTTCTTAACACTCCATGTTTGACCTTTTGGAGTACCTCATTTGTAAAAATGAGACTCTTTTTGAACATTTTGATTTTGAACAACAACTTTTGGTTTCCAATACTCTTGAGGTTTTGTCATATCAACTGATTTTTTCCAACTTTGTGTTGTTCTAACTCTGGGTGTGTGATAATTCCAGGTCTGTCTTGAATCAAACTTATTCGAGTCTTATTTCCAATTTTGATTCGAAGCAAACTTGTTTGTGTTGTGCCTCCAAGTTTGTTTTGAATCAAATCTGGTTGACCTGTGTTTCACATCCTCAGATTTCTGTTCCTCAACATTTTCAGACTTCTTTTTGTCAACATCCACAGGTTTCAGATTCGGACACTTTCGTGCAAGATGTCCAATTTGATCACATTTGAAACATGTTCTTTTAGACACATCTTTGACCTGTGGTTGTTGCTTTTTCTTTTGAGCTAAGAACTCATCATTAGACTGTCTCAATTTGAGTTCTTTTTCTTCTGCTAAACTTTTTCCTTGAATAAAACTCATTTTTGCCTGATAATTTGGCACCTCATTTTTCTTCCAATTTTGTTTCTTTTTATAACCCAACCCAGCCTTCATGTTTTTCTTCTTGAAACCAGGTTTGTTATAAAAAGTTTTGTGACCTTTTCCAGCAAATTTTGAAATTTCAGATTTCTCAATCTCAACCATTTTGAAAACTTTATCAACCTTTTCTGAAATCACATTCTGAATCGGGAATACAACATCTAAGAATAATTTGTCTGATCCAATCATGGAATAAACCAATCCTTTTGAATCTTCATTCAAATTTTTCTCGGATTTTGTGTTTTTCAGATATTCATCATGAAAATTTCCTTCATTTTCATCCTGTGATTCAGATTTACCTGTATCAACCGACTCTTCTTTCAACACACTTTCAACAACTTTACCTACCACCTCTGAATCATTAGTATCATTAGATTTGGAATAGGTTACATCAATGTTGTCTGGCAATTGATCAACCAGGTTGAAAGCTTTTTCGACCTTTTCCTCATCATAAAATGCAAATTTTTCCGGTGGTGGAACTTGATGAAACTCTGAGCCAATGCCTTTCTTGTTTTGCTCAGACTCACCATCTCCCGGTTTTATATTGAAAATTCGTTCAAGCACATATGACGACACGTGATAACTCTTTAACTTGTTGGTGTCCTGTTCTAAATCAGCAATCTGTCGCTTTAGCTTAGCAACATCCTCAATATAGGAATTAACAACATCTTGTTTTATGGAATACATTCGTTTAAGTTCTTTAGTTGTTTCAGAAAGATAATTCATTCTTGATTGAGCATATTTTATTTCATCTTTCACTTTTTCATATGACTCTTTCGTAATATGATATGCTAATTTCATTGAGTCATATTCTTTCTTCATTTCTTGACAATCAATTTCTTTTTGTGAACATTCTTCTGTCATTTTAGAAACATTTTCTTTCAAAACTTCATTTTCTGTTTCTAACTTTTTACATTTTTCTGAAAGTTTTTCATCATTTTCTTTTAAAACTTTTTCTTTTTCTAGCATTTCTTTACATTTTTCTTTAAAAATGCTTTCAATTTTAGTGATTCAAGATCTCTTGTTCTGAATTGCTCATCTTTTTCAGTACAAGCTCTGCACGGTTCCATGCATTTCTTACACTGTTCAACAGTTTCAGTCAAGATGTTAGGATTAGAATTTACCTCAGTGATTAGCACCTCGGTGTTTTCAGCTGCCTCTGTCTGTTTCAACTCAGCAACATTTTGATTTTCTTCAACATCGACTTCATCACCAGCATTACCAGCTTTCAAATTCTCATTCTTTACTTCTTCTTCTGCTTTCTTCACATTTTCTCCAATTTGCTGCTCTTCAATAACAGCTTTCTCAACTTCTTCATTCACAACAACTTCTTCTTTTACTTCTTCAACTTTCATAGCTTCAACTTTCACATCATTGATTTCCTTCACAACCTCAACTTCAACAACTTCAGCTTTAACCTCTTCAACAACTTTCTTCAGATTGTTCACCATCTCTTCAACACTCTTCTTCATTCTCTCTTCATCTCTTTTTCTTAGACACGATGTCATTGCATATCTGATCTCCTTTTCATGCCTTTTAGCATATGTGTCATCTTTCATCACATTTCTATAGTATTCTGCTCTTAGAGGAATTATAAGAAGAACATCTTCAAAGATTATGTCTTTCTTTAGAACAACTGGTTCACCTTCTCTGTTGAAGTAACACTCTCTCTTTTTATCCCATCTTCTGTTGCTCACTGCACTCTCATACTCTTCTTGCATTTCATCCATTCTGTTCAACACAATGTTTCTTTCTTTGTAGGACTTTTCTTTTAGAATCTCTTCTCTGGTTTTCACTTTGATCTCAGCTGTATCTTTGTCTTTATTTTCATCTTGAATCTCAGCAACAAAAACAAACTTTCTTTCCTCTATTATAGCTTTGCCATGAGCTATTTTTCGAACATTCTCCAAACGATCTTCTTCTGGACAAATTGAGCTCCAGTCAAAACCTTCATCATCTTGAATTACAAAACAAGCTCTTGATTTGGTTTTATCTTCAATCAATTTCTGCTCTTCTTTGCTTCGGTGGTAGATCTCTTTTCGATAATAATCATCGTTAAAAGGACGTTCATTTCCTTCAGCAACTTCAGAATTTCTGCATTCTCTTTTGAAATGACCCTTTTGCTTGCATCTGAAGCAGGTCACTTTGGATTTGTCAAATCCAAGCTTCGTTGACGGACCACCCAACGATTGCTTTCCAGTAATCTCCATATATCTTTGAGCTCTGCGAATGCAACTTGCTAAACACCAGCGAATGTCAATGAGCTCCATTTCTTCCGGATCAATTTGGTCGTAGTCTTCTTTGGTCAATTCGGAGTTTCCAATTTTACCAGCTACATGACCTTCATATGATTCCAGAACAGATGCAAGGAAACTCATTTGCTGCTTAGCTGCATTGATGCTCATCGATGGAGAATTCTTCAGTTTGAGAGCAATGTTGCACAGAATCTCCTCAACTTCATCAGAACTTGATTTTGAAGATGAATGATATCCAGAATGGTAACTTGATGAAGTTGTTTGTGGTTCTTTCATCTTCTCACCACCGAATGCTGTCTTTGGTGAACCAATACCTTTCTCTGAAGGTACACTGCCTTTGTAATATAGACCAACATTCTGTTGATGTGAAGAACCAGTCATCTTGCTTTGCTTTTGTAGCTCCAGATCATGACTTTCAATCTTTTCAAACAAAACATCAAGAGTAATTTCATCATATAAAGCATCATTTTTTAAGATAAAAACAAACGTCTGCCACTGATCAGCTCGTGGTAACGCTTCAATGACTTTATCGATAATTTCCTCTCTTGTTTTCTCAATTTTGAAACGTTCAAGTTCAATTTTTAAATGACAGAATCTCTCTATCATTTGCCTCACCGACTCTCCTTTAATGTTATCAAATAGATCGAATTCTTTTTTAAGCAACGCAATTTTGTTCTTTTTAATCTGTTTACCCCCTCAGCTTTAGCTTGTAAAGCTTTCCAAACAGATTTTGACGACCCGTCATGATTAAGCAATGCAAAAATATCATTTCTAATTGCTGTCTGAATCAAAGCAATCATCCTCTGTTCGGCTGCATATTCTGCTTTGTCGTCTTTAGGTAATTTCTTGAATGGAATCTCTTCACCTTTATCATCCTTCGGTCTTTCATATCCAAACTCTAAACAAAACCAACTTTCATGCGCATACGCTTTTGCCCAGTTAAGAAACCGTTCCTTCCACCATGTATAATCCTCAATGCTCTCCAAGGTTGGTGGCTTTGAGTGTGTTCCGTAGAAGTTATCATGCTTGATGTTTTCATTGATAGCTTTCGTGATGGTTTTTGGTGTAACAGTTGTAATCTCGGACGATTCGGATGTGAAGGCGTTGAAAAACGTATTGTAGAATTCTTCAGCCATGGTTTGATCTTTGAATAACCTTGAATCAACAAACAAACAAACAAACACTTATCAGTTTAAACACTATCAAATAACCGAATCAAAATAATACTCGAACTGGTGAATATTCTGTGCGGACTGAAGGTTGACAGACTGTGCGGACTGCAATGACCCGGATCAAAGTCAAATGACCTGACTCTACTCCCAACAATCTGACAAGGTTCAAATGAACTGGACCTTTGAATAATCAAACCGTGAGACTTGGACCTTTGACACACAATACAAATCTCTATCACGTGCAAACTAACAAACCTTGATATTACTCTGATTGGGCCGAGATAATGGATCTGACAACAATACTAGCACGCCGACAAACACCAATTGTTATTAAGAATCTATTGGGCCTCTATATTTGAATCACATGGGTCAAAACTGTTGTTCACGCTAACTCATTCAAATGCCGATGATTATCACATGCAATTGTCAGATGTCACCACACATTTAATTGTTTATTCTCACATGCACTTATCCAGTTTTCAATGAAGTCTAATTATTAGATCACATGCAATTGTTTATAATGTCTGACAACTTTTATAGAACCACACAAATTCACATGTAGCTTTGATTCTAATTCGACCTTTATATTAAAGTGGCCTTCCAAATTTAAAGTGACTGACAACTTTTATCACTTCACAATTCAATTCTCATTGGACCGCTCAACTCATTCAGTCAAAGAACATGGGTCGGTGATGTTCAAACAATTTGGATGTTTTCAAACGAACTTACTTGACATGCAACTATTATACCATTCAAACGGAATTCATGTTTCAAACGATATTCTCAAACAGAATTACTCCTTCAAACGGAATAGCACGATTTTTCAAAAGAGATGGCTGCTTTCAAACAAAATTCTCAAACGGAATACAATCCTCAAACGGTATTAACCACTCAGTTCAAACGGACCACGTGTTTCAAACGTAATCACCATGCATTTTCAAACGGGATTCATCTTTCAAACAGGATAACCATTCAATTTCAAACGAAATACTGAATTTCAAACGGAATATGGCAGATTCAAACGGAATTAAGCTGATGACACGAAAACGGACCTAAACACTCAGATTTCTCCTAAACGGCTAGGAATTAGGATCTGAAACTTGGTAGGGTTATAGATCAGGTGTTTTCGCACAACATATCAAAAAATCATAAATTTTGGACCGTAGAAACCTATTCAATTTGATGAAAATCAGTTAAAAATGTGAAAAATATGAAAAAGATGAAGAAATAGATGAAATCCGGATCTGAATCTGATGATTTTCTGCGCGGAAATGTGTGATAGATCAGTGCAATCAAGCTCCTGCTCTGATACCACTTGTAGGATCGGTTTTGACTCCAAAACGATTGCGAAACGAACGTATGACGTGCGGAATCCGTACACGAACGCGATCTAACACACACGATGTAATATAAACGTGATTCTATTAGAAAACTAACAAGAACAAACTTTCTCTCTCTAGATTCTCTCTCTAGATCTAGAGCTCTCCTAAACACAAATGATCCAAAAGTCTAAATTCTAATACTAAAGCCCCTATTTATAGGCCTTGGCTTTTAATGAGATTTCTCATTAATTACAATATTGCCACCTTGCCTTTTGTCTAGATATTACATCATAACGACTCGTTTTCTTCTGTTTCTCGTTACGGCTCGGATTGACGAAGGCGATAGACATAAATGCACTCGGACCAAGTTGAAGATAGAATCGAATAGACTGGGCGGCGAGATTGATTGCGAACATAGCGATGACGGTGCATGCGAGTAGCTTGATGACACGAAACATCGAAGTAGTGTGTCTGATAGGCGACGATCGATAAGCAGTAAGCGAATAGTACGATTTCGATTAGATTCCACGTTAAAACCCAAATGGCATGTTTCCACGAGAGTTTGCTAATATGGCGAAACACCATGTTTGACCATATTAGTTTTGTCCCGTGAAGCGATGTCATGCATACTAACACTACACTGATTGTGATGAATACCAAGCGATGAGCGATGATTGATAAGCGATAAGCGACACGCGATAAACGATAGTGACAACCGTCGAGCGGTAAGCGACGATTGTTGCGTTGCAAGCGATGGAGGTATGCGTGATTAATGCGATTCGATTGAGTTGAACACACCACAAACATTAACCACACATGGCCTTTTTCCACGAAAGTCTGCTAATACGGTTAAAACACCACCATGTTTCAGCCCTATTAGCTTTGTCTCGTGAAGCGAGGTCGTGTGTGCTAACATAACATAGATAACACGAACAGCGAGAAGCGATAGCGATAGGCGATAAGAGTATCGAATCGATGAGGTAGGTGCGAAGTGCGTTAAAGCGAAAAGCGGCGAGTGATTTGCGTTACTCGTCTAGCGATCCACGATAAGCGATCCACACCAAGCGATACCCATTAAGTGATAAACGATAGAGCGATTCACACGTAATAAGCGATTCATAACAAGTGGTACACTCACATAAGTGGTTAAGCGAGAACACACCAAAAGCGATAACGGTTCCCACAATAAGCGATAACCAGCGGTAGAGATCGCGAAATACGCACAATATGCGATTGCGATTCACATAGTAGGCGATAGCGATTACGAGATAGATTTTAGCGATAAAGCGATTTAATTAGCTTCGGATAGAATCACAAGTTTTTAACTATCGTTGCGCCCCACATGGCACCTTTCCACGAAAGTTTGCTAATATGGCTAAAACACTTATATATAGGAAGTACCAGCGGCGTATCCACCATGTTTTATCCATACTAGATCCGTTTCGTGAATCGATGTCATGCGTGCCAACATACACAAGTAGCGACAAGCATTAGAAGCGATAAGCTATGCGAGTATCGAAGTGATGAGAACGATAGATGCGTTAAGCGTTAAAGTGTTGCGAGGGTGATGTGCATTAGATTCCAGCGAAATTGCGATTGAGTTGCGATTAAAGACTTACGACCAGTCTTGCGTCGATGCAATTGCCCTGCGGGGGTAGACTCTCCAGAGTCCATCGTTGAGGCATTTGCATTGCGTTTGCAGACTTACGACAAGTCTCACGATGATGCGATGTAATTGTTACGCCTTGCGAATGAGTGTAGTGTGTTGAAAATTACCATAGTAGTATAGGTCTAAATAAAGTTCAACTCCACGTGGCACTTTCTTCACGAGACTTCGGTAGTATGGCAAAGCACACCTTGCTTTACCCCTACTACTTGCATCCCGTGAATAAATGTCACACTTGGTCGACATGGTCAAGGCGCTTATATATAGGAAGTACCAGCGGCGTATCCACCACGCTTGACCATGCTTTTAACGTTATGGCACCATTAGAATTTACTACGATCTCCGTGCACTGACCAAAATAATCCCGTGTGCACCCGTGATTAGTCGTTCCTTGCACGTTTATCGTACCTTATTCCAGTGTTGTAGAAATCGGCCTAGGCGGCCGATTAATCGCCGCCTAGGCGCTAGGCGGTGACTAACTGATTAATTTTAGGCTAGTCGGTCCAAAAATCGGTCATGGTAATAATCGGTCAAAGTCGGAGTTAATCGGTCCTAGGCGGTCAAAAATCGGTCCTAGGCGGTCAAAAATCGGATTAATCGGACAATATTAGTCGGTCAAAATCGATCAAAATCGGTCCTAGGCGGTTCTAGGCGGTCCTAGGCGGTCAAAATTGGTCAAAATCGGTCAAAATCGAACCATACTATCTGAAACTTGAAGTATTTATGTGAATTTTGAAGTATTATTTTTATATTATTGGGTATATATATATAATCTTGAAAAAATACATATAAAAATCCCATTCCGATTAATCACGATTAATCCCGATTAATCCCTAGGTTGTACCTCACCGCCCGACTAGCGCCTAGCGCCTAGCGCCTTCTACAACATTGCCTTATTCTAAGAGTGTAGTGAGGGTAAAACACATTATATCGTGATATAATATATAGCATGTGTGTGAATCTAGTCTAAGTGCGAAACACGAGAGAGAATGCGAATCAATGTTGCGCATAGCGACAACATCAATTAGTAGGGACAGTTTCACACATGAAACTACGTCGAAAATTTGTTTCATTACAACACTATCCTACGTCTGTCTGATGTCGAAAAATTTTGCTGAGGCTGCGGTTGTTGTACTCAAGTTCTTGATCCGGTGCGGCAGTTGCGGGTGAAGTGACCGTAGCGGTTGCAGTTATTGCAATAGCGACAGTCAGCTCCGACCTGGTGATGGTAGGTATATAAGTAACACTGGGGATGGGCTCCAGTGTAAGCTCGTTTTGGAAACACCGGAACTGCTTGAAGAGGCTTCGGTTGCAGCAGTTCGGTTGTTGATGAGTTCGGGCTTGAAATCTTTCGTTTGCGGCTGGGTTTGTCGGTGTCTTGCGAAGAGGTGTCGTCGTTGGATGATTCATCTGAGGACTCGCTTGCAGAATCTTCGGCCGAGTCGTCGGAAGAACTGTCAGCAGCTTCGTCCGAAGAATCGTCGGCAGATTCGTCAGAAGAATCGTCGACAGGATCGTCTGAAGAATTAATGACGATTGCTTGATAAGTTTGCTTGACAGGATTCTTGGAGAAAAACCCTTCCATGAGTCATTTGTTGTTGATTTCTACGGCTAAGCGGTAGGCTTATTCGATGGTAGTAGGTCTTGCAGCTTTGACAAAATCGCCCACACATTCAGGCAAGGCGCGAATATACTTCGCGATGGCTTTTTCTGAAGTGTTGACTTGACTTGGGCAGATTGTGCTAAGCTGTTTGAACCTTGCGGTGTAGCCAGTATTGTCACATTTTTCTTGTTTGATCTCCCAAAATTTGTTTTCCAACTTCTGGACTTCGTGGGGAGGGCAGTACTCTTCCTTCATGAGCTCTTTCAACTCATTCCAGGAGAGAGCATAGGCTGCGTGAATCCCACGTTTGTTGCGTTCGGCGGTCCACCAGTCGAGTGCACGCGATTGAAATACTCCGGTAGCGTAAGTGGTTTGGAAATGCTCGGGGCACCCACTCTGACGAAGGGTCACCTCGACAGAATTGAACCACTGGAGTAGCTGAGAGACACCTCCTTCACCTGTGAAGACCATTGGATCACAGGCATTGAGGTGTTTGTAACGAAAAGTAGACTGAGGCGCTTCTGTCTTAACGTCTTCCGAAGTTCGAGAGTTGCTAAGAGAGTGCACTTGAGTGACAATCTAAGGAATGACCTTGGCCACTTCCCTGACCACAAGTAAAGCAATCCTCTTTTCGTCCCTTCGTTTGGCTCGTTTCCTGGCTGACATTCTCGAAGCAGAGTTGTTGGAAGGCATCTAGGCAGAGAGACTTGGAGTGAGATTCGATCATAATGATTTTTAAGTTTTGCGATGCGATTTGAATGCGTTCAAAACTTGTTGCAGGTTGTATAGTATTACGTATACACATAGGAGCCACATAGGAGACACAAGATTCCTAAGTTCTCACACAAGTGTTTCGTTTGTATATATATATATCGTTGTGACATTTACTCAGATGCGTATAGATAATGCGAGGGCGCGATGAAATGAGAGGGCGAATTGTTAAACTTTCGTTTTGTTGCGTACATTCAGTTGTCATTTTAGATTGCGATGGTTGTGCGTGTTGTGTGTTTTGTAAAGCGGAGAGCAAAAATTGATAGATCGAGAAATCAACAAAGCGTAAGGTTTTAAATTGTAAACACATAAGCGTAAACAGGTTCCATAAAGCGTAAAATCGGCGGGTCGTATGCTAGGAAAATAGATAGAGTGCCTTGGGTGTTTAGGCGTCGACTGCCCAAGGTAACCCAACTATACCCAACAAGTTCGTGCACACGCGTTGCCCTAGAAGACTTATGCTTCCACTGGGATGCAGCTCATGTCACTCGTCTTCCTAGTCATTGCATGGCTCGAGTTATCGCGATAGTCGAGTCCTTGGTGAGAGCTTTTGAAAACCATTTTATAGAGAGTGGAACGGCTTATTAAGATACGGGTTTCACCCCTGGCTTAATAACTTCGCTCCTAGCTGTGGTTGTGCTCTCCGAATAAATTCGGGAGTCCCACTAGATTTGGAAATGGAGACTTTCGTTGAGTTATGGATGTCACTCCTAGCTTGACGAAAAGTTCTCGTGCTAGAAAAATGCGCTGAGTGAGCGATCTCATCGAGAGTTCTTGGTTTTCAGACCTGGTCTCGACTGGATCACTCGGTTTCGTTATGCGAGTATTTTCGAAAACGTGTGCATTGTGTCAGCCTTAGGAAAGGCTAAGTAGTATTTCAGCCTTAGGAAAGGCATCTTCGTGTGAAGCTGTAGTACGCGGTGTTCACACAAAGTTGTAGTTTTTTTTTAGCGATTTCGATCGAGAGTATCAAGTAGGCCTATACAAACCCTACTGGGTTTGTACGAGTCGGCCTGTTGGTACTTAGACTATAGACTAGGTCAATCTCTAAGACGTCGACCTGGACTAGGTCAAGTCACAAAATTTTACCTAATTCCCTATAGTTATGGCTCTGATACCAATCTGTCACACCCCAACCGATGGCGGAATCATCGGGGCGCGGCACTAGGCGAATCAGATTGCTCAGGAGAATCCATAACAACTATTTTGTGACAATAATTAATGCGTTCATTATCCCATACTAATAAACAATCATAATCACATTCGTCGTCACAGATTACATGTTCTCTCGAACAATACAAATCCGACAACCTAGGTTTTAGTTGAGTTTCTAGACTTCCTAGCTTGATTTGATGTAGACTGCGACTAAACCTGCAACATACGTTAAAATAATGTTAATACAAAAGTATTGGCGAGTATACAAGTTTGATATGTAATAGCATAATAGATTAAAAGTACTGCGAATTTCCTACATACATAAACGTAATACACGACATATATACTCACAAAACTGATACTACCAGCTATGTCCTCGAGCTTCGATCGCGATTGCTAAACTAGACCCCGTCGGGCGCAATAGTACTATACTAGTCATGGTGGGACATCGAGAGTATGAGTCCTAGCACATATGTAACTAGCATCACGTATAAGTATGCACATTGGTCATTCGCAAGTGTTAAATAGTTTAAGCATTTGATGTGATTTGATTTGATAGCAACGTATGTTACACCCAAAAGTGCGAAAGCGAAAAGGGTTCAAGTATACTCACAATGCGTATTCGGCAAGTAACACCACTTGGTTGGATTGGCGGGAAGGTGTTTGAGATTACCCTGATTACAGATCGATTGCGTGAGCGTTGGATAGCGCGTTAAATGGTAGCGAGAGGACCAAGAAGTGGGCGATAATCTGGTCGGATGCCGGCCCGTTCGGATGGGCTGCTGCCCGATCGGCTGGCAGCCTGTCCGATCGGCTGGCAGCCCGTCCGATCGGCTGACAGCCTGTCCGATCGGTTGACAGTCTGCCCGATCGGACGGCGACCCGTCCAACTGATATTCAAATAATTTTAAAGGTTCTTCGGCGGTTTTGATCGGGACGGTGTGCCTTCGTGCTAAACAACTGAAAATCCATCAAGTCCGACTTGTTCTAACGGCCGAGAACCACCCCGTTCTATCAGATCTAACCGTTCTTGACGGTTTTTCCCTTGTTTAATCCGAAATCACATGTTCTTTGATTAGGTAACATAGATTTAGGCGAGATAGCTATAAAACATGTGGAAATCACTTAGATCTGAGCTATTCATGGTTAAATGAGGTCACACTTTGAAGTTCATAAGAACTCTTGATGACATCATCTTAGAACACCTCAAATCAGTAGATTTCATGGTTAAAAGTCGAGATTTAAAATATAGAAAGGTGTAGACTTGCGTGTAGATCATAAAAGTACAAGAATTTGAGTGAAAACTTACAAGAATCGCGAGAAATCGAGAGAAAGGACTTCAAGGCGTGCTGGTCGAGTGAGTGCTCCACATCAGCGAAAATGATGGGAGGGTGGGGGTATTTATAGGCAAGAGAGGAGAGAAAGGAGAGTGTGGCCGTCCGTTCGGCTGGCCCATCCGTTCGGCCTAGCCGTTCGGCTGGCCCATCCGTCTGGATGGCCTATCCGTTCGGATGTCCTTCGGCGAGCTACGTTTTGGCCTTCCGTTTTATTCGTTAAACATCGAGATAGTTTTGGTCACACATTTTCATATATTTATTTATTATAGTTAATCACAGAAGGTCGTATATACGTATCCATACTTTCAAATATTCGGTGCGATAATCGAGCTGCGCGTGGTCGCGGGTGCGCTTTCGAGTTTGTGATGTGTTGTGCCACAATGACTGACGGGGTACTACTTGCTCGTATTACCATCATCGTCACGACGGCTGGAGGGATAGTACTCACCCGAGAGTCTTTGTTAGCGTTAATTATTTGCGTTGCGACACATCATGGCCATTGAGGAGGGTAGAATAGGTCCTCACTCAAAGTCATCGTGAGTGTTAGTATTTGCGATGCGATGTAGCGTTAAAAAAGCGAAAATACGCGATTATATTGCGAAATAGCGATGTATGCGATATAGTTACATTATGATCCGAATCTTTGGTGCTAGGCGTAACGAGTGTAGCGAGTAGTAACAATGCACGAAAGTGCGGGTTGTTACTGTTATCCATTGCCACACATCAACGTCTTGTTTGACCAGTTGCAAGGGTCAAGTTTTTATTCAAAGATGGACTTAAGATCGGGCTATCATCAGGTGAGAGTCCGAGAGGAGGATGTTCCAAAAACGGCTTTTCGAACGCGGTATGGGCACTATGAGTTTTTAGTTATGCCGTTTGGGTTAACAAACGCGCCAGCGGTCTTCATGGATCTCATGAACCGTGTATGCAAACCGTATCTTGACGATTTCGTTATAGTATTCATCGAAGACATTTTGATCTACTCGAAGAGCAAGGAAGATCACGAGCGGCACCTGCGTCTTATTTTGGAACTTCTAAGAAAGGAGCAGCTCTATGCGAAGTTTTCTAAGTGTGACTTCTGGATTCGGGAGGTACACTTTCTTGGGCACATTGTTAATGAATTGGGGATACACTTGGATCCTGCAAAGGTTGATGCTGTTAGAAATTGGGCGGCACCAAAGAATCCTTCTGATGTGCGATAATTTCTTGGTCTCGCTGGGCATTATTAAAGATTCATCAAAGACTTTTCGAAGATCGCTCAACCTCTTACCTCGTTGACACAGAAAGGTGTTGTGTATTCTTGGGGAACGAAGCAGGAGGATGTTTTCCAGTTACTGAAACAGAAACTCTGTAGTGCGCCGATTTTGTCTCTACCTGAAGGAACAAAAGATTTTGTGGTATATTGTGATGCTTCCATTCATGGTCTTGGTTGTGTGCTGATGCAACGCAACAATGTGATCGCTTACGCTTCTCGACAACTGAAGGTTCATGAAAGGAATTATACGACGCACGACTTAGAGTTGGGAGCCGTGGTGTTTGCACTCAAAATCTGGAGGCATTACCTGTACAGTACTAAATGCACTATTTGTACCGACCACAGGAGCCTTCAGCACATTTTCGACCAGAAGGATTTGAATATGCGACAGCGTCGCTGGGTAGAACTTTTAAACGATTATGATTGTGCAATCAAGTATCATCCGGGTAAAGCTAACGTCGTAGCAGACGCTCTCAGTTGAAAGGAATCGAAACCCAAACGTGTTCGCGCCTTGCAGCTCACCATTCATTCCAACCTGCCTGACCAGATCTGTTCTGCACAACCTGAGAGTCATGTATTGGTGGCCGAAGATGAAAGCTCACATCGCGACTTATGTGAGTAAATGTTTAACCTGCTCGAAAGTTAAGGTGGAATACCAGAAACCGTCTGGATTACTTCAGCAACCAGAAATACCCATGTGGAAATGGGAACAGATAGCAATGGATTTCGTCACGGGCTTGCCTAGAACTCAAAATGGGAATGACACCATTTGGGTGATCGTTGATCGTCTCACGAAGTCCGCACACTTTTTAGCAATCAAGGAAGCGGATAAGTTCTCACAACTAGCTGCTGTCTATCTTAAGGAGGTGGTTTCTAGGCACGGGGTGCCAACTTCTATCATCTCTGACCGTGACCCGCGTTTCATCTCAGAATTGTGGCAGTCGATGCACAAATCATTCGGCTCGCGTCTCGATATGAGCACCGCTTATCACCTGCAAATGGATGGTCAGAGTCAACGAACCATCCAAACACTTGAAGACATGCTGCGGGCGTATGTGATTGATTTTGGCAAGGGTTGGGAGAAACACTTGCCTCTGATAGAGTTTTCTTATAACAATAGCTACCACACCAGTATTCAGGAAGCTCCATTCGAAGCATTGTACGGACGAAAGTGTCGTTCACCTCTCTGTTGGGCTGAGGTGGGTGACAGCCAGGTCACAGGCCCTGAAATTGTGTTGGAAACTTCAGAAAAGATTGTTCAGATCAGGAATCGAATAGCAGCGGTGCACGACCATCAGAAAAGCTATGCTGATAAGCGTAGGAAACCTTTGAAGTTCGAAGTTAATGACCGTGTTATGTTGAAGGTCTCACCCTGGAAGGGTGTAGTGCGTTTTGGGAAACGCGGTAAACTTAACCCTCGTTATGTAGGGCCATTCAAAATTCTGGAGCGGATTGGTAAAGTGGCCTACAAGTTAGAGTTACCTGCTGAGTTAGGTAACGTCCACGATGTGTTCCATATGTCGCAATTAAAGAAGTGTTTGTCTGATGAAACACTGGTCGTACTGTTTCAAGAGCTGAAAATCGATGACAAGTTGCATTTTATCGAAGAACCAATAGAAATTATGGACCGGGAGGTCAAGGTCCGTAAGCACAGCCGTATTCCGATAGTAAGGGTTCGTTGGAACTCAAGACGTGGACCGGAGTTCACGTGGGAACGTGAGGATCAGATGAAGCTCAAGTACCCACATTTATTCCCAGATGACAAGTCCAAGTCTGGTACACCTAAATCTAATGCAACTAGCGAATTTCGGGACGAAATTCCCATTCAAGTTGGGGATGACGTGGCACCTGAGGAAAATCCACAGTCATCCTGATTTAGTATCTTTTCGCTTTCGGAGTACTTATCAAATTTCGGGACGAAATTTCTTTCAAGTTGGAGATGATGTGACAACCCGAGTTTTCACAGGTCTTTTTCCGACACGTTACTTGTTACAATTCTGTTTCGTAGTTTGTTGTGTTGTATCATGTGAATAATTAATTAAGTTAGTGTATATGTGGTTGATGTATATAAACCTGAGGATTAGTCCTTATTGCATGAAACCCTACGCGACATAATACTGGGTTTCGTCCTCATCCTTGCCCGACGAAACCTACACCTTGTCCGACGAAACCTCTGACGAAACCTTGATGTTTCGTCATCACCCTGCACAGAGAAACACAAGTTGGGCTGTCGGCCCAAATAAAGCCCGTACACGACTTAGGTAGATGTTATTTGTGTTGCTTGGGTATGCGGCAGTTATCATTTTAGAAAACCCTAAACTTCATATCATCTCTCCTCTCAACCTTCGAAACCGGCGGCGAACCTTTCTCGATTCGTATAACCCTTTGATTCCGTCTAACTAAGGTTAGCATATGTCTCTCAAAACGTTATGTAGATCTACTTGTTATACGTGATTGTGTGGTTTCTTTAGTGTGATTTTGTGTAGCATGTTGTGTTGCATATGATGAACAAGAACTGATGTGAAGTATGATATACACCTAGGGTTTCTGCATGATAGAATGTGATTGGGATGAGTTATTGATGATGATTAATCTGTAGCATGGACTTGTACGAATACATGTTAGTAATTGATTTGTAGGTTGTGATACTCTGGGATAGATTACATGATCAAGAATGATAAACACATATAGAAACGAGTCATGTGGAAGTGATGAGAAACTGTTACGAATGTCATCCCTAAATCTAAATGAAAGACGATAATATTGTTGAATTGTTACTTTAATCGATGAACTGATGATTAGGGTTAACGATTGAGGATGATTGGAACTATGCGTATTTCGGAGATAGTGTAACTGTTATGCATGTCGACGAAACGTACGTGTTGACGAAACCCTTATGTTGGCGAAACTCTTGTTACGACGAAACACTCAGGTCGACGAAACATGGGAGTTTCGTCGACATGGGTTATGGCGAATCATGGGGTTTCGTCGTTAGGATGAACAGCATGGTGAACTAGGTTGACTTTCATTGATGAATGATTATGATTATGATAATAAAACCACGATGTCTATTGTTAATGATATCTACTGTCCACTGTTAATGCTACCTACTGAATACTGTTAATGATGTCTAATGATGATCAAGTGACATAATCTAGTTCGTATACCTAGTATAGTACACACAACTGTTAAGCATTATTTCGGGACTTATACGTGAATTGTGGGATTATATGAGTGGTATAACTGCTGTGATAGTTTGTCTTCACACTATGACTATACGTGAACGTAAACTGATTACGAGTGCTTGACTACCATAGAGTGTGACTGTTTAAGTGTGAACAAGTAACAAAACATACCGATCAAACCAAGGTGAGTTCACTGCTCTTTTTCCAAGCATGCATCCCGGGGAGGGATATCGGGTAACGTTCCGGGGGGGGGGGGGAATGTCAGGTTATTGGGATGTTTGTTATTACTCTCTTTTCTATCATATAAGACCCCTTACATCTACCGATAGTTGCCTGGGAGGCAACGAGGTTATTAGTTGATAGCGTTATTAGGATTGGCACCCTCACACCGTACCGGGGAGGACGGGCGTGAACTAATTACCTTGACCACTTGACCAATGCTTTGATAGAGGCATTGGGGTTGGGCAAATACATCTTGTAGCCTTTTGCGGTAATCGAGTTAATAACAACATCAAAACAAATCGTTGAACTGTTTTATACACATATCTGGTAACTAAACGCGTTAATAAAACTTTGAACTGACCAGCGTCGTCTGACACACTTGTCTGCATGCTTGCAGCTCGTTAGATTCTTGATATGGACTTGCTATCTGGGAGTGCTGGAGTGGTCATGGATCGAGACTCTTGGATATTTGATACATTGGTTTTGAACACTTATTTAGCAGCAGTTGTTTAACAATTTACCTTATGCTTCCGCTGAATGTTTTCTTTGGTTTTAACTTATGACTTGGATTTAATTTATGCAATGAATCGAATGTTTTATTTAAATATTTATGATTGGTTCAATGTGATTGGTGGTTTGGATCCTAGTACGTCATACGTCCCGCGGTGTTCCCGCATGTGGTATTTTGGGGGTGTGACACAATTGGCCTAAACCCCAGGGGGTAAAATTGCAGTTTACTCTTATATATAACATAAATATTTTTAAATAATTTTGGCCTTGTGTGGTGGCACTTCCCGCACAGGCTCACAGCCGGCTCTGGGTGTGGTCATGACCCTCATGACAATCATGACCATCCACGTCAGTGTCATGTCACCCACCTCTAATCACCATCCAAAACCACTATCCTAAGACCAAGCGTAGTCGGGCCATTTTTTGCCCAAAAACGCCAAACAACGCCCAAACAATGCCCACATACGGCCCCTAGGAGCGTTTTCTTGTTTAAAAATGCTTGAGGGGTTCTTTATTCCACGCCTGGTTGATTTTGTTTTGGCCAATCACAGTAAATCTTTCTTTTGTTTGTCCAATAAGATTTTTTGATGGTTTTTTTTATTTAATTTTATTACATCTCTTTTAACATAAAGCCCCACATCCCCACTACACCCATTTTAGAAAACGCCATATTATGCCCCATTGCTGACTGAGATGCCACATGGCGTAAAACGCCTAAGGGTAAGAGCATTACCACTACATATGGTCTAAGGGTGTGATCATGACCCAAACCACTAGCCCATTATTTATTTTAATTTATCTTTTTTCTAAAGAAAAGAAAATGATTTCTTAAAAAATGGAAAAAAGGACCATGGTTAACATAGTTTAATCCATACAAAATATGATGGATCAAACAAGGGGTGGTGTAACCTTCCATTCATATTCTAATTGGCGAATCATGTCCCAACGATTAACCCACACCATTTATCCTTATAAAAAAAAATCATATTTGTTTCAAAATATGTAGACCACTACATCTACCAACCCCTTGTCACCTTGTAATCAATATACACCCATCCTCCCATTTCAAAGTTATCAATTCCATCTACAACCGTTATGCGTACCGTACAAGTATTTACATGCATAACACCTCATGTAATTTATTACACCGTCATAAACCCAACCACTCATGCATTTGTATATATATACACCTCACCACCGATCAACTCCAACCACACACCCAAAACCAAAACCATAGATTAACAACCACTGATTGAAAAAAAAAATGGCGAATGAGGTGAAGTTGCATGGAGTTACAGGGAGTCCGTTCGTCTGCAGAGTGAAAATTGCTCTGAATCTGAAGGGTATTAAGTATGAATTTGTTGCGGAAGATTTGAGCAACAAGAGTGCTGATTTACTTAAATATAATCCTGTTTATAAAAAGGTACCGGTGCTCCTTCACAACGGGAATCCGATATCGGAGTCTCTTGTGATCGTCGAGTATATTGATGAAGTCTGGAAAGGAGTTCCGATTTTGCCTCAGGATGCTTATGAGAAGGCTCAGGCTCGATTTTGGGCCAAAGTTGTTGATGATAAGGTAATGAATAATATTTCCGTTATCTTCTGGAGTAAATTTCTTTGAGTATTTGTGTTTTAGTGATTTTAATCATTTGAGTCTAAAATTAAAATGTTTAACGCCCCGAGTCTCTAAACACTTTTTTATAACCATTTGAGTTCAAGTTTTTTTAATAAAATTGGACTTAAACTGTTATAAAATAAACAAAATTTAACTCAAAATGTTATAAAATAAGTAATTAGGGACTCGGGACGTTTAACTTTTTGATAAACTATTAAAACAAAAGGACTCAAAAACTAAGTTACTCTATCTTCTGTTATGCTATTGGTTTTTTATGATTATTATTCAAGTGGACTGGAAACAGGACATGGAACCGGTTGGGTTCAAGTCTGTTTGACCGTTCTTTATTTTAAATTGTCGGTTACCGGTTGGACTGGTGGAATATACCATCTTGTTGAACCGGACATTTTTTTTTTACTTTCTCTAAATACTTTTTCCTTTGAAAAATCTTATTAATTAAGGACCCACGACAGGGAGCCACTAACGAGTGTATAGGGTTATGATGAGCAAACGGTACCGGGTACCGGTATTGAATTTATCGAACCGTACTGATTCGGTACTGTCTTTTGACATTTTCGGTACCGCCATTGTATGGTTTTTAACCTCAAATACCGGTATTGTACTAGTATCGAACCGTACCGTATCGGGTATATTCGGCAAGGGTAACGCTACCCACTTTTTGAGATTTTTGATAACGGTACCGGTTGGTGTCGAGCTCGGGTAATGTCCGATTGTTCGGTTAAATACCGGTTCGTTAAAGTGCTAAATTACACCATCCCTATATAAGGTATAGTCCCTTGAGTGGTGTGGGTTTTATTCCTGTGTGAACATTGGTGTAAAATTTTGGAGAGAGTTTGCCGGATTAAAAAGATAATATTAATTTAGGACTCAAGAATTCATACTTTTTTCTATTTAAGTCGTATTATTTTGTTAAATTTACATATCACTCAGTGTATATGGTTTTATTTTTTATATTATACATGATTGATTTTTAAATTCGGTTCGACCTGACCAATAAGAGTAAATTACAAAAATCGTCCTTTATTTTGATACTATATTGCAAAGTGTATCATTTATCTTCAAGAATTACAAAAAAGTACTTGATATTTGCAAACTCTTACAAGTTATGTCATTTACCCCTAACTCACTTATTTCTTATTGTTAAAAGATGACCTAGTGATCCATACATAAGGGTATTGTGGTCATTTTCTCTTAATTAATAAAATAAATAATTATAAAAAATAATAAATAAAAGAATTTTGTTTATATATTAAACAAATACATACATTCTCTCTATCTCTACACTCTTTCTCACTCTAACCACCCACCACCACAACCACCCGACCACCACCCACCTGCCGCTGCCACCACCACCTCCCACCACTATCCACCACCCACCTCTCCCACCTTTCTTTTAAAATATATACAAAATTCTTATGTCAAAAGCATAAGAATTTGTTTAATATATAAACAAAATTCTTTTATTTATTATTTTTTATAATTGTTTATTATATTAATTAAAGTAAAATGACCAAAATATACTTATGTGGGGATCACTAGGTCAGATTTAACCATAAAAAATAACTGAGTTAGGGCTATAGGACATAACTTGCAAGGGTTTGCAAACATCGAGTACATTTTTTGTAATTTTTGAAGTTAAAGACACACTTTGCAATATAGTGTCAACAGAAATGACGATTTTTTTAGTTTACTCGACCAATAATCCGGTAACGTGACCCGTTCTTTGTTGGGCTGGTTCTTGAAAAAATTGCTCATTTGATCTATTTTAACGATCTAACTATAACTGATTTTACATGATGTGGTATGTCCAGTGCATTCCTGCAGTATTCAAGGCTATTGTCAGCATTGGAGAGAAGCAAGCTGTTGCAGAAGCTCATGAGGCACTACAATTTCTGGAAAATGAATTGAAAGTGAAAGGCAGCAAGTTTTTTGGAGGTGATAACATCAACCTGGTTGATATTTCTGCAACTTTCATAGCCCTCTGGGTAGGTGCAGCTGAAGAAGCATTAGGATTAGAGCTGTTGCCGAGAGAGAAGTTTCCGAAAATAAAAGAATGGTGTGATAACTATCTTAACTGTCAAGCTGTCAAGGATGGATTACCTCCAAGGGAACTTCCAGTTGGTTTCTTCAAGTCACGGTTTTGTAAGGCGTAACGCGGTTGTAATTTTGTGCTTATGAAGTTTAGTTGAACATCCATCGATGTGATAATAAGCAGCATTGTATATGCTGGTGTGTCTTGTACTATGTTGTAACTGATAAGATGTTTATGATTTTGTTTGAAGCTGATATATTCCGTTTTTTGAATAAAATATCTTGATCTGTTTTCAAAATAGTGGTCTTCTTTACACATGTTTTCGGATTTGGAGGTGTCTATGCTATAATTCGTTGGTGGTACAGTGAAACTTAATTAATAGTTTTTTTTTTTTTTTGCGGGCGCGGCGGGGCGGGGGGAGGTACATGAAAGACGTTGAGTTTTACCTATTATTACTTGTTTGCATTCTCAATCAGAACTTAAACATTTAGAGATAATATTTTTTTAAGCTACTAGAATAAAATACACTTTGAAGGACAATATTAGGAGGGGTCGGGACCCCTCCTTGCGCCAATGAAGTTCAACTCATGGAACAGTTGGCCACATACTAAACACAAATGCCATACAACCAAGCAAGCAAAAGCTTGAATGAACTCCTGAATGCATACTAATTCTGCTAGGTCTGTTTCTTTGGTTTGTGGTTTTGTTGGATGCTTGACATAACAGTTGTAATTTTGTTATTCTATTTATACATACTAGTTTAGCATGGTGAACCCTTGTTAATCTAATTAGTGAATTGGGTTATGTTTTTTCAAGTTACAATAAAAAAACACTTATGTAGAATCCTTGTGAACACGTCCTACCGTGATAATTTATGGGTCTAAGATTAAAAGCCCTAATTTTATAAAACTAAGAACCCTAGTTTCCTACCCATTACAATTCCTATAGATAATGACCTCTATCATAGAAATTGATTGTAGAGCTCCGAAAAAACAATGAAGTTAGGGTTTTGAATCACCTGAATTGATGTTTGTATGAGGAATAAATTGGCACTTAAAGTTTGGTATCAGAGCTGTTAGATCTTAAACGAACTGTGAACAGAAATAGGCAGCTAATGATTTGAGATTAATCTTCTTCTTCTTCTGAGAATTCTTCTTCTTCTTTCTATGTGTTAGTTCAATCTCTCGATTACCATTTTTGTTCGTAACAATTGGTATCAGAGCTGTTAGATCTTCGGACAACTCGTGATTCAAACTTCAATTCGTTGAAATTCAATCTAATCCACCGTTTCATTTCGATTCACTGGAATTGATCAATTGTTCGATACAATTCCATTCGCATTCATTTCAAATTAGGAATTGATCATTTGTTCGATCAATTCTGCTTCAATTCGATTCAATTTTACCCTAATATTGAATTAGTTCAATAAATCAACAACAACAATTAGGGTTTGAATATTCAGGCACTCCAATATAAGAATCAGATTCAGTTACAACAACCAAGAATGGTGTTCGTATGCTCATGTGGGGGTTTGATACGGGTGAACAGAGTTCACATTTGTGTAACTATTAGGTGTTCTTGTGGTGGGATGAAATATGAAGGCAGGGGTCATTGTTGTGGCTACATACCGGATTATTCAAAACCACCAACTAATTGGGAACTTTACACGGGTTACAGAAGTTGGGATGAATGGATAGGATCACCAACATGGGGAAAATGAAGCCCTAGCTTATTCGAAACCAAGAATCAAGAAACAAGAATTCTAAATACTTCATCATCCATGGAAGAGATTAAGAACTTCCAGCAAACAGGTTCATTTGAAGATTATTGTAACTCAATTGATTTCCTTCTTACGAAAGTAATTCTTAGTGAGGATTATGCTACAGAATTATTTGTGAGGGGTCTCAAATTTGAAATTAGGAGTTGGGTTCAATTCTTGAGACCTAAAACACTTGAAGAGGCTTATAAAAAGGCAAAGGTACAAGATGATTTCCTTAACATTTGCTTTCGCAATAAAGAATTAAAAAAAGGTAGAAGGTCAATCTTTTAGTGCAAATTGTGATGAAAAGTTAAGTGAAATTGAGATTCAAACTGTTGTTGAATCAGAAAATGGGGTTAGGGTTCAAGAAACCATTAATCAAAATGTCATGATTGAAAATGAAATTGATTCTTTAAATCAAGTTTTGAGTACTCAACAATCAATTGAAGATGATTTTTTTAAATCAAGACATGGAGGGTGTGACCGAAGGGAACGATACTGTTGAGATTCAAGAATCGGTTGTGGCTGATGTTATAGAAATCCAGGATGTGATTCAAGAACTCGTTAATGTTGAAATTTTGGAAATTCCAAAAGAATCTGAAAATAAATGATTTTCCATCTAAAATGGGGAAAATGGTTAATATTTCGGAACTTTTTAGTGGAAACGGTTCGAGTATTGATATGGGTTCGAGTATTGATATGCGTTTGGTGGCTGCATCAGAGAAACAAGAACAATCAAATTCAGAATTTAAGGCAACAATGGAAGAATTCAAGGCAAAAACAACAGAATTCAATAGACTAATGGTAAATTGGGGGTGCAACTGAAGCAATGGATGAACTCTATACATACGGAGCAATTGACGAGCAATACGAGTTCTTCAAATCAAACGATGGCATCAAGCTTTAAGGTGAGTACCTTCTGTTTCCAGCAAGAATCTTGTTATATGGTTGTTAACGGAAGAGGTTATGGATCACAAGATTGCTCCAATTTTACCAAAGAAAAGTATGCACCCAAGGTGTTTGATGAAATGCCTATTAGATTTGAAAATAAGATTCAAGAATCGTATGATAGTGTTGATTCAAAAGAAAATGAAAGTGACTTAGTTAGTATTGATTTTTGTAAGGGAATCCGTGTAACTGATGCTGTAAAGCAAGGTATGAGTGTTGTAATAGAAGGGGGTGATCAAGAGATAATGAAAAAGGAAAATGTTCATGAAGTCCAGGTTGATGGTTACAATCTCAATAAAAATCATGTAATTGCATTTAAGGTTGTTAAAGAAAATGAGGAGGCTGTGGATGTATTAGATGGAAATTTGGATGCACATATTGCTAAAAGTGAGACTAATATCATCGAAAATTTGAGTGCCGAATTTGATAGGCGTAGTCATGAGATAAAAGAACTGGAATTGATGCTTATGCTATCTTTTGATGCAATGAACATAGCAAAAGGCTGTAAGGTCCATGGAAATTTAGGGAAAGAAATAATAGTACAAGTGTGGCATAAGTGGAAATCCAAGTTACCAGAGTCTAAAGGAAGTGACATTTTACTTAACCAAAAACAAGTGTGGCATAAGTGGAAATCCAAGTTACCGGAGTCTAAATGAAGTGACATTTTACTTAACCAAAAACAAGTAATGATCACATTTCGACACTTGACGTTGGTACCGATAAAAGTTGTTTGTTGGTTCATGAGAGAAGATACTCCTTTTGAGGATGTTGTTCAATTTTACATGGCTGAATCTCAGTATGGTGCTAAAGTTGAGATTTGTGATATACCATTTCATCCGATCAACTTAAAAGTTGTTGGAGATGGTGGAATGTGTGTGAATTGTAGTTGTGTTCCTAAAATGATTCTTGTCTATGACGCAACCTTTGGGAAGTTGATGAAGGGGTATTACTATCTTGATGGGAAAAGTCAACAACTAAAGATGACATAAAATTGTTGGAGTTAAAATCTAATGTGGCACAAAAGTATGGTGATCTGAATATTTGTGGTAATAATGATCTGAACAAGAAACAAAATGTGCTACATGATACATTCTGCATCACTACTATGTTAGTCACTTTTGATATTGCTTACAATCATAATAAACATTTTGTCATGGTGGCTGGTGAAACGAATTCAGCAAAAGTTGTGCTTGCGATGGAGTATGGATATGCACTTGGTTATATGAAGGAATCTCATTCAGACAATGTTGCAGAAGACTTTGTACAGTTTGAATTTGATAGTTTTGATTAGCAATTTTTTTTCTTTTTTTTTCGTTTATGATTTTTGGGGACAAAAATATTTTGAGGGGGAAGTAATGTTAGGTATCAAATAGTAGAAGGGGTCAGTTGTAATATCAGCATAGTGTGAGGGGTTTAAAAGTAAAATGCGGTTGTAATCCGGTTCGTTAAATAAACGAAATGTGAACAGAAATAGGCAGCTAATGATTTGAGATTAATCTTCTTCTTCTTCTTCTTCTTCTTCTTCTGAGAATTCTTCTTCTTCTTTATCTGTGTTAGCTCAATCTCTGGATTACCATTTTTGTTCGTAACACCAAGACTTTTTAGTGGTGATTACATAATGGGTTAAATGACTTTTAATGTGCTAAATTAGATGATGTTAATGCCCCATTCAATAACAACCATCCATTTTTCATAGTAATGATTTGTTTGAGTCCTTTATGGAGGTTATCTGACATGATTCAGATATAAACCAAACAGGATTTGTTGGTGCTGTTCAATAACAGCACCATTAAGTCTCTAAACACACCACCAAAAAATCAACGATGAAACACAAGTCCCACCACCATTAAATATTTGAACACACCACCAAAAAAGCAATGATAAAAAACAAGTCACTGCACCATTAAATCTTTAAACACACCACCAGAAAATTAATATAGAACTAACACATGTCAAATAATAACAAATCTAAATAGCACCAAAAAACAAATCTCCATAGCACCAAAAAATAAGACAAGAAAAAATATAAATTTTTAATATTTTTGCAAAATTCCATAATTTTTAGTAATATTTCCCAATAAAATTCCAATTACACACAAATGCACATGCTCACGACAAAAGTTAACTAGTATTAAACAACCTAACAACCCGTTCAAGTATACGAAATTACAAAAGTATGAAACACAAACTAATACTTACAAGATCAAAACAACTTTTTAATAAATCCCGATATTAAATCTACCACTAAATTCTCAATTTAAGATTCTTCAAAATACCCTTCTTCATTCCAAAGCTAAACACAAATAAATAGAAAAGTTAGATTTCAAATATATATAATTTAATGCAATAAACAAAGTTTATGAATATTTACGAAAACTCACTCGGTTAACCAAATCATGTTGTATAGAGTCGATAAACTCTTTCATATGTTTGATTACCATATACCCACATTCCCAACTGTCTTTCTGTTGTTTGCACTGCATCATATTCACAATGAATTACTTTGACTAGAATATTTTAAACAAATAAAGTATTCACATACCTATGCCATGTGCCACTTAAAATTAATCTCAAAAATTTCTTCAATGATCTTGACGAGCTTGTAATTTTTATGAGTCTTCCCATCATTTATAGAATCAACAATATAGCCGAATTTGAAGTCCGGGCAAGCAATTATAAGCGACCAATGTTTACTACAAAAATAAAAATTAGAGAACATATTAAGGACTTTTTACCTACTTCTATATGTTTATATCAAAAGTATGCTATCACCATTCACTAGACGGACCGTAGGGGTACTGTTGGGATTGAACCCTATCAGAGGAACAGATAATTAAAGCCAAAACTGGATCAGAGCAGTGGATCCAGAATAAGCAGATGTTATGTTAACAAGTCTCTCCCCTTGAAAGTGGTTTCAACATCTGCTGACCTCCTATCTACTGATCTGCACAACTGCTGACCTACAACTGCTGATCAAGTCAAAGGCTGATGAAGACTAAAGCCCTGCTGTTCAATCTACTGCCTTGAGTCAAGCACTCGCTGGGTTATATCAAGTGCTGCTGGGTTCACATCAGTGGAAGGCATCAGCAGTAGTTTAGATATCTTTATGTAATGAATTGTAATAGCAGTAGTTAGCATAAGCAGTACTTGTATAGATCAGAGGTTAGAGTTTGTTAGGAGGTTAGATGTCACTTTCATGGTGACGTCAGTAAATATGCTCAGTGGTTTATCCGTGCCTATAAATAGAACAGTACCCTGTACTGTTTTATTAGCTCTTCACCATCTTCTTCCTGCAGAAACAAATCACATTGAGCTCAGGCTGAGGGGAAGTTTGTTACATACTTGCAATTGTAATTGAATCTTGTAATAAATTCAAGCATTCGGTTCAATGTTAAACTTGTATGCTAAAAGCCATTCTCGTGTTTGATTGTGAAAAGTTTGCTTCCATTATATTCCGCAGCACTACTCATTCATTGATCATTTTAATTCAAACATAAAACACAATCAAAACCAAACTCAGATCCTAACAATTGGTATCAGAGCTTGGACAGTCAAATTTGATTTAACAATCATTTTGACATAAATAGTTCAGCTCACAATCGTTGATACTGATAGTTTGTTCGTTTTGTTGAAAAACAGAGCAAGGTTTAATCACCATCAAAGTTGATTAATCAGTGCCTGTAAAACAACCAGGATGACGTCACAATCACAAGATGATATGAATAACATTGGCTCTCTTTTCAAACCACCCATGCTTAAACGTAATGAATACAACATCTGGGAGAGAAGGATGGGTCACATCCTTGCTCAACAGAACACTGGATGTTGGAGGTCTGTTGTTTTTGGTCCCCATGTTCCTATGGTGCCAAATGCTGAGGATGCAAAGAAGTTCGTACCTAAACCAACTGAAAACTATACTGAAACTGACTTTCAAAAGTTCGAACTCGATGCCAAAGCATTTAGCATCATAGCATCTGCATTACCCAATGAGATCTATGCTGGACTGTTACATTGTAACAGTGCCAAAGAGCTATGGGATGCACTGAAGGAACAGTTTGGGGGAACAGAAGAAGTTATTGAAAACAATAGGGAAATTCTGAATCAACAGTATGAAACATTTTGTCACATGAAGGGTGAATCATTGACTCAGCAGTTTGAGCGATTCAGTTGTCTCATTAGTAAACTAAGGCTTGTTAAAGTAACATTTCTAAATTCAACTCAAAATAGCAGGTTCCTTAGATCACTACTAGAAAAATGGGATACCATTGCATTTGTTACTAGAAACTCTGCTGAGTTCAAAGATCTGACCCTGACCCAACTTCATGGTAGACTCCTGACCTATGAAAGGGAGTTAAACCAGAAAAAAAAGTTGCAAGAGTCTGGCAAAGTCACTGATGATTATTCATTTGGCAGCACAGCTCTTTTTGGTCAGGAAGAATCTGGTAGCAGTAGTAAGGATCAGGGTTATGATCACTTTATTGATATAACTGTTGGTGGAAATTTCAACAACCCTGATTCTCACTTTGCAAATTATGCTTTTACTGCAAATTGTGAAAACCAGATGTCAGATAACTTGTGTTTTAAACTCAATGATTTGCAACACTTTGATCCCACTGACTTAGAAGAGATGGACATTTTGCATCAATTGGCTTTGCTTAGTGTAAGAACAAGCAAATTCTACAAAAGAACAGGGAGAAAATTCCCAGGGTTACATGGGAATTTAAAAGTGGGGTTGGATAAGTCAAAAATTAAGTGCTATAAGTGCAATAGGCTAGGTCTTTTTTCTAGGGAATGCAGGAGTCAAACCACTGGTCCAATAATAACTCATCCTAACTCAAACCCTAGACCACAAAATCAAAGCACTGTGCACTATACCCAATATACCCCTGCAGCCCATGTTAACACTGCTCACTATGCTGCAACCCCTGTGCCTGTGCATTATGTTCAAACCACTGTTCCACAAATTCAGTATGTTCAAGCCCCTGTCCCTCAGGCACAAGTGCAACCTGTTGCACCTCAACAAGCTGCTCCAACAGTGGTACAACCAGATCAACAAAGCTTTTTCACCCAAGGCTTTGTTGACTGGAGCAGCATGCCTGATGAGCTTGGTGATGAAAATTTTGCACTCTATGCTTTTAATGATCCTTCTAATGATGAATTTTTCTTGATGGCTTTAGAGTCAATACCAGAAGGGGTAGAAACTGAAGGTGAACAGCTAAGTGCTGAAACAGTGGATGAAGCAGTGGTTAATGTAGTTGCTGGGAGAAAATTCAGAAACCCTGATTGAACCACTGTCTGACCCCTGGTCCAAAGATGACAAAGAAGAAAAGGAAGAGAAGAAAGCAGGTGAGAAAGAAGTTAGAGCTGATGATGAAGATGATTATCAATGTGATTGTGCCATGATGGCTGCTGCTAAGGTATCACCTCAAGTTCTTGAAAAAGTGTGTTCAGACAAATGCATTATTGCATTTGCTAACATCAAAGAGGTAAATGAGAACCTTAGGGATAAAATCTTAACTGATGAAGTCAAATTTGAAAAGTCATTAAAAGAACTTAGAAACAAATTGGCTGAAAAAGATAAAGAAATCAGCAGTCTCAAAGAAGAGCAGAGCATAACCAAAACTCAACTCCAAACTATGGTAGAAAAATACCAAGTTTGCAAAAAGGAGTTGGAATCTACCCAGATCACATGTGAAAGATGGGTAGAATCTTGTAAAGGGTATGAGGTTATGTTTGAAAAACAGCTTGAAAGCAATGTCAAGTTTGGTATAGGATATAGAAAATATGATGATCTTGAAAACACTGCTGTCAAACAAGCTGGTCAACTGAAATAATACCAACCAACAAGAATGGCCAAGAGGTAAAGATTACTGACAAACTTGGTAACAAAATCACTCTGGAAAGATCATCAGTGGGGTCCTCAACCTTTGAGGAAATTGAGAAATACCAATTTAAACCCACATGGTCTGATGAGTGTGACATTCTTGAAAATTTCAAGCCTATGGACTTTTCAACCACTGATGGTGTCACAACTCCAAAAGCAAAGGTCATTCCTATCAAAGACATCCCAACAGTAGTTCAAAACTCTGTTGCTAAGGAGTCTGAGAAAAGGAAGAAAAGAGAAAAGGTCAAAAACTTGTTTTGTGATTTTTGTGAAAAGAGAAACAATCTAACAAAAGACTGTTTTCATCTAAAAGCATATGATCTAAACAAAACAAGTATCATTGTACCTGCTGAAAGCTGCACCATCTGTGGTAAAACAAACCACAAAACTTAAGCATGTGTGTATCTTAAAAACTTTGATGTAAAAAAGAATGAGTACACTGCTAAAACATCCTTGAGTCCATCAACATCATCTGTCAAATTCACCAAGAATCAAGCACTGTTTGTGCCAGTCCAAACAGTTGTTACAAAACAGCTGAATCAAACATCTGTCCAAAGAGATGTTCAAGTGACTGATGCACCCCTGCCAACCAATTCAGAAAAGGCAAGGGGCAATCATCTTACCAAAGGATTCCACATGTTTATGATACCTATAAAAGGCCCTCTAAACCAAGAGTGAACAGACATCCTTTTGGGTATCAGCAGGTGATTGGTCAAAACCCACAACAGTGGTTAGAGAGAAACAGTCCTAAAACTGTCCAAACCCCTGACCTAACCATTGCCCTTCCATCAGCACTCATCCCAGACACTGTTGAGACCCCATCCAAAGCCTTATTGGCTTTGGAGACCCTAATGAACTAATCCTTTTACTTCATGTGCAGGGAGCTTCCGCATGCTTAGATAGCCTTTGGTATGTAGATAGTGGAGGCTCCAGGCACATGACAGGATGTAAAGCCCTTCTCAAAGATTTCAAAATTCATGGAGGGGGTGATATATCCTTTGGTAATAATAGTAAAGGGAAAGTTCCGGGGTCTGGTACAGTACAGTCTGGAAATGTAAAATTTGAAAATGTCAATCTGATAGACAATCTAAAATTCAACCTCTTGAGTGTTTCACAAATGAGTGATAAGGGGTATGGGTCATTCTTCACAAAGGAGTGTTGTAGGATTGTTGGACCAGAAATGGTTGAAAAGATTGAAGCAATAATCAATTCTGAAAAAACCAAACTTGTTGCTCAAAGAAATGGCAATGTTTATGTGGTGGATATGTCAAAAGAGAGCCCCAGAACTGATGCCTGTCTGTTCTCAGCTGCATCAAACAAAGAGACAGAACTATGGCACAGAAGATTGGGGCACACAAATCTCAAGACAATCACTGCCATTTCAAAACAGGGGTTAGTAAGAGGTTTACCTCAAAAACAGTTCACCTGTCCTGAGCATTGTGTTTCCTGCCTAAAAGGAAAACAACATAAAAGCTCCTGCAAATCCATTGATGAGTCCAAAACAACCAAATGTTTGCAAATGCTTCATATGGATTTGTTTGGCCCAGTTAAAGTCATGAGTCTTAAGAAAAAGAGGTATTGCTTGGTTATTGTTGATGACTTTTCTAGGTTTACATGGACTTACTTTTTACACTCAAAAGATGAGATTGCAGGCATTCTGCAAGACTTTGTGAAACAGGTTGAAAAGCAGTTTGACCTTCCAGTAAAAATCTTCAGAAGTGACAATGGCACAGAGTTCAGGAACAAGGAGTTGGATGATTTCTATGTGTCAAAAGGAATTGTGAGACAATACAGGATTCCAAGAACACCAGAACAAAATGGGGTTGTTGAAAGAAAGAACATGACTTTGATTGAGGCTGCCAGAACCATGCTTGTTGATTCAGGTTTGCCATTAACTTTTTGGGCAGAGGCAGTAAACACTGCTTGGTATGTCCAAAATAGAGTTTTAATCAACACCAGGCATCAAAAGACTGCCTATGAACTGCTGTATAAAATAAAGCCATTGATTTCATACTTCAAAGTTTTTGGCTGCCCATGCTTCATTTTAAACTTAAAAGATTCCATTTCTAAGTTTGCATCCAAAATTGATTGTGGATATCATCTGGGATACTCAACCACTACTAAGGCCTACAAAGTGTTTAACACAAGGACCAAAACAGTGGAAGAGACTTTGAATGTAAAGTTCAATGAACTCTCATCAATGAAAATCCCAGCAAATCCTACAGATTTGTTTGATCTTGATAAATTCACTTTTGAAAATACTGCTGTTAAGACTAACAGTGCAGGTCCATCAGAAGATTCACCACCAGACTATGGGTATGAAATCATCATTCCTCAACAAAATTCTGTCAAATTGGGAAGAGCAGCAGATGTTTAAAACAGCTGTCAAAGCTCAACCACTGCTACCTCAACAGTTGTTGACCAAAGTAGCCCCTTAACCCCTGCTTCCACATCATCAAACACTGTTGATAAAAATCCTCAAATAGTGGATCAAAGTCAGCATGTGTCCACACCTTTACCTCCTATTCCACTACCTTTTGAATCCACTGTTGGATCATCAAAGTCACCAGCAGTGGTTAGCTCAGATGATTCACATCTGCAGCCCTCCCCACTTAATGCCATTGTTCCATACCAAGGAGAGCTCATCTTCTTGAAATCTCATCCACCAAACCAAATTATTGGCAACATCAATGAAGGGGTGCTCACAAGAAGTCAATCCCAAAACATTTGTCTTTTTGCTGGTTTTCTATCTCTCCATCAGCCATTCAAGTACCAAGAGGCACTGAAAGACAACAGCTGGGTAGAAGCCATGCAAGAGGAGCTCCAACAGTTTAAAAGACAACAAGTTTGGGAGCTTGTTCCATTGCCAGAGGGTGTAAGTCCTATTGGCACAAAATGGGTCTTCAAAAATAAAACTGATGAAAGGGGTATTGTTGTCAAAAATAAAGCCAGGCTTGTGGTTCAAGGGTACATACAAGAAGAGGGGATAGATTATGATGAAACATTTGCCCCTGTTGCAAGACTTGAAGCAATCAGACTATTCTGGCCTTTGCTGTCAACCACAACATCAAGGTGTATCAAATGGATATCAAATGTGCATTCCTCTATGGTAAGATTCAAGAGGAGGTTTATGTTTGTCAACCTCCAGGTTTTGAGGATCCATTTAATCCAAATCATGTCTACAAGCTAAATAAAGCTTTGTATGGCTTGAAACAAGCACCAAGGGCCTGGTATGAAACTCTTTCCACCTTTTCTACTTTCCATTGGTTTCACAAGAGGTAGAATAGATAAAACACTGTTTTTAAAATGGAGAGGAAAGGATTTGATGATTGTCAAAATTTATGTGGATGACATCATTTTTGGAAGCACATGTAATAAAATGTGTGAAGAGTTTAGGCAACTCATGACAGCTTAGTTTGAAATGAGTGCAATGGGTGAACTCCAGTGCTTTCTTGGTCTCCAAGTAAGGCAGCTGCAAAATGGCACTTTTATCCATCAAGGCAAATATGCCAAAGAACTGTTGAAGAAATTTGAGATGGATGACTGTAAGCCATGCAGTACACCCATTGCAACCAATAAAATAGTCATATCTGATGAGAAGGATGAATTGGTTGACCAAACTTTGTATAGAAGCATGATTGGGTCTTTGTTGTACCTAACTGTTAGGGGTGGATTTCTAAATGACTCGTGATCCTCAAATATTATCCTGTTTGGTGATCCTTACTTCTGTGTCAGTTAGTGATCCTCAGGAGTGCTTCAGGATCAGGATCATGGATCATCCTAAGGATCCTTATACTAATGATTGTCTGTTTTAAATTCGTAACTGTTTTGCTGGAATGTCAAATGGGACTTGGTCTTGGCGATATTTCTGGAGAATATACTAAGTCTATTTCGCACGTGCTTGGTCAGAAATGGACGTTGTGGAGTCGTGGAGGACTTGCACCATTTGCGGATAGTTTGTTACTTAGATTTTTATTAGATTTAAATGGGGTAGCGAGCTAATTAGACAACACTTATGCTATTTTTGGCTACACACACTCTGAAAACCGCTCACACCAGCTCTCGTTCATTCACTTAGCGATTTCATACACTTTTTACACAATACACTGTAGTGATCCTTGTATTTAGCTCGCTATCATCCGAAGTTGTAACACATTATTTGTTTAATTTGAGTTGGTGATCAGTAGCTTCCATCACCCGGGGTTTTTTGTGCCGGAGATCAACTCTTGATCAAGGGCTTTTTCCCCGTATAAACCTTGTGTCACTTGTCATTTATTTTTCATAGTGATCCTTATTGCTATAAATCAATTCAAGCATCATACCCCTTAACAGAGAGTTTGGTTGCATTATCCTCATCAGATTTTTTGACCAAAACAGTTTGGCGCCCACCGTGGGGCAATTGGTGCTTCATTTCTAAGAAATTCTCACCTTTGTGATCATTTCGGTTCATTGCATACGAGCAGATGGCTTCGTCAACAAAGAATACCTCCAGTGCGATGTCTGCAGTCAATTCATCCCAGGGCATTCCATCTTTGCCTCCACCACCTTCTGGACCTCAGAAAAATGCCGAGAAGAAACCAACTCCCATTTTCTCAAAACCTCCAACTTCTTCTGCTTCTTATACTCCTACTACTAGTGACTTGTTTACTCTGATTTTGCAGATGAAGGAGCATATCCAGTAGCAGGACAAGACCAATGAAAGAATCCTTAGAGAAATTGGAGACATCAAGAAACAAAAGAGATCGGCAGAGGATCATTCCCCACTAATGCCCAGATCTTTGAATTTTGATACTCCGGTTATAACTTCTCAGCCTTCAGTGGTTCCAGACGTTCAATATGTTGGAGGACCAAAAGGAGTGCATTACGGGTCATCAGCAATGACTCAGGCTTCAGGGTTACACTTTCAACCATCAGGATCCCATCCTCAGCATATAGGATCCTTTGCAAGTTCAGGAGGATACTCGGGAGCGCAGCAGATTCAAGGGTGCTGGCCATTTCAAGGATCCTCCCAGGTTCAAGGATCCTCCCAAGTTCAAGGATCCTCCTATGTTCAAGGATCCTCCCAGGTTCAAGGATCCTCCTATGTTCAAGGATCCTCCCAAGTTCAAGGATCCTCCTATGTTCCAGGATCCTCCCAGGTCCAAGGATACTCACAGTTTCAAGGATCCTTCCAGATTCCAGGATCCTTAAGGAGTTTGCAATCAGGAAGTTCCGACATCCATCAGGGAGATTTCATTCCAATGCAAACCATTGCTTCTACGGGTCCATCGGCCATTCCAGAGCCCCAACAATATGGATTAACATCCACTCTTCCTAATTTGAATCCAATGGGAGGTAACACTTTTAATAATTCTTATACTACTAACCATGGCCTTATGCAGGATCCAGGTATCAATCATGCCATGGCCAGAGAATTGCAAAAGTTAAAGGATATGATATCAAGTGTCCCAGGAGTGGTCAAGCCTATCCCAGAGATTGCGGATGGGAGCCACAAGATATCTCGTTTTGCACCACCAATCTGTGATGCTGAGATACCCAAGAGGTTCCATGTACCTACCATGAAGTTGTATGATGGTTCAACGGATCCTGAGGAACACATAGCTCAATACAGGGAAAGGATGGAGATCAATCCCATCCCAGAAAGGGGAAGCATGTCTGTGCAAGGGATTTGGATCCACCCTTACTGGATTGGCTCTTAAATGGCTGCTAAGTCTTCCCCCTACTCTATTACCTCATTTGCTAATCTAGTTAATCTATTTAATAATCAGTTTTCTTGTAGTAGAAAATTTGAGCGTTTAACTAGTGATCTATATAGGATAACCCAGGGTCATAATGAATCATTAAGGGATTATATCACTAAATTTAGTAAAGAATCCTTAGATATTCCTAACCTGGATATAGCTACGGCTGTTGAAGCCTTTAAAATGGGATTGCTTAGGGATTCGTCATTCTATGATGATCTTGTTATGACACCATGCAAGAACCTAGATGAGGTAAGAACCCGGGCCCTTAGGTTCATCCGGCTAGAGGATGACAAAAGGATCCAGGAGAGGTTAGCAGGATCCTCAAAGCAAGAGAAGCAAGGATCCTCATTCAGGAACAACAAGTTCAGATCTTATAATAAGTCCGATAACCAGAATGTGCATGCTGTTGAACAAGAAGAGGATGATGAGGATTATCCTCCAATCTCTGAATATTGTTTTTCTGTTGATAACAATGAACTAATTCTTGCGATGCAGAATTTAGGTGATAAAGCTAGATGGCCCAGAAAAAATGATAGACCAGCTGCAACTAAAGATAAGTCAAAGTGGTGTGCATACCATGCAGATTTTGGGCATCTCACAGAAGAATGCATCGCATTGAGAAAAGAAATTGGATACTTGTTGATCAAGGGGCACTTGAAAGAATTATTGGGGAGAAAGAAGTCAAGGACTCAGGATCCTGAAAGGATCCCAGAGAAAGCTCCAGCCCCTCCAGCAGATGCACAAATTATCAACTTTATATCTGGAGGATCAGACATTTGTGGAACATCCTTCTCTGCAGCCAAAAGACATGCGAAGGAAACCAAGATGGATTATGGAGACAGACCCATTCGAACATCCAGTGTCTCCGAAGGAAAAGTTATAACTTTTGATGAGGATGATCGTGTTGACATCCAGGATCCTCATCATGATGGTTTGGTTATCACTCTTTTTATTTCTAACCATTTTGTTCGGCGGATCCTTATAGATGGAGGAAGCTCTGTGAACATTATCCAGCTAGATGTTCTCAAGAAGATGAACATCCCTGAATCCGACATCATACCAAGATCCTTTGTGCTCGTGGGATTCAGTGGCGAGACCAAGAATACTCTGGGGGACATTAAACTCCCAATCTATATCGAAGGCCTACATTCTTACCAAAAGTTTTGTGTTATTGACTGTTTATCTTGTTGTAATGTGATCCTTGGCAGGCCTTGGATACACGATATGAAGGCAGTCCCGTCCACTTATCATCAATGTGTGAAGCTTCCTAGTCCTTGGGGAATAGTGAAGATTGATAGCGATCAGCAAGAGGCTAAGAACTGCTACACCTCATCAATGAAACCAGCATCAAAGTCTAGGGAGCAATAGCAATCAAAGTATCCTCCAAGGGATGTCTTGGAGGCAAGAGAACAGGATATAGTAGAAATCCTTATGGATCCTGATGATCCTGAATCTATAGTTTATATAGGATCAGGGATCCTTGGCGAAATGAAGGAAGACCTCATATCCTTCCTCAAAAGGAGAAAGACTACCTTTGCATGGAAACACGAAGACATGACAGGCATATCTAAAGATGTAATCACTCACAAACTTGGCATCGATAGGTCCTTCAAACCAATCCATCAAAGGAGAAGGAAATTTGCACCAGAAAGAAATGCCATTATCCAGGAGGAGGTAGAGAAATTACTCCGAGCAGGTATGATTAGAGAGGTCAAGTATCCAAGATGGTTGGCCAATGTGGTTGTTGTTCAAAAGAAAAACGGAAAGTGGTGGGTATGTGTCGATTTTACCGATTTAAATAAGGCATGTCCCAAGGATCCTTTCCCATTACCCCACATTGACTCCATGGTGGATGCAACTGCGGGTCATGAACTGTTAACTTTTATGGATGCTTCATCTGGATTTCAACAAATTCAAATGGAACCATCCGATCAAGAGGATACAGCCTTCATGACTCCAACTGGTATATACTGCTATATTGCTATGCCATTCGGACTAAGAAATGCAGGTGCAACTTATCAAAGGCTAGTGAATATGATGTTCAAGGATCAGATTGGACAAACTATGGAGGTTTACATAGACGATATGGTGGTAAAATCAATAAAGGCTAAGGATCACCTAAGAGACTTGGAGGAAGCATTCAATATCCTTGATAAATACAATATGAAGCTTAATCCTTCAAAATGTCACTTTGGTGTTAAAGCAGGTAAATTCTTAGGATATATGGTGACAAAGAGAGGCATTGAAGCCAGTCCAGAACAAATCAAAGCAATAGTGAACATCAAGTCCCCTACCAATGCTAAGGATGTTCAAAGATTAACAGGCAGGATTGCAGCTTTAAACAGATTCATATCCAAATCCTCAGAAAAGTGCAAGGAATTCTATGATATCCTAAGGAAGAACAAGATATTCGAGTGGACTGAGAAGCATGAAAGGGCCTTAAGAGCTCTTAAGGATTACCTATCCTCGGCCCCGGCTTTAATGAAACCAGAAAAAGGAGATGTGTTATCCTTATATCTTGCGGTATCCTCAAAAGCAGTAAGTGCCGTCCTTGTTAAGGATCACGAAGGTACACAACATCCCGTCTATTATGTAAGTAAGAGTTTACTTGATGCTGAATCCAGGTATTCACACTTAGAAAAACTTATCCTTGCATTAATTACGGCATCTACCAAATTAAGACATTATTTTGAAACTCATGTTATTATCGTTAAAACTAATTTTCCAATCAAGAATGTCCTCAGGAAACCTGAAATGTCAGGAAGGATGGCTAAGTGGGCAGTGAAGCTAAGTGCATATGATATAAGATACGAGCCCAGGACAACCATTAAATCCCAAGCATTAGCTGACTCTGTGGCAGATTTCAGTAGTGATTTACAAAAGGAAGCTGAATTAGAAGTCCAGCAGCTAGAAGAGACCAAGGATCCTTGGATACTCTACACTGATGGATCCTCAAACATCAAGGGAACAGGGCTTGGAATACTACTAAAATCGCCACAGGGGGACATAATACCCCACTCTATAGCTTGTGAGTTCCAAACCACTAACAATGAGGCTGAATACGAAGCCTTGATAGCTGGTTTGCAAATTGCTAAGCATATGAGGATCAGGTATCTTGAGGTACATGTAGATTCTTTGTTAATCACTAATCACTTTAATGGATCCTATGCTGTTAAAGGGGAAAAGCTAATCAAATATCTGGAGTTAGTCAAAGAATTGGCACTCTCTTTTGTATCCTTTAGTTTGACACAGGTACCAAGGGAAGAGAATGCAGAGGCAGATGCACTAGCCAATTTAGGATCATCCTTGAAGATTCCGGAGGATATCAAGATCCCTATTATCCATATCCTGACCCCGGCTATCGAGGATCATGTGACTATGGAGATAGGAGAGGATTCTGCAATCACCCCTAGCAATGATAATCGATCCCATTCAGGATCATGGATCCTCCCAATCATGAGATACTGACAACATGGAGAGATTCCTACAGGAGAAAACCCTAGGGCTTTTAAAATTAAGGTATCTCAATTCACAATTTTAAATAATATGTTGTATAGACGATCTCTTGCAGGACCATACTTAAGATGCATTGAGGATCCTGAAATCCAAGAAGTTTTAAAAGACTTCCATGAAGGAGATTGTGGAAACCACACTGGGGGCAGGGCGTTATTCTCAAGGATCCTGAGGACAGGATACTACTGGCCAACCATGAAGAGAGATGTCGTGGAGTATGCTAAGAGATGTGATCCTTGTCAGAGACACAGCAATATCATTCATCAACTAGCTGAATTTTTACATCCTATATCCTCCTCTTGGCCATTTATGAGATGGGGTATGGATATAGTTGGTAAGCTCCCTAAGGCACCTGGTGGAAAAGTATTCATGCTCGCTATGACTGATTACTTCTCCAAGTGGATAGAGGCTGAAGCTTTTGCCCAAGTCAGAGAAAAGGAAGTTATATCCTTCATTAAAAGAAATATTATAACTAGATTCGGTATTCCTTCTGAAATTATATGTGATAATGGTTCCCAATTCATTGGGGGCAGAACCACTAACTTTTGTGACAGCTGGGGGATCAAGATGATAACATCAACACCAGTCCACCCACAAGCTAATGGTCAGGCAGAATCCTCCAATAAGATCATCATCAACAATTTGAAGAAGAAGCTTGGATCCAAGAAAGGGAAATGGGCAGAAGAATTACCTTATGTGCTTTGGGCTGATAGGACAACTCCTAAGAATGCTACAGGCCAAACTCCATTCTCTTTGGTATTTGGGGCAGAATCAGTGATCCCTACAGAAATGGTGGTTCCAACTGCTAGAACCAGTATTCGTGATCCTGAGGAAAATGATGAGAACTTGGTTCAAGACCTGGATACTATAGAAGAAATCAGAGATTTGGCAAGGATAAGGATGGCCAGTTATCAGCAAAGAATGGCCGGTGCATACAACAAAAATGTGAGGATCAGGAAATTCCAAATTGGTGATATGGTACTAAGGAAAGCATTTCAGAATACCACCAATCCTGCTGATGGAAAGTTGGCACCAAAATGGGAAGGCCCTTACTTGATTGAAGCTGAGGCAGGAAAGGGGGCATATCGATTGCTAACAATGGAAGGTGACTTACTACCAAGAGCTTGGAATGCTGTCCATTTGAAGAAATATTTCATGTGATAATGATCCATGATCCTCACATGATGAACATCCTTAAAGGATCCTTAAAGCACAGATGATCCTCATTTTTGGTAACATTCTTATCTCAAACTATTTCATTTCCTTACTCTCTCACATAAGGATAAGGATATTGCATCCTTTATCCCCATTTCACGAGATTTTGAGTTTTGAAGGTTCAGGTACCCTTGACAAAAGAATGATTATCCACACAAGCAACCAGTCACTTGGGTTTGACCCCAGTTATCCTTGGGTTTGACCCCAGTTCCGCCAGTAGCGCACGATGATCCTGGTATAGTTCATGGCAGTGGGACCAGTACTCGTTTTAGGGGCTGATAATTCCATTGTACTGGCTATATCTAGGATCCTACGTATAATGGTAGACGTACCATACATCCGTTCTTAAGGTTTCTAGCGTTTTCACGCTAGCTAAGGTTTTGGCATTTTCATGCCACTAAGTTTGGATAGTCGCCAGTTAGGGCCATACTCCAGCTAACACACGATCCTTGGGCTTGTCCCCAGTTATCCTTGGGCTTGTCCCCAGTTATCCTTTGGGCTTGTCCCCAGTTATCCTTTGGGCTTGTCCCCAGTTGCTAACCTTTATCTTATAATGGCTTAGTCCCAAGTTATGTTTTATTTCAGGTTTTCGAAGTTAAACAACCAAGGATCCTTGATCCTTACCTTTTACTAAGGTTTGTTCTGTGATTATCCTGGTTATAATAATATTAAAAGTCAGGATCCTAACTTGGATCCTCAGGTACGATCCTTAACTATTTGATTTTATTCATTGATTATTTGAATAACCCTAATACTTTGACAACTGAACTCATGATCCTTAAAATATACCACTTTTTGGAAATCTTCAACTATAGGATATTTGATCCTGCATTATATCCTAAATTTTTTTTTTATCTAAGTTGTTCAACCTTTTTTTTTACTCAGACAAGTGTAAATCAAAACAATTGAAAAATAAAACAACAATGAGGATATCAACACAAGATAGGCCAAAAAAGATTAAGGTTATTTTATTAACAAAAGCTTAACCATCAAAGGTTGTCAAAATTACCTACCCCGAGCATCTACCAGCAATACGTGGCCCGTCCGCTGGGGTAGGTAAAGGGTGTCCATTGTCTAAAGGTCTTAGTAGTGCAGGAATCAAAAAGATGGTAGGATCACAATGGCTTCATCCCCCAAACAGAGGATCCCTACACCAGTTGTAATCCTACCTATTGTCCAAAGGGTTATTCATGATCCTTAACCCTAATAGCTATTGTTTAATTATTACAGACCATCATTGTTTTAAAAACATCACAACCACAAAAAACTACTACCAAATTTAAAAATTGGGCTCCGGCTGCGTCTAAGAATGTCCATCATCGCCCAATTGTGCAGCCTACACCTTCGCTGCATCCTCGTCTCCTCCAGCTTCGGTATCCTTAACCTGATCCTTCCCACTGCCTCCAGCCTCGATCGCCAAAACCTCCTCAGCCTCTTCATCATCTTCAAGATCAGCCAACCTCGCTTTCCAGCCCTCAACATCCCAGCTGCTTCTGTCGAAGTTAGGATCTTGAGCTTCCTGGGCCATCTTTAGTTTTGTCTGATACATTGTGATGGCAGCAGAGACCTTTGCACCTTCTATGAGATCATGCTTCTCATAGTCAATGTCGATCAGGATTTTAGCCGTCCTAGTCTTGGCATCTTGAAGGGCCTTTTCAAGATCAGCAATCTTGAGATCCTTAAGTACTGCAACTTGTTGAAGGTCAGCAATCTTCTTATCCTGCTCCTCGACGCTCCCCACATAATCTTCAATCTCAGCAAATTTCTGCAAAGAAAAAGACAAAGTAGTTCAAGATCAGGTGATCCTCAAATGAATAGGATACCTAGGCAGAGTTGGTGATCCTCACGTCATTGAAGTATTCAAGGAACTGGTGGCGGATCAGTGGTAGGCGTTGTAGGTCCTCTGTGTCAGAAGTTTTCCTCTTCTTGCCACCCCTTCCTTTAGTGGGTGCCTTGGGAATGGAGATGCTAGGACTGGTAGTGGCCCTCTTCTTCCTGGATCGAACAACATCAAGGTCGGCCGTGTTGAATTGGGAGGCAGGCTTGGAAGATTTTCCGGCACCTACACATTTAAAGCAAGATAAGTATCCTTATCCTATTTCAATATAACTATTTATTTTAATATTCAAAGCAGGATACTTACTTGACATGGTGATGGAACCTAAAGATACTTCCTGTGAGTCTTGGGTGTCTATCTTGAATGACCTTATTTCAGGATCAAGCTTCCAAAAAGCGGCAAGCCTATCCTTGGTTGCGGGTGTTGCGATCAGGTGTGAAACAGAAATAGCTGCATAACACAAGACAAAAAGGAGTTAGTGACCCTTTCACAAGAGCCAGATTACCTGATGATCCTTTTCAGGATCCTCTGTCCTACCATTGGTGGACCACTTCCTGGGTAAATGCTTTCCGTTTGGAATGGTATCCCTCCTGACAAAGAAGAAGCGTCGTTTCCAATTCGTGTCATTCTTGGTGGCTTTAAAAATGGGGTGTTCTTCACCGGGTTTTCGCTTAAACAGATATTGATGTGATCCAAACGTCGTGAGATCATACATCTGTGTTAGCTCTGACATTCCTAAATCAATCCCTTCCTGCTCTATGATCCTCTCCAGGGTATACAAAACCCTCCAAATCATCGGCATAGCTTGGATGTAAGAGATGCCGGTAAGGGAAAAGAAGGATTGTGTAAAGTCTGGGAAAGGATAGGTGTATCCTATGGTGAATGGAGTAACTGGAAAGGCAACCCATGTTTCAGAAACATAGTCGCTCAGAATAGTGGGATCGAAGGGTTTGAAAAGGCACTCGCCGGAAAGCAGTGACGAATCTTATCTATTTGAGCATCGTTAAAGCAACACCTCTCATGTATCGAGTCTTTGATAATCCCTTGACTCTTCAAGGGGCTATCCTTCTGGTGATCCTTGGCGGGGGAAGACCGGAGCATCATTGATGTTGGTAAAGAAAGAAAAACAGAGTAATAGAAGGAGAGATAAGAGAAGAGATACCTGATTGATCTTCGACCGAGAATTTAAAGGGAGTTTCTTCGAATTTAAATGCATATTGATCCTATCTCTAACTCCTATTTATAATAATGATTTGCAGGATTGTCACTTCAGTGACATCAGCTTTGCAACGGCTAGTCCGTCTCCAACGGCTAGTTACCCGTTAGTTTGTTGGGGATAAGATCGAAAAAATATAACTTGTTTATTTACGATATAACTCCTTATATTTTGGGGGCAATTGTTAGGGGTGGATTTCTAAATGACTCGTGATCCTCAAATATTATCCTGTTTGGTGATCCTTACTTTTGTGTCAGTTAGTGATCCTCAGGAGTGCTTCAGGATCAGGATCATGGATCATCATAAGGATCCTTATACTAATGATTGTCTGTTTTGAATTCGTAACTGTTTTGTAGGAATGTCAAATGGGACTTGGTCTTGGTGATATTTCTGGAGAATATACTAAGTCTATTCCGCACGTGCTTGGTCAGAAATGGACGTTGTGGAGTCGTGGAGGACTTGCACCATTTGCGGATAGTTTGTTACTTAGATTTTTATTAGATTTAAATGGGGTAGCGAGCTAATTAGACAACACTTATGCTATTTTTGGCTACACACACTCTGAAAACCGCTCACACCAGCTCTCGTTCATTCACTTAGCGATTTCATACACTTTTTACACAATACACTGTAGTGATCCTTGTATTTAGCTCGCTATCATCCGAAGTTGTAACACATTATTTGTTTAATTTGAGTTGGTGATCGGTAGTTTCCATCACCCGGGGTTTTTTGTGCCGGAGATCAACTCTTGATCAAGGGCTTTTTCCCCGTATAAACCTTGTGTCACTTGTCATTTATTTTTCATAGTGATCCTTATTGCTATAAATCAATTCAAGCATCATACCCCTTAACAGAGAGTTTGGTTGCATTATCCTCATCAGATTTTTTGACCAAAACACTAACTGCATCCAGGCCAGACATCATGTTTGCAACATGTGTTTGTGCTAGATCCCAATCAGCCCCTAGAAAGTCAAACCTTATTGCTCTAAAAAGGATATTCAGATACCTAAAAAGTGCTCCCACATTTGGTATATGGTATCCAGCTGATGGTAAAATTGAGCTATCAGGTTTCTCAGATAGTGACTTTGCTGGATGTGACAAGACAAGGAAGTCCACTTCAGGAGGGTGCCAATTTCTAGGCAATTGCTTAGTGTCTTGGCAAAGCAAAAAGCAAGCAGCTGTTTCCACATCCACTGCTGAGGCAGAATACATAGCAGCTGCAAGCTGTACAGCCCAACTGCTCTGGCTTCAAAATCAGTTGCTGGATTTTGGTATCACTGCCTTAAAGACACCACTCATGTTGGACAGCCAGGCAGCAGAAAATATCATCAAAAATCCAGTTTCCCATTCAACCACCAAGCACATTGACATCAGACATCACTTTGTGAGGGATTGCTATGAAAAAGGTTTGATTTCTCTGCACCATGTTCCAACTAAGGATCAGCTGGCAGATGTGCTAACAAAAGCATTAGACACATCCACCTTTGAAAGCTTGATCTCTAGGATTGACATGCTAAACATGGAATAACAGGCAAAATCCTGTTTTTCTATGAATAAAAGCATTAAAATGTTTTCAGAAAATCAAAAATCCATCCTTAAAAATAGCCAAAAAAAATGAATTTTTCATTAAATCCTTAAAAGTCTGCCATGACCACTGCTTTGTTCAAAAGTCTGTTCTACTTAAAAGTTTGTCCAGTGCTGAAAGTCAACCCCTGCTCTTTCATTTCCTTGATAAGCATTGTTGTTCAAAATCAGTGTTTTATCCACTGATATGCTATCCACTGATAGTGAAAATCACCCACTGCTCTCATTGCCACAGTCATACCACTGATCTTGTTCCATCAGTGGTCTTCATAAAAGAGTTGTCGTTTTCTTCATCAGGGGTTGGCACGTGGACGGTACATAGTGGTCAGACCTTTTGTAACCGCTGCCACGCCAGCATTCACTTTTTCTCTATAAAACCCCCTTCAAAACCCTAAACAGGGTTTTACTGTCGAATTAAATTCTTAAAAATTCCTTTCTCAAAGCAGTTCTCATCTCATTTCCTCAAATTCCTTCACAACTTTCTTCGATCATCATCTCCAAAATGACAAAATCGAAGTCATCCGCTACACCCACTTCAAAATCTTCTCGCAAAAAGGCCGCTCCAAAGGCTACTCCCATCGAAATTCCATACAAAGCACCACACAATTATTTGGGTCTTTTGACAAAACCAGGTACCACCGATGCTTTCGACTCCATCATTGAAATCATGTCTGCATCAAAGTACAAAACTTTGTTAACAGCAGATGCTCCAATTTACTTGGACACCCAAAGAGAGTTCTGAAAGAATATTACCCTTGAGAAACAAAGAAAAGATGTCATAGCCATTATCTCTTCTCTAATGGGTAAAGCTGTCCAAATCACACCACAATCCATCTCGGAAGTCTTTGAACTCAATGATCAGCAAGGTAAAACTTCTTTTCCCAAAAATGAGTTAAAAACTGATTTCCTTGAAAGGGGGTATGCCGAACAAATTAAAAAGGATACCTTACAAAAAGGTAATTTTCCACCTGCAACAAGATTTCTGTTTCATACCTTGCTTATGTGTGTTTCAAACAAAACCACTTCTTTTAATGAAATACCATTAAAGATTCAAAACCTGGTTATGCTATTCTTCAAGATGAAAAATTCAATTATTCCCAGGAAATCTTTAATGATTTGGTTAAAAATGTTGATAAAAAGCCATTCTTACTTTTTCCAAGATTTTTAAGTTACTATTTTGAAAAGAAACTTGGTAAGAATGATGCTGCTGCAATAAAACAAGGTGTATCTTTTCAAATAAACAGCTTAACTGCAGAAACTTTTACAAGAATGTCAACACCTTGCAAAACACAAGCAGAGGTGCCTGAGCAGAATTTAGCAGCCACCATTGCTCCTCAGGTATCTGCTGTTGAGCCCACTGCTCAAGGTGATCAAAGTAGCCAAACAACTGCTTTGAAACCCACACCTAAAATCACCAAAAAGCCAAAGCAAAAGAAAACTCAAAAAACCCCCAAACCTATCAAAAAGGCAACTCTGGAGGATGAGATACCAGAGCAACTGCCAGTGACAGCACAAAAGTCACAAGAAACCACTGCTGCTACTTCCTCACAGTAGTTGGTACAAATATCTCAACCCATGACTGAAACTCCTCCTGTTTCTTCTAAAAAAGAACAGGTTGTACATATAGGGACACCAGAATATGATGCTCTGGAATCACTTGCTTCCATCATCCACAGCCCAATGCCCGAGGTAAATTCTCTTTCTACACCTAACCTCACCTCCACAATTCCCCCACCAACAAAATTATTGTTGGATGCTATTGATTTGAACCAGGCACAAACCAGTCCTTCTCACTCGCCTATCAATGAGAATATACTTCAACAATCAACTGGGTCTGATGTATCAATCATAGCTAACCCACCAACAAGACCTGAGGAGGTTACACCCCTTGAGTTACAAGTAACTCTTGGTGGTAATCCAAGTGAAGCAGCCACTACAAGTGCTGAACCCACTGGTTTGCATTTGGACAGTGGTTACATCAATAAGACTTCCGTGGAGGCAATTCCTTCTATAGCACCTCTGATAACCACTAGTGAGTTTGTTTTAACCACTGGTACCATCAAAAGGTTATCAAGTGTTGAGGGAAGAAGTCCCCAGTACCAAGAAAAAGGGGCAGCAGTGGATGACTATTGGAATACATTCCCTAAGTCAACCATTGTTCAAACCACTGTTAGTGGGAAATCAGATGATCCTATTAAGTTGGGTGATGGTTTAAAGTACCAAGAATTGACGGAGAGAATCGATACACTGGATACGAGTGTTGCAGAAATCAAAACAATACTGCGACAGTTGTTGAAAGTACAAAAGGTGCAACCCACTGTTGTTCCAGCTCAAGCACCTGCTCCATCACAAGCACCTGCTACAAATGAGTTATGGACTCTATTTCAACCCCTGCTCCAACAACAACGACAAAAAGCTGATCAGCAACATGCCATACATGTTCAAGAGCTGAGAAACTTAATGGAGTCAAGGTTTAGAAACACCCAAGTAGACATCAAGGCTATAAAGGCCCACATACTGAGCACCATTGGCACTGCTCCTCCAACTGTTCTCTTCATTGATCAACTTCCTCCAGATAATGCCAAAAAGGGGGAGAAAATTAAAGAATGGAAGAAGAAGGGAATAGATGATGGTCTCTACATAGAACCAGAAAAGGAGAATATGACCAAGAATATCCCTTTGCTAGATGGGAGCAAAAAGATTGATGTTACCCCTAATGCACTTGCTGAAGCAAAAGCTAGTGTAAAAAGGGACAGAGAGGCAAAGGACTTGTCCAGGTGGAATGAGGAGAAAAGAGCTTATATGGAGCTGAATGCGCAGGGTTGTTCTGAGCCAAAGGATGTTAAAAATCCTGAGCTAAAAAGAAAGAATCACACTAGAAAAGTGAGGGAACCCAAATCCATACCATCCAGACCCACAAAGCTTACTTCCAAAACACCTTCCAAAAACCCCTAACATCAATCTTCCACTCAAACAGCTGTTGTAACTCCTGCTGTATCAACAACTGCTGATACTTCAGTAGTTTCAACATCTGTTATCACTTCAACACACACCACTTCAACACACACCACAACCACTGCCTTACCACCACCATCACCACTAAAAACAATCTCACCACCATCACCTCTTGCCAAAAAGCAGAAGACACCAGATGTTACAACATCTGTTATAATGACAACAGTGGTTAAAACACCAGTTGTTTCAACAACTGTTAGTCAGCCACCCTCTACCACTTAAACCACCACTACTAATCCACCCAAAACATCATCAGCCTCTCCTACAATAAAAAGAAGAAGGATTTTCATACCTGATGATGATTCTCCATCACTGTCACACCCTGGCTTTGCGGAAGCGTGGTTAATGTTGGTGTGACTTCTTAATACCATAGCTTAATCATAACAAGCTATATGAGTTTAAAAACCATGCAAGTCATCCATTAAGTTTTAAAAATCAAATTACAGTACCATTGTTTTAACCAACAACCATAACCTTGTTCAACAACCTTACAACTCTTAACATAACATAAACGTGGTTTAAGGACTGTGTCTTGTCCAGGAAAGAGACACATCCCCTAAACCCGGATGACTCCATGACAAGTGCAGCGGAAAACGTTCCATACCGTGCCAGATCTCGTTAATTTCCTGAAATACATGTGAGTTGAAAAATCAACAATAATGTTGAGCGAGTTCATGTGTAAGTGAGTAAGTAAAACACTTGTAAGTATAAAAGTTTCCTGGTATGTAGCAGTGTAAGAGGACTTGTGATCACCAATGGTTTGCAAGGCCATTAGCATGTTGTGAAATGCAAGTAGGAAGACTCAAACCTAGCGGATTTATGCGTTGGGCACAAAGTCACCCCGAGGTCCGTTCTGTTTGGGCCTGGGGCTGGGCTCGCTACACCCAGATAGATCTACCGCTCCTGTCCCTCGGTCCTACCCTGAGGATTAATAGCCTCAAGTTTCCGCCTACCCATTCACATGATCTAAACCTCCTTACGTTAATCATACCGTGTATAAAGTACTCGTAAACAATGTAACATGTATTTCACCCCCGCGGTTAAGTAAACTGAAAACAGTTAGAGAAAAGGGGGACATGAACTCACAGTGAATGCGCGTCTCTACCAAGTGTCTCCAATACAGTAAGCTGTGCAACGACCTACAAGTGCTAATTTTATTAGACGGACGGCCGTGCCTTAGCTTTACAGTTTAAGTCTTTGGGAAATAGTTAGACAACTATTTCGTGTTTATGTTCCGTATACACTTGGTAGTTATTCTTCTTCCCAAGGATGGGGGATATAATACATGTGCGTAAGTTACGTTTTATCAAACTTGTGGTAATGTAATTACCGGTGTAACTTATATGTTTGTGGAAGCGTTCGTAAAGTTTTGGAATCCTTAACGCTTGTAAATATTATTTTTTACTTTAAAATAATATTTATGTATTTTCACAAAATAATCATAAACAGTGTTGTGACAAATATATTTATCACGTTAATCTTTGTGAAAGTCCCATCTCCGAACATTTAGTAAAATATAGTGCTGGCGAAATTTATGTTTCGAAAGTATGTCCAAAAATAGTTCTACACTTGTTGTGTAAAAAGGTCTAAGTGTTAGATTTTCAGAAAATTTCGCCAGAGTTTCCTCTGTAACTGGAGGTGGCCACGCTTTCAAGCGTATTATTTTCTTTTAACAAATCAATTCAACAATCTTCTTTATTCAATCAAACAATTTCCGACACAACAAACTAGTCGACAAGTATGTAAATTTGCATAATCGCATGAACTTGTAGTTTTTCCGAATCTATAGTGCAAACACCCTTTATATATGTAGATCTTTATATAAAGTAACTTTGATCTCATAAAAACTTCGTGTTTAGAGAAATCCGTTTTTACAACTTCTAGTAACAAGTGACAAATTTACTTCTTTGTCGGATCTCTTCATTTCACAAGTGTCTACACACTTGTGGTTTATAAAATCATATTTATTAGTGTAAGATCCATCTTTAGGAAAAACATGATTTCTTTAAAGTGTGGTCTTTCAAAAATACCACTTGCGGATACGTAGATCCGCTAGTTTTAAACACCATTATACAAGTTAAATCACTTTTACACAAATAATATACTTTAACACAAGTTCATGTAAATAAGTAGTGGTGTCTTTAATCTAACCATTTTCTCATTTAAACATACACTAGGTCATGTTCCATAAACATGACTTAGCCAGGTTAGATGACGATCCGAATCATTACTGGCACAAGACAACACTAAATAATTGTAACATAAAAAAAAATTCTTTTTTTTTTTTTTTTTTATATATAAGTTTTGCCCCAATATTCACCTATTAACCACCAAGCTCATTATTTTAGTAAACTTTAGTGGACTTTTTAATTTTTGTTCTTATATGTTCATGGTTTTCAACCGACAAGTTCCTTATTAACCATTTTAGAATAGATCAAAAAGGCGTTTAGAGTCACTTACTACTAGCTCGGGGCTAGGGAAGAAACTAGTCGAAAAACGAGTGGTTAATAGCGTTGAGGTGAGGTCCTTGATGATCCGTAAGCACCGGGCTTCCTCGTATGTGACCCTTCACGCTTGTATAAATATAGAATGCCTTTGAATGAAATCAAAAGGTGGTTGGAGGTGGGGCTTTGTTCTCGGCAGTAAGTGATGAGAGGGAAGGAGAGTAATAATTTTTTTTTTTTTTTGTTGTGATGGGGATCATTGTAAAGATGATGTTTATTTATAGACTAAATCCTAGGACCAATGGGTATCATGTTTCCTCTTGTACATACACAATCAAATTTCAAAGTCCAACGAAGATTAGGGAAAGATTTTAGAGATTTAGTCCAAAGTGTGTAGGTGGGTCCTCTTAGGGGACGGTTGCCATTTAAGGGGGGGTGGGGATAATTAGTTTGATTTGAACATTATAGTTAGTGTTAGTTTGACTAATAGTTTAATCTAGTTATTAGTGTGTTGTAACTTATTACGGGTGGTAGGGTGTTCGGGGACCATAACTAGCTCAGAAAAAGAAAAATAATGTTGATGTCAATATTTTTTATGTCCCGGGTTAAGTCCCGTTGTACGGTTGGATATTACACCGTTAAAGTGCTAAATAAGTATTTAAAGCGTCGTTAATATTATTTTTAGTGACATAATTTATTCCCGACACTTTGGAAAGTGTCTAGTAATATTTTTCCCATATTTTGGCACTTTACTAGTCAGCTAGAAGCTGGTTAAATTATTAAAGTGCTGTGTTTTGTACTTAAAGTACGTTCTTGGCACATCCGAATCAGTGTATCTTATTCCTAGAGACGCGGTAACACAACCCTTATATCCTACACTCACTACCAGTGTAGCCAAAATAAATGAGGCTCTTAACAGGCCTTAGAGGCAGTATTTGCCTGATGCTGGTTATATCAGCATGTTCACTGTGTATCCGTTTAGTGCTACTGTGCTTTTTGTGCATCATGTTTGTCACTAGGGTTCAGTATGTAATCAATGTAGTGACAGCAAATAAAGTATGATGCAAGTAAGTGCATGTATCAGTATGCAGGTAGCAGTTTATCAGCTAGTTCAATCAAGCATAGTAATCAAGTAGCAATTAATCATTAATTAAGTTGTACGGATACCTGGTTTAGTGCGGGTTGTCACATTCTCCCCCCGTTAAATAAATTTCGTCCCGAAATTTAAGTTCTGCTTGTAGAAGCAGGGTTCTTAGGAAATAAGTGGGGGTATTTCTCTTTCATCCGGTCCTCACGTTCCCAGGTAAATTCAGGACCATGTCTGGCATTCCAACGTACTTTGACGAGTTTGACACTGCTCCGGCGGGTCTTGTTAACTTTCCAATCCGTGACCTCGACAGGTTCTTCAACAAAGTGGAGCGTGTCGTCAATATGAATCTCGTCGATAGGAATGGCAACGTCAATCTGAGTTGGACTCTTCTTTAAATTGGATACATGAAATGTATCGTGAACACCATTTAGTTCAGCGGGTAGGTCCAACTTGTATGCTACCGTCCCAATTCTCTCCAGAATTCTGAAAGGACCAATGTAGCGTGGATTCAACTTCCCACGCTTTCCAAAGCGCGCTACCCCTTTCCAGGGTGATACCTTCAGTAAAACCATTTCTCCAACTTGGAAGTCCACATGCTTCCGGTTTGGATCCGCGTAGGCCTTTTGTCTGTGGCGAGCGGCTTCGATGCGTTTAAGAATTTGCGCGATCTTGTCTGTCGTCTCTTGGACGATTTCGGGACCAGCAAGCTGCCTATCACCCGCGTCAGACCAACATAGTGGTGATCGGCACTTGCGTCCGTATAGGGCCTCAAAAGGCGCGACACCAATACTGGTGTGGTAGCTGTTGTTGTATGAAAATTCAACCAAAGGTAAGTGTTTATCCCAGCTACCGCCTAAATCCATAACACATGCCCTCAGCATGTCTTCCAACGTTTGTATTGTTCGCTCGCTCTGGCCATCAGTTTGCGGATGGAATGCAGTGCTCAGATTCAATTGTGAGCCAAAAGATTCTTGGAAAGATTGCCATATTCTTGACACAAATCTTCCGTCTCTATCAGAGATGATCGAGAGTGGTACTCCATGACGTGCTACGATCTCTCTCATGTAAATTTCCGCAAGTTTACTAGTACTGTCTTTCTCCTTGATTGGCAGAAAGTGTGCGGACTTTGTTAGGCGGTCAACAATCACCCAAATCATATCGTGGCCTCTTGGCGTTCTTGGTAATTTTGTAACAAAATCCATTGAGATTTGTTCCCATTTCCACTTGGGAATCTCAGGTTGTTGCAGAAGTCCCGAAGGCTTCTGGTATTCCGCCTTGACCTTAGCGCACGTTAAACATTTGCTCACGTAAACAGCAACGTCGCCTTTCATCCTAGGCCACCAATAGTAATCCTTAAGATCTTGATACATCTTATCCGATCCAGGGTGGATAGAGTACCGTGACTTGTGCGCTTCGTCGAAAATAACTTCCCTTAATCCACCAAACAGAGGAACCCAAATCCTTTTCTCAAAACATAACGTTCCTTCCTTGTTTGGTACCAAAAGCTTCTCCATTCCACGGAGATATTCCTCCTCAAGGTTTCCCTCCTTGAGAGCTTCCTTTTGTGCAGCGCGAATGCGCAAGGAAAGATCGGTTCGTATAATCATTTCCAAAGCTCTAACCCTTATGGGCTTGATCCTTTCTTTACGACTTAGGGCATCGGCGACGACATTCGCCTTCCCTGGGTGATACTTTATCTCGCAGTCGTAGTCGTTCAATAATTCAACCCATCGTCTTTGCCTCATATTCAACTCCTTCTGGTTGAATATATGCTGTAAGCTTTTGTGATCTGTGAAGATTGTGCATTTCGTACCGTACAGGTAGTGTCTCCAGATCTTCAAAGCGAAAACCACTGCGCCAAGCTCTAAATCGTGTGTGGTATAATTCTTTTCATGCACTTTTAGTTGGCGTGATGCGTAAGCAATGACCTTTTGGCGTTGCATCAACACACAACCCAATCCCTGACGCGATGCGTCGCAGTATACCACAAAATCGTCGGTACCTTCTGGTAGAGCTAAGATTGGCGCGTTACAAAGCTTATCCTTCAATATTTGAAATGCTTCATCCTATTTGATTCCCCAATCAAACGTCTTATCCTTCTGTGTCAGGAGCGTCAAAGGTTGAGCGATTTTCGAGAAATCCTCGATGAACCTTCGGTAGTAACCAGCCAAACCCAAGAATTGCCGTATCTCGGTTGGCGTTGTAGGCGTTTCCCAATCCTTGATCGCCTCGATCTTTGTGGGATCAACATGAATTCCATCCCCATTAACCACATGTCCAAGAAACTGGACTTCGCGTAGCCAAAACTCGCACTTAGAAAACTTGGCGTACAGTTGTTCTTTCTTTAGCAGCTCCAGTATGGTTCTAAGATGTTGCTCGTGTTCAGCCTTCGTCATTGAGTAAATCAGGATGTCGTCGATGAATACAATCATGAACTTGTCTAAGTATGGCTTGCAAACCCTATTCATTAGGTCCATGAATACCGCAGGCGCGTTTGTCAAACCAAATGGCATAACGAGGAACTCGTAGTGTCCATAACGAGTTCGGAAGGCTGTTTTCGGGATACTTTCCTCCTGTATCCTTAGTTGATGGTATCCAGATCGAAGATCGATCTTAGAGTAACAGCTTGAGCCTTGAAGTTGATCGAACAGATCGTCGATTCTTGGTAGTGGATACCTGTTCTTGATAGTCAGCTTGTTCAATTCTCTGTAGTCAATACACATTCGGAAACTTCCGTCCTTCTTCTTGACAAACAAGACCGGAGCTCCCCAAGGCGAGAAGCTTGGTCGGATAAAACCCTTGTCTAACAACTCTTGAAGTTGCGTCGACAATTCCTGCATTTCAGACGGCGCAAGTCTGTAAGGTGCCTTAGCTACAGGCGCTGCGCCTGGAACTAAGTCGATGTGAAACTCCACTTGCCTCTGAGGTGGCAGTCCAGGTAAGTCTTCTGGGAAGACCTCTGGATACTCCCTTACGACAGGGATGTCTTCGATCCTTGGCTCAGCAGCCTCCTTGTCCCCGATGTGTGCCAGAAAAGCAACACATCCTTTCTGTAAACACTTCCTTGCTTTCAAGCAGCTGATAAATCTTAGTGGTGTGTCACGCTTCTCTCCGTGAACCACAATTGTCTCACCATCATCAGTCGGGATACGAACAACTTTCTCGTGACATACTATCTCAGCCTTGTTTCTGGATAACCAATCCATTCCTACCACCACGTCGAAACTTCCCAATTGGACTGGTAGTAGATCCAGAGTGAACTCGCGTTCTCCCAATTCTATCACGCAACCTCTGATTACCTCGTCGGCTCCAACTAATTTCCCATTAGCTAATTCGATCGAGTAGGGAATGTCTAACTTATTAGCAGCTAACCCAAGCATATTCTTAAATTCTAGTGATACGAAGCTATAGTCGGCACCAGTATCAAATAAAACAGATGCATAGCGCTGATTGATAGGGAACGTACCCGTAACAACATTTGGATCTTGACGTGCTTCTCTAGCTTCGAGCTGGAATACTCTACCACGGGCTTGATTCAGTGTTGGGCAATTCTTCTTAAAATGCCCGATTTCCCCGCAGTTATAACATCCGAGCCTCTGCCCGTTTCCATCCCCGTTTCCAGCTGGGATGTTGTTCTGGTTGGCATTACCAGCCTGATTTGCATTGTAGCCTCGGTTTCTGTTTCCTCCAAAATTTCCTTGCGGGCGATTCCCATTTCCACCCCGGTTATCATTCCTATTTCCATATCCTCCCTGGCCTCCGCGGCCTGCACTAGCCCAACATGATTCCCTTGTGTGGCCCGGTTTTCCACACGAATCACATACCCTCAACCCACATCGGCCAGAATGGTGACGCTGGCATGCATTACACTTGGGCTGGGTGCCCAAGTATCCCCTTCCTTTCCTTCCACTGCCAGTCGTACCCTGAGCTGGCGTGTTTGGTGCTCCTCTCTTACCATCACCGCTAATACTTTGTTTGAAGTTTGAAAACTTTCTTTTGTTAACCCCTGAGGACTCAACGTGAGTCTCTGTCTTCTTTGCCTTGACTTCATCAAACTTGTTTAAACGAATCGCCTCCTCGGTGAGAGCCACGCTCAAATCGATGGCTTCAGTGATAGTCGCTGGTTTGGAGGAGGTTACCATGCTTATTATTTGGGGAGCCAAACCCCAAATGAAGCGCTCGATTCGCTTGTATTCTGGCGTAACCATGTAAGGAACCACTTGAGATAGGTCGTGAAATCTCTGGACGTATTCCGCAATCTTAGGTCCATCCATCTTTAAGTGCCAAAATTCAGTCTCCAACCTTTGAATTTCTGCGCGTGAACAGTACTTCTTGCGCATCAGTTCTTTCAATTCGGCCCAAGTCAGGGCGTAGGCGGCAGCTTCGCCTAGTGTTTGCACTTGTAAGTTCCACCAAGATAGGGCTCCGTCTAGAAACAGCCCTGAAATGTATGTGACTTGCTGATCCTCGGCACACTTGCTCATGCGTAACACATAATCGGTTTTCTCAGCCCAGCGGGTAAAGGCAACTGCACCTCCTGTGCCATCGAAGTTAACTGGTTTGCAGTCCAAGAACTGTTTGTAGGTGCATCCTGGACGTATGTTAAAACATGTGTTTGGCATTAGCATCATTGCTAAAGATGTCCAGCTAGGACATGGTAGGTTCGAATGGCGTGGTATTACCGTGAGGTGGATTGTTAATGCCTTGGTTGACACTTCCGCTTGCTCCTGGCTGAGATGCTGCGTACTGTGCTATGGCAGCAGCAATAATCTGCTGAAGTTCTGCCTCGTTTGTTGGCATGTTTGGTTCGCGTCTTGGCGGCATCTTCTAAAAGATGGTTTAAGTTGGTTAGGCCTTAGTAAGGCTCCGTTGTTATAATACGTAAATTAGTTCGTAGTATAGTGTACGTATATAACGGTAGTAATAGTATAATCACATAACATCGCAGGTTATCACACATCACAATATCAATCACACACATCCCATGTCATAAAATATAAACAAGTAACCAAGCGAATCCAAATATGGTGAGAAAACTGCGATTGCCATATAAATGAGACCACATCGTAAGTGTATACATACAATCATCAATCACTAGGGGCTACATCACCCCTGTCAAAAGCTACATCAGTATCAATACAACATCAAGTACATAACAAAAGTCAAGTCATAACGTAGTCTCCCAAAAAGCTGTGCAGTCAAAAAGCAATCGCCGCCTTCTCACTTCGCCTACCCAAGTGGCACCGATGAGCTCTAAGCAGATGGTGGTGGAGGAGGGGGAAAATGGGTATAAAATAAACGGCGCAACTGTAACCAGTCCGCCTCCATCGCCTGCTGTGTGCGAATAATGGAAGCAATCTGCTGCTCCAAGGTAGTAAGACGAGCAGCATAGTCAGGGGGTAAAGGTCGTGATGGCTGCAACGGAGAGGGTACCCGGCCATGGCACTGACATGGCTGCAGACGGACTCTCTCCAACTCCTGTAGTCGCTGCTCATGCGACTCGTGCTGGTGTACAAACGACATCAATACATCCTCGATGGTATGTCCCACGTGGAATCTGTGGTATGGATCAGTGGGTGGCATGGGGGAAAATGGTGACCACAGCAGTGGCTCACGTGTGGGGTCAAAGGGTGCCTCACCAAAAGGAGCTGTAGTAGGTGGAACAAAAGGAATCTGAGGCATGAAAGGCATGGGCATCGGTACATGCCCATCAGGGTGTGCTGAAGAGCCCTCTCCAGGCCCTGCTGGAGGTATAAACATAGGAACCTGAAACGAAAAGTCAGTATGTGGTGCGACAGGAATCTGTGGAGGGAATGGGGGAACGTCCTCGTCTGCCGGTATCCAGCCATGCTGTGCAGACTCATCCGGTGGATCCATATGCGCCGCGAACGGTGCATGTCCGGGCTCTATGGGAACGAGATCAAATAAGGGAGCAACAACAGGGTGAACGGGTGCCAAGTGCTTGAAAGGGGGGTCAACTGGTACAGCAACAATAGGTAAAGGACCAATGGGATCAACAGGAACATCAATGTGGTGATCATCAGCAATAGGCTCAAAAGGTACATCGGCATGCACAGGGTCATGCTCTGGTAAAGGGTCAAGGGCAGCTGCCTGCTCAGGTGCAATGGCAGGCTCAACGTCATCAAACGCCATGTCAAAATCAAAGTCAGGATCAATCGGATCAAAAGGGTCATCAGCGTCTACTGGGTCCTCCATCAACTCGTCCATCGGGACATACTCTAAATCACGGCCAGGATCAAATCCTGGTGGGAACATAGGATCTGAATCCCCCTCGTCGTCATGGTCAAAAACAAGTCCAGGTACGGAAGCAACAGAAAAAGCCTGGTCAGAATCGGACCCATGAGAGAAGTGCTGCGCACTATGAGCATGTGTGGGTACAGAAGCCACAGACTCAAAGGAGTCCGCGACTGGGGAATGTGCAGGTGACTCCGCAGCCGGAGCATCTGCGATCAGTAAAGGAGCAACAGCAGGTAGGGCCTCGCCCTGAGCATCCTCCATAGGCTCCTCCTCAAACATATCGACGTCGTCCTCCTCGTCGTCGATGGGTAAATGGTAAGCTGGGTACGCAGCCAGCGGTATAGGAGCAGGGATCAGTGCCAGTGGTAGATCCCCGGCTGGAAGATCAACTGGGAGCTCATCAACGCCGTCGGGTAAGGCGAATGGCTGAAAGTCATCATCATCCGTGCTGGTGAAGTCTGACGTATAAACCTCATGCTCTGACGACTCCAGGTCATCCGATACAATACGCCTGGGGTCGGTGATGTCTGAACCACCTGAATCAGCCGAATCCATGTATCTGTAATATAAACACAAGTATGCACAAACAGTCAATCACATAATCAGATAATCACATAAGTCATCAAGTAAGGCATCACATAATCCTCCTAGTCTTACTAGCCAAAACCATCCAGTCCATATGACTGCTCTATCCTTCACTTAAACCAAACCTCGATCCTCCAGATCGATCCTATAACAAATCAACGTGCTCAACTACCTTAATCACCTCGATCCTCCAGATCGATCCTATAACAAACCAACGTGCTCAACTACCTTAATCACCTCGATCCTCCAGATCGATCCTATAACAAACCAACGTGCTCAACTACCTTGACCATCTCGATCCTCCAGATCGATCCTCAGCCCTCCAAGCTGAGACTATAATTAGAAAAATGTGCTCAACATTTGTTTGTAAAAAGTGTGGATCTGGACTTAAGTGGTATGCAGAAAAGTGTTTTCGTGAGAGCCCTAGTGATCATAGTCTAGACTCGAGACAGAATCCTAGTTCGCTATGATCAGAGCTCTGATACCAAGCTGTCACACCCTGGCTTTGCGGAAGCGTGGTTAATGTTGGTGTGACTTCTTAATACCATAGCTTAATCATAACAAGCTATATGAGTTTAAAAACCATGCAAGTCATCCATTAAGTTTTAAAAATCAAATTACAGTACCATTGTTTTAACCAACAACCATAACCTTGTTCAACAACCTTACAACTCTTAACATAACATAAACGTGGTTTAAGGACTGTGTCTTATCCAGGAAAGAGACACATCCCCTAAACCCGGATGACTCCATGACAAGTGCAGCGGAAAACGTTCCATACCGTGCCAGATCTCGTTAATTTCCTGAAATACATGTGAGTTGAAAAATCAACAATAATGTTGAGCGAGTTCATGTGTAAGTGAGTAAGTAAAACACTTGTAAGTATAAAAGTTTCCTGGTATGTAGCAGTGTAAGAGGACTTGTGATCACCAATGGTTTGCAAGGCCATTAGCATGTTGTGAAATGCAAGTAGGAAGACTCAAACCTAGCGGATTTATGCGTTGGGCACAAAGTCACCCCGAGGTCCGTTCTGTTTGGGCCTGGGGCTGGGCTCGCTACACCCAGATAGATCTACCGCTCCTGTCCCTCGGTCCTACCCTGAGGATTAATAGCCTCAAGTTTCCGCCTACCCATTCACATGATCTAAACTTCCTTACGTTAATCATACCGTGTATAAAGTACTCGTAAACAATGTAACATGTATTTCACCCCCGCGGTTAAGTAAACTGAAAACAGTTAGAGAAAAGGGGGACATGAACTCACAGTGAATGCGCGTCTCTACCAAGTGTCTCCAATACAGTAAGCTGTGCAACGACCTACAAGTGCTAATTTTATTAGACGGACGGCCGTGCCTTAGCTTTACAGTTTAAGTCTTTGGGAAATAGTTAGACAACTATTTCGTGTTTATGTTCCGTATACACTTGGTAGTTATTCTTCTTCCCAAGGATGGGGGATATAATACATGTGCGTAAGTTACGTTTTATCAAACTTGTGGTAATGTAATTACCGGTGTAACTTATATGTTTGTGGAAGCGTTCGTAAAGTTTTGGAATCCTTAACGCTTGTAAATATTATTTTTTACTTTAAAATAATATTTATGTATTTTCACAAAATAATCATAAACAGTGTTGTGACAAATATATTTATCACGTTAATCTTTGTGAAAGTCCCATCTCCGAACATTTAGTAAAATATAGTGCTGGCGAAATTTATGTTTCGAAAGTATGTCCAAAAATAGTTCTACACTTGTTGTGTAAAAAGGTCTAAGTGTTAGATTTTCAGAAAATTTCGCCAGAGTTTCCTCTGTAACTGGAGGTGGCCACGCTTTCAAGCGTATTATTTTCTTTTAACAAATCAATTCAACAATCTTCTTTATTCAATCAAACAATTTCCGACACAACAAACTAGTCGACAAGTATGTAAATTTGCATAATCGCATGAACTTGTAGTTTTTCCGAATCTATAGTGCAAACACCCTTTATATATGTAGATCTTTATATAAAGTAACTTTGATCTCATAAAAACTTCGTGTTTAGAGAAATCCGTTTTTACAACTTCTAGTAACAAGTGACAAATTTACTTCTTTGTCGGATCTCTTCATTTCACAAGTGTCTACACACTTGTGGTTTATAAAATCATATTTATTAGTGTAAGATCCATCTTTAGGAAAAACATGATTTCTTTAAAGTGTGGTCTTTCAAAAATACCACTTGCGGATACGTAGATCCGCTAGTTTTAAACACCATTATACAAGTTAAATCACTTTTACACAAATAATATACTTTAACACAAGTTCATGTAAATAAGTAGTGGTGTCTTTCATCTAACCATTTTCTCATTTAAACATACACTAGGTCATGTTCCATAAACATGACTTAGCCAGGTTAGATGACGATCCGAATCATTACTGGCACAAGACAACACTAAATAATTGTAACATAAAAAAAAATTCTTTTTTTTTTTTTTTTTTTATATATAAGTTTTGCCCCAATATTCACCTATTAACCACCAAGCTCATTATTTTAGTAAACTTTAGTGGACTTTTTAATTTTTGTTCTTATATGTTCATGGTTTTCAACCGACAAGTTCCTTATTAACCATTTTAGAATAGATCAAAAAGGCGTTTAGAGTCACTTACTACTAGCTCGGGGCTAGGGAAGAAACTAGTCGAAAAACGAGTGGTTAATAGCGTTGAGGTGAGGTCCTTGATGATCCGTAAGCACCGGGCTTCCTCGTATGTGACCCTTCACACTTGTATAAATATAGAATGCCTTTGAATGAAATCAAAAGGTGGTTGGAGGTGGGGCTTTGTTCTCGGCAGTAAGTGATGAGAGGGAAGGAGAGTAATAATTTTTTTTTTTTTTGTTGTGATGGGGATCATTGTAAAGATGATGTTTATTTATAGACTAAATCCTAGGACCAATGGGTATCATGTTTCCTCTTGTACATACACAATCAAATTTCAAAGTCCAACGAAGATTAGGGAAAGATTTTAGAGATTTAGTCCAAAGTGTGTAGGTGGGTCCTCTTAGGGGACGGTTGCCATTTAAGGGGGGGTGGGGATAATTAGTTTGATTTGAACATTATAGTTAGTGTTAGTTTGACTAATAGTTTAATCTAGTTATTAGTGTGTTGTAACTTATTACGGGTGGTAGGGTGTTCGGGGACCCTAACTAGCTCAGAAAAAGAAAAATAATGTTGATGTCAATATTTTTTATGTCCCGGGTTAAGTCCCGTTGTACGGTTGGATATTACACCGTTAAAGTGCTAAATAAGTATTTAAAGCGTCGTTAATATTATTTTTAGTGACATAATTTATTCCCGACACTTTGGAAAGTGTCTAGTAATATTTTTCCCATATTTTGGCACTTTACTAGTCAGCTAGAAGCTGGTTAAATTATTAAAGTGCTGTGTTTTGTACTTAAAGTACGTTCTTGGCACATCCGAATCAGTGTATCTTATTCCTAGAGACGCGGTAACACAACCCTTATATCCTACACTCACTACCAGTGTAGCCAAAATAAATGAGGCTCTTAACAGGCCTTAGAGGCAGTATTTGCCTGATGCTGGTTATATCAGCATGTTCACTGTGTATCCGTTTAGTGCTACTGTGCTTTTTGTGCATCATGTTTGTCACTAGGGTTCAGTATGTAATCAATGTAGTGACAGCAAATAAAGTATGATGCAAGTAAGTGCATGTATCAGTATGCAGGTAGCAGTTTATCAGCTAGTTCAATCAAGCACAGTAATCAAGTAGCAATTAATCATTAATTAAGTTGTACGGATACCTGGTTTAGTGCGGGTTGTCACAATCACCACCACCAACATCTTCACAATCCCTTGCACTTATTCCAAACCATGTTCCTCTATCATCAGCTCAAGTACAACAACCAATCATGGCCATCACTCCTGCAGGTTTTGAATATCCTATTGAACTCATTGCAGTCAGAGAAGAGATCAAATCCTTCTACTATGAGGATGATCCTGCTAAAAGGAAGTTGCCATCTGTTGAAGGATATCCCAGGCCAAATAACATTGAAGAGTACTTGAAAATTAAGGCTCAACAAGCAGAGGATATTTCCAAAAGAAACTCTCAAGGAAAAACTGACAAAGAAATTCAAAGGCATTACCAGTTTCTATTTACTCAAGTCAGATCCTTAGAGCAATTTGCAAAAAATGTTTGTCAACAAATCTCAGAGAGGGCAGATGAAACTTTGAGAAAAGACTACATTGAAAGCATCATGGCTACCAACAAGTATAAGGGAGAAAAACATATGTACAAGGAGTGGACCATTCCTGAGCTTGAACAAGAAGTAGCCAGGATTCAAGAAATGATAAAGAATAAGGTCAGACACACTCCTCCAGATTGGTCAAAGTACAAAAAGAATGTGCCTGAAAAGACATTAGAGCTGAAGAGAATGAAAGAGGAATTAGTTGCTGTTGACTATGGGTCTAAAAATCAAGTGGCAAGATGGAAAGAAGACACAGCATGAACTCCGGAAGTGGATGATGTCTTATTCCGCGCCACAACAATCTCAAGGTCAGTCCTTCTAGCCACAGTATAATAATCAAGGCTCAGGAAGCAGTTCCCAGCCACACGCCTCTCAAAGCAACGCAAAGCTAGAGGAAATGATGGCACAACTGCTGAACAACTCCAACAGTGCTAATCAGATGGCTGAGAAGCGATATCAGCAGCATGAGGAGCGGTTCATGGTCAACGAAGGAGAAATGCGGAGCCAAAAGGCTTCCATTCAGACCATTGAGAATCAAGTGGGCCAGTTGGCAAAAATGATGTCGGAGAGACCCCCGGGTGGTCTTCCGGGCAATACCGAGCATAATCTGAAGGGGCGTGGTAATGGCCCGCACATGTAACAAGTGTGGGGACATGAGTCTTGCTATTGACTCGCCGACAAAAATTTAGCATGGAGTCTTGCTATCGACTCGCGGACAAAAATTTAGCATGGAGTCTTGCTATCGACTCGCCGACAAAAATTTAGCATGAGTCTACGCTACTGACTCCCCGACAAAAATGTAGCAGGAGCGTCTTTGGCGCTATAAGGGTAAAATAGTCCACTTTTATGTTTTTGTAGTTTTAGCGTAATTTAGGTAAGTTAGGTAGTTTCCGTTAGTTTGTTTAAGTTTCTTACGTGCCGGGCGAAGGTTCTGTGTTGAAATATTGTTTAAAAAGTTTGTGTGTCGAAAAAATGGCGAAAAACGGCCGAAACAGTTGCTGGAAATAGCTTCTGTGGAAAATTCTGATCTGCAGCTGTTGCACGGTCGTTCCTCGGGTGGCACGACCGTGCGTTTCTAAGGGCCGGCACGGTGGATCGCACCCCCGGTGCATATCCGAGAATAGTTGTCTGGGTTCGAGCGATGTCGGTGACGCACGACCGTGCGACAGGTCGAACGACCGTGCGTCAGGCTGAGGGTATTTTTGTCATTTGGTACTATAAATACCCTCATCTGCAGCCCCCATTCACAATTCGCGAAACCCTAGTCGCACCAGGCCATTCCAGACCGTTTTTACTTCAAATCGCACGGTTCTTCGCACGATCTCACACCCTACATCGCACGGTACGTTCCTAGTTGTAGATTATCTGTTTCTTTGTTTTCTAGGTTAGATTTCTTCCGATTCTTCAAGGCCTTTTAGGGTTCTCTTCATAAACAAATCGAAACCCTAACCCTTGTTTGAATCTTGCATATCGTGAACATCCGGTGCATTTTCTGACCCCAGTTTGTGTAAAAACTTGATGATTTGTGAAAAAATCGGGCTACTTAGAGCCTGGGTCAGAATCTGCAGAAAACGCAGTTGCACGGACGTTCCTCGTATGGAACGGTCGTGCCTCGCCGTTGATTCACGATATTTGTTCGTTGGTCGCACGTCGTGCAGTTCCGACGGATTTGGGCAACTGGTGTTGGTTATCGGCGACGCACGACCGTGCAACTCGTCGCACGACCGTGCCATATGCCCAGATCAGAATTCACAGCTTCTTCATAATTGGCTGCTCGGCTGTTTTTGATTCAAATTTTTCCTGTTTCCATCTCTCTAATGTTATTACTCATACAGCTGGACCATCCTTTCCTTCAATTCGACCCCAACGATGAGCGAGAGGCTTTGTGCATCCCGAAACGAGACGCATTATGGGCACGGCGGGGGCAGTTCGGAGTCCCCCGATGGTTGGATTGGGAAGTGATGCGGGAACTCAATTAGTATGACAGACTAGACGACATGATGAGTCGCCCGCTTGCAAATTTGGTCGGTTGCAACCGACCCGTTTACCTGGAGCTGACAATAGAGTTCTTCGCATCTTATGCCTATGAAAAGCCGGTTGCTCATCGAAGACCCAAATTCCACCACAAGGAGCGGGTAGCTTTCAGGTTATGCGGTCGATGGCATACGTGGTCGGTTGGTCGTTTGGGTAGAAGGCTCGGGATTTATACTAGGGACGACATGGATGATACCGATGTCTTCACAGATCAGTTCACCTTCCCTTCTGATGCAGCACGGGATACATTTTGGGCTGAAAATGCTATTGGGGGCCCCTACAACCCGATGATGTCGAAGGCTTCACGACTGAGAGACCCTTTGGTGCGAGTGATGCACCATGTATTTAGCCATACGATATGCGGTCGCATGGACAGTCTTGGTAACTGTCCAACACCAGATTTAATTTTTCTATATACGTTGGTTGAGAAAGCACCTATCAACCTAGCCGCACGAATGGCTGAATACTTCGTCAAGTGCTCGGGGCGGACTCCGAACAGTGAGATACATGGCGGTCAGTATGTGACCGAAATAGCGTACAACGAGCGCTATACGACTGAGGAGGTGCTTCAGGGTCTCACTCTGATAACTGAGGGGGTTCATGTCGACATTAGGTCACTAAAGGCCATGGGTTTGATTGTAGAGCTTGATAGGGGGGATAGGTTGAAGGGGTTGAACAACGAGGTCTGGGACCCGTTGCCTCCAGGTGTAGGGGGAGATGAGGATGAAGAAATGGGGGAGCAGCACGAGCAGCACCAACCACCATATACGCCACCACACTCACCGCAACACCATGCATTCCACCAGCATCAGGACTGGCCCGAGTTCTATCAGCAGTTCCAGCAGATGCAAGTTAACCAGGATCAGATCAGGGTTAACCAGGAACAGCATGGGGTTTACATTGACCAGATCCGGTCTAGACATGACGAGATTCGGGCCAGTCAGGATCAGATTCGGGCCACACAGGACCAGCTTCGGCAGAGCCAGGATAGTTTATATCAGGGAGTTAGTGCTGGGTTTTCATATCTGTTTGGGGAGATGCATCATGCATATCCCGACTATTTTCAGCACCCTCCACAGTTCCCACCGTGGAACCCACCTGGTTACGGAGATGCGGGTCCGTCCTTTACTAGAGACGATGATGGTGATGACGCTTAGGAGTCGGTGGTAGTGATTATTGGTGGTTGTTTTATTTCAGTACTTTATTTTGGGTGTTTATTTTGACTGTTATTTCAAACACCCCGGTTATGTATTTTAAATTTCAGACAATTTACTTTATGTCTTATTTGGATTGTAGTACTTATATTTACGTATATTATGGTTGATTTGTGATTTTTCTGTTTCTGTTCTGTTTTGGTGCACATGTGACATACTTGCAGGTTTTGGCTATCGGATCTTGGACCGGAGCACATACCAGATACAGCTTCGGAAGTCTCGTGGCATCATCATCATCTTGAGGGGAGTATTATTATCCCTTTCTCTATATTTCGGGTCTCACATTGGGGACAATGCTAAGTTCAAGTGTGGGGAGGGGGTTAACTTTGTTAACTTTGTTTGTCCTCATTTGTTTAAAAAAAAGAAAAAAAAAAAGAAAATCAGAAAAAACATTCAAAAATACCTGTATTTTGTATATATTTTAGTAAATAAATAAACTGGTTGGTTGTGTTTTAGAAAGCATCGGACTTGATAAAAACTCGACAAGCAAAATATTTTTGAAAAAGGAAACCGGAAAGCGTGACAAACAAAGAAAGACTTACATGATAGTTTTCACACTTTTACCCATTCCTTCCGTTACGTGAGCATATTTGAGCCTATTGTTATATATTTGTTCATTTCGGATATAGGAGTGAGCCGGATGTTATGTGTAATTTAGAACTTGTCACTAGTATGCTTGTTAAGACCATGAACTTGTGGATTTGTGTAAAAGTGATAGAGGCACTTAGATTACCCCTTTGTTGTGTACTTGTTCTTTGTGTTGTGCTTCCTGTTCACCTTATATTACCCTTTAGGATTAACCATGTCGAGCCTTCCCGTTTACCTTTGTTTACCCACATTATCGCCCACTTAGCCAAATTTAGCCTTTTTATGTTTTAAACCTTTTTAGTGTTGAAACTCGGTCAAAATAATCGTTTAACTAGCGCTTGTTATTGTTTATTTTCATTATATAAATTAGTAAGTTTGCAAAAAAAAAAAAAAAAAAAACAGAAAATAAAACACCCTAAAATAGGGTGAAGTTGATAAAAATCGAGCCATTTTGAATGCTTAAACGTTAAAATATCGTTGATTAGCTCGATTGCGAAATAGTCGCCTTTTTAAGGCATTTGTATGTATAGTTGTATATTTTGTTTCTAGTTAAACGCTACTACCGAGTTTTAACCATTTTCGCCACTTTATATGTCCACTTCCATACCCTTCGCCCAAGCCTAACGTTACAACCCGTAAAGACCTCTTGATTTACACTTGTTCGCATGTTAGTTGGTGGAGACGAGATCTTATGACAAGCTTATGTTATTGCACATTTCATCGACGAGGCATTGAGTGTTTGCACGTACACATTTTATGTATGTTTCATAAATAAAACCGAGTGTGTGTGAACATTGTGAGTTGTGTGTAGATTAACATGTGAGTCAATTAAATGTGATGTCACGGCTTTTCGGTTGTCGCTTTATAATTGCATATGCTTGTTGGGTTTGAGTCTTTTGATGTTGTCTTTCGAAAAACCGACTAACCGTTTGTAGTAGTTTCAATAAAATATTGTGTAAATTTTCATTCTTGTTTATTTCTATCTTTTATTGCATTTTAGTTTAGCTTGCTTGAGGACAAGCAAGGTTCAAGTGTGGGGAGATTTGATATTCGCTAATTTACACATATTTTAGTCCTCCGTTTTACCCCTATTTTATGCGTTTTAGGCTGTAAAACCGTCATTCGGATGCTTAATCATCTACACTTTTGTTTACAGGCCTAAAACAGCATACCAGACAAGATGATGGCGAAAACGAGGACTTTCCGGACAAAACGACGAAGCTGCGAACATTCTGTTAAGAAAACTGACCTGGGCGTGTGGAACGGTCGTGCGACCTAATGCACGACCGTGCATCTCCGACAAATTCAAATCAATCCGGAACTGAACGACCAGTGCGACTCAGCGTGCAAGGCATTCAAGGCCACCCCGGTGGTGCACGGGCGTTCCATATTCTGCACCCCGTGCGGATCCGATGATTAGCCACAAGCTCGGTTATGAACGACCAGTGCAGCAGCTCGTGTAACAAGATCCCAACATTGAACGACCGTGACATCTGAAGAACGGTCGTGCGATATCGAATCTGGTCAACGATCTGATGACGTCATGCAGTATGGTGTGCCATACCCAATAATTGCTTAAAGTGCACGGTCGTGCCACAGGAAGAACGACCGTGCAACATCGAAAAAATATAAAAACAGAACAGAATCATTCTGTTCGATATTCTGGAATTTTGGGAGCTTCACAGGCGATTTTACAGGCTCCGGAGGCTATGCTTTTGACCCGGATTCAAGCCACATTGTGCCGTTTAGCTCCATTACTATCCGGATTCTTAGTCTAGTGCTTGTTTATGGTTTGGTTTTCTAATCTTTCCATGTTTTTGTTAATCTTTCAAGCATTTAGATTAATGTTTATGTATTATTGTAGCCTTTGGGCAAAAACACAACAATCCCTTGCTTGATTATAGCCATTAGTGTGTTAAGCTTTGTTTGTAATGACATTTTGAAGTATTTTCTATGTTAATCTTTGATGATTAGTTTGCAACCTTGTTATTGATATTGATTTCTTGATTATAAGTAATTATGTTGGATGATTGATGCTTGGTTAGTTAAGATAGTTGAAAAATGAAGCTTAATTAATCTTGTATTAGTAAACTTTGAACTTGGTTAACTAGTTTAGCTTGGTTTAAATGTATGCATCATGATACTAGAAATGGTTAGTGATTTAATAAAATGTAATTATTGTTAATCAAGAGAGCTTGCCGTCACGTAAGGACCTTAACGGGTTAGATGGTGTCGTTATAAATTCTTGCCATGATTTGTTAACTTAGTTAGTAGTTTAGGCCAAAATTGCTGTCTTGGTGAATTATTATGCAAGATTTGTAAAATGAACTCGGTTGTGATTTAATCTAGTTTATGCTTGTCTCGGTGGTTGCATTGTGTTTATCGGTGTCTCTTTCCTTGATTAAGTGCGGTTAGAAAACTCTTAACGGATGACTAACTTATTTTTAAGAGATTTTCATAGACATTTATCAATTGCACGTTAAAGAACAATTTTAGGTGGTTAAAGTGTGTTTATCGTTTTAGCTTTCCGAATGATTGTCATGTTAGGATTCCCGAAAGGGATACTAATTGTCTTAAATTGGAAAATTGACCGAATGCTTCTAGTGCCAAAACCGACTTAGTTGACATGCTTTGGTTGTGTATTAAGCAAGGCTTTTTATCTATTATCTATTATGTTTTTATTATGTATTTGTTTACGCTTACTTTAGTTTAATTAAAATCAAACCAAACTTATGTTTTTACCGGTAGTTTAGTGACAAATGTCTAGTATTATTTCTCCGCCCATTTCCTTGGATCGATACTTGGTTCTTACCGATACTTTATTACATATGTGACGGGGTACACTTGCCTCTTTCGTGTGTGTTTTGATGTAAAAGTAATAATCACTTTTATAAATTTAAAACCAAATCGTGTGTAAATTCATTGCAAAATTATGTATATATACGCACACGTCAACCACCTACAAAAGGTTGGAGGAATTAAGGAAGAAAGATCCCACAGTTCCACAAAAACCTGATTACCCTGAAGCAGAGGTTTCAACATGACCACCAAAGCTGCAAATCAGGAGAGCCACTGTTCCAGCTGGTGCTGCTATCTATAAAAGAAGACAACAACAGTTGGATACTGAAACAGTGACAGAATTAGTAGCAGGAGATGAGCTTGTAAAAGAAGGCATTAAGATAATGATGGTTGAAACTCTTGGCCTAAACCAACCTGCAAGTACTACTCAAACAGTCATCACAAGGCCTGCATCACCAAACTCCTCATGTAATAAACATCTCCCAAGAAACCCACCAGACTCAAAAGTACTAAAGTGGAAAACTGACAAACAGACCCATGTACTGACAGTGTTCAAGTCTAGTGGAGAAGTGAAGAAAATAACAAGGGAACAAGCACTTGACCTAAGTCTTGAAGATTTGCAGGATCTCCTTAATCTTCCACTATGCAGGGATGATGATGACACAGATGCCTTAGCCTTTGAGTTACAACTCAAAGGACAAATAAGGGAACTGCTGATGAGGCAATAAAGATCTACCAATAATGAAAGGTTTTGGCATGATCTGTTCCAAGGGGATATTGTTGGGATTGAACCCTATCAGAGGAACAGATAATTAAAGCCAAAACTAGATCAGAGCAGTGGATCCAGAATAAGCAGATGTTATGTTAACAAGTCTCTCCCATTGAAAGTGGTTTCAACATCTGCTGACCTCCTATCTACTGATCTGCACAACTACTGACCTACAACTGCTGATCAAGTCAAAGGCTGATGAAGACTAAAGCCCTGCTGTTCAATCTACTGCCTTGAGTCAAGCACTGCTGGTTTATATCAAGTGCTGCTGGGTTCACATCAGTGGAAGGCATCAACAGTAGTTTAGATATCTTTATGTAATAGCAGTAGTTAGCATAAGCAGTACTTGTATAGATCAGAGGTTAGAGTTTGTTAGGAGGTTAGATGTCACTTTCATGGTGACGTCAGCAAAGATGCTCTGTGGTTTGTCCGTGCCTATAAATAGAACAGTACCCTGTACTGTTCTATTAGCTCTTCACCATCTTCTTCCTGCACGAACAAATCACATTGAGCTCAGGCTGAGGGGGAGTTTGTTACATACTTGCAATTGTAATTGAATCTTGTAATAAATTCAAGCATTCGGTTCAATGTTAAACTTGTATGTTAAAAGCAATTCTCCTGTTTGATTGTGAAAAGTTTGCTTCCATTATATTCTGTTGCACTACTCATTCATTGATCATTTTAATTCAAACGTAAAACACAATCAAAACCAAACTCAGATCCTAACAGGTACCATTACGGTAAAGCCCTCTTTGTCCAAAAAAGAGAGCTAAATTCAAATGAAAGTATAATATAACCTTTTAGGAATAGAGAAAGTTACTAAAACTGAAACTAACATACTTGATCGGATAGAAACAAAATACTAACAAACTTAATCAGAAAGCCCCAATTCTCCTGGGTCGTCATGGCTAAAATCCTACCTACTTTCAGATTCTTTATACTACTGTATGGAAGTTGTGAAGTTATACACTTATGTACACCATCTATGAATGTAATATGTTCCAATATAAAATATATTTCTTGTATATGTGTAAGAAAAATGAATTTTGAAACATTGCCTCATTGAATTTCCTTGCTTGAGGGAGCATATTCAAACTTGTTATTCCATCCAAAGTGAACAAATTTCCTGTGCCATAATCACATAGATGCACAAAACTTAATAATTATGATGAAACCATATAACCATACAACTCTAATCTCAGCCCAACTTACATCAGTATTCTAATGAGTTTCTCTGCAATAATAACACTTTAATCTCAAATCAACACTTAACCTAGTCTCATCAATTAGTATCCATGTCACCTGTCGTTAGAAAAAATCCTAGAAAGCAAAAAAAAAAAAAAAAAAAAAAAACACACACACACAATATAGCATGCAAATAAAGAAAAGATTGTGCTCTTAATATGTAGGGGCTGTTAGGAAATGTACCAGAGGTGATGAAATGGAGGAAATTGAGAGATTGAACGGACCTTTACAAATGAGAATGATTAAAGGGTGGAGAGGACGGTTTCTACCATAGCTTCTTATTAAGAAATCGAATTTGCGATGATCGATTTATGGAAGGAACAAGGACATCGATTGGGTTTGGGAGAATAACTGAATGAAGAATTAGGGTAAGGGGGAAAGAAGTTAATTTGGGTGTGAGAGAATCAAAACATTGGGGGGAAGCGGGAACTAAATTGGGAGGTACTTTTAAATTGTTTTAATTCAAACTTTAAATTTATTAGTTCTAAAATTAACCAATGTTCATATGTACACATAATATTACAAAAAATGTTAAAATTTATAGAAAAATATAATAATTTGTATAAAAAATGAAATATGAAATGAAAACATATTACAAATATGATACCTTTAATTAGAATGACTTATTTTGATGGTATTGTAGATTCAAGGAGAACGAGGGCTTATAGGTTTTATAAGATTAGAATGAGGAAAAAAATGAGTTGCAGAGAAAGAGAAGAAGAAAGAGGTTAGTTGTAGATTTTAAATTTTATCCGTCAAATTAGAGATAATTATTTTGGTGCTATTTAAAAGTTTAAGCCTCAAAAATCAACTTTATTTTGTATTTACTTGTAAAAAAATCAATTTTATTATGTATTTTGGTGCTATTAGCAACCTTAGCCTCAAATAATAATTTTTTGGTGGTGTATAACTTGTAAGCATTTAATGGTGGTGTGTAATGTATTTTTAAGTGGTGTGTTTTGTTATTTGGTGTTTTCTATTATAAAATAGCATCAAAAACATGAAATTTACACCACAAAAAAATGGTTTTGTACTAGTGTAATGTGCTAAATTAGATGATGTTAATGCCCCATTCAATAACAACCATCCATTTTTCATAGTAATGATTCGTTTGAGTCCCTTATGGAGGTTATCTGACATGATTCAGATATAAACCCAACGGGTCAGGTTTTTGAAGGTTTAGGATCGTGTTTCAGCTTATGTATGCGAAGGAGATGAAGTGAGTTCAGCTTCAGTTTGTATTTAAATCTATAACGCACCCAGATAGTTCACTAATCACGCGTTGCTCGGTTGCCTGCAGCCCTTGTTGTTCTTCCCAGACGGTCGGGTTCGAATCTCGCGGCCTTCTGTATATATTCTTTTTTTTTTCTTTCATTAAACAAAGTTAAAAGAGTAAAATGCACGGATAGTCCCTGTGGTTTGTCAAAATAACAACTTTATTTCGCAACTTTTGAAAATTACACTCATGCTTCCTGTGGTTTGCTCATTTGTTACTCGGATGGTCTCTAGAGTAGATGGAGGTTAGTTTTCTCTGTTAAGTGGAAGTAAAATGACTAAAATCCCTTATCATTCACCACCCCATATGGGTCCCACTTTTTACCCACCCCACCACCACTCCCTTTTCTTTCTCTCCTCTCTTGTTCACCAGAATTCCACCACCACCACCACCTCCTCCAACCTCCTAACACCACTGTCGGCCACCACCTCCTTAAACAACCACTGAAACCACCACCCTCCACCATCACCAGATCTGTACCTAATTCATCCTCCAACAATAGATGCGACAATGGTCATAATAGGGGCATTCCGATTCAGTTTGCAGATCTGACCAGAAGATGGTCGGATGGTCGGAATGCGTCGCCAATGGCGGTAACGGCACCGGAGGAGGAGGAAACGCCAGGAAATTGTTTGGTGAAATGCAGTATATGTGTTCTTAAAATTGTATTTTGTTTTTCAAAGGCATTACACGATGAAGTTTCTGTTGATTCTGACCAAGAGACAAAGAGAAGCTTGGGGTGGAGGAATGCTACATCATTTAGGGTCCCGATGAAGTCTTTGTTGATTCCGACCAAGAGACGTCTCTAGTGACTCAATCTTGGGTTCTGACCAAGAGACACAGGTTCCGATGGGCAAACAAGTTCTCGACACCTTACGATTGTTTAGTGAAGCAGAGGTGACGAGATTTTGTCAATTGTTTTTAACTTTCTGTTCGCCAATCCAATTGAATTGATTATGATGTATTGTTATGGATTTTATGTCACGTTAGATGTTATGATCCTATGCTTCAATTGGGGGTGGTGAATGATAAGGGCATTTTAGTCATTTTACTTCCGCTTAACAGATAAAACTAACCTCTATCCACTCTAGGGACTATCGAGTAACAACCGAGCAAACCACAGGGAGCATGAGTGTAATTTTCAAAAGTTGAGGACTAAAGGTGTTATTTTGATAAACCACATGGACTATCCATGCATTTTACTCCTTTTTAAATTATGGGTCTTCTTTACTAGGGGAGTTTACGGTTTGGCTTAAAGTCGGAAACCGTCCAAAGCGATCATCGGTTTGGTTTCACGGTCAGTTTTTTCTTTTGACTTTTGGCCAGTTACAAAATTTTCAAACCGTGACGAGGGGTTTGGTTTATGGTTTATGGCCAATACCGGTCATATAAAACCGGACTGGATCGTAAAGTTTGGATAGATTTTAAAATTTTTAAATATTCTACATATTACAATAAACAGTGTCTATACTATTTCTTTATATAATATCTTTTCTTTTTTGAGTAAAAAATTGTGTTTCTTTTATTTCCTTTATGAGATACGATGTTTAACTAAGATCAAAATATGTCAATGAAAAGTGTCTATTTTTATCTATATATTGATAGAAGTTTTGTCAAAGTCAAACAAATCATATATAATTGATTTTTTTTTCTGTATCCAGACGACCCAATTAGATAACGTCTGAACAACTTCATTTGCGGTATTAGTATTTTTTATAGTTTCTGACATGAATTTCGTGGACGGAGTCGTATTCAACTTAGAGTATATTTATATATCATAAGTTATATCATGTGTCGGTACGGTACCGTACTAGTAATGTAACGAACCAAACTAATATCGTCCTCACACAATCCATACCATGTCGATTCCGACCGGACATCGATTCTGATATAAGTACTATCAAAACCATTGCTAATATTCATTTTTATGGTTTTCGATTGATGTAAAACACATGTGGATATTATATTAGGCATATTATGACATTATTTTTTGAGTCTTATCTTTCGGGTTGACATAGCAAGTGTCGGTATCATACCAATACCATAATGACTTGAACCGATACCGATTAAATTCCCACCATGATGCGCGGGCAATTCAACTAATTACAAATATTTAACAATTTATATTTTACATTATGTAAACTTAAATTAAAACCGATCCTCTATTTTGTCAGTACTCCCTTCATGGGTTCACACCTGCTGCGTTTCTTAAGTTCTGTTCTACAAGTAATGGTTCTTAAAGTTTGATTTTAATAAAGAATCTTAACTACATCATATAAGGTGTTTCTATTATTTAAAAAAAAATAAACAAATAATGCAAATAATGGATTTCTTAGCTAATGTATCATCAAGCAAATAATTGGTCAACCTTTTATTTTATATTAAAGGGTTCAATAAACCATGAAACCAAATACAGTTCGGTTTCGTTTTCAATAATTAAAATCCGTTACTAACAGTTTGCTTTAAAAACCGTCAAAACTAAACTGTGAACACCCCTATTTTCTACTCTGGTTTTCCGTATCAGACGGTGTCTATACCATACATGAAACTTGTTCATTTTTTTAAATGTGCCTAATTGGGACAGACAAACGGCTTATATGAAAATAGAAGTCAAAATGGGTTTTCATATAAAAAGGACAAACGGTCTATTTATGCCATTTAGTGAGTTGGGTTCTGTTAAGAATCATTTCTCTGTTACTTACATTATACACGCAATAACAAGTAATATAACTATTTTAAAAGATAAATCCAAACTGAAAATAGCATTCAACAAAACCTTATACTTATATTAGATATAACTTATATTAACGTTTAATTCTCACATAACATTATTGAGAGTTGAGACTAAAGACTTCAGACCTTCGTTTAATGTTTGAAAACATAAAAAAATAATTATAAACGTCTATCTTACTGTTTGTTTTTTATTTTCATTTATACATGTGGTGCACGATGGCTCCCGTAGCTTCTTGCTATGGGGCTGTTTTGTTTTCTTATTTATAATGAAAGTTCCGTTTGTCATTAAATTCGAAATTGAATACGCCGACACGGTTCACATCTTGAAGTTGTGAATTCCAAATTCCAACATAGCGTACAAGTATTCTGCATATCATAAAAGTTTTTACAGCAGCACTAGTATATTTATCGTCACCATCCCAAAACTAAACCTGAAATCAGATCATCGAAAAATGACGGATGACGTGAAGTTGTACGGCTTTCCAGGAAGTCCATTTGGTTGCAGAGTGGAAACTGCTTTGAAACTCAAGGGAATCAAGTACGAATTCATCCAAGAAGATCTGAGCAACAAGAGTGCCCACCTTCTTAAATACAATCCCGTTCATAAAAAGATACCCGTGCTTGTACACAACGGAAACCCGATTGCCGAGTCTCTTGTGATCATCGAGTATATCGATGATGCATGTCTGGAAAGAGGTCCCGATTTTGCCTCAGGACGACGCTTACGAAAAGGCTCAGGCTTGGTTTTGGGTCAAGTTCATTGATGATAAGGTAATTATTTGAGCAACTTTATGACTTTTATTTTGGTTCAAGTGGTTTCTAGTCAATTATAGAAACATGTTTGGCTTCTACGTCATCTACTAGTCCAAATAGCAGATCTAGGCAGACTTCGAGTTGAGTTGGTAGAGTTCAATTACTGGATTTGAACTCTGCCAACTCATCACGAAATATGCCACCTGTTAAGAAACGTGCAAGATCTGCCACTTGAACTAGCGGATCACCTAGAAGAAGCCAAACCTGTTTAAAGATTGACTAGAACTCATATTACAAACTTCAAACCATCTAAACTAAAAAGAATTCCGATTTGCTTTTTGTTTTTTACCAAAAAATGGACTTTTTTTTGACGTATTATATATGGCAGTGCATTCCAGCAATATACAACAGCTATGGAAATGTGGAAGCTGTAGCAGAAGCTACTGAGCCACTGCAATTTCTAGAAAATGAACTGAATGTGAAAGGAAAGAAGTTTTTTGGTGGTGACAACATTGGGCTGGTTGATATTTGTGCTTGTTACATGGCCTTTTGGGTTGTGAAATCAATAATCTCCTTCACATCCTATAAGTAATAGGGTTCATTATGTAATTAGTTAATAGATAGTTTTTTTATTAGAATTAGATTAGTGATAGAAGTACGGGGACTAAATGTGACAAGTTGAAACTTAATAACCTACATGTTTTTGGATCGACACATCCAAGGGACGCATCCCTTCTCTAATCGACATCAGGAAACAAGAAGAAACAGGGACGCAACTATTCAAGGAGACATACATCTTCAATTCGATTAAGAGCCACAAGATCAAAGGACACGACTCTTCATCAAAAGACACAACGGTTCAGACACACCTCTTCGATAAGTATAAATAGGGTTAGATATTTCTATTGTAAACATACTCATATATACTTGTACAGATTCACAGTTTCTATTTATTCAATAAAGGTTAGTTTATGTTCATTCGTTCATTGTGATATTCATTGTTCTAAAAATGCTAATTTTATTTATTCAATAAAGGTTAGTTTATGTTCATTCGTTCATTGTGATATTCATTGTTCTTTAAGATTCTGGGCAACAGTGGTATCAGAGCCTAGGGCTCAAATTCGTTTCGGGAAGATAATCATCAGGCGGGTGGTTGAATTCCCTGACAATTCTGATCACGCAGGAGGCATTGATTGGGTTGTTCTTGTTAAGTTTTAACACCAATCGCATCAAGCGGGTACGATTGTTGTTCGTTCGTTAATCGGTCATCAGGAGGGTGTTCGATTTTTGATCCGATCATCACTGAGGGTGTTTGGATTCTGAGGTTTTTTTTTTGTTAATTCAAATCACGGCAAGAGGCTACGGTTCGAATTAAAGAAGACGGAAGCAAATCTGAGAAGTTTGTATTCCGGTTTGAAGAAGCAATCGCAAATCTGAGAAGTTTGGGTTGTTTGAAATTTGCAAAAGACACAAAATCTGAGAAGTTTTGTGATTTCAAAGCATCAAGAGGGTGTTCGGTTGAGAAGTTTAGTCGCAAATCAAGCGGGTTTGGGGCTGATTTTTTGGTTCATGTTTAGAGAGTCGCGAATCAAGCAGGAAGAAAAAAAACGCAGCCAAGAGGGTTGTTAAGAAGAGTCAGAAAACCGTGCGGAGAATCACGATAAGAGAAGTCGGTCGGTTCACAAATTCCAGGTTCTACGTTCTATTTTTCTGGAATTTATATAAGATTTAGAAATTGGTTTGATTCCGTTAGAAAGTTAGTGTGAATTTTTTGGAATCATAGACTTCGGTTTTAGAAGAAAAACAAAGTTTAGAAAGTGAAAATTGTTGGAAAAGAAATTATGGCGGATTCAGGAGGAGCCTCTCCGTCAAACGCGGTAGTGATTAAAGATGGTAGTTCGTTCTCCCATTTTCAGTGTCCTATTTTAAAGTCTACAAACTATACGGTATGGGCAATCCGTATAAAAACCATTTTGAGGGCAAACGGATTATGGGAAATGATAGAACCAAAGGAAAATACGCAAGCGGATGAAAAGAAGGACATGACGGCAACTGCGTATCTATTTCAAGCACTACCGGAAGATATGATAATACAAGTTGCAAGTTGCAAGAGTGCAAAAGAAATTTGGGACGCATTAAAGACAAGACACGTCGGTGCAGATCGAGTGCAGAAGGCACGTCTTCAAACACTCAAAACAGAGTTTGAGATGTTAAAAATGAAGGAAGAAGACACTATCGATTCATTCACTGCAAGACTAAATAGCATTGTCACGAGGGCAAGTGGTCTTGGATCAACTTTTGATCAACCAACTTTAGTACGGAAACTTCTGAGTTCTGTACCGAGAAGGTTCGTTCAAATTGTTGCAACCATTGAACAATTCGCTGATTTAGAAACAACGACGCTAGACGAGACAATTGGAAGATTGAAGGCCTACGAAGAAAGAACCGCGGTGGTGGATGAAAACCCGGTATATAATAAAGAGAAACTTATGTTTACTCGACGCGACAAGAACTATGGTCGTGGAAGGCGTTTTGGGAACAATGGACAAGGAAGGTTCAATTCATCGCAAGACAAGTGGCGTGATGGAAAGTTCAAACAAGAAGAAGATGATGAAGATTCATCACATGATGCTTACAAGACTAGAAGCAACCAAAGGAAGTTTGGGAAGGATTTAAGCAAGATTAAATGCTATAATTGCCAAAAGTTTGGTCATTATGCCTCAGATTGTCCTGAGTCAAACCAAAGAGAAGCAGAATCAAATCTCGTGCAGGAAGACGAGGAACCAACTCTCCTAATGGCAATCAAAGAAGACTGCAAGGATCTTCAACAACAAGTTCGTGATAAGGATGGAGAAGCACATGATGGCAAGCAAGACATGGAGAAAGATCAAGGTGCAACTTAAGGATGTTCGAGATTAGGGGGGTGAATGAAATCAATAATCTCCTTCACATCCTATAAGTAATAGGGTTCATTATGTAATTAGTTAATAGATAGTTTTTTTTATTAGAATTAGATTAGTGATAGAAGTACGGGGACTAAATGTGACAAGTTGAAACTTAATAACCTACATGTTTTTGGATCGACACATCCAAGGGACGCATCCCTTCTCTAATCGACATCAGGAAACAAGAAGAAACAGGGACGCAACTATTCAAGGAGACATACCTCTTCAATTCGATTAAGAGCCACAAGATCAAAGGACACGACTCTTCATCAAAAGACACCACGGTTCAGACACACCTCTTCGATAAGTATAAATAGGGTTAGATATTTCTATTGTAAACATACTCATATATACTTGTACAGATTCACAGTTTCTATTTATTCAATAAAGGTTAGTTTATGTTCATTCGTTCATTGTGATATTCATTGTTCTTTAAGATTCTGGGCAACAGGTTGGAGCAGCTGAAGAAGCATTAGGAATCAAGATAGTGACCAAAGAAAAGTTCCCGAAATTGAAAGAGTGGTGTGATAGCTATCTTAACTGTCAGGTTGTCAAGGATAGCTTGCCTCCAAGAGAAAGCCTTGTTGCTTACTACAAGTGGCGGTTTGGTAAGGCGGAATAGCATAAATTCGTGATTATGATGTTGAAGTATCTGTGTATCAATGTATGACATCTATCGATGTCTCAATAAGCAGCTCGTAGATGCTGAGTGTGTCTTGTAGTATGTTTCTATGTGACCTATTCTATGTTTTATTTTTCATTATGTCATAGCAAGATCATTGGCGAAGCCACGCCCCGCCCCCCCAAATTTTCCCGAAACCGGGGGGGGGGGGGGGGGGCAACGTATATACCTATACGAAAGTACTATTCATAACACTATGCATCGAAAAGTTCGGGGGGGCGGGCGCCCCCCGGAGAAGCACTATCCTGCGCCCCTGAGCAAGATTCCATTGATACCACGATGGTCCATATATATAAAACTTTCTGAATATTAAGGTATATATATGTATGTGTGTGTGTAAAAAGAACAAACATAGTCTATTGCTTTTGTACATCCTTGAAAGCCTCCGAACTATTAGTCACACACCAAACACAGGCCAAGCAAGCAACCAAAATTTGGTTATTGTTTTGTTGAATAGTAGACATAACATTTAAAATTTGGTTATGCCCTTTATGCTTGCTAGTTAGAGGTTAGACTTTAGCATAGTGAACACTTGTTCCATTTAGTGAGTTGGGTTGTATTACAACTCGTTTCTCACTTTACAGTAAAATAATATGTGTACAATCCTTATGAACCCGCCCTCCATGATGATTTATTGAGTTGTGAATTCGAAGAAATACATGTTATGTTTGAATTCTAACATGATCAATTGTTTAAAATTTTAAATTATCACTCTCTTTAGCAACAAGCACTTGTCTCTAATTTGAAATCCTCTTAGGTGCATGAGCATTTATCCAACTTCATATCTCGTTCTCTCATGATGCTTGAAAAACTTGTATCAAGTCTGCCATATATGCTCTAAAGTGTAGGTATATACGACTAAATACTGTAAGTAGACCACCGAAAACATACCAAGGAATGTGTGGAAGAGCTTATTCTTTGGGGTGCCGAAAGTTGTTTAGGTCAATTCGATAATCAAGAAGTCGTAAGAACCTACTTTATGACATATGTTATCTTTGCCCCATCTTCCTTAGCTATCCTTAAGAGATTCATGAGGGTGCCGAAAATTGTTTACATGGCTCTTTAGGTTGGAGCAGCAGAAGAAGCATTAGGAATAGAGGTGGTCACCAAAGACAAGTTCCCAAAAGTAACAGAATGGGCTCATAACTGTATTAACTACCAAGTTGTCAAGGATGACTTGCCTTCAAGAGAAAGTCTGATTGCTTATTACACACGGTGGTTTGGTAAGGCGTAAAACGGTTGTTAATGTGTGCTTATGAAGTTGAATCTTCTTTGTATGACATCCATCGGTGTTTCAATAAGCAGCTCGTAGATGCTGATTTGTTTTGTACTATGTTGTATGTAATCTATTAGATGTTTATGTTTGGGAAGGTTTAATACGGTTATAAATGTGTTCTTATGAAGTTAAATCTTCTCTGTATGACATCCATCGATGTTTGAATAAGCAGCTCGTAGATGCTGATTTGTTTTGTACTGTGTTGTATGTTATCTATTTGATGTTTATGATTTTGCTGAAGCTGATATGAAATATCCTCTTTTGTTTTTGTTTTTGTATGTACCATGTAGGGACAACTCAACGTTTTTGAAGGTGTAAAGCGAACTTCAAAATTGAGGCCCATGAGATTATTCCTAAAATCATTTCTTATCAACTGCTATGCACATCCTAGCTACAAAATTTTCAACAAAATGGGGATAACAGTTTGTAAAGTTGACACAGGTGATGGCCACATTGGCTTAAGCTTTAATTCATTTAACGGTTTAGGGTGAGAGAGGTGCTCCCCTCTAGGTGAGTGGTAAACAATTTTTTGGATAAAAAAATGTGTGATTGGTGAGAATGAATGGGCCCCACATGCAAACTCCCTCTTTCTCATCATTCTTCATCGGTGACTTCTCTCTGAATTTCAATCAGCCCACGCAGCAAAGAGTAACGGCGGCGGTGTTCCCCGGGCGGTGAAGGGGTTCACCGCCCTCTTTGCCGCATATGCCCCGTTCACCCTTAGATTGCGCTTTAGGACTTTAGGTCCTTTCACAACAAATCATATGTGGGCTTAATTAATGTTTTTTTATAAACTACATTAGTGTTTAGTTTAGATTAATTATTTGTATTAAATGTACATTTTATAAACTACAATCATTTTCACCCCTATTTAACCCATGTTTATACAAAATTCCTAATCATTATCTCTATATCTCATGTGTTTATTTCAAACACCAATTTGTCGTTTAACCTTTAACTTTCATGATTCACCTATATGACCCCTTAAATCAAGATTAATTCCATCAAATGTGGTCTTTTATTCCATTTAAGACTCTACGGTCCTGTATTTAGAACGATATCTCCAAAATCGATAAGCCTCTAGCGCAGCTGGATATTGAAGTTGTTAAGGTGTTCAAAAGCTCTGTGAGTATTGGAGGCCATACATTTTTCTGGTGTGATGCGTAACTTAGTGATCAACCACTAAGTTATGTATCCCCTAATTTAATTCGCATGGAACGGAATAAGTCTTGTTGTGTCTCGAAAGGTTCCTAAAGATTCATTCAAAAACTGGTTTTGAGATGGGAATGGCACCAACCTATTCCATTCATGAATGTATTCCCTATCTTTTTTATAAGAGCCATTAATTTTAGAGTCTAAGGAGTTCACCGAAAACTTCCCTGAACCACACTATGTCCATTCCCATGTATCTTTGCATCCCTCATTGATTACGAATATATTAACTAAATTCAAAAGTTGATTTTGGACGAAAATTTAAACACATCTGTGACTAACTTGCGGCGTTTGGTCAGCCCGTTGATGACGCAGACGAGCTACACTGGTTCTTATGTGATTTGAGTGCCTCTTTCGAAACATTCTCCACGGCCATTCGAAACTCCAAACCCACCCTAGCCTTTCGGCTTTCGTGACCTTCTCATTCAAGCAGAATCATATGAGTTGTTTCAATGCTCCATTCACGGTCTATCCACTACTGCTATTTCCTTGAACGCACAAACTAATCGGTCCATCACCAATACTAGAGGTCGTAGAAGTCAGGTCTATCACGTTTCGTGTTCATGTGGACGTGATAGGCGACGAAGGTCCCATCATTTCCAATTATGTCGTGTTGACAACTAGTATGCGAATGTTTGTCCAAACCTAGCCACCATTGATCCACAATCTATTTCCATCGATTCTTATCTTGCTAAAGCTTTCATCACATAATGTCATGTCATCTACGGCCCGATTGGACTGTTGATACGGGAGCCACCAACCACTTCGCTAACTCGCCTACGACCGTACACAAGTCCACCCTGTATTCAGGTGACACTACAAGAAATAACCACTTTTAGCGGCGACACCATTAGCGGCGACATGCCAAATGTCGCCGCTATTGGTCGATCTGCGTCACGGAGTCTGAAACGAAACCCTAGCCGTTGATCTTTATCCTGATCTAACGGTTGGGGATTTAAAAGGCATTAGCGGCGACAAAAGCAAGGTCTTTAGCGGCAACATCTGTCTCCGCTAAAAGTATGTGTCCCACATTAACCCCCAGCCACACATATCTTATCCTGGTTAACCTAATAGCGGCGACGAATAACTCAATAGCGGCGACAACCCGTCGCCAGTAAATATCTAACCGTATCAGACGACTATACAGCGCCTTTTCCTCTCTCCTTCACTTTTCCCCCCAAAATCTTCCCTCTACCGCCGGAGAAACTCAATTTTTTGCCCAAATCGGTTAGTTTAACTTTCTTTTTGTTAAATTTCTTCTCTATTTTGTTATATACATGTTATAGGCTTTAATTTTTGCTCATTTTTGTGTATTTTTGTGTTTGTGAAAGAAAATTAGGATCACCACCACCTCTTCTCCGGTCACCACCATCACTTCTCCGGCACCACCTCGTATTCGTGGTCTTCGTCTCCTTGAAACTTGAAAAAAAACGGTTAGTTTTATATGTATTTTTTTAAAGTTTAGAAATTGTATAATTTTTTGTTTAGATATGTAAATGTGTATGTAAGGATGAATGTTTGTATGTCAAATGTATAATGTAGGTGTATTTGGTGAAAATGAGTATATGGAAATCTATGTATTTGTGTATGTAGGTGTATATAAGCATGTATGTGGGTATGTAAGTCTATGAATGAATGTATGTATGTAGGTGTATGTTAGTATGTAGGTGTATGTAAAAGATGAACAATTGTGCATGTAAATGTTTGCAATTGGTGAAAAATGTGTATGTATGTTTGTATAAAGTATGCAAATGTGTATGTAAGTACGTATAAATTTTGTGGTTTTGATCAAAATGTATGTTTGTAAGTATGTATGTGTGTTGGTAGTATGTTAATATGTGTGTATAAAGTATGTAAATTTGTGTATGTAAGTATGTATAAATTATGTGTTAATGTGCATAAATTATGTTTAAGTTTCATGATTTCTATGTTTATGGTCATGTTTGAAAAAAAATGTGTTTAAGTTGATAGTTTCTATGTTTATGTTTGAGAAAAGAAAAATATTTAAGATGATAATTTGAATGTTGTTTATGTGTAGGTTTGGAAAAAAAACGTTTAAGTTTGATAATTACCATGTTTATGTTTAGGTTTGAAAACATTTATATTTGACTTTGACAAATATATATTAGTTAGGAAATACCCTTCTTAAATTAAAATCATCATTTAAAACATAACGAACATAGAAAATACCCGCCAAAACTGAAATCATCATTTAAAACAAAAGTAGCTAAGAAAATACCCGCCAAGTACGCGGGACACAACAAATCCCATTCCGCGGGGGGACATCGTCATACGGTAGCACCGCCTATAAAAATGTAATGTTTTATGTATGTGTGGGTGTGTGTAAGCTTTTGTTTATTTAATGTCTAATCTAAGTTTAATGTTAAATAGGATATAGATTGGGTACCTGCGTACGCTAAAACCCACACGGATAATCAGGGGAATTGGGTTGATCCAGTTGCTAAACAAAATTACGTAAGTATTTCTTTTAAGTATAATTTTCTATAGAAAATATATACATACATATATATATATATATACATACATATATATATATATATATATATATATATTTAATCATCTTTGTAAAATACAACGGAATTTACAGCAGGCCACAAACGAATGGAGCGGTGATGGTCCTCCAATTGGCCCGTATCAGGAAGCGTTGGGAGAGCGGTGAGGATGGTACCGGGGGATGGGTCCTAAACCTTCTTCGAACACGTCCTCTAACTTGTCGTCTTCACAACCTCGGACTCAAGAACCCTTTTCTGAGGTAAACTACGCAATTTGTAAAATGACAAACGAACGGATGTTTCCTTGTTAAATATATGTTGGTAGCGTTAATTAATATGCTAATATACGTTTTGATATCTATTATTGTAGGAATTTGTTAACAACATGTTCCAAACCCCAGCCTTTTTGAACCAACTTAACAACTATTTTGGTTCAAAAGGAAAAGGAAATGCAAACGACTACGATTCTGATGACTTATTCGATAGAGAAGATGAGGATGATTCTGACGAATGACTTTTATTTTTAACGTAGGATGATAATGTAGGATTTAAACGTTGTAGGATGATAATGTAGGACTTAAACGTAGTTTGTAATTATATATAACAACCCTCCTAAATAATTTTTCGACACCCCTAATATATTTAAAGTGTCCCTATATGTCTTAAAATACACCCCAATTGTGAAAACCGAGCCCAAATATAATTAAAAATTAAATAAAAACAAGGAAATGGGGTCGTTCGCGGGCCGCGAAGGCTAAGCCTTCGGCTTACGCGGGTCGCGACAGATGGAGGATCAGGCCGCACCCTAGGCTGCCACGTGTCTTGACGCGTGTGGAGGCTACAAGTCAACTCAGCAAAGCTATCACCTAGTCTACAAGGCCTCGCGGGCCGTGAAGCCCTTGGCCGAAGCTTAAGCGGGGCGCGACGGCAGGCAAATAGGCACTATAAATTGAGGTCTTCGGCCTCAGTCTCAAACCGTTCAATCTTTCTTTCTCTCTCTCGAATTTCTGCATAATTAAAGTAATTCTCGGGTATAATACCCCCTAATTAGCAAAGCCCTCCCTCGTTGTAAGTATCATAACCCCGGTTACGTATTAGATGCGCTGCCCGATTGATCCAGGGTTCCGTAATGGCTGTCGAGGTTCTGCCCGACGTAGTCGTTGGAATGCCGTCTCGGGGAGGGTATTACTAATGTAAATATTGGGTTATTATACTAACGCGTGTGCATTTGTGTAATTAATAGATAATCACCAGGAAGTCCTTAAGGAAAACCCTAAGACAGCAATGTGTGTAATATCCTTTTTGTAAATTGCTTTTACAAAACCTCACTTAATTAACACTATATTAAACAGTGATTGAGTATTTGTATTCTACAATTATTCTCGGTATGTTGGGGTTTTGTATACAAAATTTGTTACTACATTGTGAGTAGTAACATGACCACAAGTCGGGTTGACAGTACCGTGGGTGGTAATTAAGGTAGATGGAAACAAATGTAATTGCGCGACCGCCCTCAATATTGTACAATGGTTTTACTTATCTTAATTAAACTGGGATTCACTCACCAGTATTTCCCACTGACAAAATGTTTTTAAAAGTGTTTCAGGTAACAAAATGTGAAAGCCAAATAGAAGCCAGCTGGACAGCACTGAAGGCTTGGAAAAGTGGCTATAAAGTTATCTAAAATAAAGAGATGTTTTCATTTAAATAAAATAGGGTTTATCCCTATAAAAATGTGTGTACTTGAAAGTTGGGATTTTCCCATGTGTTTAATATATTAAAAGCTCGGTATTTTACTCTGATAAAATATTTCCTAACTACGGTCCTGATGAAATTTCCGCTGCCAAAATGATAAACACCGATACCACTGAAACTGGCCGCGGCCGCCCGTTCCCGGGTAATTAGGGGACGAGGGTTGCGACAGAAGGTGGTATCAGAGCTAAGCCACTAATTCAGCCACAGAAGTGTTCTGCTGACACCAAGATATTATTCAAAATGTTAGGAAATTTTCTACGGAACTACGTGCATATTTGTATTTTATTGTTGTGTGTTATTTGACTATTTGTTAGTTTACAGTATGAGCGACCAACGACCTTCCGACGCGTACCGTCAGTTGTCCAGCTCACCTAGGAGCGAAGGCACCTCTTCACAGCCTGCCCTCTCAGGGTATTCAGCTGACAATGAAGATGGGATATTCGTGTTTAAGGCTCAGTCTGAAGAGTCATTCCCTCCTAAAAAGAGAGGATGGTTCAGTAGGGGAGCGCATGAACATAGGAAGAGAATGAAAAAGTTACAACAACAGCGTGCTGTAGTAGCCGCCAAGAGAGAAATAGATGCTCACACCCAGGATATACTCAATAGGAGTCTAGCCAATTTCCATATCCTAGCAACCACAGATGCAGACCCTAACCTGGAGCAACTCATAGCACCCCAACCCTTACCACTGTTTCCCACCCAGCCAATGGAAATTGAAAACAATCCGAAAAATCAAATCTCAATGCCTGATTTCAGCCCAGATGAGATACCTAGAGTACCAGCACCCAATCCCTTAGACCCAAACTACGACCCGTGGTTTGACGACCATAGGGATTACCAACAACGCTACCCAATACCAGAGGAACCCATGCCAAACCTAGCAGCTTACCCAGGTCTGGACCCTCTAGATCCCTATTATGATAATTATGAATACATTAGGGAAATCCTAGAGAATCCATATACTCAGGAAGAACCCATGCCACAGTACCCAGATCCAGTACCAGCACCTGCACCCCCAATGAGCACAGAAAATGTGCAAGAACTCCGAACCTTTGGTGAGGAGATTTTAGAAGGGAGCGAAAGAATGAGGCAAATAGGGGAACGACTCGTCTAGAAATATGATGAGCGTAATATGGACTTTTGGATGAATCCCTATCATTAGTAATAATAATAATAAAATAATAAATATATATATATATATATATATATAATATATGTGTATGAAAAAAATGATAATATATATATTGTAGTATAGACCACTTTGTGGTTAATGATGCATATTTGTATTATATTTTTATTCCAGTTGTATTGTAATAACTATAGATACATACTATAAAATAGAGTAAGTCGCAATGCTCGACGATTTTGATCAACATGCTTGCCGTGTGATTGTTTGAATTAGATATTGTCCTGTGATATTAATACTTGGTAATTGTTTAAAATCCAGATGGTCGACGCAACAAATCCAGAAAACCAGAATAATGAAAATCAAATGAATAATAGTGAAATTCGACACCTTGTAACTCAAGGAATTAGAGATGCCATGCCAGTCATTATCCAAAATGTTAGGGATGCAGAAAATAATGATAAAAGTGGTAATGGAAGTAAACGAACCCATACAGAACCTAGTCACAGCGTGCACAATGGACCCATACTTCAAGTGTCCAATCCTAAAAGAAGAAGAACCATGTCTTATGGTTGTTCTTATAAATAATTATGGTCTTGTAAACCAATAGAATTCTCGGGCAATGAAGGGGCCATTGCAGCTCTACGCTGGATAGAAAATACTGCGCAGTCTTAAAAATAAGCATGTGCGCAGAAGAAGATAAGATAATGTTTGCTTCCAATATGTTTAAGAACTCAACCTTAGAATGGAACACTATCCTCCAGTCTAGGGGAAGTGACAAGGTTTACAATATGGAATGGGAAGAATTTAAGAATAGGGTAGAAAGGAAATTCTGCCCTCCCAATGAAAAAGAACAGATAGCAAATAAGTTCCTAAACCTTAGAATGACTGAAGTGGCTAGTAAGGGTTATAATACTACATTCTTTTAATATGCTAGAATAGTGCCAACCCTTGCATCACCAGAACCAGTATTAATCTCCCGTTATATCTGGGGATTAATCAGTGAGATTAGGCATGTAGTCAAGGCAGCTAGACCCCAAACCATAGAGGAAGCTGTAGAACTAGCAAACACCTTGACTGATAAATTAGTGCGTACCCGAGAGGAAGCCTAGAGGAGAAACCTAGCTCAAAGGCTTACCCAAGAATTTCGTTATGGTTATTCCAACCGTGGGAAAAATGTAGGTTCTACCTCTGCACCTTACTGCATGGTCTGCAAGAAGAAGCATTCAGGAAGATGCTCCACTTACTGTAATTTCTGCAAGATACCAGGACACAAGGAAGAAGATTGTAGGAAGAAACCTAATAATGGAATGTGCTTCAACTGTGGAGAAAAGGGCCATATCAAGCCAAACTGTCCAAAACTAGTTCCAGCCATGAACAACAAGACTACCAAAAATGCTAGGGCATTTGTTCTGACTGCAGAGGAAGCAAAGATGATTCCGGACGTGATTGCCGGTACGTTTTTAGTTAATGATGTTTTTGCTAAAGTATTATTTGACTCTGGTGCAAACCAAAGTTTTATTAATACTTCATTTTGCAAACTTCTCAACCAACCATTAACTAAACTCCCACAAGAATGTCTAGTAGAGACAGCAAATGGGGAAACCGTTAGGATTTCCAAAATCTTGCAGGGAGCAAGAATAGAATTTTTAAATCAAAAGTTTATTGCAAACCTTTATCGAATGAATCTGGCAGGATTTGATGTTGTATTAGGAATGGATCGGTTAATAGCCAATAAAGCCAGTATTTTATGTGATCAAAAGTCGATCCAAGTAAATTCACCAAGGGTTGAAAAGATCACAATTAAAGGAGGTAAACCCTCTAGATTCACAAAATTCATCTCTGTGATGAAAACAACAAGTTATATAAGAAAAGGATCATTAGTTGTCACACCCCGATTTCCACGTGTCACCGGTGGGCCCGGTGGGGAGTATCGTGACGTGGTTGGCAACATAATAGTCAAACAACACAATATTTAATATGCACAGCGGAAGCAATTTAAAAGATATAATACAACCGAATTTAATATTGTAATATCAAATGTCACAATATTCGGTGGTTTATCCACAGATAGATCGAAAACAAAATGGAAACAATAGTTCAACAGACTTCAGGCATCTTAAGCTTGCGAGACTTCTAATGATGCTAAGGAGAAATCCCAGCCAATTACGCATAGTACCTGTATTTAATATTTTTGGGAAAATACGTCAGTTTACACTGGTAAATACAATTAACTGACTCATTTTAAAAGTGATTGAAAATTTGTTTGGATGCACGTGGCATAAACATTTGATTAAAATGCACAGAGGCAAAATTAATCTTTTTATAACTTGGGAGAATTATTTAATATTATAATCTTGTGAACGAATTACATGTTACTTGTGCGTTCAGTAGCCCGGATCTTGTCCGGGTTAAAGATCAATAGACACACCACATTATTCTTTTGTGCACTGACGGGTGTACGCCTACACCCCGCGCTTAAGTCGTGGCCATTTCGTAAAATGATGCCAGGGATATCCGGGACATGGTCATTAACCCCCCAAAGGCTTTAAGTAAACAAGACTGTTTAAACGGGCCGATTAAATTATTCAATTAACCACCTAAGCGATGGAATATTTAATGCCCGATCAAGCGGTATGCTATATACCGTAACCCAAGCCCGTATAGGGAAAATAAGTTAAAAGTATTTACCTGAGCAATGTATAAATCACAATAAGTAAATTGCACGTAGCTTTTACTGGTCCTCCTAATCTGGAACGAAGGTTTTATAATAACCTATTAGAATCCTAACGGGTCTTGAATTAAGCTTAAGCTTAGACCGGTTAGTTTCAAAGATACGGTTCGTACGCACGATTAAGCGAAGACCGGATAGAATGTGATTTAAACCCAACATGTTCAGAGACTTGTCTTATATGGGTATTTCATACACATTCTGGATTTTGAGATAAAACCAATAAGGTTTGACCCGTTTCGGCTAATTTATGTAAACTCGTTACATAAACCGAACCGTACGCGTAATAAGCATGACGGGTATTCATGAGAGCTATATACAGGTTTCATAAGTTAATTATGTCTCATATATGTTGTGACATCAGTAAGATGTCTTTCATTATGCCTGAAACGTATTTAAACACAAACTAGGCCCCGTAGGGGTAGTTTGGTCATTTAAAAGGTTGTAAAAGAGTTTAAGTGGTATCCTGAGTTACAGGTCTGATGTAATCAGAAAATATACTCAATTTGCTAAGTTATATCAGTAGGTTAAAGTATATATGTGAAATTTGTCAATTATAACCAAACTATGCACCGTAGGGGCATTTTGGTAATTTTACATAAGTCGTAAAGCTCAAAACAGAAGTCTGAGTTTAACAACTTTTGCTTACTGATAAAATATTATAATTTGCCTCAAATATCAGTAGGTATCACCCTTGTATGTTTAAAAATAGTCTTAGTACATACTATGCGCTAAAAACGCTTAATAAGGCGATTAAAAGTCATTTTCGGGTTCGATACTTAAAGCTGATATTTTGATCATTCCAGAAGGCTTAAAATAATTTATTTATCATATGTGATCAGCTGCAAAAGGTTTGGAGTCGTTTAGATAAGTAAAACTCATTTTATAGCCCGTAAGGACAAAACCGACAATTACCGGATTAAGCTTACGACTTTGAGTTATGCTCAGCCTAAAATTAATTAAAAATCTTTAAAAATCCCAAAATAATATATTACATCAGTGGGTAATAAGTTGGATATCAAAAAGTAGGCTTAACTAGGCTATACGCTAATTACGCCGTTTTATTAACATAAAGCTTTAATTTTACGCTAACGAGCATAACTCTTAATCTACACCTCAAACTGATGTCAAACTTTGCATACAAGTTTATATATCAGTAATTAAAGTTTCTACTCTTTTACATTTCCAAAAATCACGTTTTAAGGTAATAAGGGCATAATGGTCAACATACGAGCAATTAAAGGAATCATGCGAATTTATTGGTTAACTAATGAACCATGGTGTATAATCACAGAGGGTTATACTAGCATGTTACCTGGTCCAAATAAAGCTCTAAGGCATTTCTAAAACATGCTTAAACGGGTCAGAACTGAAAGTCAAAGAGAAAGTCAAACTATGTGGCTTTCGGTTCCGAACCGGGTCTTTACTGAAAATTGTCGGGTTGAACATGTTTAGACATGTTCTTACACTAATTACTAAGTTATGACAATGATCCAACAGGTTGTATATGTTCTATATTGCTAATTATGCATAAATTAGAATTTAAGAATCCTGTTGACTTTTTAAGTACAAGTTTGACCCGACTTTTGACCTAGTTAGAGTGGTAATCAGTGGGAACCCTTTTAAGGGTTTATTACCCACATAAATACCAACTTATAACTACTTTTGATTCGACTAATCACTGGACCATTAGTGATTAATCTTAAAGTCAACCGTTAATTACGACGGTTTGACTTTTAAGCTAAAACTAAGCTAAAACTCGATTAAGAAAGGTCAAGCAAACTTACAAAGGTCCTATGCACGAAATGTGAAGACTTGAGCCTGCTTGGGAGCTCCAAGAATGATCAGGGAATGCAGCTGAAGGTGTGAGGAATGAGTTGAAGTCTTGTGGCCTTTTATAGTGAATTTCTCACCATAGATGATTGACAAGCAAGTCTAGTACTGACCACAAGCTGCCCACAAGTGTCCCTAGTGCTTAGGACTGTTTAGGGGTCGCCCATGTTGCAATAATATCGCTTAAAGGTCGGTTCTGCGCGAATACAGGCTGCTGTCTACGTATTCTGTATCTGGCGGTCTGACGCGGCCCGCGTAAAGTTAGGTTAACTTTTACGCGGCCCGCCTTAACCCTCCTGATCAGCTTTTACATTTTCAAGATGTTGCATCACACCTCTTGGCCCTTCCGAAAGGTCAACTGAGCTAATTACTTGCAATTTGACCCCTTATTATTTACCCACAAGGGCTTTAGGACTTATACCCTCTTTGCCTAGTCCCTGGACACTTCCGGTTAACCCGAAAAGTCATAACTTTCAATGTTAACGCTTTAACCCTTCGCACACGAATTTGATCATAACTTTCTCATACGATAACGAAACTTTATGAAATTTATATCGCGCATTCTAGTTAGTATAATTATCAGTTACAAAGCTTCGGGTTTGTCAAAAGGCCACTCAGAGGTATAACTTAAACATGTTGACACATTTAACCCCTGTAGTTTGTAATCTCTCACTTTTAGCTTCGCATGATCCAGATTTATTCGTTTGATGCTATAAACATCATGTAGGGTTACTGTACAATATATTTATTCACTGTTGACACTTAGGAGACGTATATTCACATACTTTCCATGTTTGTCAACTTTAGTCCTTTCATAATATTCTTTCACACGTTTAAACATATGACACGTGTCTACACATTATAGGACGTGAATTTTTGAGGTGTTACATCCTCACCCCCTTAAAATAAATCTCGACCTGAGATTTACTGAAACAAGTAAGGGTACTTTTCTTTCATCGTGGATTCAACTTCCCACGTGTATTCGGGACCTCTACGGGCATCCCATTTGACCTTTACAATAGGTACATGCTTCCTTCGAAGCTTCTTTACCTGTCGATCTTCAATCGACAAAGGTTTTCCACAAATTTTAAGCTCTCATCTATATGCACATCTGTATGGGGTATAACCAGTGATTCGTCAGCGAAGCACTTCTTCAGATTGCAGATGTGGAACACATTGTGAATTCCACTGAGCTCTTCCGGTAAGTTTAATTTATAGGCAACTGACCCGACATGTTCGATAACCTCGAAAGGTCCTATGTATCTCGGGCTTAGCTTGCCTTTCTTACCAAATCGCATCACCCCCTTCCAAGGTGATACCTTAAGTAACACTTTATCACCTACCTCGAAGTGAAAGTCTTTACGCTTTGGATCACCGTAGCTCTTCTGCCTATCTCGGGCAGCTTTGAGACGGTCACGAATCTGGACAATCTTGTCCGTCATTTCGAAGACTATCTCTGGTCCTGATAATTGGACATCTCCAACTTCCGCCCAACAAACAGGCGATCTACACTTTCTACCGTATAATGCCTCGAAAGGCGCAGCCTTAATGCTGGTATGGTAGCTATTGTTGTAGGAGAATTCGACTAAGGGTAGGTGCTTATCCCAACTACCATCCAAATCGATCGCACATGCACGTAGCATGTCTTCCAACGTTTGAAGAGTACGCTCACTCTGACAGTCAGTCTGAGGATGATAAGCCGTACTAAAATTCAAACGTGTGCCCAAAGATTGTTGGAAACTCTTCCAAAAGTGTGACGTGTATCTAGTATCTCGGTCAGAGATAATAGACACAGGTATGCCATGTAAGGCTACAATCTTATCAACGTATAACTGGGCTAACATGTCGGAGCTATAAGTCTCCTTGATGGGTAAGAAATGTGCTGACTTAGTCAGTCTGTCAACTATAACCCATATTGTATCATTTCCTTTCCTTGTCTTAGGTAACTTGGTGATAAAATCCATGGTTACCATTTCCCACTTCCACGTAGGAAGTTCAGGCTGTTGTAGCAAGCCTGACGGCTTTTGATGTTCTGCTTTGACTTGCTCACAAGTCAAGCACTTAGCTACATAGGCAGCTACAGACTTTTTCAAGCCTATCCACCAATAATTTGCCTTTAGATCCTGGTACATCTTATCAGCTCCAGGATGAACGGAGTAATTGGAACTATGGGCTTCCTGGAGGATGACATTGCGAATTCCTCCATAAATTGGGACCCATATTCGTCCATTTAATCTTAGAATTCCGTCCTTGCTAAGAGTTAACTGCTCCACAGTTACCCCTAGCTTTTCATTAGGATAGTTAGCTTCCATCACAGCTTCCTTCTGTGCAGCTAACAACCTTTCCATTAAACTGTTCTTTATCTCCATGCGCTTGGCATTGATTCGGATGGGTTTGACCCTTTCCTTTCTGCTCAAGGCATCAGCGACTACATTCGCCCTGCCGGGATGATATCTGATTTCACAATCATAATCATTTAAAGTCTCCATCCAACGACGTTGCCTCATATTTAAATCCTTCTGATTAAACAGATGATGGAGGCTCTTGTGATCAGAATAGATCACACACTTGATTCCATATAAATAATGCCTCCACAGCTTTAGTGCGAATACAACGGCACCCAACTCCAAGTCGTGGGTGGTGTAATTCTTTTCATGCACCTTTAACTGTCTTGAAGCATAGGCAATAACCTTGCCTTTTTGCATAAGCACACACCCCATGCCAGTGTGCGATGCATCGCAATAAACTACGAACTCTTCTATTCCATCTGGCAATGTCAGAACTGGGGCGTTGCTCAACTTTTGCTTCAGAATATCAAAGGATTCATGCTGCTTAGGGCCCCAAACGAACTTTACCTTCTTCTTAGTCAAGGACGTTAAGGGTGCAGCAATCCTTGAAAATTTTTCGATGAAACGCCTGTAATATCCTGCCAATCCCAGGAAGCTACGAATCTCTGTAGGCGTCTTTGGCTCTTGCCAGTTCATAACTGCTTCAACCTTAGCGGGATCCACTTGGATACCACGCTCACTAACCACGTGTCCAAGGAATTGGACTTCTCGAAGCCAAAATTCACATTTAGAGAATTTGGCATAAAGTTTCTCCTGATGTAGAAGTTTGAGAATACATCGAAGGTGTTTCTCATGGTCAGCTTGATTCTTAGAATAAATGAGAATGTCGTCGATGAAAACGATGACGAATTTATCTAAGTACGGCTTGCAAACGCGATTCATGAGATCCATGAACGCGGCCGGTGCATTAGTGAGCCCAAAAGGCATCACTAGGAACTCGTAATGACCATAGCGAGTCCTAAATGCTGTTTTGTGTACGTCTTCATCTCTGACCTTCAGCTGATGGTAGCCTGACAACAAATCAATCTTTGAGAAATAACTTACCCCTTGCAATTGATCGAACAAATCGTCGATTCTGGGCAGAGGATACCTATTCTTTATCGTGACTTTATTAAGCTCACGATAATCGATGCACAGGCGCATCGATCCATCCTTCTTCTTCACAAATAGGACTGGCGCTCCCCATGGAGACGAACTAGGTTTAATGAAACCTTTAGCTAGCAGTTCGTCCAGTTGTGTCCTCAATTCCTTCATTTCCGTGGGTGCCAACCTATAAGGTGCTCTAGCAACCGGTGCTGCTCCGGGGATGATATCAATCCTGAATTCCACTTGCCTATCTGGTGGCAAACCAGGTAGTTCTTCCGGAAAAACTTCTGGGTATTCCGAAATGACAGGGATGTCTTCTATCTTCGGTTTAGGCTCATCTATAATCACTTGTGCCATGTAGATGACACAACCCTTCTTTAAACATTTAGAAGCTTTGAGCATAGTCGCTTGCTCAGGTAGTCCATACTGGGTATCTCCCCGAATGGTAAGTGATTCACCAGACGGAGTCTTTATCACCACTTGCTTTTTGTTGCAGACAATTTGGGACTGGTTATGAGATAACCAGTCCATACCCAATACTATGTCAAAACCGGCCAACTTAAAGGGAAGTAGAGATAGAGGAAAAGAGTGGTTCTTAATGGATATAACACATCCATCTAACACAGTTGAGACGCTTTCTACTGTGCCATCTGCTAACTCCACCTCATAATTCACATTTAAGGTTTTGACAGGTAATTTCAGCAATTCACAAAACTTACGGTCTACAAACGACTTATCAGCGCCTGAATCAAATAGTACTCTTGCAAAGACATCATTTACAAGGAAAGTACCTGTAATAACGTTGTCGTCTAGAACCGCTTCCTTTGCGTCCATTCTGAAGACTCTAGCATTAGTCTTCTTGGCCTCTTCAGGCTTCTTGGTGTATTTGGGCCAGTTGGTTTTAATGTGCCCCATTTCATTGCAACGGTAGCAAATTGCATCCTTCAGATTCTTGCAATCCAAGGTTTTGTGATCCTTGGACTTGCATATCCCGCAAGCATAAGATCGTGACTGCGACTGCGAGTTCGAATCAAGTCTGCACTTTACAAAGTGTTGTTTCTTGCATATCTTGCACTTGGGCTTTTCACCTGACTGGTGACCATCCCTCCTTGACTCCGACCCCTTTTTGTTATCACCGTTTCCACGGTGTTTCTTGCTCGACCTCCGTGAGTTATCATGCTCACGTTTTCTTTTCTCGGCATCCTTAGTCCTCAACTCTCTTTGCCTGACCGCATCCAAAGTGAGTGACAAGGATATATCTGCTACTGATTGGAAAGTAGTTGGTCGTGAGGCCTTTACGCTTGCCTTGATCTCGGGGGCTAAACCACCGATAAAATGAGCGATTCGTTTTGGTTCCGGGGTCACCAAATATGGAACCAACCGGGACATCGTGTTGAAGCTCGTTAGGTAAGCTTGACAGTCAAGGTTTGTCATCACCAATGATAGAAAATCACACTCTATCTTCTCCACCTCGTGCTGAGGGCAGTAATTTTCCCTGATAAGGGCAACACATTGATCCCATGACATGTTGTACAATGGGATTTTCCCGGTGGCTTGAATCAGAGATCTCCACCATGCTAAAGCTTCACCCTTAAAAGACTGCGACACAAACTTGACCACGTCTCTCGCAGCGCACCCGCTGATATCCACAACTGTGTCCATCTCGTCCAGCCACGTCATACAGTCGATGGCTCCCTTCTCCCCAGTGAAATTTCGGGGTTTGCAGGAAACAAAATACTTATAAGATCAACCCTTGTCACGGGGTCCTTGGTTTAGTATAACCTGCTGAGATGGAGTACTGTGGTGGTTCGAGGAGTGTCGGTCATCATCTTTCTTCGGCTCGTCCTTCTTGGACGGTTGCTTTGAAGGCTGTGTAGATAGGGTCCTGCTACGAGTCCCACTATACTCTTCGTACTGCCTTTCCAATGCCTTTGTAACTGCGTCGTCGACCAACGCTTTTAATTCAGCACCCGTTAAATTGATCCGGGCATTATCAATGTTCTCCCCTGGATGACTATTTATCTCGTCTGAGTTAGCCATTTTAATTGAACTGTTAAAGAAAACAAGGACAATAGTTTATTTGGGAGTTTATTATGGAATTGCCCCTTAGGGTAATTCATTAACCATGGTTAACAGAGACCATATTTGGTTAATTTATTAATCATATTTATTTAGGATTTCTATCACAATTTATCCTAATTATAAAACAATAACAGTTTTATTTGTGGCACAAAAGGCGTAGTCACATGGACATTTTTATTTAATCTATGATTTCAGAGAATCAAAACATTAAGGTATACTGGCACAATAGGCCTAGTCACAAGGACATTTTTTTAAAAATATAAGCTACGATTTCATAGAATCAAGGCTTTTAAGGTTTGAACCTAGTTCATTACCTTATCTGACAGGGAGTCATCGCTACCACTGTCTTTTGGCTCATATGGAAATGAGTAGGGCCCATAGGCACTATATTACCACGTGTGGTAAAAATATGATCATCTTACTTGATGATGTAAACCCAGGATTCAGAGATCATTAAACTAGGTTAGGAATCTTCTAAAGAATTCCTTTATAAAAATGACGTATGTGATTTTTAATGAATCACGTCTGCCTAGAGTGTTAACATATTTTCAGATGTTAACAGGGATTTGAATCTTTTTAACAGGTCTTACCATCTTGGCCCGGCCTTATAATGACCCAAAGGCTAGGTTTCACTCTTTAAGATCGTTATTTAAAATTTTACTTCGGTAGATATTTCAAAAGGAATGATTTTAATTTATTTATTTCATATATAATTTATTTATGCACGTAATGGCAAACATGAAATTTATAAAACAAACATTCCATTACTTGATTAAAATATTACACGCTGCCCTAAACGGGTCTTTTCAAATAACAAACTTACCCACGCAGGGGTTTAAATAAATACTTACCCTCGCAGGGGCTTAATAACACACATACCCACGCAGGGGCTTAATAATAAACATAATAGTCCACGCAGGGACTTACACAAATAAAATACCCTCATAGGGGTTTACAGAAAGATAGACCCACGCAGGGGTCAAAATAAACAACATACATACATACCCACGTAGGGGCTAAACAACCAAATACACCCACGCAGGGGCTCAACAACAATTGGAAGGATTTAATGATCCTTCTTGTTCTTCCCTTTGATCAAGCTTGCTAATCCTTGGAAGAAACTCTGCCTCTCCCTACGGTCACGGTGGAAGCCTCGCTCTACTTCATCCAACCTTTGTAGGATTTCCTCCCTTTCTGGGGGAGAAATCCGTGGCGGCTGCGATTGCGTCCGGATAATAGGTCTAGGAGGTATCTGGTATCCCTGAGTCGGGTAACCTACTCCTCATGGAGCTCCGTATGGTCCCTCCGGGTGAAGAGCGTTATAATTAGCCGCTACCATGTAAGGATCGGCCTCCGCGTAACCATAGTTGTGGTGAGTCGGTGGTTCAAACGGGTTGTATGCCATGGAACCCGTGTATGCTGGAATTGGGTTGTCAAATCCCATTGGTGGCAGCTGCGGTACAGCTGGGTTAGAGGGTCCACCCATTTGTGGGTCCTCCTGAGGTGGCGGATAGTGGCTGCCACTAGATTGACGTGGGGAACTGAAATGGAAATCCCCTGCTCGTGACGACATGCGCGCACTGGTTCTCCGTCGCCTCGGCGGTTGCGGAGGTGCCGGCTGCACTGGCGGCGGTGGAGGCGGTGGCGTGATTGCCACGAATCTGCAATCCTCAGAGGGATCCTGTTGTTGCTGCTGAGGAGACGAATGGTGAGGAGGTGTATAGTACCATTCATGCCGGGTGAACATAGCTTGAAAGCTATCTGGACCAACATAGGGTGATCCGTGGAACGAAGATCCGTCAGAGATCTCGATGGGATGATTTGGCGTACCACTAGCAGGTTCGACGGGATCTGTGTCCTCGTCCATATCCTCCGCGTGATCTCCGGAGTAGTGATCTTCTGGCCCCAGTGGGTTAAAACCCACGGGTTCTTGGATGTAATTGGCCGGGTTAAACCGGCCCCTGAAAGCAGGTGTGGGGTCCCCGAAAGAATGATGCGATAAAGATCGCTGTAAGGGTATATACGAAGGCTGAGGGTTGTTGGGCTCGTACTCCGGTTGTGGCCCATAAGGGTTTTGAACCGGAGGTGTAGAGCTGTGTGATACCGATCGTCTGGCTGGTTCAAACAAGTTCCTCCTATTCTGCCGAGGGTCGTCACTCTCGGTAGTAGACGGAGCTCTCACATGTGATGGTCCTGCCTCGTTGTCATTGGGGGCGGTAATCGGCCCCTTTCCGCGTCCTCTTCTCCTGAAGAATCTTGGCGGCATTTTGTTAATCCTGTCAATACAACATGAAATAACGACAAGAATATATATAAATTAAAGGACAAAACAAAAACCAAACAAGGTAGAATTTGTCCTATGTTATTTGTCTAGACTCGAAAGTTTAGATATGTGCAATTGTGTAACTGAGATTAAACACAAAAGGCTAGTGTTTAATTCACTCAGTGTTGGCTCTGATACCAACCTGTCACACCCCGATTTCCACGTGTCACCGGTGGGCCCGGTGGGGAGTATCGTGACGTGGTTGGCAACATAATAGTCAAACAACACAATATTTAATATGCACAGCGGAAGCAATTTAAAAGATATAATACAACCGAATTTAATATTGTAATATCAAATGTCACAATATTCGGTGGTTTATCCACAGATAGATCGAAAACAAAATGGAAACAATAGTTCAACAGACTTCAGCATCTTAAGCTTGCGAGACTTCTAATGATGCTAAGGAGAAATCCCAGCCAATTACGCATAGTACCTGCATTTAATCTTTTTGGGAAAATACGTCAGTTTACACTGGTAAATACAATTAACTGACTCATTTTAAAAGTGATTCAAAATTTGTTTGGATGCATGTGGCATAAACATTTGATTAAAATGCACAGAGGCAAAATTAATCTTTTTATAACTTGGGAGAATTATTTAATATTATAATCTTGTGAACGAATTACATGTTACTTGTGCGTTCAGTAGCCCGGATCTTGTCCAGGTTAAAGATCAATAGACACACCACATTATTCTTTTGTGCACTGACGGGTGTACGCCTACACCCCGCGCTTAAGTCGTGGCCATTTCGTAAAATGATGCCAGGGATATCCGGGACATGGTCATTAACCCCCCAAAGGCTTTAAGTAAACAAGACTGTTTAAACGGGCCGATTAAATTATTCAATTAACCACCTAAGCGATGGAAGATTTAATGCCCGATCAAGCGGTATGCTATATACCGTAACCCAAGCCCGTATAGGGAAAATAAGTTAAAAGTATTTACCTGAGCAATGTATAAATCACAATAAGTAAATTGCACGTAGCTTTTACTGGTCCTCCTAATCTGGAACGAAGGTTTTATAATAACCTATTAGAATCCTAACGGGTCTTGAATTAAGCTTAAGCTTAGACCGGTTAGTTTCAAAGATACGGTTCGTACGCACGATTAAGTGAAGACCGGATAGAATGTGATTTAAACCCGACATGTTCAGAGACTTGTCTTATATGGGTATTTCATACACATTCTGGATTTTGAGATAAAACCAATAAGGTTTGACCCGTTTCGGCTAATTTATGTAAACTCGTTACATAAACCGAACCGTACGCGTAATAAGCATGACGGGTATTCATGAGAGCTATATACAGGTTTCATAAGTTAATTATGTCTCATATATGTTGTGACATCAGTAAGATGTCTTTCATTATGCCTGAAACGTATTTAAACACAAACTAGGCCCCGTAGGGGTAGTTTGGTCATTTAAAAGGTTGTAAAAGAGTTTAAGTGGTATCCTGAGTTACAGGTCTGATGTAATCAGAAAATATACTCAATTTGCTAAGTTATATCAGTAGGTTAAAGTATATATGTGAAATTTGTCAATTATAACCAAACTATGCACCGTAGGGGCATTTTGGTAATTTTACATAAGTCGTAAAGCTCAAAACAGAAGTCTGAGTTTAACAACTTTTGCTTACTGATAAAATATTATAATTTGCCTCAAATATCAGTAGGTATCACCCTTGTATGTTTAAAAATAGTCTTAGTACATACTATGCGCTAAAAACGCTTAATAAGGCGATTAAAAGTCATTTTCGGGTTCGATACTTAAAGCTGATATTTTGATCATTCCAGAAGGCTTAAAATAATTTATTTATCATATGTGATCAGCTGCAAAAGGTTTGGAGTCGTTTAGATAAGTAAAACTCATTTTATAGCCCGTAAGGACAAAACCGACAATTACCGGATTAAGCTTACGACTTTGAGTTATGCTCAGCCTAAAATTAATTAAAAATCTTTAAAAATCCCAAAATAATATATTACATCAGTGGGTAATAAGTTGGATATCAAAAAGTAGGCTTAACTAGGCTATACGCTAATTACGCCGTTTTATTAACATAAAGCTTTAATTTTACGCTAACGAGCATAACTCTTAATCTACACCTCAAACTGATGTCAAACTTTGCATACAAGTTTATATATCAGTAATTAAAGTTTCTACTCTTTTACATTTCCAAAAATCACGTTTTAAGGTAATAAGGGCATAATGGTCAACATACGAGCAATTAAAGGAATCATGCGAATTTATTGGTTAACTAATGAACCATGGTGTATAATCACAGAGGGTTATACTAGCATGTTACCTGGTCCAAATAAAGCTCTAAGGCATTTCTAAAACATGCTTAAACGGGTCAGAACTGAAAGTCAAAGAGAAAGTCAAACTATGTGGCTTTCGGTTCCGAACCGGGTCTTTACTGAAAATTGTCGGGTTGAACATGTTTAGACATGTTCTTACACTAATTACTAAGTTATGACAATGATCCAACAGGTTGTATATGTTCTATATTGCTAATTATGCATAAATTAGAATTTAAGAATCCTGTTGACTTTTTAAGTACAAGTTTGACCCGACTTTTGACCTAGTTAGAGTGGTAATCAGTGGGAACCCTTTTAAGGGTTTATTACCCACATAAATACCAACTTATAACTTCTTTTGATTCGACTAATCACTGGACCATTAGTGATTAATCTTAAAGTCAACCGTTAATTACGACGGTTTGACTTTTAAGCTAAAACTAAGCTAAAACTCGATTAAGAAAGGTCAAGCAAACTTACAAAGGTCCTATGCATGAAATGTGAAGACTTGAGCCTGCTTGGGAGCTCCAAGAATGATCAGGGAATGCAGCTGAAGGTGTGAGGAATGAGTTGAAGTCTTGTGGCCTTTTATAGTGAATTTCTCACCATAGATGATTGACAAGCAAGTCTAGTACTGACCACAAGCTGCCCACAAGTGTCCCTAGTGCTTAGGACTGTTTAGGGGTCGCCCATGTTGCAATAATATCGCTTAAAGGTCGGTTCTGCGCGAATACAGGCTGCTGTCTACGTATTCTGTATCTGGTGGTCTGACGCGGCCCGCGTAAAGTTAGGTTAACTTTTACGCGGCCCGCCTTAACCCTCCTGATCAGCTTTTACATTTTCAAGTTGTTGCATCACACCTCTTGGCCCTTCCGAAAGGTCAACTGAGCTAATTACTTGCAATTTGACCCCTTATTATTTACCCACAAGGGCTTTAGGACTTATACCCACTTTGCCAAGTCCCTGGACACTTCCGGTTAACCCGAAAAGTCATAACTTTCAATGTTAACGCTTTAACCCTTCGCACACGAATTTGATCATAACTTTCTCATACGATAACGAAACTTTATGAAATTTATATCGCGCATTCTAGTGAGTATAATTATCAGTTACAAAGCTTCGGGTTTGTCAAAAGGCCACTCAGAGGTATAACTTAAACATGTTGACACATTTAACCCCTGTAGTTTGTAATCTCTCACTTTTAGCTTCGCATGATCCATGATTTATTCGTTTGATGCTATAAACATCATGTAGGGTTACTGTACAATATATTTATTCACTGTTGACACTTAGGAGACGTATATTCACATACTTTCCATGTTTGTCAACTTTAGTCCTTTCATAATATTCTTTCACACGTTTAAAAATATGACACGTGTCTACACATTATAGGACGTGAATTTTCGAGGTGTTACATTAGTGTATTTGATTTCCATAATCACTAACACTAAAGGAAAAGAACTGAAAGATATTCCAGTAGTATCTCAGTTTCTAGTTGTTTTTCTAGAAGAATTACCAGGACTACCGCTAGACAGAGAAGTTGAATTCAGGATTCATCTACTACCAGGAACAACACCAATTGCCAAAGCACTACCGTTTGGCACCCGAAGAAATGCAGGAACTGAAGAAACAATTAGACGAATTGTTGGAGAAAGGATTCATACAGCCAAGCTCATCGCCATGGGGAGCACCGATTTTATTTGTTAAGAAAAAAGACGCATCAATGCGTATGTGCATTGACTACCGGGAATTGAACAAAGTCACGATTAAAAATCGGTACCTATTACCAAGAATCGATGATTTGTTTGATCAACTGCAAGGAGCTCGATTTTTCTTGAAAATCGATTTAAGATCAGTATATCATCAATTAAAGGTACAGGAAGAGGACATTCCTAAGACCGCTTTTAGAACAAGGTACGGCCATTATGAATTTACTGTCACGCCATTTGGTTTAACCAATGCCCCAGCTGCATTTATGGACATGATGAACCGAATATGTAAGCCATATTTGGATAAATTCATAATTGTCTTTATAGATGATATTCTCATTTACTCTAAAAGCAAGGAGGAACATGCAAAACATTTGCATGAACTTCTAAGTTTATTAAGAAAGGAAAAGCTTTATGCTAAGTTTTCAAAGTGCGAGTTTTGGTTAAAACAGGTACAGTTTCTTGGACATCTAGTTAATCATGAAGGAATTCTTGTGGATCCCACAAAGATTGAGGCAATTACCAAATGGAAAACCCCTGAGTCACCAACCGAGGTTAGAAGTTTCTTAGGATTGGCCGGTTATTATAGAAGATTTATTCGATATTTTTCTAGAATAGTCATTCCCTTAACTAAGCTAACCTGTAAATCTGTTAAGTTTGAATGGGGACAAAAACAAGAAGAAGCCTTTAGAATTCTTAAGCAAAGATTGACCAACGTACCCATACTAGCGTTACCAGAAGGAACTGAAGATTTTGTAGTCTATTGTGACGCTTCTAAGTTAGGTTATGGATGTGTGTTGATGCAACGTCAAAAGGTTATAGCTTACGCCTCTAGACAACTTAAGAATCATGAAGAAAACTTTTTCAACTCATGATTTGGAATTAGGAGCTATAATTTTTTACCTTAAGATTTGGAGACATTACCTTTATGGAAGTAAGTTTACCATTTGCACGGACCATAAGAGTTTAAGGTATGTTTTTGGGCAAAAGGAGTTAAACATGAGAAAAAGACGCTGGATGAAAATTCTTAGTGATTATGATTGCATTATCCAGTACCATGCAGGAAAGGCTAATGTGGTAGCTGATGCTTTAAGTCGAAAGTATCACGAAAAGCCAAAAAGAGTACGTTCTCTTAAATTAAATCTGCAGGTAGATTTAAATGAACAGATCAGGAAAACACAAGAATCAGTAATCAAGGACGATACTGAGAAATTGAAAGGAATGATTAAGGAATTAGAACAAGTAACCGATGGAATTTTGAGATTCTATAAGAAAAGAATGTGGATACCTAAATCAGGAAACCTACGCCACCGTATATTAGAAGAAGCCCATAAGTCTAAGTATACGATGCATCCTGGAAGTGATAAAATGTATCAGGACTTAAGGAAAAAATTTTGGTGGATAGAAATGAAAAAAGGATATAGCAGCTTATATTTCTAAGTGTTTAACATCTTCACAAGTCAAAGCTGAACATCAGAAACCGTCAGGTTTGTTACAACAGTTAGAAATGCCAGTTTGGAAATGGGAATTGATAACAATGGATTTTGTTATCAAGTTACCCAAAACAAGAAAAGGTAATGATACAATTTGGGTGATTGTAGACAAGCTAACTAAGTCAGCTCATTTCCTACCATTGAAGGAAACTTTCAGTATGGAACAGTTAGCTAAATTATATGTAAATGAAATAGTTTCATTGCATGGAATTCCTTTATCAATTGTTTCTGATAGAGATAGCCGTTTTACCTCACATTTTTGGACAAGTTTCCAAAAAGCAATGGGAACCAAGTTGAATCTAAGCACAGCTTATCGTCCTCAAACGGACGGGCAAAGTGAAAGGACAATTCAGAATATGGAGGATAAGCTTAGAGCTTGTGTAATTGATTTTGGACGTAATTGGGACGATCACCTACCATTAATAGAATTTTCTTACAATAACAGTTATCACACAAGTATCAACGCTGCACCATTCGAAGCACTTTATGGACGAAATCGTCGAACGCCGGTCTGTTGGGTAGAAATTGGAGAGATGCAATTATCTGGACCTGAGATAGTGCAAGAAACGACCGACAAGATTGTTCAAGTCAAGGAACGACTGAAAGCAGCACGTGACCGACAAAAGAGTTATGCTGATAACCGACGAAAGCCACTGGAATTTCAGGTAGGAGACAAAGTGTTATTAAAAGTTTCTCCTTGGAAAGGAGTGGTAAGATTCATCAAAAGGGGAAAGCTAAGCCCCAGGTATGTTGGACCTTTTGAGATTATTAGAAGAATAGAACCTGTAGCCTATCAGCTACAACTGCCAGAGGAAATGGCAGGAATACATGATGTATTTCATGTATCTAATCTCAATAAATGCTTAGCTGATGAATCACTGGTAGTACCTCTTAAGGATATAGAGGTAAATGAAAAACTTAAATTTGTAGAGAAGCCTCTACAGATTGAAGACAGAAAGGTCAAGAATCTGAAACACAAGAGAATAGTTCTGGTCAAAGTAAAATGGGATTACAAAAGAGGACCAGAATACACATGGGAGCTTAAATCAGAAATGCAAAGGAAATATCCACACTTATTCCAGTAGATCTCGAGGACGAGCTCTAAAACAAGGTGGGGAGAATATAACAACCCTCTAAAATAATTTTTCGACACCCCTAATATATTTAAAGTGTCCCTATATGTCTTAAAATACACCCCAATTGTGAAAACCGAGCCCAAATATAATTAAAAATTAAATAAAAACAAGGAAATGGGGTCGTTCGCGGGCCGCGAAGGCTAACCCTTCGGCTTACGCAGGTCGCGACAGATGGAGGATCAGGCCGCACCCGCGGCTGCCACGTGTCTTGACGCGTGTGGAGGCTAAAAGTTAACTCAGCAAAGCTATCATCTAGTCTACAAGGCCTCGTGGGCTGTGAAGCCCTTGGCCGAAGCTTACGCGGGGCACGACGGAAGGCAAACAGGCACTATAAATTGAGGCCTTCGGCCTCAGTCTCAAACCGTTCAATCTTTCTTTCTATCTCTCGAATTTCTGCATAATTAAAGTAATTCTCGGGTATAACACCCCCTAATTAGCAAAGCCCTGCCTTGTTGTAAGTATCATAACCCCGGTTACATATTAGATACGCTGCCCGATTGATCCAGGGTTCCGTAACGGCTGTCGAGGTTCTGCCCAACGTAGTCGTTGGAATGCCGTCTCGGGGAGGGTATTACTAATATAAATATTGGGTTATTATACTAACGCGTGTGCATTTGTGTAATTAATAGATAATCACCAGGATGTCCTTAAGGAAAACCCTAAGACAGCAACGTGAGTAATCTCCTTTTTGCAAATTGATTTTACAAAACCTCACTTAATTAACACTATATTAAACAGTGATTGAGTATTTGTATTCTACAATTATCGTCGGTATGTTGGGGTTTTGTATACAAAATTTGTTACTACATTGTGAGAAGTAACATGACCACAAGTCGGGTTGACAGTACCGTGGGTGGTAATTAAAGTAGATGGAAACAAATGTAATTGGGCGACCACCCTCAATACTGTACAATGGTTTTACTTATCTTAATTAAACTAGGATTCACTCACCAGTATTTCCCACTGACAAAATGTTTTTAAACGCGTTTCAGGTAACAAAATGTAAAAACCAAATAGAAGCCACCTGGACAGCCCTGAAGGCTTGAAAAAGTGGCTATAAAGTTACCTAAAATAAAGAGATGTTTTCATTTAAATAAAATAGGGTTTATCCCTATAAAAATGTGTGTACTTGAAACTTGGGATTTTCCCATGTGTTTAATATATTAAAAGCGTGGTATTTTACTCTGATAAAATATTTCCTAACTACGGTCCTGATAAAATTTCCGCTGCCAAGATGATAAACACCGATACCACTGAAACTGGTCGTGGCCGCCCGTTCTCGGGTAATTAGGGGACGAGGGTTGCGACATTATATTACTTTTAGTATATGTTTATGGCGTATGTTTGCATTGTTCGAATTTGGCAGATTGTGTTTTTCGGCCGAAAACTAGCTGGGTGCAGCTGTATTCAGTTGCTGTCTAAATTTTTTTTGACTTTTAGCGGCGACAGGTGTCGCCGCTATTGCCTATCACCTTTACCGGCCATAGTAAACACCGACAACCCTTTAGCGGGCACACGTCGTCGCTAAAAGTCAAAGGTCAATAGCGGCGACACTGGCCTTTACCGGCGGCAACCAGGGCAATAGCGACCCATCAATACCGACGGCCCTTTAGCGGCGACATGTCCCCGGTAAAACTAATAACGGCGACAAAGCTAGGAAATAGCTGCGACAACTGTCGCTGCTAAAGGTGCCAGTGTGACAACCCGTACTCTTGTTGTCCTGAGAAGGGTATTTTAGTAACACGCGTAATTATTAATGTCACTAATATTATTTACAGTATTATTATTTGAGAAATAATAATAGAATACGACGAAAGATATATCGTCTCAATTGTTTACACATTTACGTAAAATAATAGGACCCGTCTGTTTATGCGAGATGTTGTGCAAAAACGGATTCACGCACACTTGGGTTAGGCCCAAGCCCACTTACCTAAACCCCCCTAAAACCCTACACTATATTAACTACTTATCCCCCTACCTCTCATTTAAAAAAAACCCTAACAAAGATCTCAGCCGCTCAAATTCCTTGTCTTTTCCCTCTCTAAAACTCCGGTCACCGGAGATGGATATTCCGGCGAGCTCCGGCTCCTGCTCCAACCGCACACCCACACTCCCTACCCTCCTCACTCTCATTCTGTCTGATCGCACACCTCAGTCACACTATCCCTCATCTTTCTCTCCTGAATAACACGGCCGACCACCACCACCGTGAACAACGGCGACGCTGGATAATACCCACAACAGCCAAAACTAGTCAGCAGCTCTCGACGGCGGCAAGAAACGTCACCGGCGACAAACACCGCTCACGACGGTGACAGTAAGGATCCAGGCGACAGCAATGACGGTTGCTCTGACGAGTTTCATCGGTAACCCCTGTTCCTCACATTCGTTACCTTCTATTTATTCTTTCTAAAAGATGATGAAAATGAATGCTGATGATGTTCAGCTCGGACCTGAGCTGGTGGCTCGGGTCATGTTCAGTTCGAGTCCTGTGTTCGGAGAGAAGCAGCGGCAGCAACCTCGGGTTCTGCTCGGGTCTCGTCTTGTCCGGTTTCGGTCTGCACAACCACCGTCCCTCAACCTTCGGTCAGTTTATACCACTGTTTGTGCTTGTGTTTTTGTTTAATGATTTGGCAGGTTGTTCGATTCATGGTTGTGCACATGATAATAGGTGATTGTTACTATTTGGCGATTGGATGTTGATGCTTAAATTAAATCCTTGCTGAACTGTTTAAGTGTATTATGTTGGGTTTGAATGTTGATGGGTTTTGTGAACTTTGGTTATACACATATAAACATAGTCGTGCTTCAACTGCTTGGTATTTTGGGTATACAAGATGTTCCGTATGATGTTTTGGTAGTATAATTGTTAAAATGTCAAGACTGCCGAATTGTTTGTGCATTCTGATGTGAGAGTGTCTGATAATATTGAAACTAGAAAGTGTATAAACTGTTTATATGATGACTATGTGATGTTTTGAAATATATATATATGTGTGACTTGTGTTTCTTGTAGTCTTGGGGTCATGAAAGGAATGTGTAAATACTAATGATGAACCGTTCAAATGAGAATATGATGAACTTGTTAACAAAATCATGGTAATGCTTGTTGATGGAATAATGCTGATTGGTGATGCTCAGGGTGCATGTTAGCGTGATTTTTGTGATAAAATGGCTGCATATGCTTCGGTTGGAAGGTAGTGATAAAGCAGTATTAGGCGATGGTTGATTGGATTCGTTTAGAAATATGAACATGATGAACAATTTGAATATGTGATGAATATTTGAAAAACCTGGTGATTGATCTGATTTGATTTGAGTAGAATGTTGAAAACATGTTAGTGAATTTTGATTGGACAGTACATACTCATGAAATCTGATTGGATAGTACAAAAGTAGGAGAATGTTCTAGAAAGATTCCACAGTGGTTGCAAGTCGAGACTAGTGGATTCACCAGTGGTTTCGACTCGACAGCTGTTTCATCCAAGATTGCGAGTCGAGACCAGGGCATATACATCAGGAGACTCGAGACCAGCTTGGTTGTGACTCGAGATATCCTGGTCTCGACTCAAGGCCTGACTCGAGACCTCTACGGCTGTGACTCAAATGTTCACAACTCGAGACCAGCTGATTGCGACTTAGAATTCAGTGGTTTCGACTCGAGACCTCATAGTCTCGAGTCGAGACTATCCGGTTTCGACTGGGCTGCTTGACTCTGTTATTGGGCCGCACTATGTTATAACCTGTTTCGGACAGTGTGTTATTTTTCCACTGCTTAACTGGACTTTGTGCTATGTGTTAGATACGTGTAGTTTGTACGTGACATTTCTTGCATGCGAACCTAATAAATATTTAATAACCATAATAGGGTATGGTTGACCAACGTAACACGAGTAAATTGTCTACTGAGCACAGCAAAGGTGAGTTCACTACTTTTTACTTAAAGCATGCATTCCCGGTGGTTGGGAAACGGAACGAAACACTTTTCATGGTTTGGGATTGCTTACTATCTCCTTGTGCGGGATACGGTATTTCTATCTCCTTGTGTGGGATACGGGTAACAACGCTATCCCCTTGTGAGGGATACAAACTACTTTCCTCCCCTTAAATGGGACTCTCAGTTAATTACTGTTTATACGGAATGCAACGAGCAACACTAAATGAAACTCTATCACTCAAGTCCCTACCATTTAATACCGATTAGTCGCCGGGGCCTGGCGAACGGGTTATTAGTTGATAGCGCTATTTAGGTCTAACCAGCCTCACACCGACCCTTGTTACTGGGAACGGGAGTGAACTAATGTACTCAGGCAAACTGTCAATGATGATAGAACATTGACAAACGGGGCACTGCGGAAACATACGGTTAAGTAAGTATTCGGTATTGTAAAACAGTTTAGTAGCTTACTTATGGGGTAGCTCCCCATGGCATGTATAAACGGATAAATTAACTGTTAAAACAAGTTTTTGGAAATTAAAACTGGAAAACTGTAAACACGTGAACTCGCCAACGTTATGTTGACACTCTACTGCATGCTTTGCAGGTTGCTCGGTACAACTTTGGATGGACGTTGCAATCGGATGGAGTGCGTGGTTCGTAAGTTTCATGTTAACAAACTTGTGGTTTTAAATTACGATGTGTTCTTTTCTCCTTTCCGCTGCAAACTCAAACTATGTTTTGAAAAATTTAAAATGGGTCGCTAATTATACCACTATTTGTAATAATAACTAAACGGTTCAAAATAATTAGTGGCTGGATCCTGGTTAGTCACACGCCTCGCGGTAGTATTCCGCATGCGGATTTTGAGGGTGTGACAGATTGGTATCAGAGCCATTGGTTATAGTGAACTAGGTTTAAAATGTAAAATGTTTTGGACTTAAAATATTTTTATATGAAAACCAGACTATAACCGTTCTTTAACAAAAACCACAACGACACCACACTCCGGATTGCAAGGTTCGTCAACCTCAGATACTCACCTGGTAATGGTAGGTTAACGGCATTTACTTGTGCATAACTTATGTGTGTGAACACGCATGTGTGTATGTGTATAATTAGCATATATGTGTTAGTATATATACGTATATTTTGTATTTAACACAGTGGATCATACGAAGGCTAGGCAAGCGTGTTACGTGCTAAACAGGAGCGAGTCCTCCTAAACCTGGTTCAAAACCACGATACACTAAGGGCAAGGAACCAGTTATTCCAAGCCCTCATCCACGAATTTCCTAATATCATCCCTGGATTGCAAATCGACGCAAGGGACGTCCACTCGATAGACCTGCCCAGGAAAGGCCTGCTACGAAGCACGTAGAGAAGTTACGAGAACAAATCGACGAAGGGGAGCCACCCCTATATCATGGGATATTAGAAGGAATGACGACGCCATTCGCATCCTTTTTACCTGCGTATTTCCTTTCCCGACTTTAGTGGTGAGACTTGTTCCCTCACCCGACTGATCACCTGGATTCTTGAAGCGTTCTAGTAAGTCTACACTTTTCGGGTTCCTGTTTGCACGTCTCGAACACAAAAAGCATACGCGGTGTATGCTTCTCATTGTGGTGCCAGGAATCGAATCACCCTTCCATCGACCACAAAGTTATTTCCCCTAATTCCTCGTTACATGGTAAATCCTTATTCAAGTTCAACCTTATACCTTAGCACGCCCCAAAACCCAACAAAGTGATATCTTTCTTACAAATCGGCGTATTTGGAGGCGTGGCAAGACGAAGATACGAGCCATTCAACCCACCTACGAGTACGGTGACCTAGATGCTAACCTTATCCAGAACCGTTATTCTTTGACGACTTTCCTGAATTCCGTGGATCCTTTCGCTAGCTTTTGTACGAATTCGCGCTTCTTGCTTAAGATGGTATCCCCGCTTCTATCGTTTCTTTATCACGGCATCTACGTTTCTTCGTACAGAAACCTTGACCAGATCTCTCTTTAGTTTGGTGAATTCAACAAACTCGACCTTTAGTCAACAAACTTTTTAGCCCTTGAAATTCAACAACGTGTTACTTCAATCATCCCTTCTCGAAAACCTGTTTTCGCAGTTTCATATCGAAACCCCCCCCCCTCGACGACGCAAGTGCTACTTCAAACTCATTTGCACGATTTAGAACAACCCACTTAAACTTGATTTTCTACCGACCTGAGAAATCAAAATCCTGCCAGACGTCTCAGTAGACCCTAAAACCTACAGACCCGCGCAACGACCATCCCTCTCTAGCTACTTCATTTTGCGCTAACCACATCGACGTAACGCCCCTTATCAGCAAGCAACGTTCTAAACGTCCATAGCTGGTGTACGACCAACTACCTCATCAACATCAGGAGAATCCTTATTTCCGACCCCAAAACCTTTATGCCTTGCCTCAAGTGAACGCCTTGATTTTGATTACCCATTTTCACATTTTTGTGGTATTTCGTGTTATGTTTCACAAATCTTATGATCCTCATTTTACTTTATTCTTCGCAAATCTCTGTTTGAACGAATTACTTTCTACGAATGTTACTCGTTGGGGCAACGAGCCAAGGATACCTCGGAGGTAAAGGTATCGCAAGCACAGTTCTTCGAACTCGATACGATCAACACCTAGTCACGACACTCGAATTTATTCCATCCTGTCAAAAAAATTTGACGCTTGTTTCTTTCGACGACGTCCGAACCTATTCCGAAAACCAGTGGGAATCAGGACGACTCCTACGCTTTACCCTGGTACTTCTTCGACGCAAACCGCCTTGCGCTAAGTTTTCAACGCACGACTTTTAATGTCACAAAGCCCACATTTCACGACTGTATACGAAACCCCTCACGATTTAAACTCGAAAGAGCATCACCTAGCATTGGAGAAATGCTCAAATATACGTAACTCCAGCAATTGGAAGATGATCTACGAAGTGCTTCTATCTTATTCTATCATGTCCAAGGCATTAATGAAATGTCTGCTAGTAACGGCACACGACCAAAGAAACCGACAAGTTTTCGAAACTTGCAACCATTTAGTTGATAGAAGTAGATGCTGGGCACGTAGCACCAACTTCTATCACTTTTGATCGAAACCCACGTTTTGCATCCGATTCGTCGCAGGTTGTGCACAAAAAACTTCGGCTCACAGTTAGGCATGAGCACCGCTTATCGCCCGCAAACTGATGGTCAGGCCAAACGCACCATCCAAACACCCAAAGGCATGCTGAGAACATGTGTTATCGACCTTGGATACGAGTGACACTTCCCTTTTGTAGAATTCTCTTCCAACAACCGCTACCGCACTAGCATTCAGACAGCACCACTTAAGGCATTGCACGGACGCAGATGCCGGTCGCCTCGGTGTTGGGCGGAAGCCAAATTACTGGCCCAGAACTTGCACTGGACACAATGGGTAGGATTGCCCAGAATAGACAACGCATGGCGGCAGCTCCAGACCGTCAGAAAGATTACGCGGATAACCCTAGGAAACCTCTAGAATTCCTAGTCGGAGACTGGGTTCTACATAAAGTTTCACCCTGGATGGGTGTGGTACATTTTGGCTAACGGGACGAACTTAATCCGCGATATGTTGGACCGTTCGAAATTACCGAAAGGATCGGTAAGGTAGCTTTGTAGACTAAACCTGCCTGAAGAGCTGAGTGCGGTACACAACGTCTTTCACGTGCCTAATCTGAAGAAGTGTCTGTCAGATGAAACATTCGTTGTTCCTTTTTAGGAACTCGCGATCAGCAACAAACTATGCTTCGTTGAGAAACCGGTTGAGATCAAGGATCAAGAAATCAAAACCCTCGAGCGTAGTGTAACCAACAGACCGAGTTCATTGGAACTCACGCCGTGGCCCAGAGTTTACCTGGGAATGGGAAAACCAGATGATGCACATGTATCCCCAGTTGTTTATAAACATCACTTCCAGCACTGAAGCTACCGCTAAATTTTGGGAAGAAATTTCAAACCGACAGGGGTGATGTGACGCCCTACGAAAACATTTAAACACACTAGCTTGTCAGTGGTTGCGCGCTAAATTTCGGGACGAAATTTCTGAAACTTGGGGATAATGTGACACTTCGGGTTTTCCTGTACGTTTCTTGGATGCTATTGTTAATTTTGTGAAATTCTATACTAAGTGAAATACGTACGAACTCTGTGGATATTGTGCTACGTGATATTTTTTTCATACTATGTGATTTTATGTGCTATGTGACTTACATGTTCGTTTTGGTGGACTTTCGTGAAAATGCTTGTATCTACGCATAGTAATGGAATCTATGTATACATACGGAGCGCATCGTGTGACCATTGCCTAAATTTCGAGGACGAAATTCCAATAACATGGGGAGAATGTGACAACCCATACTCTTGTTGTCCTGAGAAGGGTATTTTAGTAACACGCGTAATTATTAATGTCACTATTATTATTTACACTATTATTATTTGAGAAATAATAATAGAATACGACGAAAGATATATCGGCTCAATTGTTTACACATTTACGTAAAATAATCGGACCCGTCTGTTTATGCGAGATGTTGTGCAAAAACGGATTCACGCACACTTGGGTTAGGCCCAAGCCCACTTACCTAAACCCCCCTAAAACCCTACACTATATAAACTACTTATCCCCCTACCTCTCATTTAAAAAAAAAAAAAAACCCTAACAAAGATCTCAGCCGCTCAAATTCCTTGTCTTATCCCTCTCTAAAACTCCGGTCACCGGAGATGGATATTTCGGCGAGCTCCGGCTCCTGCTCCAACCGCACACCCACACTCCCTACCCTCCTCACTCTCATTCTGTCTGATCGCACACCTCAGTCACACTATCCCTCATCTTTCTCTCCTGAATAACACGGCCGACCACCACCACCGTGAACAACGGCGGCGCTGGATAATACCCACAACAGCCAAAACTAGTCAGCAGCTCTCGACGGCGGCAAGAAACGTCACCGGCGACAAACACCGCTCACGACGGTGACAGTAAGGATCCAGGCGACAGCAATGACGGTTGCTCCGACGAATTTCATCGGTAACCCCTGTTCCTCACATTCGTTACCTTTTATTTATTCTTTCTAAAAGATGATGAAAATGAATGCTGATGATGTTCAGCTCGGACCTGAGCTGGTGGCTCGGGTCATGTTCAGTTCGAGTCCTGTGTTCGGAGAGAAGCAGCGGCAGCAACCTCGGGTTCTGCTCGGGTCTCGTCTTGTCCGGTTTCAGTCCGCACAACCACCATCCCTCAACCTTCGGTCAGTTTATACCACTGTTTGTGCTTGTGTTTTTGTTTAATGATTTGGCAGTTTGTTCGATTCATGGTTGTGCACATGATAATAGGTGATTGTTACTATTTGGCGATTGGATGTTGATGCTTAAATTAAATCCTTGCTGAACTGTTTAAGTGTATTATGTTGGGTTTGAATGTTGATGGGTTTTGTGAACTTTGGTTATACACATATAAACATAGTCGTGCTTCAACTGCTTGGTATTTTGGGTATACAAGATGTTCCGTATGATGTTTTGCTAGTATATTGTTAAAATGTCAAGACTGCCGAATTGTTTGTGCATTCTGATGTGAGAGTGTTCGATAATATTGAAACTAGAAAGTGTATAAACTGTTTATATGATGGCTATGTGATGTTTTGAAATATATATATATATATGTGTGCCTTGTGTTTCTTGTAGTCTTTGGGTCATGAAAGGAATGTGTAAATACTAATGATGAACCGTTCAAATGAGAATATGATGAACTTGTTAACAAAATCATGGTAATGCTTGTTGATGGAATAATACTGATTGGTGATGCTCAGGGTGCATGATAGCGTGATTTTTGTGATAAAATGGCTGCATATGCTTCGGTTCGAAGGTAGTGATAAAGCAGTATTAGGCGATGGTTGATTGGATTCGTTTAGAAATATAAACATGATGAACAATTTGAATATGTGATGAATATTTGAAAAACCTGGTGATTGATCTGATTTGATTTGAGTAAAATGTTGAAAACATGTTAGTGAATTTTGATTGGACAGTACATACTCATAAAATATGATTGGATGGTACAAAAGTAGGAGAATGTTCTAGAAAGATTCCACAGTGGTTGCAAGTCGAGACTAGTGGATTCACCAGTGGTTTCGACTCGACAGTTGTTTCATCCGAGATTGCGAGTCGAGACAAGGGCATATACATCAGGAGACTCGAGACCAGCTTGGTTGTGACTCGAGATCTCCTGGTCTCGACTCGAGGCCTGACTCGAGACCTCTACGGTTGCGACTCAAATGTTCACAACTCGAGACCAGCTGATTGCGACTTAGAATCCAGTGGTTGCGACTCGAGACCTCATAGTCTCGAGTCGAGACTATCCGGTTTCGACTAGGCTGCTTGACTCTGTTATTGGACCGCACTATGTGATAACCTGTTTCGGACAGTGTGTTATTTTTCCACTGCTTAACTGGACTTTGTGCTATGTGTTAGATACGTGTAGTTTGTACTTGACATTTCTTGCATGCGAACCTAATAAATATTTAATAACCATAATAGGGTATGGTTGACCAACGTAACAGGAGTAAATTGTCTACTGAGCAAAACAAAGGTGAGTTCACTACTTTTTACTTAAAGCATGCGTTCCCGGTGGTTGGGAAACGGAACGAAACACTTTTCCTGGTTTGGGATTGCTTACTATCTCCTTGTGTGGGATACGGTATTTCTATCTCCTTGTGTGGGATACGGGTAACAACGCTATCCCCTTTTGAGGGATACAAACTACTTTCCTCCCCTTAAATGGGACTCTTAGTTAATTACTGTTTATACGGAATGCAACAAGCAACACTAAACGAAACTCTATCACTCAAGTCCCTACCATTTAATACCGATTAGTCGCCGGGGCCTGGCGAACGGGTTATTAGTTGATAGCGCTATTTAGGTCTAACCAGCCTGACACCGACCCTTGTTACTGGGAACGGGAGTGAACTACTGTACTCAGGCAAACCGTCAATGATGATAGAACATTGACAAACGGGGCACTGCGAAAACGTACGGTTAAGTAAGTATTCGGTATTGTAAAACAGTTTAGTAGCTTACTTATGGGGTAGCTCCCCATGGCATGTATAAACGGATAAATTAACTGTTAAAACAAGTTTTTGGAAATTAAAACTGGAAAACTGTAAACACGTGAACTCGCCAACGTTATGTTGACACTCTACTGCATGCTTTGCAGGTTGCTCGGTACAACTTTGGACGGACGTTGCAATCGGATGGAGTGCGTGGTTCGTAAGTTTCATGTTAACAAACTTGTGGTTTTAAATTACGATGTGTTCTTCTCTCCTTTCCGCTGCAAACTCAAACTATGTTTTGGAAAATTTAAAATGGGTCGCTAATTATACCATTATTTGTAATAATAACTAAACGGTTCAAAATAATTAGTGGCTGGATCCTGGTTAGTCACACGCCTCGCGGTAGTATTCCGCATGCGGATTTTGAGGGTGTGACAGCCAGTTTCTTGCAGGGTGATGCTAAAATGACATTCGGCAATGATGACTCTCTTCCTGTTTCACATATTGGACAATCAATAATTTCAAAAGACATTTGCTTAAAAAGATATTTTGATGGTCCCTAATCTTATAAAAAATCTTCTATCTATAAGCAAGCTAACAACTAATAACCATCTGGATGTTTTGTTTTCCCAACCTAACTTATATATTCAGCACTGCACAATGAAACGGGTGTTGGTCCAAGGATGATGTGAAGACGGGCTATACGTTTTGCATATCGGTCCTAAATCTTTTGCAGTAGTTTCCAATAATCCTACAACATCTTTTGAACTTTGGCACTCTCGGTTGGGTCACATTTCAGTTGTCACAATTTCATTTTTAAATAAATAAATGTGGGTGTTTAAAACTCGCTTCTATCTTTCCTAAACTAGTCGTTTGTTCCTCTTAGGCTACAGGGTGTGGTATAAAGCTCCTAGGGGCTTTATCATGCCTCCTCGGTATCATCTCATCGCCACGTCACACGGGAGGCTTTAAAGCCCATTCCTTTAACTTGCAGGGTGTGATTTAACCCCCCCCTTAAGCTATAGCGCCCCCTCTAACCAATCTCAGCCTTCATCCCCTCAATTCTACTCGCGAACACAATGGCGAGGACATGATGGCGCCCCCCTTTAATTCCGGCGGTATGGTCGATGACGCCCCGGGGACGCCATGGTGGCTGAGGTGGTGGGGTGGCGTTAAACCACACCCACCGGCATTATGAAATGTCTAAGGGATATGATTTACCTTTTCAATTTAATGAAAATCAGCCCTCAAAATCCCTAGACTTGGTAAATTGTGATTTGTGGGGATCATCACCAATTACGTCTAATGATAATTATCGTTACAATGCTATATTTTTGTATGATCATTCAAGGTTTACATAGTTTTACCCATTAAAAGAAAAGTCTGAGTCTACTGTTATATTATATAATTTTATACACTTTGTCCAAACTCAATTTTCATGCCCAATTAAAGTATTTCAAAGTGATGGTGGCACTAAGTTCTAAACCGACATGTTAAACAATTGCTTGAAAACAATGGCGCTCTACATTAGATCTTGTGCCCATACACGCCTCAACAAAAGAATGGGGTGAAAGCAAACACAGCCATGTTGTTGAAACATGATTGGCTTTACTTTTTAATACGTTCCTACTGCCTATTAAGTACATTCTTTCCACACTGCCATAGACGCTGTTGCTACAACAAATACAAGACCAAGGCCTGTAGCGATATCTCCGGGGTAAAAGGGTTCAAGGTTTCAATTTGCCTAACGCAAGTCGTGGGGTCCCCCCACGTTTTCAAGACGTGGAGAGAGGTTCACTAGTGTTATTGTTGTTCTCCTTGAATTCTAGACTGATATGAAACCAGCCCAGAATGTAATCGTTGGAGAGGATGAATTATTTAGAGTGAAGAAGAGAAGCAAGCATGAAGCTAGTTCTCATGGGAGAAGAAGAAGAGAAGCAAGCATGAAGCTTGTTCTCGAGAGGGAGAAGGAGAATCAGAGAATTGAGATAGTTTTCTGCTGATTCCAGAATGAATGGCCTGCTTGTCATAGGCTGAAATTTATAGGGGAAGAGGTTTCTCAAAGGAGAAACCTTTAACTAGTGAACATGGCTTGCTGTGAGGGGCTTACCCTTTTTAGGGGTTGAAGGGTTTGGACCTGCGGACAAAAGGGTGTGCTCTCCCACATGGTCTGGTTGCGGCTGGGCAGGAGGTTTCACACGCAAAGGGTGATGTGACAAGGCTCTGACTTATCTTTTTATTGTTCATAACTGTTGGACCATTTCCGAACCTTTTAACCTTTTAAGCTGTTGTGTTTCTAATCAGTTTATTAAGGTTTGAGCTACCCCTATCATCAGCCCCCCCAAGTCAAAGGTATTTGGGGTGTAAGCTCAAATGCTTCTGACTTTTGTACACGATTTTTATTGCTTAAAGGCTTCAAGGCTTGAAAGGTTATCAGGCGTCTATGTTTTTTGTATTTCAATTTTGAAATGACAGTTAATGTGATGGATGGCAGTTTTTTGCCTTTTTCATAATAATAACTGCCTAGACTTCACTTTCTTTTTTCTTTCGATCGTCTCTCCTGAGTGCTAGCAAAGATCTGTATGTGAGTTATTCTTGTCTCACTCGAGAGGAAGTTGAGGCTTTTTGTAAAGAATGGGGAATCGATCTAAAGTTTAATCCGGTAGCTCCGTGTTTAGATAAATCGATCGATCAGTGTCCCGCTGGTTCGATTGCTCTTTATTGCTGTCATTTCGAGTTTTCCAACTTGTGTCATCTGTTTTTGGTCTTTGTTCTGAATATTTTAGAGTATTATCGTGTGTCGTTTTGGTCAGTTGCGTCCTCAAGGTCTTGCTGGGATTTTACACTTTGAGGTTTTGTGTTAGGGTATGACCCATCGTTGTTGTTCCGATGTTTCTTCCGGTTGACGATTGGTTCACGTTTGAGACATCCCAAGTTGATGTTTATTTTATTTCCTCAGTGGTTACTACCTTTGGTTCTTGGAAGGACCGATTTTTCTGGATTTCTGAGTCCATTGTTCCTTTCAAGCTTGTTTGGAGGCACCCTGATGCTGTGTTAAACAAGCTTGAGCCATTTGAGTCTGAACTAGAAAGTTGGTTGTTAAAAGCCATTAGGAAATGTCCTTCGAGGCTTCGTCCCTTTCCTGAACACCTTTTATTGTTAATGGGTATGAGCACCTTGTGGGAAACGCCTGATCATGATCCTGTGCTCATGAGGGATGATCAGGGTATGATGTTTTCCTTTATCAAGAGTGATGGTACCTCTGATGTTGTGTTTGGGGATGCTGAGGCCACGCCTGGTGAAGATGTTGTTGCCAGGAACACTGAACATAGGTTCGAGGGTTCAGGCTACGTGAATGTCCCAAACGTCAAGGTTTTTACCAAGGTCGGTGCTTCCAAAGCTTCTACCCATCGTTTAACCTGACGTATGTTAAAGGGAGCTGACCAACCATCGGCCTCTGAACCAGTGGAACAGAGTGATGACATAGAGGCTTTGGACGACTTGGAAGTTGGGGTTGAGGGAAAATAAAAAAAATGACAAGGAGTTGCCCTTGGTAAGGAGAGTAAGGCAGCGGATAAGAAGGTTGTGAGCTTGAAAGGTTTCGGGAAGGGTGGTTAAGGTTCCACCAATGTTAATCCAGAAGAAGTTTATGTGCTGGATTGGAGGGTCACAGTTGGTGACAGCTTCCAGTCTTCATCCGTTTGTGAGGATGTTCTTACCCATTTTGCTCCTCCTACTGTTCGATGTTCTTGCTCATCTATGGACGATGAACTGATGAAAAATGATGATGGGTGCTTGCTACCTTGCTTCTTGAGGGTGCATCCCGATTTCGCAAAAGGATGCAAGAATATGAAGCCTTTTTGACAAAGAGGGATGAGATGAAAGCTTCAATGGTTGCTTTGAAAGAAGCTGAGGGCTACGCTGAGAAGGAGAAAGCATTGTTGTTTGAAGATTAGAGGAGTTTTCTTCCCGCACAAGACTGATATGGTTGAGTTGGAAAAATGCTTGGAGGCTGACAAGGTTTAAGTCAGGGTCTTTAAGGCTGCCTTGGAGGTTCAGAAAAAAGTCTTATTAGAGGAGAAAGAAGGGTTAAAGGCTCCACTTGCCCAGGCAACTAGTGATAATGAATGGCTCATTGAGCATGGATTCCAGCAAGTGGTTACCTATCTTCTCCATTCATCGGAGTTCAAAAAGATCTTGGGTGATGTGTACACCGAGCTTCTTGTTCATGGGAGACATCAAGGTTTGTTTACTGGTTACAAAGCTTTGTGAACCTGGGGAGCCATAGGAAAAGTCTTCTCTTTTTCAATACAAAGCCTTCAAAGCCTTTAAGAGAACAGTTTTTAAGATTGAGCATATAGTTTACCCTTATGTTGGTGAAGTCTCCAAGTGTTTTGGTAAACCTTTGCCTGTCTTGCGAGAGCTAAAACCCCAGGGCCTTAATGAGGTTGTTTGTAACGAAGTGTTGAAGTCCCTCTCGAAGAAACGTCCTTGCTCTGGAGATAGCGAGGAAACGTGTTCTGAAGGTGGTGAGGGCTAAAAGGGTTCAAGCCTTGAAGCCTCCGAGACAGCGGGTGTCGTAGGGAGGAAAAAGAGGAAGGCTAAAAACACCCAAGATGTTGATGCAGCACAGTCTATCATCACTGATGCTGCCAAATGAAGAAGAAACCTTAATTCATAGCTTTCTTAGCATGTCGAACAATGTTATGGGTTGTTTGCTTAAACATCTTTTTGTTTTAAGGGAACCGTTAGGTCCTTTGGTGGTTAAAGCCTGGAAGGCTTATGGACAATGTTTTATGTTTGATGGTCAGTATGGCCCTTGCTATCTTATCTTGCTATGTTTATTGGGTTGTTCTGTTTACTCCCTTGTGTTTTCATTGGTTTTGTATGTTGTCTTTGTTTTGGGCGGTGCATCTTATGTTACTTATACCTTAAAGGGTTCAGTGCTGCAGTCACTTAGCCTTAGGATATTTTTTAACAAGAAGATACAACCTCTATCCTATGTATGACATTCACTTAGAGTCTTTTTGGTTCGTAAGCCAATGTTGGGGCTTAAGGAACATTTGGTGTAGGCTGTTCAAACCCGTCTATGAGACATGATTTTTAAGATTTCTCTGAGTCTCATGGAGTTGTATTGATTTAGGAACTCACCCCTTATACAGGTCCATTCAACCCTTTGAGCGATGTGGCCTGGGAGCTCATCCCCTTACATGGCCCTTGCCATGGAGTTTTTTGCTAGGTTCTCAACCTGATTATAGGATAGAAAGACAAATTTTGATTCATCGTTCATTCATTTCAAAGTACTTTGATTACTAGGGGAATAGAAAAACTTTTTAGAACTATTTGTAACACGTTTTGGTTAAACATGGAGCCTTTTAAGGTTTTTGCCATCCCAATGGCGGGGAAGCTTTTTGCCTTGCGGACCTGCCAGCTTGTGTGATCCCCCTTTGTGGGCTTTAAGGATAGTGTATGGCCCTTCCTACTTAGGGCCAAGCTTTCCTTAGCTTTCTTTCTTGCAGGCCTCATTATTTCGAAGCACAAGGTCCCCAGGCTTGAAGCGTTCATGCTTCACTCGTGTATTGTAATACGATTCCATGTTTTGCTTGTACCTTGCCTTTTGTATGGCTGCTTGATCACGAGCCTATTTGAGGAGTTCCAAATTCAACATCGTCTCTTTCTTATTTGGCTCGAGGTCGATGTTGAATGTTCTTTATATTGTTACTCCAATTTCAGCTAGGATTACGGCCTCTGATCCGAACACTAGGCTGTAGGGTGTTTTCTTGTGGCCCGTTTTCCCGGTTGTTCGAATTTTCCGTAGCACATTGGGAAGTTATTCGAGCCAATTGTTGTCGTATCCTCCCAATCTAGATTTAATCCCTTTCAACAATGTTGCGGTTTGTCCTATTAACCTAACAATTGAATTGTGGGTAAGCTACCAAGCTGAATACTTGATTTATTCTGAACTCCTTACACCAGGAGCTAGAAGGCTTCTCGGCAAACTACTTCCCGTTATCCGTGACTAGTATCCCTAGGAACCCAAAACGATAGATTATGTTTTCCTAAACGAAATCAATGACCTGTTTCCCTGAGATTTTTGCCAATGGTTTTACTTCTGGCCACTTGATGAAGTAGCCCACGGCTACTAATAAGAACTTAACTCCTCCTTTGGCTGGTGGGAATGGTTCAACAATGTCCATTCCCCGCTTGCGAAATGGGCAAGTCGAGGGGGTGGGAACGGGGGTCATGTTTGGGGCTTTTAGGTACCGGAGCATGTAACTGACAAGCTTCACATTGTCGTAGTTGTTCGAAGGTATCTCGATGCATGGAAGGCCAAAAGTATTCGTGGTTCATCAGCTTTGACACTACCGATCTTAGGCCACAATGAGCCCCACCTATCCCTTTGTGAACCTCTTTGATTAGATATTGGCTTTGTTCTGGGCCAACGCATCGAAGTAGTGTTGCAAGGTATCCTTTTTTGTAAAGGATATCTCCTTGAAACATATACTGCTTTGACTTGATATGAACCCTTTCAGCCTCAGTCCGGTCATTAGGTATTCACCGTTTTTGGGAACTTTTCAATGGGAGTCATCCAATTTGGCTCTTCTTTAGTGATCACATCTTGAACCTTAAGTTTTTGGATGGATGGGGTTGTTAGTACCTCAACTAGTACCTTCTTGGTGAGGTGGGCAAACGTAAGAGATGTAAGCCTGCTTAGTGCATAAGCTCTCTTGTTTTGAGATCTTGGAACTTCTTTGATGGCACATGTTTGAAATGTGTTCATTAACTCCTTTGATTTCTCTCGATACTTCTTCATGTTGGGCTCTTTTGCTATTTAGCTGTTATTGTCTTGGCTTGAGAGAGTCTGTGAGGACTTAAATCTTTTAAGCCCCTATTTCTTTGGCTATGTAGTTGTTACTTTTTGAAACAAGTAACGAGTCTGTGAAGACTTGAAGCCTTTTGACACCCATATTTTTTGCAAGCTTGAGCCTAGCAATGAATTCTTCATACTCATCTTCGTTGCTTGTAGTCTGAAATTCAAGACGAAGGGCATACGTGAATTCCAATTCGTTAGGATCAATTAGAACTAGCCCTGCTCCTGACCCTCGAATGCTGGAAGCTCCGTCGGTAAAGAGCTTCCAGGTATGGGGGTCGGAGGGTTCAATGGAGGCTGTATTGACTTCCGTTGTGACTTCTTTAGGGATTTCTATGATGAAGTCAGTTGGGACTTGGGCTTTGATAGCTTTTCTCGGGACATAGGTGATTTTGTGTTCACCTAGTTTTCACAACCCATTTGGCTAATCGTCCGGAATTTTATTGGTTTTCAAGCACATTCTTAATAGGTTAGTCAGTGACCACTTGTATCGGGTGTGACTGAAGGTACCTTCGAAGCCTTCTAGCCATTTGGACTAGGGCTAGAGCAAGTTTTTTCAAAGAAGAATATTTTATTTCTGCTAATTTTGAAGTTTTGAAAAAGTAAACGGGTATCTGAACTTTGTTTTGTTCAATGGCCAGAGCCGTACTTATGGTCTTTTCAGCAATCGAAAGGTAGATAGAGGTCGTTCCTTCTGTTTCCGGAGCCAAAATGGCGGGGAGTGAGGCCAAGTGTTGCTTCATTTGGTTGAAGGCTTCCTTTTGAGGTAAAATGCTTCAATGCTGTAAGCTTTCCATCGAAAGTCTTTCTTGTTAGCACATCCCTTGAGGGTTGGCTTTTATGCTTTGTTTCCCCATGATGTGCCTTAGAAACGAGCACTTGACTGGATTAAGCTTCATGTTGATCTTTCTCGAGTTTTGGAAGGTTTCTTGTATGTCATCGAGCATTTGGTATTCCGTTTTGCTCTTGATCACCAAATCATCAACATAAGCTTTAATGTTCTTACCGATTTATCTGGCAAACGCTTTGTCAACCAGACGTTGATAAGTGACACTTGCATTTCTTAAACCAAAAGGCATTTTTGGTAGCAAGATATACCTTTATCAGTGTGGAATGTGGTTTTTTCGTCATCTTCTTTTTTTATTAGGATCTTGTAACACCCCGAAAACGGGTTTGGTAATCAAACCACGTTAATACTACATGACGGGTAAAATACAGTTAGTGGTAAAACTTACCCGGTAAATTTTAGGATTTAAATAAATAAATCTAATATTTATTAAAAGGATGAGAAATACTTTGAGAAAGCAAAGTATATAAAAGGCCCGAGATTTAACGGAACTTAAAATAAAACGAGTTGTGAACAAGATAAAGTAACTAGGAAATAAATAACCTAGTACAAGTCTTGTAATTAAATGAAAGAACAAAATATCAAGTAATAAACTAAATAAAAGTGGAGGGGCCTATGTTGTTAACATTGAAACTTATATTATTAAGTTTAACAAAATAAAAACCAAAAACCCCATTTGAGGGTCTGGTTCGATCACAGGCAGGAGAAGGGCGACCCCACTCTCAAAACCCTAACATTCACTAATCTCACAAATTGAAGGATCAAACCAAGTCCAAAACGAAAATCGAGCATAGATTAATGATCCCCATTGCAAGGAGATCATAAGGTATGTAAAATTTGACAAAAATTCTCTACTTGAAATTCTCATGAATTTAGAGAACTTGAAATCTAATGATGCATGTATGAATTGTAGATGAATTAGGAACATTAAATTGTCTAGGAGTAAACCCTAGACAAGTACATGTTGAAATTATGCTAAATTCTAGTGAAATCCATGGTCACCATTGTAGGTGACTAGTGGGTTATGTAGAACTTGATAAACACTAGGAAATTAATTTGGGGTTGTTCTGGTGTAATTTGACATATGTGAAGTTATTTCAGAATTGTAAAGGCAAATATTTGTGTTAAATAGTTTGAATGATGAAAATTCGGGTTATATGACAAGTTATGAGCTTGTTAATGAATTATTTAAAATTCTGCCCTTAAGGAGTTTGTAAAAATGCCCCAAAGAAGACTCGAAATTGAAAATTAAAGTTAAAACGCATGATTGTGATGATTTAGCAAATTATGCGATACATGATTGAAAAAGGGTTCTAAACGGATTGCGAATTGAACTCTTTAGGCGAGGAATCCGGGTCGTCAAATGGACAAGCCGGTGGAAATACGGGGTTGAAAAGGATGCTTAAAAGGTACGTAACTACGATTCCGTTACGTTATGCTTGATTTCGTATTTTCGCTAGTAGACTTTAAATTAGCATAATACATGAAATTGGCATTTAGTTGAAGTGACGAAGATCACTAGGTAAATAAACGGGTCAAAAGGTGAAATTATCACCCTTTGACAATATCGACTAATGGTTTGTCGAGTTACATGTTTATAGGAATAAATATCAAATGGATATGCACATCGCTATTGCTTAGCGGCTACTAAGTCAAGGTATTGAAACGGGTCAATATATTGATCTGAGCCAGGTATGTATAATGATTCAACTCATCATGTTGAACTTTCTATAAGAGTTAGACAAGGTTAAAATATAGTTATTCGGTTATCTTTTAGGTAAACTGAATAAATTGAGTTATGATTTTAGTGTTTTAGAAGCACATGGGTTTATAAACAAGATTATAGTTAAAAGGTCGGATTTTGGGTCAAACAAGTATTTAAAAGTCCCTTTTGTAGTAAAGAAGGGATGAAAATTGACCAAATTGCCCTTGTAAGCTAATTCGAACGAACGACCCTTGCAAGAAGTTCGGAAATGAGTTTTATGATTAAATAAATGCTTAGAATAAGAAAAGATAGTGAAAGATGTAAATTCTTGGGTCGAATGACTTTATATGAGTCTTTGCCGTAAAAAGATAATCTGAGGGGTAAAATTTGGAACATATAGATAACCGCATTAAATCCAACACACATATAGTTGTGGTGGAAGATTACTTGATAAGAAATGTAGGAATAAGATGCTAGAAAGGTATGAAATCGAGTTCAAGTTCTAAAGTGCTTAAATACCCTTAACGGGTCAAAATAAGCATACGAGCGAAAACATATTTAAATTGTGTGAGTAACCTGTAATTAGAACCTAACATGGTACATAACATTAATTTGAAGAGGTGCATGAGAAATGAGGACTAAACAAATATGTTTGTTTGATAAAATGCATAAACGGGTTAAAATTCGGTAAAACGGCAAGGAATCGAAGACTTAGAAGTCTCAAAATTTATTATCTAGGATGTTGGATTTTTACTCCATATGATGGAGGATCAAATTACAATCATGTAGGAAGAAACGGTAGGTCAAACGGACAAGCGGATTGAAATATACGAAAGTTTTCGTGTCAAAAACGGCAAAATGGGAAGATCTGATACAGGGGCCACCGTAACTTACAGTGGGCACCGTAAGTTACAGTGGGGCTGAAAGTATTACGGAAGTTACCTCCTGCCTTACGGTGGGGGTATTTTATACCAGGGGCCACCGTAACTTACGGTGCCCACCGTAACTTACGGTGGAGGTCAGTTTCAAGTCTTTGTTTCTGGATCAAGATATCAATGTGGAATTTCCGGATTTCCTTGTTTAATTCGATTATTTGACCCAATATTCCTTGTTGTACTATTTATTTAATTATCAAAACTGACTTTTAAGTTGGTTTTGATTACAGGTGAATGTCGAGAGTCCCGGATGAAGATCAAGCATCGAGCAAGAACCGAACACACGTTAAACGAAGATTCCGCAATGTTGTTTCGTCGTTATTCTAAAACGGCAAATTAAACCACAATATATATATATATATATATATATCGTATCACTTTAAATTGTAAAAGTTTTTAATAAACCAGTATTTTAGGGTGAATGTTTATATATAAATACTCAGAAATTGTGATTATTTATGGAAATCGCTAAATAAATTTACGGTTGTTAAAGATCTGATGGTAACCCTTTTAGGCGTCAAGAAAACAATTGAACGGGAAGCCTGTGAGCGAGTTATTCTTGAGGTCTATCTGGGGCAGCGGGTAGCAATCCTTTGGGCATGCTTTGTTCAAGTCTTTAAAATCATTACACATTCTCCAAGACTTGTCGGGTTTTCGAACCATTACAGGATTGGCCACCCATAATTGATACTTGACCTCTCGAAGGATTCCGGGTAGAACAAGTTTTTCCATCTCTTGGTACTCTGCAAGGCTTCTTTCAGGGGCTTGACTCTGTTTCTTTTGTATAATGGGCTTAACATCAGGTGGGATTCATAACTTATGTTCAACAATGCTACGAGGGATGCCGGTCATATCTTTCGGGCACCAAGCAAAGACATAGTGCAAGAGCATCTTTTCAAGGTATGAGAGGTTTTCATTGGAAAGGTTAGTGTTTACCCTTATCCCCTGCTGAGGATATTTTGGGTTTATGTCCAACCCTTGTTCATCGTCTTCATCTTTTCTTGAGCTTGGGTAGGTTGAAGGGTTGCTATCCCCTTTTTAGTGGGCAACTTCACAGTGCCTTAACCAACTGAAACTGCCATTTCGAACACACTTTGCCCTGGCCTTCCTATGATGATATCATAGTTGGAAGGGATATTGATCACCACAAAAGTGAGTTTTTCGATTCGTCCCTTTGTTTTTTTGCTAAACAAACATTAAGGGTTATTTGGCCTAAAGGCTTGATTGGTACGTCTGCGATACCTTCGATGGAGGATTCAGACTGTTGAAGCTTTGAACGTTCATCGTCGCTGAGAGGGTTAAAGCAATTCTCAAACATGATTTTCGTGGTTGCAACGGTGTCAATGCCTTTTGTGTCTTGATAGTTCCTATGTTGGATTCCATCACTAGAGGGTTTGAAAGCAACTCTCCTTCCGGTGGTGGGAGCAAACATATTGGCGTTCCGATGCCTTGAAATGATGGCGTTTATGGGAAGCTTTGTTTTCAAGGTCGACCATGTTTACTTCCTACTTTTTTTTCTTCAACCATCTTGTCCTTGACCCCTTTAACCAAGTGAGCCAGTTCGGACTTGACGGCTTCTTCGATCCTTTTTTTAAGTTTGACGCAATCATCGGTATGGTGACCTTTCTATTCGTGAAACTCACAATACTGGCTTGATATTTCCAATCTTTTTTTTTGGCAAAGGTTGAGGAGGGCGGAAGCTGTGTTTGACCTCTTCGGTTGCCAAGATTTCTTGTGGAGTCTTGGTTAAGACTGTAAAGTTTATGTTTTTCTTTTCTTGGCTTGGAGGGTTCCGGCCTTCAGACAATCTGGAATCCAAACCTTCGAAACGTTTGTCATAAGAGCCATACTGGAAGCTCCAGTTAAGAGTTCTCTCTTTTTTTGTACTTTGATGTCTACAGCTTATTCTCGTCGAATGTGGGCTTCAGCCCTTTTGAGTGCTTATTCAAGGGTTTTGGGCAGGCGTTTATTGAAGTCTATTGTGAGACATTTGGAATTTAGCATTCTTGAACCCTGCAACCCTAATCTTTTCATTGGCGTAAGTTAAACCTTCCTTCTTATACCTTTCGATGACGTCTCTGAGATTTTCATCATCACGTTGTTTGATCTAGAAGATTATCGTGGCGTCCTTGATATACTTCCATTGTTATGGGAAATTGGTCAGAAAACCTTTGCTAAGATCGTCAAAGGTCTGAATGCTTCGTTCAGGAAGGTCATTTAACCATATGCGTGAAGACCCTTCAAGGGTTTGCATGAACATGAGACAACATTCGGGGCTGGGCAATTTTTCAATTCTTGCTGCCTCGGCGAAGATTTGGAGGTGGTTTTCAGCACCATGATAGCATCTTTATCTGGGTTTGCAACTCGTAATCAACGATTTGTTGGGAGAAGCAAGACAAGTTGTTGGGTTTGTAGGGTTTTGAGAGGTCTTCTACTACCCTTGAAGCTGGGTTACCGCTTGAGGTACCCTGGTGAGTGGTTGGCACTAGGTTGATGAACTTAGGGTTAAAGCCTTGAAGGCTTCCTGTGTCATCATCCAGCTTTCACGTGCTACAAAGGAAATTGTGCCATCATCTATGTTATCAGCTAGGGCATAAGGTTAAAGCCTTAAAGGCTTTCTGATGGTACTCATAAAAGATGCCATAATCTGTGTTATCAGTTGGGGCATAAGGTTAAAGCCTTGAAGGCTTTCTGATGGTACTGTATAAGGCATTCCCATGGATGTGCTCATGACCATATCTCGAGCCAAAGGCAGGGTGGCCATGGCTTGTTACCATGAAGTAGCAATGGGGGGAGGAACACTTGAAGCTGATGACTGCCATAACTGATCAAGAGTGGTTTCATGCCCAATAGGTGCACCGTTGTAACGGGTGGGAGGTAAATAAGGGAAAAGCGGTTGGACTTGGCCTCCCCAAAAGCTCAAGGGCTTGAGTGGTTGGTATGTCACACTAGGACCAGCTTCAATGTAAGATGTGGCTGAACGTGAGCTGCTAAAAGGAAGAGATGGAGGGCCAGGTGACAATGAGGGTTCAAACTCCTCATAGTTTAGTCTTATTCTCACCCTTTTTTCCCTTTCTAGGTTCACATGCTAGTTGAGAAGAAATTTCAGTTGTAAGAAATTTCTAGCTACTCCCTCGGGTATTAGATCTATGTGTTTCGATGTACGCATTGCATCGATTTGAGGAGATGCAACCCCTGATCGAGATGGGGTTGGTGTTGAAAGAAGTGAACTTCGGGAACATAGTTCCCGTTGGAGTACTTCCGGGAGTAGAAAGAGGTGTAGATCTGACCGGTGAGATCCGACCAGAATATGGTATTAAATCGATGTTGTTAGGCACCTGATTTACCTTGCCAGGAGATTCGCTTTCAGACATGACGTAAAGAGAAAATGGAGCTACACAACTGGTCTTTAAGATAAAGTAAGCGGCGTAGCCCCACGGTGGGCGCCAACTTGTTGCTACAACAAATACAAGACCAAGGCCTGTAGCGATATCTCCGGGGTAAAAGGGTTCAAGGTTTCAGTTTGCCTAACGCAGATCGTGGGGTCCCCCCACGTTTGTAAGACGTGGAGAGAGGTTCACTAGTGTTATTGTTGTTCTCCTTGAATTCTAGACTGATATGAAACCAGCCCAGAATGTAATCGTTGGAGAGGATGAATTATTTAGAGTGAAGAAGAGAAGCAAGCATGAAGCTAGTTCTCATGGGAGAAGAAGAAGAGAAGAGAAGCAAGCATGAAGCTTGTTCTCGAGAAGGAGAAGGAGAATCAGAGAATTGAGATTGTTTTCTGCTGATTCCAGAATGAATGACATGCTTGTCATGGGCTGAAATTTATAGGGGAAGAGGTTTCTCAAAGGAGAAACCTTTAACTAGTGAACCTGGCTTGCAGTGAGGGGCTTACCCTTTTTAGGGGTTGAAGGGTTTGGACATGCGGACAAAAGGGTGTGCTCTCCCACGTGGTCTGGTTGCGGCTGGGCAGGAGGTTTCACACGCAAAGGGTGATATGACAAGGCTCTGACTTGTCTTTTTACTGTTCATGACCGTTGGACCATTTCCGAACCTTTTAACCTGTTGTGTCTCTAATCAGTTTATTAAGGTTTGAGCTACCCCCGTCATCAGATGCCATAAATCGCCTTCCCACTAAACTCTTGGATGGCAAATCACCATTTGAATTGTTATTTTTTAAGCAACCAACATATAATAATTTTCAGGTCATTGGTTATCGGGTTTATGTATCTTGATCCAACAACCTCTCGCATGTATATAACTCGGCATGCCCGGTTTTGATGAACTTCATTATCCATTTAAAAGAGATAAGCCAAATTCCAATTTACACTCCCTACCATGGGACATTTTTTCGGTCCCATCACCCATACACCATCCAACCATGTTACCCCGACTCCATCAGCCAAGCGACCAACCTCTACACCCATTGGTCACTGTTGCAACCTATTGTTCTCCATACTAGTGGTGCACAAAAAACCCGAACCCGGACCCAGACCCGAAAAAAAAACCCGGAACCGAGTATTATAAAACCCGGGTTTTTTATACCCGAACCCGAACCCGACCCTACCCATAGGGTAGGGACCGGGTATGCATTTTTGATCTAAAACCCGAACCCGGAACCGGTTTTATACCCGGTTTATACCCGAAACCCGGTTTTATAAATACCCGAACCCGAACCCGGAACCGGTTTTTAAAAAAACCCGATTTTGATGTAATCTTGTTTAATTATGTATGCATTAAGACTTCTAGTTCTTATGATTTAACAAAATTATGTATGCACTTTGATGTAATCTTGTTTAATTATTAGGTTTCTAATGATATTTGCCACCGCTACTTAATTATTTAGTATATTTCATTACAAGTGGAAACAAATATGCCAATATATGTTGGCCCTTCTATTTTCTTTGTTTGTTTAATATCATTATTAGTTTTTGTATTTAATAAATTGTGCCTCTGTTTATAAAGTTCAAGAATAACCACATGAAGAACTATAAATTGTGCCTCTGTTTATAAATTGTGCCTCTGTTTATCAATAGATTTGATGTCTATGTGTGAGAGTTATGTTTGATACATTTTATAAGCATAGTTCCGGTCGGGTTTTTTTAATACCCGGTGCGGGGTTTTTCCCAACCCGATGCATACCCGAACACTACCCGATGAATGCCCGAACCGGACCCGAACCTGGAAATAGGGTTTTATAATACCCGGGTTTTATAAAACCCGACCCGAACCCTACCCGAACCCGGGTATATAGGGTATACATTTTTGGTAGAGAACCCGGACCCGGACCCGACCCGGTTTTTAAAAAAACCCGATTTTGTAAAACCCGATCCTACTCGAACCCGATCCTACCCGAAACCCGGTTTTTAAAAAAACCCGATTTGTGCACCACTACTCCATACCTCATAACCGAGCCTTTTCCACTCATCCCATCATGCAACCATAACCGAGCCTACCACTAAGCCCTTAATCGAAACTAAGCCCATTTATCCTAAGTGTGTATCTACTAGTGGGGTGCCCACGCAATGCGGCGAGTAATACAAATGTTGGTAATCATGTAACGTGTTTATTTATTTTTTTTAATTTAAAAAAAACAAACTATATCAATATAATATTCAAATTTAAGAGAATAAAATGCTCATTTTATAGTGTAATTTTTTATATAAAAAAATATTACCATAAATGGCCGTTTAAAAACCTTTTGGGGAAGGTGGTTTACAACTCAACAATATGTTTTTAATAATTGTATGATATGTTGTAAATGTTTTAACTACTTAGAGTATTAAATAAAATTATGTAAAATTATATTAATGTCTTCCTTATATCATCATCATCATCATCATCGTCATCATCATCATCTTCATACTCAGTAAATGCTACCAATAGCAAAGCAAATGTAGGGTCTGAGAAGGGTAAGATGTGAACAACATTACCTCTACCCCATAGGAATAGAGAGGCTGCTTCTAGTGAGACCCCCAGCTTGATAGTAGTTTTGCATCAAGCCTTGGACATAAAGGCACATAACACTCAACAATCGGGATAAAGACCGATTAGTACATGTACCATTTTGTCTTTCTGCTATCAACGCCACCACATGATGCATGAGTCCTCGTGGTTTACAATTCCTTGCACTATGAGTCCTTCTTTTACTTTAAAGGGGGATATTCCGTTACGCAGTCAATGAGCCGCCGTTAAGATGGGATTATTATTGTATTTTCATCACAATTCAATACCTAATACCCCTTTCCCCCAATAGTGTCCCCCAAAACTAACATCTTAATCGGTTGAGTTCTCTTTAAGCCACCGATATTCCTCTCCGTTCAACCACTTCATCTCTGGTTTTCCTCTTCATACCGATCATATGTTCAACTGCATAATTTATGTGTTCGTTCAATTTTATCATCAATCATCGTCTCCGTTCAACTGAGTCACTATCTTTGGTCATCGATCATCATCTCCAGTCACACGTGCCTTCCTTAAATGTAAATGCGACCATCGACACACAATGTGTTAGAGGTAAGTGTTCTATATTGCCTATATATTTGTAATATTGAAATTAACCAAAATTTGATCGAATTTTTGAACTTGAACTTGACTTTGTACCTGGAAATAGGTTTAATGCATCCCTAAGCCACATTGTCATGCATTTGAGGGTCGTTCTAAGGTTTAGGAATAATGTGACCTTCGACATCAAATTTGAACGAGGTGGGGTGATAGAATTGAGTAGTGTACTGTTAGGATCTGAGTTTTAACTTGTGTGCTTTGGTGTGTGAATAAGTGAAGTAATTGATGTAAATAAATGAAGTATAAATGAAAATGGAAACATGAATTATAGTGGAAATAAATGAACACACAAGAATGGAAAGTTTATCAAACTATTTTATATTGATAATCCAAATATTACAATTACAAGAATGATTATACAAACTCCTTCTTAGCCTGATCACTCACTTGGATTATTCGTACAAAAGGAATGTGTGTGATGTGATGAAACAAATCTCAAATTGGTGAGATCTATTTATACAAAGTACAAACGTCTGTTGGTAATCAGGGTTGACATCATCTTGATAGCGGCATCTAACATTTCTAGCAGAAAAGATTCCACTGATGTTAGAAACATCTGATGGAATGTAACAACTACTCTAGAACTTCTAACAAATGTTTGGACAAATACTATTACATTGAAAGTGTTGTTCTTTAAAATTTTGTTGGATTTATCCAAACATTTGTTCTGGCCAAAATAGATGTTTGGTCTTATCAATGCTTTCTCTTCAATAGGGCTTTGGCCATGAACATACTTTTCTTCTTCTTGAACAACGGTTTCATGTTTTCAACAGATCTTTGAAGTCTTCAAACAGATGCTCTGTTGGTGTTTAAGATTCCCTATCTTTAGGAGGGGATGTAGATAATAATTTGTTTACTTCTTGATCAAGGTAGCATGTTTTGGCTTTTGCAATCATTTGTAATGTTGTGGTCCAACAAGTACTTTGATGCTTAAGTATATAGTTTTTGACTAAGTAGTTCGGGTTTTTGTAATGATCTATTGTACCCGAGTATTTTGTAATGATCTATTGTATCCGGGTATTTTGTAATGATCTATTGTACCTGGGGTTTTTTTGTAATGATCTATTGTACCCGTGTTTTATTTATTTATTTATTTTATGTAATGTTACACCCAGGTTATTTGTCATGAAATCCATGATGAATCAAAATTTTATGTATATGTTAGTTAGTAGATGATCAATATGAATTCATGTGTTGGTAAATGCAAATTAAACTAACAAGTGTTTTTGTAAGTTGGTTAGAGCAAATAGAACTCGTAAGTGTTTTTGTAAGTTGGTAAGTGCATATTGAACTGTTTAAATGCATTTGGTTGCTGATTGAGTTGGTAAGTGCGAATTTGGTTGCTGGAAGCCGATTGCAGAACTAAAGTTGGTTGTTGCAAGCTAATGGAAGTGCATAACTCATTTGAAGTTGGTTGCTGATGATGGATGTGCAGAACTGATGCAAGGTGACGATGGTTGTTATTAGCTAATTGGTTGCTGCATTTGGTAAGATTGCATGCTAATCAATGAATTGATTACTAGAAATGAGCTGATTAATGAATTGATCAATGAAATGAATGATTCAATGAATTGGTTGAATATTGAACGGATTGCTACAAACTTATTGAATGCATTTATATTGATTGCTGCAAACTGATCAATGAACGGTTCAATGTGTTGAATTGATTGGAAGGTGTAGAATTTTTGTGATGTTTGAATTTGGAGGCAAATGGAAACTGATTGTAAGGTGTTGAATCTGTAGGGATGCATGTTGCTTTCACATAATAACAGGGACATATCGGTCTTTTCAGAACATTTAGACGAATATTTAACGGTTGTTTCACCGAAGGACTCATAATGTAAGGAAGTATAAAGAACAACCGTCGACACCACCACAACCCTTAAAACCCACAAAATCAAAAACCCCCAAAATCCACAAAATCAAAACCCCCCAAAATCCACAAAATCAGTAGGGCTATACAAAGCTGACCAGTTACGCGGTCTATTTTCTTCCAACTGCTTCACAACCTCATCCATAGAAGGTCTAACCGATGCGACAGGTGCACATCACCCCATTGCAAGTTTCAATGCTTGCACCACACCTTCTTCCATTGGACTCCTGATCCCCTTCAACAACTCCACATTGAAAACCTCCATAGTTGTTTCCTCTAAAACAGCAGCTTTTACCACCGAAGGCAAATCGACATAATCACCCCTACCCTCATTCTTTCCGGGTTTCTTTCCTAACAAAATCTCCAACAACAAGATCCCAAAAGCGTACACGTCGGTTCTTGAATTGCAGTTCTTCATCTTATGGAGATCCTAAACTTAAATCCGCCGTTGACGTAGACGCATCTTCACCTAGGGTTTCTGCTCACATTCCTAAACTTAAATCTGCTTGATTCCGGTGGCGGTCCCGGTCCTGAACGATAGGGGCGGTGGTGGTAGGTGGGGTGGGGGCGGTGGTTGCAGGGGTGGGGATGATGGTTGCAGGGGTGGGGATGGTGGTTGCGGTGGTGGATGGTGGTTGATGGTGGTAGAGAGAGAGAGGGAGGTGTAGAGAGAGAGAGAGAGTGAAAATCTGATCTGATATATACTTGTATATATATATGTATATAAATAATAGCAATAATAATAGTATTTTTTTAAATATATTTTGTTTTAATTTTTTAAATAATAATACTAAATATATAGGTAAAAAGACAAAAATACCCTTTGGTGAGCAGATTTAACCAAAAAATCTAACTGGGTTTGGCATAAAGGACATAACTTGCAAGATTTGCAAACATTAAGGACAAAACTCAACAATTTTAAAGACAAATGACAGCGCCTGCAATTTGGGACATACATAAAGGACAAAACTTGTAATTTACTCTAAATCTAATATGATTAATAATCAAGAATTGTTTGATAAAACTGAATTAAATCATGTTAACTTTTTTGATTATTCTGAAACAATGTCATCTGAAGTTCCTACAGTTCCCAATGATGAAGAGGGTATAACTGGTGCTCAAGATCACTACAGTGATGATCAGCAGCCATTGTCTGTTACACCCCGACCACGTAAAACCACAAAACGTGGCGGAAACGTCGGGGAGTGTTGTAACAGAATCATTGTTTCACAACCATGGGATAAATAATTTTGTTTTTATTGAATAATGAACCCATTGTTTTAGTACAACCAGATAAGTACAACTATTATCTTTCAAGTTTTAAAGTCGCTAAGGCATGAGTCCAATCAAAGTGTAGCATCAGTCATCACAAAGCAGCACCTGAAACATGTGTAAAAATAGGTACGTCAGCATAAAAATGCCTGTGAGATACATAGGTTTTAATTGTAATTAGGATTCATGACTTATGAGTTTAAAGAAAATGTTTTAATAAGAGTAATCATGATCCTTGAAAAAAAAGGTTTTCTTTTATAAGTCATTTATAAGAAATCGGATGGTATAAAATAATAACATATAGGAAATTTAATAAGTAAGTGAAATGAGTTTGTATAAAGTATATTGTTTGAAAAACAATATTTTGATAAAAAGGTTTATAGTATATATAAGAATATACTTTGGTTTTAAGAAAGTAATAATTTTCAGTAGTATATCAAAAGTATACTTCAGATTTATAAATGACATATTGAACTATGTTTTGGTTTCATGAATAACATATCAAAATATGCTTTGGGTTTGATAAATAACATATCAAAATATGTTTTGGTTTGTTAACAAAATATATATGTTGGTTCTGTACAATACCACACGTGAGAGTATATCAAACTATACTTTTGGGAGTATATCAAAATATACAATAAAAGTGTGATTTAAGAATTCATTCAGACCTAGTGCATCAGAATACACCTTTGAGACTATAAGGATACCACAAAGGCAATCCCTATTTGGATGGAGAAACAAATTGGTTTCAGACATTCCATGACAACAGGAATGGGGTGTCTAGTCCTATAGCGCTATATCATACTACCAACCGGTCCGGTGAACAAAATAAGTACTATTCCAAACATTTATTTCATAATCTTTGAAAAATTGGAGTTTAAATCATAGACAATCATTCAGTTTGTAAAAAAAGACAAGTACTACTACGTATAATCAATTATACTTTGAAATCATGAACATAACAAATAGGTACACATGCTTCACCCCAAACATTGAAAATAGTAAAAGAGGGGTCTATGTACTTACTTGTGGTTGCAATAAAGTCCTTGTTCAAGATGATAAACCAAGGTCAAGAGTCCGTGAAATCAAGCGTGTCCTAAAAACGGTTAACTATATAAATATCGCGACTTGAAATCGGAAGATTTGGATAGAATGTCACCTTATAAACCAAATGAGTATGGGGCTCATGTGACATGGTTTAATAAGTTAACATTCTGAGTTGGAAAGGTTATCAAGTGCTTTTGACCCGTTATGACTCGTTAATGTAGTTAATGCTACTTTAACAGATCATTTACGTAAATACGGGTTTGGATGGTCAAAATGGCTTAGAAATGATTTGATATGTTTAAACATATTTTAAAACATTATATGATCAGTTGATATGCCAAAAAGTTGATCAAATATGCTTATGATGAGTTTATTTGCGAAAAGGACGTTTTCGGCGTATTTATATAAACTTGTTAATATGTTAAAATGTGTGGTCAATAGATATAATTTCGGGAGGTTATAATAAACACAATATTGACCATTTTGTGACTTTAGACCAAAATGTTAACGAGGTCAAACGGGTCAGATTTAAAAGTCAACAGAAAGTCAACATTTGACCAGAATTGCGTAAAATGACCATCTAAGGTGAAAAGATGATTTGGACCTGTTTTGATAGGCCAAATTATTTGTATAAAGTGATTACATAGTGAAAATTATAACCCAGATAGTTTTAGGCTTGTTTATGAAAGTTTAGAGAAAATGACGGTTTTAGTCCTTTTGTGAATAATCGTCACTTGACCCATCAAACGTGGAAATCAGTAGGAGTGAATCTTAGGGGACTTCATCCTACTAATTGTGATCACATTGCATGTTTCGGGTCGGATTAAAACAGACCCGAAGTGGTCAGATTACGTAGTCAACGCAAAAGTCAAAATTCACACTAATATGCTAGTAATTGAAAGAATCAAGGAACAAGGAAGAAGTAAAAGATGTACCAACAGTTGATGGAAGTGTTAGGATGATTGTGGACGAAATTACAAGGCTCCAAGAGCTCCTAATCAGCTGGTATATGCAGAACTTGTGAGGAAGACTTGAAAACCCATGACCAAGGCTTAATTTATAATCAAATTGGAGTTTATGCATGCCCAACACTTGTTCAAGATGTGTTCAGAGGTTGATTAGTGTCCCATGTCGTGTCAATTGTAGAATTGAGGGTGGCAAAATCGAATGGTGGGTCAAAAGGGGAGTTAACCAGAAGCTGGCACGTTTCTGATGAGCTGGGCATTGCTTACGGACCGTAAGAGGTTGTCCTTACGGTCCGTAAGGACCTGAAATTTCAAAAATGGCAGAAATGGCCCCTGAACTTCGTTTTGACGCGTTTTGGCACATCTAACACCCGTTATCCTCATTTCAAGGTTTAAATATGAAGTTAAAGTATAGGGAACTTAAAATATGCTCAAAAATATGTCGGATGTCGGCTCGTTTGGCCGTACGGTTGCGTTGTTCGGTTAATTACGACGGAAGTCGTAACGAACGCAAAAACGATCCAAATTAAGCGACGAATGGATATTTTATCATGCCAAACACTAAAATAAAATATTTTAATGCTTACATAAATTTTTGGATGTCCGGATATATTCAGAACGGAAGATATGCGCGAAAATGCAAACTTGTGCACTTTTTGACGCTTTTAGTCCCTATTGATCAATAAAGTTTATTTTTGCATACCGAACCCCTCAAAGCCTATTTCTAAGCTATGTAAATGTTATTTGGGGTATGTTTAAGTTATGATCAAGTTCCGTAATGTTTGTTATAGTACAAATCGGCAAACTTTCGCAGTTTGTCGAATTTAGTCCCTGTAAGCGAATAAACTTGATTTCGCCACACCAAACCCTCCAAAACTTATTTCTAAGTTAAGTAAGGGTTATTTAAGGTATGTTAAGCCTATTTCACTATTCCGGAGTGTTCTTTGCATTAAAATGGTCATATTTACGCATTAGTGCACGCATAACCTTCCAGAAAGCGATTTAAAGCCCGAAATCGAACAAGAATTGATATGTGCAAACGATACACATATTTATACAAATCCCAAGTATGAAATACAATATTTCATTGGTTTGGTATTTGTTTGATGATTGAAGTGACACGGGTGTCACAGTCTCCCCTACTTTATTAAATTTCATCCCGAAATTTAATTCTAGAGGATACTTGTGAAGACAGCTGTGACGGTTTCGCTTTCAAATAAATCCATTGAACCCTTAAGTAAAACTATGGGCCATGTTAGGATTCTTAGCGAAATTGTCAACCCTCAAAGTGAAGTCCTTGTAGTAGCAAAACATGGAGTTTCAAACTATGGACAGGAGAACGTTTCCCATGAAGACTTATCATAGGAAACTTGTGTGTACTTGAAATCAGAATTGGGGAGTGTAAGATAAAATGACATCGGTCAAGGTCCAAGACTTCTTCCGTATCATTACTCTTGTCACTATAGGTCTTAACACATGACAAAACTTCCTATGGTTTCTGTGCACTGAATTCCATAATTATGTAGGCCTCCATAATTACGTAATTCCTTGCATAGTCCGCACAGTTCATTTCATAATGCGTAGGGGAAAAATCAATTGACTAAACATGAAGGGACTTGACTAGACCACCAAAGGATCTTTATAATTAGATCAATGAACGATCTTTTTACCTAGATGAACACATGATCTTCTTAACTAGGCCGTCATGCGATCTCCTTAAATAGACCACTTAAGGGATCTTTTCAATTATATCATTACATGATATTCCTAACCAGATTTCCAAAATTGATCTGTTTAACCAGACCATTCAAGAGGTCCAATTATAGAATAGTACTTTATAATCCCAAGGGACTTAACTAAAATGTTGAAGTCCATTAAGGATTTAAGATAGTACCTTTGGATATCCTACTATGAATCCCTCATATGAGATATGGAAGATTCTACGAGGATTTGGATGGATCACATACAAACACAAAACATATAAGAGAACACATAAGCACATAATCACATAGTTAGTTAACTTGATCTTTGATTTGTTATCTTTGGACACGGACAATTAAAGCACACCAGGAATCCAATCCGTGGATTTCATTTGGCACTTTAATCATATTCAAGAATCTGTCTATGGAGATAGAAGGATCTTCAATAGGAGTTTGGCTTTGTTTCTTAAAAGAAACGAGCGTTTAAGATTCTTGGGGAGATCATAAGTGATCATAAAATGACAGAACCACACGAGTAGTTTGTCTTTGTGTTGGCATCATAAGGTTGTATCAAACATTCACACAATCGTATTAGTTTTGCAAAAAAAAAACGAATTTTTATTTATATAACAACTGACTTGTCTTTAAGTGTCAAAAGATAACAACCAAAGGAAATAACAAAACACTAATTGTTCGCTGCTGCATCATTGTTCACGTTTGCCTCATTGATGTTAAACACTCATCCATGCGCTGGAGGTATGTTAACAAGTCTTGGGCAATTGTTTCTGTAGTGAGTGAGGTCACCACAGTTATAACATGACCTCGGTGGGAACCGTGCTTGAACAGCAGCAGGGTTTGCAGCAGCTTGATTGGCATAATGGCAAACATTGATCAAATGTCCCAACCGCCCACAGTGGGTACATTTGTGGCATTGCTCTTGCTATAGATGATGACGGTTGCATTTATTGCACAAAGGTGCGGTACCAACATAGTTTTGCCTTTTGCGAGGTTGTGCTGGCTGGTTTGGTGCAACCTGTTTGTCTTGAGCAGTTATGGCGTAGTTTTGAGAGGCTTTGCGCTTCTTCTTCTTGGATACCTCAGCCTGTTTTTCCTTTGGCTCAGCTTGAGCAGCCTTGTCAGATGGTCTTGGGTCGCCTTTTCGAAAAAGCTTACCCTTCCTGATGTGGGATTCAGTTAGGGTGGCAGACAGTTCAATGGCTTGTCTGACAGTAGTAGGGTTACTGCCAGTAACGATATCCTGAATTAGGTCAGGAAGACCATCAATATATTTCTCGATTGCCTTATCCACAGGAGAAACCATAGTTGGGCATAACAAGCTCAGCTCCTCATACCTATCAGTATACGCCCGGTGCTCGCCACTATCCTGTTTCAGGTCATCAAACTCCCTTTCCAAAGCTCGCAGTTCATGACGAGGACAAAAATCCCTCATCATAAGAGTCCTAAGTTCAGCCCATGTTTGTGCTAGAGCAACTTCTGCACCACGGTCTCTCATAACCCCGTTCCACCATGTAAGCGCCCTCTTTTGAAACACGCTTGATGCGAACTCGACTTTGCGATTATCAGGACACTGAACGTGACGAAAAGTATTCTCAATGCTCTCGAACCATTGAAGAAGCCCAGTTGCTCCCTCAGAACCACTAAACTTGAGCGGTTTAGCCGGGTTGAAACTCTTGAAGTTACAATGAGCATTGTTGTTGTTGTTGGCTTGGTTCCATTGAGCAAGAAGATTTGGGAACGCAGCAGCCATTTGCTGCGCGATGATTTCTGCCAGTTCGGCATTTGGTATCTGATTTTCGCGTCGAGGAGGCATTCTAAAAAGAGGAAACATGAGAGGAAACGAGTGAGAATGTTAGATGAAAAGAATGAGATGAAACAAAAATCGGCAAAAGCAAAGATGGTGGTCATTCGTCCGGATCACAAAGCTACCAAACGACACATAGTGACTAATCAAAGTAAATGGGTCAAAAATAATGCTTCGCGAAGACATGCTCGCCTATAAGTGAACACTCACCCCAAGAGTTCCTAGGTAAGAGTGACTGGTCCGATTATGTGGATTTGTACGAACACTCTAGCCTTAGACAGAAAACTCAGGGTACAGGCATTCACTCTTCCAGTTTGCACATGTTCACACTATTTAGAACCCAAAACTTTGACGAGATTTTGAAAACTTGGAAGGTTTAAGAGATTGATGATTCACTTTGGCTTTGTGCCTTCCATTATGCTATGTTTTTGGTAATCACCTAAGGATAGGTGAAGTGCATGTTTTAAAATCTAAACACAAGATAACTTGTGTTGGGGTCCTAGAAAGGTTATAGTCTAGGTCAAATTTTTACTAATAACCTAATTCCCTATAACCATTGGCTCTGATACCAACTTTTCTTTCACACCCCGACCACGTAAAACAACAAAACGTGGCGGAAACGTCGGGGAGTGTTGTAACAGAATCATTGTTTCACAACCATGGGATAAATAATGTTGTTTTTATTGAATAATGAACTCATTGTTTTAGTACAACCAGATAAGTACAACTATTATCTTTCAAGTTTTAAAGTCGCTAAGGCATGAGTCCATCCTAAGTGTAGCATCAGTCATCACAAAGCAGCACCTGAAACATGTGTAAAAATAGGTACGTCAGCATAAAAATGCTTGTGAGATACATAGGTTTTAATTGTAATTAGGATTCATGACTTATGAGTTTAAAGAAAATGTTTTAATAAGAGTAATCATGATCCTTGAAAAAAAAGGATTTATTTTATAAGTCATTTATAAGAAATCGGATGGTATAAAATAATAACACATAAGAAATTTAATAAGTAAGTGAAATGAGTTTGTATAAAGTATATTGTTTGAAAAACAATATTTTGATAAAAAGGTTTATAGTATATATAAGAATATACTTTGGTTTTAAGAAAGTAATAATTTTCAGTAGTATATCAAAAGTATACTTCGGATTTATAAATGACATATTGAACTATGTTTTGGTTTCATGAATAACATATCAAAATATGCTTTGGGTTTGATAAATAACATATCAAAATATGTTTTGGTTTGTTAACAAAATATGTATGTTGGTTCTGTACAATACCACACATGAGAGTATATCAAACTATACTTTTAGGAGTATATCAAAATATACAATAAAAGTGTGATTTAAGAATTCATTCAGACCTAGTGCATCAGAATACACCTTTGAGACTATAAGGACACCACAAAGGCAATTCCTATTTGGATGGAGAAACAAATTGGTTTCAGACATTCCATGACAACAGGAATGGGGTGTCTAGTCCTATAGCGCTATATCATACTACCAACCGGTTCGGTGAACAAAATAAGTACTATTCCAAACATTTATTTCATAATCTTTGAAAAATTGGAGTTTAAATCATAGACAATCATTCAGTTTGTAAAAAGATAAGTACTGCTACGTATAATCAATTATACTTTGAAATAATGAACATAACATATAGGTACACATGCTTCACCCAAACATTGAAAACAGTAAAAGAGGGGTCTATGTACTCACTTGTGGTTGCAATAAAGTCCTTGTTCAAGATGATAAACCAAGGTCAAGAGTCCGTGAAATCAAGAGTGTCGTAAAAACGGTTAACTATGTAAATATCGCGACTTGAAATCGGAAGATTTGGATAGAATGTCACCTTATAAACCAAATGAGTATGGGGCTCATGTGACATGGTTTAATAAGTTAACATTCTGAGTTGGAAAGGTTATCAAGTGCTTTTGACCCGTTATGACTCGTTAATATAGTTAATGCTACTTTAACGGACCATTTACGTAAATACGGGTTTGGATGGTCAAAATGGCTTAGAAATGATTTGATATGTTAAAACATATTTTAAAACATTATATGATCAGTTGATATGCCAAAAAGTTGATCAAATATGCTTATGATGAGTTTATTTGCGAAAAGGACGTTTTCGGCGTATTTATATAAACTTGCTAATATGTTAAAATGTGTGGTCAATAGATATAATTTCGGGAGGTTATAATAAACATAATATTGACCATTTTGTGACTTTAGACCAAAATGTTAACGAGGTCAAACGGGTCAGATTTAAAAGTCAACAGAAAGTCAACATTTGACCCGAATTGCGTAAAATGACCATCTTAGGTGAAAAGATGATTTGGACCTGTTTTGATAGGCCAAAATATTTGTATAAACTGATTACATAGTGAAAATTATAACCCGGATAGTTTTAGGCTTGTTTATGAAAGTTTAGAGAAAATGACGGTTTTAGTCCTTTTGTGAATAATCGTCACTTGACCCATCAAACGTGGAAATCAGTAGGAGTGAATCTTAGGGGACTTCATCCTACTAATTGTGATCACATTGCATGTTTCGGGTCGGATTAAAACAGACCCGAAGTGGTCAGATTACGTAGTCAACGCAAAAGTCAAAATTCACACTAATATGCTAGTAATTGAAAGAATCAAGGAACAAGGAAGAAGTAAAAGATGTACCAACAGTTGATGGAAGTGTTAGGATGATTGTGGACGAAATTACAAGGCTCCAAGAGCTCCTAATCAGCTGGTATATGCAGAACTTGTGAGGAAGACTTGAAAACCCATGACCAAGGCTCAATTTATAATCAAATTGGAGTTCATGCATGCCCAACACTTGTTCAAGATGTGTTCAGAGGTTGATTAGTGTCCCATGTCGTGTCAATTGCATAATTGAGGGTGGCAAAATCGAATGGTGAGTCAAAAGGGGAGTTAACCAGCAGCTGGCACGTTTCTGATGAGCTGGGAATTGCTTCCGGATCGTAAGAGGTTGTCCTTACGGTCCGTAAGGACCTGAAATTTCAAAAATGGTAGAAATGGCCCCTGAACTTCGTTTTGACGCATTTTGGCACATCTAACACCCGTTAACCTCATTTCAAGGTTTAAATATGAAGTTAAAGTATAGGGAACTTAAAATATGCTCAAAAATATGTCGGATGTCGGCTCGTTTGGCCGTACGGTTGCGTTGTTCGGTTAATTACGACGGAAGTCGTAACGAACGCAAAAACGATCCAAATTAAGCGACGAATGGATATTTTATCATGCCAAACACTAAAATAAAATATTTTAATGCTTACATAAATTTTTGGATGTCCGGATATATTCAGAACGGAAGATATGCGCGAAAATGCAAACTTGTGCACTTTTTGACACTTTTAGTCCCTATTGATCAATAAAGTTTATTTTTGCATACCGAACCCCTCAAAGCCTATTTCTAAGCTATGTAAATGTTATTTGGGGTATGTTTAAGTTATGATCAAGTTCCGGAATGTTTGTTATAGTACAAATCGGCAAACTTTCGCAGTTTGTCGAATTTAGTCCCTGTAAGCGAATAAACTTGATTTCGCCACACCAAACCCTCCAAAACTTATTTCTAAGTTACGTAAGGGTTATTTAAGGTATGTTAAGCCTATTTCACTATTCCGAAGTGTTCGTTGCATTAAAATGGAAATATTTACGCATTAGTGCACGTATAACCATCCAGAAAGCGATTTAAAGCCCGAAATCGAACAAGAATTGATATGTGCAAACGATACACATATTTATACAAATCCCAAGTATGAAATACAATATTTCATTGGTTTGGTATTTGTTTGATGATTGAAGTGACACAGGTGTCACATTGTCACCCTCTACATCTACCACTACCCCAAATGTTAAGAGTGTTCAACCTGAAAGTGGGCAGTTGGGTAGTAGTTATCCGGGTAACAGTGGTGTCACACCCCCAACCGATGGCGGAAACATCGGGATGAGACGAAGTATGTAGATTGCAAGAGGGTTCATAACGCTATTTGTGACAAGTATTTAATAATTACCCTTTTCGTTGCTTAAATCAGATAATACAAATTTCGAATCACAACACATATAAAAGAAATATAATTTCATTCCATAACCGTTTAATACAATGGTTTTGGAACTAATTACAACATGTATGAAATAAAATACAATACAACAAGTATTTAACGTTTAATTGCGTTTCTAGGCAATCCTACTAGATTCCATGTGTCATTGATATTCCTGCAACATGTATTAAGAGCATAGATCAATACAAAGGTATTGGCAAGCATACAAGTTTGAAAAATATGTATAAACGTAAAGTTTGTCACAAATCTATGATGGAAGTTTTATATCTAGAATTTAAACTAGCATACCCAATCAACCTAAGCATAACGAAAGAGCATGGACATACAAGTTGAAACTAGCAAGTATAACTAACACAAGCGTAACAAATAACAAGTATGTACAAAATGAAACTAGCGTGCAAAACTAACGTAAGCATATCGGGAATATGTTTGATTTCGTATAATATGATTTTTTGTTAAATGATACATGTTGCACCCCAAAACGCGTTAAAGTGTAAAAAAAAGGGGTCGAGTATGCTCACTGTTTCGCAACGCATTGAGAGTTGAAGAGTTGAAGGATGGATCACTGAGGTAACCTTTCAGTTCTTGAAGAACACGAGTCTCGTTCTCGCAAATACAAAGAATTAGAGAGAATTCAGAGATTATAGGAGTATTGTTAAAATAAATATAAATGAAATAAATATACATTTATACTTATTTTATAAAAAGATTAATTGAATCCATTAAGCTTCGTTTTATAATTTTAACGCTTTATGAATTATGAATTTTTACGAAAAATCGGGCAGAGTTTCCTCTGTTTCTAGACGATCCCGACAATCTCAGTGTCGATATACTTTCAAAACTCAACAACAATTTTATCAACAATATATATATTTCTCATCAAATGTGCCAAAACGTAAAAAGAATCAATAAATGTATCGGTTCAAGCTCGGTTTTATGAGAATGTAATATTGAAATAAATTTTATAATGTAAAAGGTGTCGTTAGTATTTTTTTTTTTACCAAACTCGTGGTGACACGTTGACCGTGTTTGACCAGTCCTGACCCGAACACCGAACCTGCTGAACCGAGCATCTGCGTTTGACCCAAACTGAGTTATCCCGTGTCGTGAACCCGAACCGACTTAATCGAACAATTGAGTGACAACTGAAAACAAAAGAACTGATCATAATACAGCCACCACCACTGCCCGTGGTGTCTCCGGCGCCACTCACGGCCGTCATCGGACACCACCGTCGTCTTTAATCACTCTTGAACAACACAAAACGACAAAACAAAAAGGGATCTACAATGAATTTGAAAGAAAGAAAAAGAATGGGAAGCTGGAAACCTAACCGGACTTTGACGGTCACTGCCGCCGTCGTCGGACATGGGTCGCCGATAAATCACAGACATCACCACCTTCAATATCACCATTTTCATTAACAATGGCAGCTACATCATCTCTGTCGATCACCTCCACAGCTGCTACTCTATCTCTTCTCCGTCTTTCTCTGTGAACCTGCTGATAAACCATGTCGCCGCCGCCGCCACCACCGTGTGTGGAGGCTCTTTCGTTTTCTTAGCTCTAGATTAGCAGGTGAGGGGGTGTTCAACCGAGGAGACACACCGACCGGATAAGCTTGCCGGTCGCCGCTGTTATACGCCAAAAATCAAGGAGTCAGGGGGGTATGGTGTGTATTGACGGAGGGAGTAGGGCGGTGCTGGTCAGAGACACAGCTCCGTCGCCAGAGCTCAGTAGAGGGGGTATGGGGTTTGTGAGTTCTTTTATGTTGCCGGTAAAATCGAGAGGGAAAGAGGGGTAGTTTTTGAGAGATGAGTGTGGCTTGGTTTGGGTTTGTCTGATCTTGCAGAGAGAATAAGGAGCTAGGGTTTCACCATGAGAGTGAAGATATGGGCTGTGTTTGTGTTTTTGAGAGGATCCGATTGCAAGAAGGAATTGGGAGGGAAAAATAAGGGGGTGTCGGCTGGTACAAAAGGATTTAGGGTTTTGACCCTCATAACTAGTCATATATACTAGATTTTGTTTAATGGGCTTGGGCCCAAGGCCCACAAGCTCAATCCCCGTGTTTTAGGTAGCTCATCAGCTCCTACGAACCCGTTTTCACACCCGAGCTCCGTATAATATAATTACGTATATTTTCAAAATCGAACTCACATAAAATGTTCGCCGGTTGTTGTTTTTTTTACGTGTACGCTTGTCAGCTGCTTAAAGATTGCGTTGTTTGACGTTTATATTCCGTTTTTTGATCTAATTTTCTAAATATAGAAGACGAACTTGAATTTTCTAAAAATGTAAAAAATACGAAAATATGAGGCGTTACAGTCTCCCCTACTTTAGGAAATTTTGTCCCGAAATTTATTCAAGAGGAAGACCTTGGGGAAAGATGGCATTTTCGGAGTGTGTTTTGGGTATAACCGAGAAATAGGTTGTGATTGATCAAAGTTTGTATTTAATAGGGTATGGGGAAACACCGAATTTCTCATGGCACGTTTTCACGAAAGTTCGGTAATATGGTAGGAACACTTATATATAGGAAGTACCAGCGGCGTATCCACCATGTTTATACCGTATTACGTCCGTTTCGCTAATCGATGTCATGTTACGTTCTGTGTTACGATACACAGTAGGACCTACTATGGTTTTCATGGGCCTACTAATATAATCGCGTATGCATCCATGATTATTGTGGTTTGTGCATGATCCGCACAGTTTGCACTGGTAGTGTATGGGTCAGGGTTTTATTAACGTAATACTAGTGAGAATGATAACGTATAGTAATTTAAGTATGTAAGCATGATTGGTATTTAAGTGTGAAAGAGGTCATAAGGTGCAAGTATATGTATGAGTATGATTAAATTATTTGAATAGTCCACATGAGATATTTTAGTTAACTAGATTAACGCATTACTGGCATGTGATCTCACTAGTCAAACCATCGTGTCCGCAAGTATGTATGTATGTATGAATGTATGAATGACTTAACATGACCGCAAGTCCATGCGGCGGACGTTACTCCTATAGCGCTACACAAGTGCTATATATGTTAAGGTGCGGCTTGATCAAAGTTAATGACAAAATGCCAACCCAACGTTTAACGCAAGCGCCATCTAATCGTGGCACATGTCATCATTTCGTTGCCATGAAAATATCCGTAATGTATAAAGCGTCATCTAATCATAGCACATGTCATTATTTCGTTGCTATGAAAAGATCCGTAATGTATAAAGCGTCATCTAATCAAAGAACATATCATCATTTCGTTGCTATGAAAAGATCCGTAATGTATGAATGAATGTCTTGACATTACCACAAATCCATGCAGCGGTGCGCTACTCCTATAGTGCTTCACAAGCACTACATATGTCAAGGTGTGGCTTCATCCGAAGTTAATGACCAGTTTATCACATAAAGAATGTCTAGAAATCCCGAATCAAGTATAACGTATTAGTAGGCGTGTATTAATTTATTGTGTAAAATGATGATTTGGTAACAAGTATTAAATCGCATAAAAGTTAAGTTAATATAAAAAAGAGGCTTGATAAGTATTGGAGTGCTTCAGGTTTAGAAGCTTCGACTATTCCAAAGTGCATCGCAAGTCCTTTCGAATCAGGGGGACATGCTTTGGTCTAATAGGCATAATACTCTCGTCGCCAGGCGACTAACGGTATTTTACCCTTCCAGTTAGTACATGTCCCTAATTTGATCAAAAATACGAAACTTTGGAGAGATTGAAAATCGAAGAGTGGAACCAGTCACCAAGGTGTGGATATCAATCCTAGCTTGAAAATTTCGTCCCCAAAATGTGGTTTATTGAACGAAACAAGATAAAACCTCGACTCGTCAATAAGGAACCACTAGAGTATGAAATGGAAGTTCCCACCAAGATACGGATATCATTCCTGACTTGATGGTGAAATTTCGAGCAAAATAAAATGTAAGGTGGATTGACACTCGTCACCAAAGGCGGGAATCACCCCTATTCTAGTGAGTCTTTTCGATTGTGGAATATGAGTATCTTCAAGTATGTATTGTGTGAAATGTCTTAGAAAAGACGCATCGTTTATTTAGACAAAAGGAGAGGTAGAAGCAAAGATGAAGAACTACATATCAAGCAAGAATTTGAAATGGTCAAGTTTTGGTACTTAGACTATAGACTAGGTCGAACATGGCAATTCTACCTAATTCCCTATAGTTATGGCTCTGATACCAATCTGTCACACCCCAACCGATGGCGGAAACATCGGGATGAGACGAAGTGTGTAGATTGCAAGAGGCTTCATAACGCTATTTGTGACAAGTATTTAATAATTACCCTTTTCGTTGCTTAAATCAGATAATACAAATTTCGAATCACAACACGTATAAAAGAAATATAATTTCATTCCATAACCGTTTAATACAATGCGTTTCTAGGCAATCCTACTAGATTCCATGCGTCATTGATATTCCTGCAACATGTATTAAGAGCATAGATCAATACAAAGGTATTGGCGAGCATACAAGTTTGAAAAATATGTATAAACGTAAAGTTTGTCACAAATTTATGATGTAAGTTTTATATCTAGAATTTAAACTAGCATACCTAGACAACCTAAGCATAACGAAATAGCATGGACATACAAGTTGAAACTAGCAAGTATAACTAACACAAGCGTAACAAATAACAAGTATGTACAAAATGAAACTAGCGTGCATAACTAACGTAAGCATATCGGGAATACGTTTGATTTCGTATAATATGAATTCTTGTTAAATGATACATGTTGCACCCCAAAACGCGTTAAAGTGTAAAAAAATGGGGTCGAGTATGCTCACTGTTTCGCAACGCATTCCATGTCCCGTGGAGAGTTGAAGGATGGATCACTGAGGTAACCTTTCAGTTCTTGAAGAACACGAGTCTCGTTCTCACAAATACAAAGAATTAGAGAGAATTCGGAGATTATAGGAGTATTGTTAAAATAAATATAAATGAAATAAATATACATTTATACTTATTTTTATAAAAAGATTAATTGAATCCGTTAAGCTTCGTTTTATAATTTTAACGCTTTATGAATTATGAATTTTTACGAAAATCGGGCAGAGTTTCCTCTGTTTCTAGACGATCCCGACAATCTCAGTGTCGATATACTTTCAAAACTCAACAACAATTTTATCAACAATATATATATTTCTCATCAAATGTGCCAAAACGTAAAAAGAATCAATAAATGTATCGGTTCAAGCTCGGTTTTATAGAATGTAATATTGAAATAAATTTTATAATGTAAAAGGTGTCGTTAGTATTTTTTTTACCAAACTCGCGGTGACACGTTGACCGTGTTTGACCAGTCCTGACCCGAACACCGAACATGCTGAACCGAGCATCTGCGTTTGACCCAAACTGAGCTATCCCGTGTTGTGAACCCGAACCGACTTAATTGAAGAATTGAGTGACAACTAAAAACAAAAGAACTGATCATAATACAGCCACCACCACTGCCCGTGGTGTCTCCGGCGCCACTCACGGCCGTCATCGGACACCACCGTCGTCTTTAATCACTCTTGAACAACACAAAACGACAAAACAAAAAGGGATCTACAAGGAATTTGAAAGAAAGAAAAAGAATGGGAAGCTGGAAACCAAACCGGACTTTGACGGTCACCGCCGCCGTCGTCGGACATGGGTCGCCGGTAAATCACAGACATCACCACCTTCAATATCACCATTTTCATTAACAATGGCAGCTACATCGTCTCTGTCGATCACCTCCACAGCTGCTACTCTATCTCTTCTCCGTCTCTCTCTGTGAACCTGCTGATAAACCATGTCGCCACCGCCGCCACCACCGTGTGCGGTGGCTCTTTCGTTTTCTTAGCTCCAGATTAGCAGGTGAGGGGGGTGTTCAACCGAGGAGACACACCGACCAGATAAGCTTGCCGGTCGCCGCTGTTATACGCCAAAAATCAAGGAGTCAAGGGGGTGTGGTGTGTATTGACGGAGGGAGTAGGGCGGTGCCGATCAGAGACACAGCTCCGGTCGCCGGAGCTCAGTAGATGGGGCATGGGGTTTGTGAGTTCTTTTATGTTGCAGGTAAAATCGAGAGGGAAAGAGGGGTAGTTTTTTAGAGATGAGTGTGGCTTCGTTTGGGTTTGTCTGATCTTGCAGAGAGAATAAGGAGCTAGGGTTTCACCATGAGAGTGAAGATATGGTCTGTGTTTGTGTTTTTGAGAGGATCCGATCGCAAGAAGGAATTGGGAGGGAAAAATAAGGGGGTGTCGGCTGGTAAAAAAGGATTTAGGGTTTTGACCCTCATAACTAGTCATATATACTAGATTTTGTTTAATGGGTTTGGGCCCAAGGCCCACAAGACCAATCCCCGTGTTTTAGGTAGCTCGTCAGCTCCCACGAACCCGTTTTCACACCCGAGCTCCGTATAATATAATTACGTATATTTTTGTCGCGTACGCTTGTCAGCTGCTTAAATTTTGCGTTGTTTGACGTTTTGATTCCTTTTTTCGATCTAATTTTCTAAAAATAGAAAACAAACTTGAATCTTCTAAAAATGTAAAAAATACGAAAATACGAGGCGTTACAAGTGGCGGGGCAGAGGACACTGTAGGATCACATGTGAGACCAACCTATCTGAGGGACAATCTATTAGGAAATCTTCTAGAAATATGTCATTTCCAAAAAAAAATTGATGATTTTGTTGTTGAGGGAAAAGTTAAGTATGGTATTGAAAAAGTTGTTAATTATGCCAATCTGTCTGTTGAGAACTTGTGCTTAGTTGCTTCGTTAAATTGGTCTGTTGAACCTAATTCATATAATGAGGCTATTAAAGACACTAGGTGGATAGAAGCCATGAATAGAGAAATGGAGGTACTTTATAGAAATAACACCTGGGTGGTTGTAGATTTGCCAAAAGGTAGAAAACCCATAGGGTGTAAATGGGTGTTAGGGGTCATTTTCTTAACATATGTATCCTGACCAATATCCTGCCTTTGTTTATTTATTTGTAATCAGGATGCTGGAAGAGGATATTGCTGACATCTTGGGCGATATCCTGAAGCTTGTTGAATTAACCACGTGCAGATTAAGGGCAGAGGCTTGCTAACGGTCACAAGGACTTCTTCTCCTCAAGACTCGGACGAATTTGTTGAGAAAGAGACGTTGAGCCCGAAAGACCAGGTCTGCAACGTTCCAAGAGGGAATATTCGGTGAATCCCGCGAGTTTAGGGTAGTTAGTTGTTTTATCTTTACTATAAATAGATGAGGTCGGATCAACTTAGAACACACATCATTTCACACTTACACTCTCGAACACAATCACATTCTAGCTAGTTGCAAACATTACACTTGTATTTCATTTCCGCTGTAACACTTAGTCGATCCGTACCACATCCTGCACTGTATCCTGATTTTTGAAGCAATTGAAGAACAAGGCAGCTGCGATTGTCAGCTCCCGAGGTTTTATGCCGGCGATCTAGATTGATCAAGGGCTTTCCTCGTACATCTCGTGTCACTTCCTTTACTTTTTGCTCGTTATTTACTCATTGTTTGATCGTTGATACAGCTCAATATCCCGAGCCGTATCCTGAAACTGTTTTTGCAAGTAATCTAATTAACACTTTTTTGACACTTATTTCTAGCACACTACCTCACTTAACTAATTTGATCACTTAATTACTTCGGTAATTTTTGACCAAAACAATTTGGCGCCCACCGTGGGGCAAGTGGTGCTCTCTTTACTAAAGATTTTTGTTAAATCGCTAATCGGTTTTTTATTTTCAAAACTTTTTGCCACATTGTCCACAATGGCCTCACGATCAAACATGAGTTCCTCTACTATGTCTGCTACGACTTCTGCTACTACAGGTTCGGTGCTTCCACCACCTCCTCCAAGAATGCCAGCCTCTACACAACCTCAAGATGTTATCCCAACTCGGAGTGTCCAGGGATCTGCTCCCGTTTTAGCTTCTAATGATGAAATTTTAACCTTATTTGGAAGTGTGCAGGAACAAATGAGGCAGCAACAGGAAACGAACCAAATGCTTTTGAGGGAGATACAACTCCTGAAGGCTGGCTCGAGCAGATCTGCGGAGGACAATGTCACTCCGTTACACCCCAGAGCGTTGAACTTTAGCTCAGCTGTTTATACCGAGGATAACAGGGGGAATATCGTGCCCAGTCTTCCTCAGAATCATACTCCTGAAATACCCTCCTCGATTAGGATGTCAACCATGAGGAGCTCAGGATATGCTTCAGGATATGGGCAAAATCCTCCAACTGGTAACGTGTCTAATAATAATAATACTCATACTACTAACAGTGGTGGATCTTTGCAGGATACAGGTGTAACATCAGCACTTACCAGGGAACTTCAGAAGTTGAAAGACATGATATCTAGTGTACCGGGGGTGGTCCAGCCGATCCCGGAAGTATCTCAAGATAGCCACAAGATATCTCGTTTTGCGTACCCTATATGTGATGCTGAGATCCCAAAGAGATTCCAAACTCCCAACATGAAGCTTTATGATGGGACTACGGATCCTGAGGAGCATATTGCCCAGTATAGGGAAAGAATGGAGATTAACCCTATCCCTCCGGAGCTCAAGGAAGCGTGCTTGTGCAAGGGATTTGGTTCTACTCTAACAGGATCAGCCTTAAAATGGCTGTTAAACGTTCCTCCTCACTCAATCACTTCATTTGCTCATTTGGTTAATTTATTTAACAGTCAATTTTCTTGTAGTCGGAGTTTTGAGAAACTAACCAGTGATCTTTACAGGATAACTCAAGGGCCTCAGGAATCCTTGAGGGATTATGTGAACAAATTTAGTCGAGAATCCTTGGATATCCCACATCTTGATGTTGCAACAGCTGTGCAAGCTTTTAAGATGGGATTACAAAAGGATTCTCAGTTTTATCAGGATCTTGTAATGAATCCCTGCAGGAATCTCGATGAAGCTCGTAACAGGGCTTTGAGATATATCCGTCTGGAAGATGACAAGAAGATGCAAGAAAGGATGAACTCATCCAACACTTATGAATCGACTAATAGGAAGTCAGAGTCCTCATTTAAGTCATATCGGCCTAAGCCATATGGTAGAAATGAAAGCAAGAGAGTGAATGCTGTCGAAGATGAGGATCCTGAAGAGTATCCTGAGTTGTCTGAATATTGCTTTTCTGTTAATATCCCTGAATTGATGTATGCTATGCAGGGTCTAGGAGACAAGGCTAGATGGCCTCGAAAGAATCAACAAAAGGCTGACTGGAAAGATAAGTCGAAATGGTGTGCTTTCCACGAAGATTTCGGACATATGACTGAGGATTGCATTGCTTTGAGGAAAGAAATAAGCTATCTTCTAAGCAAGGGATATCTGAAAGATCTCTTAGGAAAGAAGAAGAATAAGGGTCAGGATACTGAGAAGGATCCTGAACGAGCAGCATCACCTCCTGCGGATGCCAAGATAATCAACTTCATTTCGGGGGGATCCGACATTTGTGGAACTTCGTATTCGGCAGCAAAGAGGCATGCAAAGGAAGCCAAAGCTGAAAGGGGAGATAAACCTGTCAGGATGACTACGCTCACAACCGACAAAGTGATCACATTTGATGCTGATGACAGGGATACTGTCCAGGATCCTCACCATGATGCTCTGGTAATAACGTTATATGTGGCTAACCATTTTGTACGCAGGATATTGGTTGATAATGGCAGCTCCGTCAACATAATCCAACTAGAGACACTTAAAAGAATGAATGTATCTCCAATGGATATCACTTCGAAGTCCACCGTGCTTGTTGGGTTCAGCGGAGAGGCCAGAAACACAGTGGGAGAGATAAAGTTGCCGGTGTACGTTGAAGGAGTCAATTCGATACAACGTTTCTGTGTGATGGACTCTCTGTCCTGCTATAACATTATACTGGGAAGACCGTGGATTCACGATATGAAGGCAGTGCCATCAACATATCACCAATGCATTAAGATACCTACCCCGTGGGGAGTTGTTAAAGTTGATAGCGATCAGCAGGAGGCGAAAGAATGCTACTCATCCTCGATAAAATCCTCAGCCAAAACTAGTGCAGCATAGCAATTAAAGACGCGGGCCCAGGATATCGTGGAGGATCCGGAGCAGGATGTGAAGAAAGTTATCCTGGACCAGGATAACCCTGATATCTCGGTGCTCGTAGGGACCAATATCCCTCAGGATATTGAAGAACAATTGATTAACTTTTTGAAATGCAGGATGTCTACGTTTGCATGGAAACACGAGGATATGACAGGCATATCCAAAGATATCATCACTCACAAGCTTGGAATTGATAAATCATTCAAGCCTGTGCAACAAAAAAGAAGGAAGTTTGCTCCTGAGCGGAACACGATTATCCAAGAGGAAGTTGAGAGATTATTAAAGTCAAGAATGATCAGAGAGGTTAAGTTCCCAAGGTGGCTTGCAAACGTGGTTGTAGTACAGAAGAAGAATGGGAAATGGAGAGTTTGTGTAGACTACACAGACTTGAACAAAGCTTGTCCTAAAGACCCATTTCCTCTCCCCCATATTGATGCAATGGTAGATGCTACTGCTGGGCATGAAATGCTGACTTTCATGGACGCATCCTCAGGATTTCAACAGATACAAATGGAGCCTTCTGACCAGGAGGATACCGCCTTCATGACGCCAACAGGTATTTATTGTTATACAGTTATGCCTTTTGGTTTGAAAAACGCAGGTGCAACATACCAAAGATTGGTAAACATGATGTTCAAAGACAAACTGGGGGACACCATGGAAGTATACATTGACGATATGGTAGTAAAGTCAAAGAAAGCTCAGGATCACCTCCAGGATATTAAAGGAGCATTTGATATCCTGGATCAGTATAATATGAAGCTGAATCCTGCTAAGTGCCATTTCGGAGTGGGGGCAGGAAAGTTTCTTGGGTATATGGTGACGAAAAGGGGGATAGAGGCAAGCCCGGAGCAGATTAAAGCTATCCTGGATATAAAATCACCCTCGAATATGAAGGATGTACAAAGATTAACAGGCCGGGTAGCAGCTCTAAACAGATTTATCTCAAGATCCTCGGAGAAATGCAAAGACTTCTATGATATCCTAAAGAAGAACAAAAGATTCGAATGGGGGGAAAAGCATGAAGCAGCCCTACAAGATTTGAAACGGTATCTCTCAACCGCACCTCTATTGATGAAGCCGGAAAATGGTGAACCACTATCCCTATACCTTTCTGTATCAGGGAATGCTGTAAGTGCCGTTCTTATAAAAGACCATGAAGGTCAGCAGCAGTACCCTGTTTATTATGTTAGTAAAAGTTTGTTAGATGCTGAAACTAGGTATTCTCATTTAGAAAAATTGATACTAGCATTAATTATGGCATCAACGAAACTTAGGCATTATTTCGAGACACATAGGATTCATGTTAAAACAAACTATCCTATTAAAAATGTGCTTAGGAAACCAGAGATGTCAGGCAGGATGACCAAGTGGTCAGTAAAGTTGAGTGCTTATGATTTAGTATATGAACCTAGGAATGCCATAAAGTCTCAGGCTTTAGCTGACTTTGTGGCTGACTTTAGTAGTGACATTCAGGATGAGGTAGATCTAGAAGTTCAACAGCTAGGGGAATCCTCAGGATCCTGGACATTATATACTGATGGTGCATCTAATGTAAGAGGAGTAGGATTAGGAATACTACTAAAATCGCCACAGGGGGACATATTACCCCAGGCTATTAGGTGTGAATTTCCTGCTACTAATAATGAAGCAGAGTATGAGGCTTTAATTGCAGGATTAGAGTTGGCTAAGAGAATGAGTATCAAAAATTTGCAAGTATATGTTGACTCTCTGTTAATTACTAACCATTTTAATGGATCATATGCAGTTAAGGGAGAGAAATTACCAATAGTACATGTCTTATATCCTGCAACGAATCCTCGAGATAAAGAAGTAGCTGGTATTCAGGATCCTGGGGCAGAATATCTTGAAGAGGATCCTAAAACCTGGACGGCTCCAATCATGAAATATCTCAAAGAAGGACACATTCCTGGAAATGAAAATCCTAAGGCATTTAGGATGAAGGTATCACGATTCACTATTATAAGTAATATTTTATACAAGAAATCTCTTGCAGGACCGTATTTGAGATGCTTGGAGGATCTTGAAGCCAAAGAAGTCCTTCAGGATATACATGAAGGGGATTGTGGTAACCATGCTGGGGGCAGATCGTTATTTTCAAAAGTATTAAGAACAGGATATTATTGGCCAACAATGAGAAAAGATGCCGCAGAATATGCTCGAAGATGTGACTCATGTCAAAGACATAGTAACATACTGCATCAACCGGCTGAACCATTATATCCTATTGTTTCCCCTTGGCCATTTATGAAGTGGGGCATGGATATAGTGGGAAAGCTACCAAAAGCTCCGGGAGGAAAAGTCTTTATGCTAGCAATGACGGATTATTTCTCTAAGTGGGTTGAAGCTGAAGCATTTGTTCAAGTTAGAGACCAAGAAGTAGTATCCTTCATAAAGAGGAATATCCTGACCAGATTCGGAGTACCAGCTGAGATAATCTGTGACAATGGTTCTCAGTTCATAAGTAAGAGGATTACTGACTTTTGCAAGAGTTGGGGGATCAAAATGATCACATCTACTCCGGTACATCCTCAAGCAAATGGACAAGCAGAATCCTCTAACAAGATAATCGTCAACAACTTAAAGAAAAGGCTTGGAGCCAAAAAAGGAAGATGGGCAGAAGAATTACCCTTTGTTTTATGGGCTGATAGGACAACGGTAAAGAATGCAACAGGTCAAACCCCATTTTCGTTGGTATTTGGAGCAGAAGCAGTGATTCCAACGGAGATGACAATACCTACTGCAAGATCCATCTTAAGTGATCCTGAGAAGAATCCTGAAGCCTTGAGTCAGGATTTAGACACTATAGATGAAAAGAGAGATGCGGCAAGGCTAAGGATGGCAACATATCAACAGAGAATATCCAGGGCATACAATAAGAATATTAGAACTAGAAGATTTAAGGTTGGAGATTGGGTATTAAGAAAGGCTTTCCAAAATACTACTAACCCTGCCGATGGCAAGTTAGCTCCAAAATGGGAAGGACCATATGAAGTTGAATCAGAAGCAGGGAAAGGAGCATATAGACTCAAGAATATGGAGGGAGATATGCTACCGAGATCTTGGAATGCTATACACCTTAAGCTCTATTTCAAGTGAGTCTAGAATTTAATTTCTAACTCGAGATGGTATGAATTCTTACTTCTTTTTAATGTATTTTTATATTATTAATTCTTTTGAACCCAATACTGACTTAAGCATCGGAGGGGTGTTAGCCAAGCTAACACCCACCTTAGTTTACATTTGTTTTGCAAGATATGTTTCAGGATATAGCTCCAGAATATGCACTCGGGATAACTCAGAAGATTAGAGGATTGGCCCCCTCTCTCACGTTTAAGGGATACTGATCCCTTCACAGGTTTAAAGGTATTCACCTTTCTTCCGAATTGGGTTTAAACACCCCGCCTGGAGCGCAAGTTATTCAGGGATAGTTCAAGGTGGCGGGACCAGTCCATGTAAAAGTGGCTGACAATTTCGTTACCATTGGCTATATCCTGAATTCTAACGGTATATGAGGATTGATCACCCTCTCTCACGAAAGGGTATTTTCATACTCTCTAAGGTTTAAAGGTTTTCACCTTTCTAAGTCTTGGAGTTTATACACTCCCGCCTGTAGCGCATGAAAAATTGGGATTTTCCCCAGGTTACAAAGGATTTATCTCCAGTACATCCTTGGGTTCTACCCTTGAGACGTAAAATATTGCTTATGCAATGCAAACTGACATTAAATAAATTTCTAAGATACTTGAAGACATTGTACACAGGGGACATCCCTGACAAGATGGTGCTAGAAAACTAATGAAGTTTGCGACTAATGCATTAAGTATCTTGCAATGGGGACATCTTCATTGGAAGAGTTGCATAAGGATTGGAATTCGGTAATAGGTTTATATCCTATGTCTGGTATGATTTTTCCTTTGTGAGCCTCATTTAAATTTTTAGTAACATCATGTTAAGTATCTTGACGTATATCCTCAAAGTCCTTTTAAGGATATTTGATTAGGATGCTTAAAACTAGTATTGGCTTGAAACTTTGATCATCATCGAAACCTGGTTTTAAAGAGCTAAACTATTTTTTACTTTCTAAAGAAATTTTTACAAAATTGAAAGAACATCTGAAAGATCTGTTTAATAAAAGGCTTCTGCAGTATGTTTCTAAGCATACTGGTCAGAATATTTTGTAAAATAACAGTATAAAATTTTTACAAAGCTAAGACTTACACTAAATAATGCAAAGTAACAGAAAATAAGTCAAAAGATGAAATTATTCTTAAAGCAATCAATACTGGTTGATAACCGAAGGTTTCATCCTGAAACCCAGGACCCATCCGCCTTCGGTTATCAAATTGTTTAGAGGTAGAAATGAAAATTGTTCATAAAGACATAAAATTGTTCGAATAAAAATAAGCTCTAGGGGGTAGTGCCTTCTTGCTCCATAGCGGTTTCAGCAACATTCATTTTGGGATCCGCCTCAGCATCCTTGTCAGCATCGGTTGCCTTTTCAACTGCTTTAGAAGGATCATCGACAGTTGATTTGGAAGAGGTACCGCCAAGATTCTTCAGCTTGGTCTCCCAGGCTCCAACGTCCCAGGAAGGGCACTCGAAGCCCAATGTTTTGGCTTCATGAGCCATCTTCAACCTAGCCTGGAGGAGAGAAATGACGACGGAACTTTTGAGGCTTTCTCGGTAACTGACCATATCCCGTTCGTACTGCACGTGGGCAGCTTCCAGATCGGCTTGGGCTTGAAGAGTAGCCTTGTTAAGAGCAACTTGGTGTTCCTGGGTCATAGCTTTGTATTTCTCCTCGTAATGACGAGACTTGGCGGCCGCGATCATACCTTGGTCTGAAATTGTGATTTCTGCTTCCTTTAGCTTGGATTCAAGTGTTTTGTTAAGCTTGCAGGATTCTTGATATAGGTGAACCAAACGCTCAAGACCCTGCAAAGGTAAAAGGACAGGGATCAATATTATTATTAAGTCTATGGAAACAGTCTAAATTGCAGGATATGATATAAAGATACTAACTTGGTTGAGAAAAGAAGTCATAAAACCACTGGCTTTGATGAATCCATGTTTTTCATAAGGAAATGTGTCGGAAACGACAGGAGAATCGGGTTCTTTCCTCTTGCGGGAACTCGAACTCCGAGGTTTGGTAGCCGGTGAAGGTTTAGGAATGATGATAGCTTTGGAGCTGCTGGGTTTGGATGTAACAGTGGTCTTGGAGTCAGGTTCTTTCTTGACTTGGATCTGGTCGGAATAGCTATCCAGTTCGTCAAGATCAAAGACTTCAGGGATCTTAGCTGGCGCTGTGTAAAGGAAAAAGTTTTATTCTTTATTATTATATTGTTTTGACTAATTATTCTGAAAGGAATTCTTACCAGACATCTCGGATGACGAGTACTGACTTGAACTCGGAACGTGTGTGGTAAAAGTCCTGTCTATTGCAGGTAACCGGTAAACGGTGTTGATTCTCTCTTCTGACTCAGCGGTAGGAGGAGCAACTTCCTTAAAGTTCACTGCATAAGGGTCAAAAAGAAGAATATTAATAGGGGGTAATAATTAAATCGTCTGTAAGGATATTTATGATCCTACCGGTGGTTAACCACTCCACCGGAAGGTTAGCACCCTCAGCAATGGAATCTCGTTTGACAAAGAAGAATTTGCGTTGCCATCCGTCTTCGTTTTTGGTGGCTTTGAGAATCAGGGGTTTGCTGGAGGTTGAAAAAAGCAAGAACCGGCTAGAGCCATGAGACCGGAGGCGATAAGCAATAGGTAGATCCTCGATGCAGAGGTCGGAACAATGGAGGTTTTTGATTTGGTTGAGTACAATTAGTACTCTCCAAACCATGGGCATGGTTTGAGCAAAAGAGAGGCCGGTAATACGAAAGAAGCGCATCATGAATTCTGGAAAGGGGTATCGAAGGCCTAGTGAAAAAGGATATGCTGGAAAACAGATCCATTCGGTAGAAGAAACATCTGATCGGATTGACCGATCAAATGGCCTAAAGACTGTGCTGTCAGGGAAAGCGCCGGAGGCTCTTAAAGCTGCGATATCTGCGTTGTCAAAGGCACAGATCTCCTTCTCGGGATTTTTGAGAAGATTCTGCTGGTTGAAGGTTTCGGCGGCCATTGCTAGAAAGATGAAGTAAATTGACAAGAAGAAAGTCGAAAATGGAGAATTACCTGAAGGATCTGTTGAAGATATCTGCTTTTCAAACAAGAAAAGAGAAGATATAGGGGCATTGTGGATCTCCATGGAGTAAAAACGCGTTGGAAGTTATGATGTGATCTTGACCGTCGCTTCATTTTAAATGCCTTGAGTTGTGGGATAAGGTTTTTGAAATATATCCGTTGGATTGGTATCCCAACTGATATATTTGGGGACAATTGTTAGGGGTCATTTTCTTAACATATGTATCCTGACCAATATCCTGCCTTTGTTTGTTTATTTGTAATCAGGATGCTGGAAGAGGATATTGCTGACATCTTGGGCGATATCCTGAAGCTTGTTGAATTAACCACGTGCAGATTAAGGGCAGAGGCTTGCTAACGGTCACAAGGACTTCTTCTCCTCAAGACTCGGACGAATTTGTTGAGAAAGAGACGTTGAGCCCGAAAGACCAGGTCTGCAACGTTCCAAGAGGGAATATTCGGTGAATCCCGCGAGTTTAGGGTAGTTAGTTGTTTTATCTTTACTATAAATAGATGAGGTCGGATCAACTTAGAACACACATCATTTCACACTTACACTCTCGAACACAATCACATTCTAGCTAGTTGCAAACATTACACTTGTATTTCATTTCCGCTGTAACACTTAGTCGATCCGTACCACATCCTGCACTGTATCCTGATTTTTGAAGCAATTGAAGAACAAGGCAGCTGCGATTGTCAGCTCCCGAGGTTTTATGCCGGCGATCTAGATTGATCAAGGGCTTTCCTCGTACATCTCGTGTCACTTCCTTTACTTTTTGCTCGTTATTTACTCATTGTTTGATCGTTGATACAGCTCAATATCCCGAGCCGTATCCTGAAACTGTTTTTGCAAGTAATCTAATTAACACTTTTTTGACACTTATTTCTAGCACACTACCTCACTTAACTAATTTGATCACTTAATTACTTCGGTAATTTTTGACCAAAACAATGGGTATACAAAATAAAGTATAAGGCAAATGGTGAGGTTGAGAGGTATAATGCTAGATTAGTGGCTATAGGTTTTAATCAAAGAGAAGGTATTGATTTTGGGGAAACCTTCTCACCTGTTGTAAAGATGGTAACTGTTAGGATTGTGTTAAAACTTGCTGTGAATAATTGTTGGCCATTATATCAGCTTGATATAAATAATGCTTTTCTGTATGGTTCATTGTCTGAAGAAGTTTATATGTCTTTACCACAAGAGTACTTTAATAATGATAAGAATAAGGTGTGCAAACTTGTTAAGTCCCTTTATGGGCTTAAACAAGCACCCAGAAAGTGGAATGAGAAATTATCTTCTATGTTGATTGATATGGGCTTTGTTCAAAGTTTATGTGATCATTCTTTGTTTATTTTGAGTAAAAATGATGTGTTGTTAATTCTATTGGTTTATGTTGATGACATAGTGATTACAGGAAATAATTTTTCTGAAATAACAAGAGTTAAGAAGTGTTTAAGTGATAATTTTCAAATAAAAGACTTAGGTTTGCTTAAATACTTTCTTAGTATAGAAGTTTTATATTCCAATGGGTCTATTTGTTTATCCCAAAGGAAGTATTGTCTTGAACTACTTAATGAGTTTGGTTATTTGGGGTGCAAACCAGTTGTAACGCCCATTGAACAGTCACATCTGGTAACAAGTAAACCAGATAAAGATAAAAAAAATTTGGAAAATGTGAATGGGTTCCAAAAGTTAATTGGCAAGCTAATATACTTATCTTTAACTCGTCCAGATATAAGTTATTCTGTTCAATTCTTGAGTCAATATATGCATAAACCATGTCAGTCACACTTAGATATTGCTTTAAGGTTGTTACGATACTTAAAGCAATGCCCAGGTAAAGGTGTTATGTTTAGGAAAACAGGTAATCTTGAACTTTCAGGGTTTGTTGATTCAGATTGGGTGAAGTGTACAGCGACTAGAAAGTCCGTTACTGGATTTGGAGTATTTCTTGGAGATACTCTTATATCCTTGAAGAGTAAGAAACAGAGTGTTGTTTCGAGGTCCACAGCTGAGGCTGAGTACCGAGCAATGTGCTCAGCCACATGTGAAGCTATGTGGATTAAAAATGTTTTGCAAAAGTGAAAAGTAAGTTGTACTTTGCCTATTAAATTGTTTTGTGGTAGTAAATCTGCCATTTCTATTTCATTAAATCCTGTTTTCCATGAAAAAACAAAACACTTTGAGTTAGACTTGCATTTTTTAAGAGAAAATATTGAAAGTGGCATTATTGAACCATAAAAAATTGCTACTGATATTCAGATAGCAGACATATTTACTAAAGGATTGAGTATTACTCAACACAGTGTGTTGTGTGAAAAGTTAGGGTTATTTGATATGTTTGCAGTATGAATTATGGAGGGATGTTGAAATATAAAGAGTTTATTTTATAATTCATGTTACAAACATATTATTGGATATTGGGTCTGATTATCTTGTTACGTGTTACATTGTTGGGCTGAGTTTGTTATTGGGCTGTTAAGTTGTTACAACAGTTTGTTATGGGCCAAGGACTAAAGTGTGTAGGTTTTGAAGTTAAAGGGTCAAAATGTACATGTCTTCACAGCTGTTATATAAGAGAAGAGAGAGAAGGAGAAGCTCAGTTGTTGAAGATATTTTCTAGGGTTTTCTCTTTGTTTCTCTGTATCGTTCATCTATCTTTGTTCATTAGGAGTTATAGATCTCGGTGTTGAGATCTTGATTGTCTTAGAGATAGTGTTATCTCTACGTCTGTATCCTTTGTATTTGTTTTGATTGTTCAACAGATTATTTCAATCTGTTGAATCTGTACTTTGTATCGTTAAGATCTCATATTCTTGAGAACTAGGGTTTTTGGTTGGGATTTTCTGGGTTGGCTAAATAATAAAAGTTTTGTCGCCTGTTTTGTCACTATTTCTGGTGTTTGTGTTGTTCTTGTTTAGATCTATACCATTTTTACTAGAAGGAACAGGCTCGGTTTTGGGCCAAGTTCATTGATGATAAGGTAAGGTAGCCACTATAGAAATATCACTGACACTATCCAGACACGACTGATGTTACGGGCCATAAGTGGTAAAAATAGGCTTTATGATAGTCATATGACACTGTGAAAAATGGTCATATGAGGGCCAAATCATACAGCGATATGATATTTTGGGGGTGTTTTGGTTAGCTTTTAACCAATGACGGACTCATGATTTTTTCTATTGGGGTCCATTTTTTGTGTTATAATTTTTCACAACCAAACATTAAAATTTTCGAATCGGTCATTATAGTCGGATCGGGTCGGGGCTAGGAAATAATGTAGAAGCACTTAGTGGACATGAAACCACTACATTATTAAGAACCATTTTTAAGAATGAAGTTATCAAATTGTGGTGATTAATAAGTTGCTTGAAACCAATAGCTACCTAAACAACACAACTAATTCACATAACTTCAAAATTTTGTTTAAGCTTTTTTGTTTGAACGCCACTATATGTTGGAAGTCTTATTTCATAATCAAATGTGAAATAAAATCATTTGGATACATTAAATTTATCATTTTAAAGAAGCAAATTAGAGGGTTAATGGGTGGTTGTGCTGTTTTAAAACACTAGTTTAATTTTGATGGAAAAAATAAACTAAAAAACAAAAGGTGTAAGACTTGAACTTGAGACCTATTTGTTGGAACATAAGGAGATGTACCACCATACCATCTTTCCTTTTAATACTATGGGGTCCAACTAATTTATTTTATGCGGTCCTTGAAAAAATTAACATACCGGTTCTACTACTTCTTTAAAAAACATTGGGGTCCGTGAACTCCGATCCGCACCATATGGGTCCGCCCCTGCTTTTAACTTATGACTTGTTAACTTTTTATAAGTCATAAGTCATAAATTTTAACTTCTCATTTTATCATTTTAAAACCATAAAACTCCTTCTTAACCCTTATCTAAACGCTATCAAAATAACTTATTAACTTTTTATAAGTCAATAAGTTAAAAGTAGCTCCAAAATTAGCTAACCCAAACACCCACTGTCACATCTCAACCGATTGCGGAAACATCGGGGCGCGACACTGAGCGAAACAGATAAGATTGTTCAGGAGAAATCCATAACAACTAATATTACTAAATATTTAACATTACGTCCCATACCATAACATATTCAGGAAAATAATCATTACAGACATAGTATCTCAAAGACAATTAAATTGTTCTGACAACTCAGATTTTATTTAGTTTGTTTCTAGACTCCCCTAGCTTGATTCCAAAATAGCAAACATAGCAAGCATCCTAAACACCTGTCACATACGTTAAAATGAAAGTCAATACAGATAGTTTAAAGGTGAGCATACAAGTTTAATAGTATAGTAGGTAGCGAAAGCGGTTTACGCATAACCAGCATGTAACACGTAGAAATGTGAAGCAAGTAAGTTATTGACAATGTAATGTGCACATACATGACTACGATTTGTAGAATGCGCAACACGTATCACCACTGTGACACGTGAAGAAAAGCCCTTAACAACACCTGCCCACGACAGGTGCTGAGTGCAAACTATAGTACTATCGTTGCTAAGGTGTCAGGAAATAATCACAGTATAAACTTAACATACAAGCATTCATTGAAACACGTATAACATGCGAAAGAGGTTAGCGTATAAAAAGTGTTTGTGTTGTGTGATCGATGTGATTTGATATAGCTAACGTATGTAACACCCAAAAGTGCGTTAAGCAAAAAGGGATCGAGTATACTTAGAGAGCGTGTTTAGTAAATAAACACTTCCTTGGATTGAAGGGAGCTCCTGAAAGGTTAGCTTGAACACAGTACAACAGTATAAGCGTTGAACAGTGTGTAAAACGATGTCGAGTAGCCTGAGTGACGGAAAGGTGATCTGGTCGGATGACCGTCAGGATGGATAGTCATCCGGACGGATGACCATTCGGTCAGATACTCGTTCGCTTGGGAAGGATGTGTTTGTGCATGGTTTTAACTTTGAAGTTTTCGTTGTAGCATTTTAAAAGATTTGAAATATCTCTACCTATCAGGTCGTCCAGTCACACGGTCATCCGGACGTAAGGACGTCCGCTCGGATGGCGATCTGAGTGGAGAGTGATATAATTTTTGAAAATTGATTAAGTGTTTAAAACCACAAGTCACCTGGTCGAATAGCCGTTCGATCGGATGGCTATCCGATCGGATGGCCGGTCGTTCGGGCGACTGTTTTGGGTAAAAACTTGTAAAATTTAACTAATTTAAATGTTTAACCGAGACGGTATGACAACGTGTTCAAACAACAGAAATCATATCAAGTCCGACTCATCCGATCGGACGGGAATCAACCTATTCGACCAGACTCCGCTGTTCTTGATGGTGTTTCATGTTCAACCCGTAAATCGGTTGTCTCCACGTTAGAAATCCATCCTCAGTCCGGGTTTCCACTATAGAATGAGCAGTGAACCCGAACGAGTCCAGATTCTTACGGTTTTGAGTGAAAAGTTAAGGATGTTGAAGAAAAGCTTGAAATGTTTGAAAGATGTTTAGATTTAGGTGAAATCAGTGTTTAAACATTGTAGAAATCCCTTAGATTCGAGTTGTTCTTGGTGAAATGAGATCATGCTCCGGTGTTCATATGAACCCGTGATGACGCCACTCGAAAACAGCCCAAATCAGGTGGATTTCATGGTTAAAAGTTGTGATTTGTTCGTGAAATCGATAGAGAAGTGTGTATAGATGATACAAGTACAAGATTTGAGATGAAAACTTACAAGAATCGCAAGGAATCGAGAGCAAAGTGGCCTGAGAGTGCGTGTGTCGAAGGAGAGCTGTCACATCATGAACAGTGATTTGACAGGTGAGATATTTATAGGTAAAGAGGAGAGAAAGGCTGTGCAAAGTGTGACGGATCAGACGACCTTCCAATCCGATGGCCATCCGGTGGTAATCCGGTCGGATGACCATCCGATCGGATGGTCCTTCGATCGGATGGATCGAGCGAGTTACTTTTCGACTTTTCATTTCGTGCGTTGAGCGTTGCGTTGCGAGTAAGCGATGCGATAGTTTTAAACAATAGTTACGTTGTGATAGAGTTGCGATGAGATTGCGTTGTGATAGAGTTGCGATTGCGTTTGCGAATATCATCCCAAAACAAATACAAACATGCACAAGTAACACATAATGGCACACACACACGTAGAACAATATCCATATTCACGATTCGAGTTGCGATGTGATTAGCGTTCAGTATATTAGCGTTTAATTGCGTTTATCGTATTGTTACACCACATAATACAACTAAAATAGCATAAATTAAAGTATCGATTAATGAGGCGGAGAGTACAAGCAATAATTAAGTCCGAAATGACAGATCAAATTCGCAATCTTTTCTTCATTTGAGTTTGACTTTGACTTAAAAAGTCGGGTTGTTACAGCCTCCCCTACTTTAGGAAATTTCGTCCCAAAATTTAAGGCACGGGCGTAACGAATAGCTGTGGATACTTAGTCTTCATATCACTTTCGAGTTCCCAGGTGAACTCGGTGCCACGTTTTCCTTCCCAGCGAACCTTCCCTATGGGAATGCGTGAGCGTCGGAGTTTCTTGGTCTCTCGGTCCATGATCTCGACTGGCTTTTCCACGAAGTGTAGTGTTTCGTCCACTTGTAAATCCTCAAGGGGGACATGTAAGTTTTGGTCGGCTATACACTTTTTGAGGTTCGAAACATGGAAAGTCGGATGTACGTTGTTGAGTTCCTCCGGTAATTCCAGTCTGCAAGCCACTTTGGGAATTCTTTCCAGAATCTTAAAGGGTCCAACATATCGAGGTGCTAGCTTTCCTTTCTTGCCGAATCGGATCACCCCCTTCCAAGGTGCAACCTTTAGGAGTACGTGATTGCCAACATCAAATTCAAGGGGCTTGCGGCGTATATCGGCGTAACTCTTTTGACGACTCCGAGCTTTCAGGAGATTGTCTCGAATTTGGAGGATCTTTTCAGTCGTTTCTTGCAATAACTCAGGACCGGTAATTTGCGCATCTCCGATCTCGTGCCATATAATAGGCAATCGACATTTTCTTCCATATAATGCCTCAAATGGTGCCATTTGAATGCTAGAGTGATAACTGTTATTGTATGAGAATTCGACTAAAGGTAAATGCGAATCCCAATTACCACCGAAATCTATAACACACGAGCAAAGCATGTCTTCAAGGGTGCGTATCAGCGTTTCGTCTGACCGTCGGTCAGGGGTGGAAAGCGGTACTTAAATTAAGAGTAGTACCGAGAGCAGATTGAAAAGTTTCCCAGAGGCGCGAAGTGAATCGGCCATCGTGGTCAGAGATGATGTCACAAGGTGTCCCGTGTCGACAGATGACTTCGTCGGTATAAATTCGTGCTAGTCGTTCGACCTTAAAGTCTTCCCGTATCGGCAAAAAGTGGGCGGATTTAGTAAGACGATCAACGATAACCCAGATGCTATCGTGACATGATGGCGTGCGTGGAAGTTTCGTTATGAAGTCCATAGCTATACTCTCCCATTTCCACATGGGGATCTCGGGTTGCACGAGTAAGCCAGAGGGTCGTTGTTGCTCAGCCTTGACATTCGAACAAGTCAGGCACTTTGAAACATAGATAGCGACATCCTTCTTCATTCCAGGCCACCAATACCTGGCACGCAAGTCCTGGTACATCTTGTCGGCACCGGGATGAATGGAATATCGAGACTTGTGGGCTTCAGTCAATCAATAATCCTCGCAAGTTATTGCGACTGGGTATCCAGATGCGATCGAGATAGTAGTAGATACCGTTCGATTTGGTGACTAGCTGGGTTTCAGCACCACATTTCTTCATTTCCTCTCTCAAGGTATTCTCAATGAAGCATGCGTGCTGAGTATCATGAATTAAGGCTTCGAGGTCGTGTTGGGCTTGGGTATTGTAAAACGCTATGCAGATATCTCCGTCGGCTTAGAGCACCGGCAACGACATTTGCTTTGCCAGGATGGTAGCGAATCTCACAGTCGTAATCGTTGAGGAGTTCAACCCATCTGCGTTGGCGCATGTTCAGTTCTTTCTGGTTCAAGATATGTTGTAGGCTCTTATTATCGGTTAAGACCGTACACTTGGTACCGTAAAGGTAGTGTCGCCAAATCTTTAACGCAAAAACAACCGCACCAAGCTCGAGATCGTGGGTTGTATAGTTCTTCTCGTGGATCTTAAGCTGACGAGAGGCGTACGCGATAACCTTGTCTCATTGCATGAGGACACAACCGAGACCGAGGTTAGAGGCATCTCAATAGACTACGAAGTCGTCGTTTCCGTCGGGTAGTGCGAGCACAGGAGCATTGCAGAGCATAAGTTTGAGAGTTTGAAAGGCTTGCTCTTGTTCGGTTCCCCAAACAAAAGGTTTTTCTTTGTGTGTTAGAGAAGTAAGCGAGACATCGATCTTGGAGAAGTCAGCGATGAATCGACGATAGTAACCCGCCAATCCGAGAAAAGAACGAACTTTGGACGGGTTCTTTGGTGTAATCCAGCTCTTAACTGCTTCGATCTTCGCGGGGTCGACGTGAATACCTTGACTATTGACAATGTGACTGTTGGACCGTTCTACGACCTTGAAACGTCAGTTAAGGCAGTTCATCTTTGAGTACGAAGGCGGAATCAACGTAAACAAAGTCATAACAGCTAGTTTCCTTCTAATCTTTCTTTTCTGATTGATTTACGTGCTTGTACAATATATTCTGATACAAAACCGACAGCACTTCGTCTCACATACAATGACCAAGTCCCATACAAATGACACACACATCATCTATATATAGACATGTTGATTTCGCTTGAACCATTTCAAGCTAAATCTCCTGTGTTGATTTCGCTTGAAACACACAAGAACACTTTCAAGCGAAATCTCCATGTTAAACATGTAAAAACCCTAATTTAAACCCTATTGTGTGTTCATTCAAACTATCTAGACACAAGACTTGATTAAGATGTAATCAACAGACATTCAATGCACCAACAGACTCCCCCTTGGATGTTGATGAAGTCTTTGGCTTCAAGTCTTTGGCTTCAAGTCTTTGTCTTTATCATTCTTCAAACATTGTAAAAACTCTCTTCAATCTTTATCTTCAAACTTTAAACTTCAATCTTCCCTTTGACCGTTGATCCAGACTTCCCCTTTCACAGACTCCCCCTCTCGATATGCTAGAATCTGAGATATCTGGTTCAAGCTTTGACAATTAGCTTCCGTTGGGAATAATGAAGTCCAAACCTGTTACTCAACCAATAAACATTACAAACTATCTTTTCAACATTAAATCACAAATGCAATCAGTTTTAGCAATCCACTCAAGTATTCAGGTTCAAGTTAATGACCCTGATCACTTGATTAATCTACCAAGTCCAAATTAATGACCTTGGTTGATCTTTTGACGAATCAAACTGATTTTGAAAAACATTTTCAAATATTTTTCTGAAAATAACAAGTATCAAATTAATGAACTTGTTTTTGACTTTTCAAACAATTCAAACTTCATCAAAGTAAGCTCTCCTCATTCTTCAGTTCAGAATCTCCTGCATCTGCTTCAACATCTGAGAATCCAACAATCAACTCTCCACTTTGGTTTGCCGGAAAATAAAACAGAAATAAAATCTTTTTGGATTTTATCAAAGTGTTCTAAACTAAGAAATGAAATACAGAAAACTTAAATTACAGAAAGTAAACAAAGTAAACTATTTACAAACAATTTTTTTGTGAGCGTGTCAGGGAATCATATCAGCTATCAGACAAATTACAAGTACCGTTAAGCTACATTTCATACTCAGATTTAAACAATTCACCTTGATTGTCGATATACTGATCCATCTTAAATTCTCACACAAATGTCAATTTACTCAGGATACGAATTAGATGTCTTAGGAACAAGCTCATTCATGTGTCCCACCTCTTGAATATACTCCCGTATCCAGAATCCCAATTATCAGTCTTACAGGTGAGTATACTACAATGATATCTGTATATAAATTAGGTATGCGAGGGCCGAGGGATCTCAGATCGATACTTCCGTATACGCAGAGAGATATCAGCTTCGACTTTACGGAATGTCCCATTTAGAGGATCTTTTTGCTTACAACAGCAGCGACTATCAATTTTATTGTTTCATCGGCATGCTGAGGGTTTAATGCTATGTTTCAAGCATTGCAGAAAGTATTATCCAAGGACTAGGTCAGAACCACCGTTCAGCAGAAGTCCCGGAATAATACCCCAGACATCATTGAGTATAAAGACCTAGTATATCAGATTATGAGACCTTTCAAACGAGATTTCAGGGGTTACCTATATATCCAAGTAGTGTTCCCCACGAATTTCACAAGTTTGAAATTTTAGGTTTATATCCCGAATAAATCTACTAAATGTGCGAAAACCTATCGACACATCATCAGTGAGACTGTTTAACTCATTTAAACTATACAAATCTTTAGCATACTGTAATCGTCTAGCCGATGTACTATCATTTTCCCTATATACACAAGCTCTTTTTCAGATTTTATCATGTTTTTGTATTTTTTCATTTTTTACTGTTTTTGTATTTTCTGAAAAAATAAACTATGTACAAACATCTACTCCCCCTAAATACCAAAACAAGTAAAAATTCGACAAACCATTGCAGATTGTTTCTCGTCTTCATCCGCAACAGTACTCTCATCAACGCCAATTATGCCATCCGACACCGAAAGAAGCTTCATACCATTCAGTTTTAACAAATATTTAAACCGATTTTTATCAAAAGCTTTGGTATGTAAATCAGCTTTCTGTTCGTCAGTGTGGATTTTCTCAATTCGTATCAACTTTTTCTCAAAGCAATCACGAATAAAATGATGACGAATTTCTATGTGTGTAGTTTTAGCGTGATGTACTGGATTCTTTGTTATATTTATTGCGGCCTCATTATCAACAAAAAGAGGTGTGTTAAGAAACTGCAAACCGTAGTCGCGCATCTGTTGCTGTATCCACAGGATCTGAGAGCAGCAACTGCTAGCAGAAACATACTCCGCTTCACATGTAGATAACGCCACAGATGTTTGTTTCTTACACTGCCAGGTAACCAATCTAGGACCAAAGAACTGGCATCCTGCAGTTGTTGATTTTGAATTGACTTTGCAGCATCCGAAATCCGAATCGGAATACCCTTCGAGCGTAAAGTCGCCTTTCCTAGGATACCACAACCCCAATGAAGGAGTTCCTTTCAGGTAGCGCAATATCCTCTTCACAATGATCATGTGCGATGCTCTTGGGTTAGATTGAAATCTTTCTGCGAGGTACGTTGGGTACATGATATCAGGACGTGAAGCTGTTAGGTACATCAAAGAACCTATCATGGAACGGTAAAACGTTTCATCAGCCCTGTCTCCGGTGAGATCTGGGTGAATCCCATGATTTGTTGCAAGTGGGGTAGCAGCTGGAGTAGAACTTGACATCCCAAATTTCTCTAGAATATCATGAACGTACTTCGTTTGATGAATGAAAATTCCCTCAGGAAGTTGTTCAACTTGTAAACCCAGAAAGAATTTCATCTCCCCCATTGATGACATTTCAAACTTTTGCTTCATCACTGATTCAAAATCTTTGCATAGATTTTCATTTGTCGACCCAAAGATTATATCGTCCACATAAATCTGAACTATCAGAAGATGACCATCGACCTCTTTAGTGAAGAGAGTGGCATCCACTTTTCCACGAATGAACTTGTTGACTAGTAGGTGTTGAGACAAAGTCTCGTACCAGGCTCTCGGGGCCTGGTGTAAACCATACAGCGCTTTGTCCAATAAGTAAACCTTGTTTTTGTGGATTGGATCGGTGAAGCCCGGTGGCTGACCGACATAAACCTCCTCTTTAACCTTCCCATAAAGAAATGCTGATTTTACAGCTAGCTGATAAACTTTGAAGTTCTTCCATGATGCAAATGCTAAAAAGATTCTGATTGCCTCTAGTCGTGCTACAGGAGCATAGACTTCGGTAAAATCAATCCCCTCCTGTTGACTAAATCCCTGAACAACGAGTCAAGCTTTGTTACGAACCACAACTCCTCTATCGTCTCTCTTGCACTTGAACACCCACTTCGTATTGATTTTCCTATGACCATCTGGCAAATCCACTAACTTCCACACTCCCAACTTTTCGAATTGACTAAGTTCCTCCTGCATTGCATTGACCCAAGAGTCTTCAGTAAGCGCCTCTTTGTAAGTTCTTGGCTCAACCTGCGAGATAAAACAACTCAATGAGAATTCAGTTTGCAAAGGAGCAACTTTTGTATAAAAACATGTAAGCCCTTTATCAATCTGATTTCGAGTGCGAACTCCAGCTTGCAATTCTCCTATGATCAACTCCTCTGGATGATATGAAAAAGTTCGTGGCATCACTTCACTTGGAACATCTACATTTCCCTCCAGATTAGTAACATTCTGTTCTGCATCTTGTTCACTGACTTGGTATGTTTGACTTGAAATCTGAATTTGCTCCCCCTCAGAATCTGAATCTCCATGATAAAAAACCGGCATGTTTTCAGTTTCTAGATTATCATTCTGAACCGACTGATTATCCTGAGCAACTTCATTCTGTTGGACATCATCATGTTCACCAGCATTACTCGGACCTGCTTCATCATCATTCAAAGTTTCCCGTGGTCGCCTCGAATACTCAGCTGGAAATCGCTGCTGTGACTCGTACTCACGCAAAATATCCAACTCATCAAAGAAATCCTCTTCTTCCTCTGATTCTTCTCTCATGTCAAACGAATCCCACAGTCTGTCATAATGATAACGCCATGAATCTCCAGGATTCTGTGGTGGCATAGTATAACCTTGACATTCAACATTATATGCCTCAATAATCGTTTTCCAAATTGGAATGAATACTCGTTTCAACAGACTTGCATAACCCACAAATATTCCTTCTAAGCCTTTTTCACCAAATTTGCCTTGAAAATCGAGAACAGCACAGGGAGACCCAAACGGTTCAAGATACTTCAAATTTGGTTTACGATTATTGATCAGCTCAAAACATGTGTTTGTTGAACTTCTTGACAGTAAGAACCCTGTTGAGCGTATAACATGCGGCGGAAACAGCTTCAGCCCAAAAATTTATCGGTAACTTTGAATCTGTGAGCATAGTTCTAGCCGTCTCGATTAGTGTCCGGTTTTTGCGTTTTGCAACCCCATTCTGCTGCGGAGTGTACGGAGCACTAAACTCATGCAATATCCCTCTTTCATCACAAAATTCTTCCATCTTACTATTCTTGAATTCAGTACCATTATCACTTCGAATTCGTTTGATACGCCTTTGGTACAAATTCTCAATCTTTCTGAACAATGCCATCAAACTATCAAACGTTTCGTCTTTCGTCTTCAAGAAAGAAACCCACGAAAATCTGGAATAATCATCAGTAACCACCAGACAGTAGAGATCCCCTGTAATACTTTTGACGTTTACTGGACCAAACAAATCCATGTGAAGTCTTTCCAGAGGACACAAAACTGAATTGACTCGTTTTGTAGGGTGAGACTTTTTCTTTTGCTTGCCTTTGACACAACTAATGCACTCCCCTTCCAGATGAAAACCTTTGACATGAACTCCCATAACCAAATCATTGTGCACCAAGTGATTCATCTTCCTTAAATGAATATGCCCCATCTTTCGGTGCCACAACTTTGATTCTTTCTCAGTTGCTTTAGATACAAAACAATGTGCTTGACCAGTAGTTGTAGTTGCTACACTCATATCTAACACATATAAATCATTCACTCTAGGTGCCCGCATGATAATCCATTCTTCAGGGATAACAAATCCTGGTTTCAAGATCAAACATTCTTTGTCTGTGAAGTGAGTAGTATACATATTGTCACAAATCTGCGAGATACTAAGCAGATTGTTCTCCAGCTCAGTGATGTAATTAACTCTTTCAAACGTCACAATCCCATTGGATAACGTTCCTTCACCAATAATTCGACCTCCTTCATGACCAGCAAATCCTACATAACCACCATTAATGTTTCTCACATCATACAACAACGCAGTCCTCCCTGTCATATGTCGAGATGCTCCACTATCCATGATCCATCTGGATACAAGTTGTGGAAGATCATGCACAAGACAAACTTTGACTTAACCATCTTCAATAAAGATGCCGATTCATGCTTCGCGATCAAGGAAGCTCCGGCAATTCAAGTTGTTTATTCAAACATGGTGTCCACCCAGGCCTCATCAACCTTGGGTGTAACCTTGATTCTCGCAATTTGAATTTTGAAATTTTCAGCCTTCAAAGGTGGAAAATTCGCATCATAATCAACCGAAATTGATTCTTCAACCTTTTTCACTTCAGAAGTTGAAATTTTCATTTCTGTTTTTGGTTTCCAAACTTGTTGAGATAATGCAACCCGTTTATAAAACTTGTCGTTTTTAGTTACCACTTTCTTTACGGTTTCATTTTTCATTTTGATGTTGTCATTTTTCACATTCTTTTTCTCAACAATGATTGGTGCTTTACCCTTCACCTCAACTTTCTTTTGTTGAATCTTCACAGTTTCAGTCTTAGGCTTTACATTGGTACACCTTCGTGCAATGTGACCAACTTGATTACATCTAAAACATGTTCGAGTATCAACAACTCGACTTGTGCCTTCAGACTGATACTGTGAAGTTCTTTTCTCAAAGAACTCTTTATTGGATTTTGAAAAGATTTCATTCTCCTCATCAGAAAGTGAACTTGAACCATTCACAAACACCTTCTTTTCAGCAAACCTTTTGTTTCGAAAACTCTTTTTCTGATAACTCTTACCACCCTTATAACCACCTGACCAATTGTTTCGATTGTTATTATAAAAACGTGGTGGCAAAACAGGCTTTTTGTAGTAAGCTTTGTCTTTCTCGAAATTCATTTGCCTTTTTGTTTGTTTCAAACTGTTCACTTCTGACAACTCAACTTCAACCAATTTGAAAACATTTGTCAACTTTTTCTCATTAACATTCTCAATGGGAAACTCAGAATCCGAATACAACTTATCAGATCCAGCCATCTTGTACATCACAAGACCCGGTTCATCACTTAAGTTGTTTTTGGATTTTTGTGTCGGAATATATTTGTTCAAGAAACATTCATCATCTTCAGCTGAATCAGACAACAAAACACTTTCAGCTGTGCTCTTTACAATCTCTGTCTGAACACTATCATCAGATGATGTAGAAAAAGTAACATCAATGTTCTCCGGAAGCTTAACTTTACTCTCTTCTTCAATTTCAACCAACCCAGATTGCTTTTTCGTGTAATTATCAAGAACAGGTGGTGGAACTTGATGAAAACCCACCCCAGTTCCATCACAGTACACATCTTCGCCCGCTTTGTCTTTCCCAATGGGTTTGGGAATAATGTGTTGCAAAACAAAGCTTGCGGAGTTGTAACTTTTAAGCTTCAACTGGATTCGCTCATTTTCAATTTCAGCCTCTTGAACTTTAAGTTTCAGTTTAGCGATTTCATCCAGTTGTTGGTTGATTGATTCTTCTTTTACTCTAAGCACTGCTTTTAGTTGAATGTTTTCTTTATAAGTTTTACCATTTCGATCATCATTATCTTTCATTGTGGTTTTAAGCTTCTCAAATTTTTCAGTGATTTGAGGGTTTTCAAGAACTAACTTTTCATTTTCTTGTCTAATCCTCTCATGATCAGTTTTATCATTTTCAATTTTGTTAGTTAATTCTTTTATCCGTTCATTTGAAGCTTTAACCATCTTGTCACGATCAAGAATTTGATTCTCAACGTTTCTGACTTTTGCTGTCAGATCATCAACCTTCTTACCGTTGAGATACGTGACTGTGTTACAAAATTTGCATTCTTTGATGCAATTTTTGCAATCAACATCCCCATCAACTTTCTTACCTGACACATTTGTTGACAAATTTGAACTGACATGGCTTTTTGACTCAGACTTGGAGTTAGAGTCTACCTCAAGTGCTTTAGCAGCTAGCACTTTGTCAGCCATTTTTCCGAGATTTTCAGCATTCAACTCCTGCGTCGTGTCAATGATCCCGGTATCAACCTTCTTTGTGTTCTCTATCTCTTTCTCTTCTCTTTCCTTCTTCTCTTTCTCTTCTTTTTCTTTCTTCTCTCCAGTTCCCCACCATTTATTCTGCCAATAATCATCATCATCTTTTAACTCTTTGATTATAGCCTCTACATCAAGAGTGTTGTGATCAATAGCAATGTTTCCATATGGATCAAGATAACACTCTCTGTCTGGATCCCATCTATTTGCTCTCTTTGCTTCCGAAAAGATACCAGATATTCTGATCATTCTGTTTGTGGCCAACAACCTTCTGTAGTTATACTTCTGTTCTTCAGTTCTGTTGTCTTTCCACGGAACAGGTTCATTCTTTGCCATGAAAGCGTAACCAACCGCATCTTCCTCCGGTAGCAGTTCGCTGCAATCGAAACCTTCATCGTCGTGAATCACGGCAAGTGCTCTAGATTTCTCTTTGTTGTCTTCAACCTGCTTCAATCTAGGTGGCTCATATTTATTCTGGTGATAAATTGCCTTCTTGTAGTAATCATCTCTGAAAGGATTATCCGACTCATCAGCATATGCATTTCTGCATTCTCGCTTGAAGTGACCTTTCTGCTTACACTTGAAGCACGTCACCTTGGACTTATCGAACCCCAGCTTGGTAGATGCACCACCAATTATCTTCCTGCCTGTAATTTCCATGAAACGTTGTGCTCGACGAACAGCACTCGCCATTGCCCAACGAATATCAATCAGCTCTATTTCCTCAGGATCAATCTGATCATAATCTTCTTTCGTCGGATTGGTGTTGCCTATCTTCCCAGCTACTAACCCTTCATATGATTCTAACACCGATGCTAGGAAGATCATCTGTTGTTTAGCCGACTCCTCATCAAAGTTCTGAGCATTCTTCAAGTCTATTGCAATGTTGCATTGAAAACGATTCTTTGCATCAGAATGACTTGCAGATGATGAAGATCCACTGTGATAACCACTGTGATTTTCACTGCTTTGACCACTTTGACTTTCTTTATTTGCTTTGGACACATTTTCAACAGAAAACGCAGTCTTCGGAGAAGTTTCTTTTGGCATCATGCTCTTTGGATAATATAGATCCAAATTCTGTTGATAAGATGAATGATTGACTTTGTATGTCTTCCTCAATTCCAGTTCGTGACTTTCAAGTTTTTCAATCACCAAATCTGGTTTCAACTTTTCAGGAACAATAGTGTTCTTCAACATCAGTGCATAATATCTCCACTCTATCTCGTCTGGCAACGAATCGAACAACTTGTCTACTTGCTCATCATCAGAATATTTAATTCCATGTCTATCTAATTCCAGCTTTAGATGCCCAAACCTCTCAATCATTTTTGATACTGATTCATTCTTTAAACATCCAAACATATCAAACTCTTTCCTAAGAAGTTTCTTTTTGTTTTTCTTGATTTCTTCACTACCTATACATTTCTTTTCTAATTTTGCCCAAAGATCTTTAGCACTAGAGTAATGAATCAAAGAAATTATATCTTCACGCACAGATTGAAACAATAATGCCACACATTTCTACTCAGCAACAAACGACTCCATTTCATCTGATGTTGATAAAGTTTCACCCTCTTTGCCTCCATTATCGTATCCATTTTTGAGACTCTTCCAGCTCAGAAATGCAAAAGCCCTCAACCAATCTTCGAATTTCTTTGCCCACCGACTATACTCCTCGATAGCCATCAATTTCGGTGGTTTGTTGTAAGTTCCGAAAGCACTTTCAACTTCTAAAGCATCCGATAATTTCTTCTTGGCGTTTGATGAGTTCTCATTGTTATTGCTTGAAGATGTATCGTCTCCCGAATTTCCAGCAAACGCGTACATATCACTAAATGGGTTCATGAAAATATCATCCATTTTGAATATACCTGAAAAATCAGCAAACACTTAGAAAATTTTTAGGTTTTGAAAAATCAGCAAGTTCAAGCGAAATTCCTTGAAGTGAAATCACTTCAAGCGAAATCAGCACTTTAAACTGTTCAAGCGAAATCACAAAATTACACTCAAGCGAAATCTGATCCAAACTATTTTCAAGCGAAATCTACTATTTCGCTTGGGCTTTCAAGCGAAATTGTTATTCAGAAACTGGTTAGTTCAAGCGAAATTCAGGAACCTATTTCGCTTGAACTTGTCAAGCGAAATCCCCTAATACAAGTCTAACAGTTCAAGCGAAATCCAGCAAATCAATTTCGCTTGAACTTTTCCAAGCGAAATCCTTTGATTTTCAAGCGAAATCGATCTTTTATCTCGAACTTTTTCAAGCGAAATCTGGGTTTTAGGTTATTTTTATCATTTTTAGTCCGAAATTTAACCTGATTCTTTCTAGGGTTTGATAATACTATGTTTTACACACTATACTCGAAAATCAGACCATTTCGACCATTGGAACTCGTTCAGATCAGAAAAGTATAAAAAGAAATGAGTAGAAAGTAGAGAATCCGGTAATATCAAGCTGCTATGGTATGAACTCCTCGTCCTGAGCTCTGATACCACTTGTTGGACCGTTCTACGACCTTGAAACGTCAGTTAAGGCAGTTCATCTTTGAGTACGAAGGCGGAATCAACGTAAACAAAGTCATAACAGCTAGTTTCCTTCTATTCTTTCTTTTCTGATTGATTTACGTGCTTGTACAATATATTCTGATACAAAACCGACAGCACTTCGTCTCACATACAATGACCAAATCCCATACAAATGACACACACATCATCTATATATAGACATGTTGATTTCGCTTGAGCTCATTTCAAGCGAAATCTTCTGTGTTGATTTCGCTTGAACCATTTCAAGCTAAATCTCCTGTGTTGATTTCGCTTGAAACACACAAGAACACTTTCAAGCGAAATCTCCATGTTAAACATGTAAAAACCCTAATTTAAACCCTATTGTGTGTTCATTCAAACTATCTAGACACAAGACTTGATTAAGATGTAATCAACAGACATTCAATGCACCAACAGTGACTGAGAAATTGAAACTCCTCAAGCCAAAATTCGCACTTCGAGAACTTGGCATAGAGGCGATTTCCTTGAAGTAGTTCAAGAACCAAACAGAGATGTTGCGTGTGTTCGGCTTTTGACTTAGAATAAATCAGGATACCATCGATAAACACGATGACGAAGCGGTCGATAAAGGGTTTACATACGTGATTCATTAGATCCATAAAGACTGCGGGAGCGTTAGTTAGACCAAAGGGCATAACAACATATTCGTAGTGGCCGTACCGAGTTCGAAAAGCGGTTTTGGGTATATCTTCCTCTTGGATTCGTAGTTGGTGATAGCCAAAGTGTAGATCGATCTTTAAGAAACATGTAGCACCTTGCACCTGATCAAATAAATCATCGATTCGAGGTAAAGGATAGCGATTCTTGATAGTCAGCTTATTGAGTTCCCTATAGTCGATGCACATCCAGAACGATCTATCCTTCTTTTTGACGAAAAGGACAGGTGCGCCCCAATGAGAGGTGCTAGGGCAAATAAAGCCTTTATCAAGCAATTCCTGGAGTTGACTCGAAAGTTCGCGCATTTTGAACGGGGCGAGACGATAAGGTGCTTTGGCAATAGGATTAGCTCCAGGAATGAGGTCAATTCGAAAATCGACACCACGAGTTGGTGGAAACCCAGGTAAATCATCAGGAAAAACAACAAGAAAATCACGAACCACGGGCACCTTTTCCATTGTCTTCTCTTTCTTTTCCTTCTCCGCTACTACGATGTGTGCCAAGAAAGCCTCGTATTCCTTTCAGAGATACTTGCTCGCTTGAATGCACGTCATGAGTTTGAGATCCTTCGAAGCGACTTCGCCATAGACACAGAGTTGATCACCGTTTGAAAGAGAGAAACGGATCATCTTTTCGAAACAAACAATTTCAGCATGATTTTCACGAAGAAAATCCATGCCTACTATGATGTCAAAACTACCGAGCTGCATCGGGATAAGATTGATCGGGAAAACATGATTGTCGAGTTCAAGGGTGCAATCACGTAGAATAGAACTAACAGTGACAGTTCTTCCAGTGGCAATCTCTACGTTAAATGTTGATAGGAGGTTAACGCATTTACGGTTTAAGAGCCTTTCGAATTCGAACGATGCAAAACAGTTATCGGCTCCAGTATCAAACAAACACGAAGCATATATACCAGTTATGAGAAACGTACCATTAACCACATTGTTGTCTGCTTGGGACTGGCAGGCGTTGATTTTGAAAACTCACCTACGGGCTGCTTGCTGAGCTGGCTGCTGCTGCTGCTGATGTTGTTGCTGCGCTGGTTGCTTCTGTGGCTCTTGCTTCACCACTCTGTTTGGGCAGACATTTGCGAAGTGGTTAGGATTACCACACGCATAGCAGGCTCTTGCGTCAGCAGTGGGGGCAGGAGCTGCCTGTTGTCCCTGAGGAGCGGGAAGTGGAGCTGGTAGAGTAGGAGGAGCTTGAACTTGAGCTTGACGGGGACCAGTACGGTAGTTTGCAGTAAAGTGGCCGTAAAGGTTGCAGTGAACACAAAATCGGCATGCGATCCCAACATGATGATGATAAGTACACGTAGGGCACAATGGGTGTGGACCAGTATATGCACGCTTAGCTGGCGGTGCATTGGTCACTGGTGCTGCTACTTGGCGGTTCTGGTTCTGAGGTTGGGCAGGGACAACATTGAGTGGAGCGGTGGTGACTGCACAGTTCTTGTTGTTTTTGTTGTTCTTGCGCTTGCGGCGCGAAGACTTAGAAGCTTGCGGTGCGGTGGTTTCAGCAGTGGGAGTAGTGGTAACTTGATGGAGACTCTTGGTGGCTTTATCGAAGTAGCCAGCCCAAACTCGTTTATGATTAATCTCGGCAGCGAGCAGGAAGGTTTCCTCAATGGTGGTGGTTTTGGCTGCTTGGACAAAATCAGTAACTCAATCCGGTAAAGCACGGATGTATTTCTTAATGGCGATATCGGGAGTAGTGAATTGGCCGGGACAAATGATACTAAGCTGCTTAAAGTGGGCAGTAAGACCAACATTGGCGCCACCCTCTTGCTTGATGTTCCAGAACTCGTCCTCCAGCTTCTGAAGCTCGTGCGGGGGACAGAACTCCTTTATCATAAGTTCCTTCAATTACTCCCAGGTAAGCCCATAAGCTGCGTCGTTGCCTCGCCTGTTCCTTTCAGCAGTCCACCAGCACTCGAAACGGACTGGAAAATGCCCGTTGCGTTGACAGGGTGGAGGTTTTCAGGATAACCGCTCTGGCGCAGAGTGACTTCAATTTAATCGAACCATTGAAACATGGTAGTAGGCCCGTCTTCACCGGTGAAGTCTTTGGGGCCGCAGGCCTTAAACTGCTTGAAGCTAAAAGTAGCTTTAGGCGAGTCAGTCCTAGATTCCTCAGAGGACTTGCTAGCATTTTCATTGAGTTCGCTGACGATTTGCGGAATGACCTTAGCCATTTTCTTGGCGAATAGCGAGGCGATGCATTTGTCAGCGTGCTTGTGGCGAGCCGCGTGATAAGTATGCGAACCGAATGACGACATTGTTTGCAACAAACATCGTCATAGGACTCAGACGCGATTAAGTATAGTCTAGCATATCACCACGCACTACTTTATATAAACCACACAGGAACATGTCCATACATAGGTATTTAGTCACGTAGGCACATAATCTACATAAGCACAGAAGCACATAAGCACGTAGTCCATAGAAGCACATAAGCACGTAGTCCACATAAGCACAGAAGCAGGTAGTCCACAACTATATTTTACACGTATTCACCTACATATATGGCACGTATTCACATATCTTTCAAATCCGTGATTGCGATCGAGAATTGTATAACGAGTAGCGATTGCGAGTAACATAGCGGGTAGTATAGCGTGCGATTTGTTAGCATATTAAGATAAATGTGTAGTGCGAGTTGTGTGTGTCGATCATGCGATGAGCAGAAAGCGATTAAGTCCTCCAAAATCGAAACACATAATCATGTAACACCCCATAAAGCACATAAAAATCAACAATCCACAGAGTCAATGGTTGCGATCTCAGAATCGAACACGTAAAAGCGGTAAAGAGTAGAATCAGTGAAAATCAGAATGTCTTGGGTGTGCTAGACTTTGACTGCCCAATGTGATTTGACTATTCTCAAGGACTTCGAGTACACGCGTTGGCTTAACAGACTATGCTCTTGCCTCAATCCGGGCGATCAGCACGCATCCTTTCGGCCGTTGCGTGACCCTAGTAATTGGAACCCATCGAGACCTTGGTGAGAATTTGGTAAAACCAAAATGTGGAGCGGAATAAGTCATCATGATTCGGGTTTCACCCCTAACTTAGTGACTGCATTCCTGTTTGTGTGATAAAATTATGCGATATATGGAGAATTTTCGTCAAAGTATGGATTTCACTCCTGGTTCAACGCAAATTCTCGTGTTTATAGTAAGAAAATGCACGTTGGGCGAGCGATTTAATCGAGAGGTAGCGGTTTTCACACCTAATCTCGACTCAATCACTCGTTTGTTCTCGAAAAATTGTGTGTGTCGTGCCAGCCTTAGGAAATGCTGCGTAGTGTTCGCGAGTTCGAGTGAGAATACCAAGTAAGCTTGTACAAAACCCCTACCGGGTTCACACAAGTCGGTCTGTTGGTACCTAGACTATAGACTAGGTCAATTCTAAGACATCGACCCGGACTAGGTCGAGTCTTGCCTAATTCTCTATAGTTATGGCTCTGATACCAATCTGTCACACCCCAACCGACGGCGGAAACATCGGGGCGCGACACTGAGCGAAAGTCCAGGAGAAATCCATAACAACTAATATTACCAAATATTTAACGTTACGTCCCATACCATAACATATTCAGCAAAATAATCATTACAGACATATTATCTCAAAGACAATTAAATTGTTCCGACAACTCAGATTTTATTTAGTTTGTTTCTAGACTCCCCTAGCTTGATTCCAAAATAGCAAACATAGCAAGCCTCCTAAACACCTATCACATACATTAAAATAAAAGTCAATACACATAGTGTAAAGGTGAGCATACAAGTTTAATAGTATAGTAGGTAGCGAAAGCGGTTTACGCATAACCAGCATGTAACACGTAGAAATGTGAAGCAAGTAAGTTATCGACAATGAAATGTGCACAGACGTGAACTGCGAGTTGTAGAATGCGTAACACGTATCACCACTGTGACATGTGAATAAAATCCCTTAACAACCCCTGCCCACGGCAGGTGCTGAGTCCAAACTATAGTACTATCGTTACTAACGTGTCAGGCAACAATCACTATGTAAACATAATATACGAGCATTCATCGAATAACACGTATAACATGTGAAAGCGGTTAGCGTATAAAAAGTGTTTGCGTTGTGTGATCGATGTGATTTGATATAGGTAACGTATGTATCACCCAAAAGTGTGTTAAGCAAAAAGGGACCGAGTATACTCACAGAGCGTGTTTAGTAAATAAACACTTCCTTGGATTGAAGGGAGCGCCTGAAAGGTTAGCCTGAACACAGTACGACAGTATAAGCGTTGAACAGTGCGTAAAACGGTGTCGAGTAGGCTCAGTGACGGAAAGGTAATCCGGTCGGATGACTGTCCTGACGGATGACCATTCGGTCGGATAGTCGTTCGCTTGGGAAGGATGTGTTTGTGCATGGTTTTAACTTTGAAGTTTTCGTTGTTGCATTTTAAAAGATTTGAAATATCTCTACCTATCAAGTCGTCCGGTCGGACGGTCATCCGGACGGATGGCCGTCCGCTCGGATGGCGATCCGAGTGGAGACTGATATAATTTTTGAAAATTGATTAAGTGTTTAAAACCACAAGTCACCTGGTCGAATAGCCGTTCGATAAGATGGCTATCCGATCGGATGGTCGTTCGTTCGGGCGACTGTTTTGGGTAAAAACCTTGTAAAATTTAGCTAATTTAAAGGTTTAACTGAGACGGTATGACAACGTGTTCAAACAACGGAAACCATATCAAGTCTGACTCATCCGATCGGACGGGAATCACCCCGTTCGACAAGACTCCGCCGTTCTTGATGGTGTTTCATGTTCAACCCGTAAATCGGTTGTCTCCTCGTTAGAAATCCAACCTCAGTCCGGGTTTCCACTATAGAATGAGCAGTGAACCCGAAAAAGTCCAGATTCTAACGCTTTCGAGTGAAAAGTTAAGGATGTTGAAGAAAAGCTTGAAATGTTTGAAAGATGTTTAGATTTAGGTGAAATCAGTGTTTAAACATTGTAGAAATCCCTTAGATTCGAGTTGTTCTTGGTAGAATGAGATCATGCTCCGGTTTTCATATGAACCCGTGATGACGCCACTCGAAAACAGCCCAAATCAGGTGGATTTCAGGGTTAAAAGTTGTGATTTGTTGGTGAAATTGATAGAGAAGTGTGTATAGATGATAGAAGTACAAGATTTGAGATGAAAACTTACAAGAATCGCGAGGAATCGAGAGAAAAGTGGCCTGAGCGTGCGTGGGTCAAAGGAGAGCTGTCACATCATGAACAGTGATGTGACAGTTGAGGTATTTATAGGTGAAGAGGAGAGAAAGGTGGTGTAAAGTGTGACGGATCAGAGGGCCTTCCGATCGGATGGCCATCCGATCGGATGGTTCGAGCGAGTTGGTTTTTGACTTTTCATTTCGTGCGTTGAGCGTTCCGTTGCGTTGTGAGTAAACGATGCGATAGTTTTAAACAATAGTTACACAATTAACATAACCACTAAATAACACAAAAGTAGAACTTATTATTCGAGTCCACGATGAGATTGCGTTGTGATAGAGTTGTGATTGTGTTTGCGATTATCATCCCAAAACAAATATAAACATGCACAAGTAACACATAATGGCACACACACACGTAGAACAATATACATATTCGCGATTCGAGTTGTGATGTGATTAGCGTTAAGTAGATTAGCGTTTAATTGACACCACATAATACAACTAAAATAGCATAAACTAAAGTATCGATTAACGAGGCGGAGAGTACAAGCAATAATTAAGTCAGAAATGACAGATCTAATTCGCAATCTTTTCTTCCTTCGACTTTGACTTGTACTTTAACTTAAAAGTCGGGTTGTTACACCCACTTTGACTAATAAAAAATGACGGATGTAACCATTAATACCCCATATGGCTTGTATAACATTTTTTCGTCCTGTTATACCGCCCATATAATGTGATGTGACAGGTGGGCTAGTCAGGAGTGTACACTAATAGGGAGTCTATCTAGCAGCACCTACAGGCAATAGTTTTTATAATTTCATTTCATTTGAGTTGAAGTGACATTTCTGGTCAAACCACCATAGGGATTAAATTGAAAATTTTCCAACACCTAAAATCAGGTAATGCATTTGAAACCCATTTGAGACAAATTTGAGATGAGCAAACCACTTAAAACCCATCTTTGGCCATCACTTTGAAACCCATCTTCGACCATCACTTGAAACCATTTCTGCCTATCACTTGAAACCCATATGTGAGATAGAGCAAACCATACCACCACTTCTCTATGAAAACCATCGGACAAAACACTGTCCTGAAATGTGTTTTGTTAGTGTCAATTGTCAAATGATCCAGGGGGCATGAGGTGGAATGGTAGCGGGTCCTTCTAGCGTTCAAATGAGCCTGGAGGTGCGATGGTGGCAGGTCCTTTTTTGTTGTTGGATTATGCAGGAAACCAACAGAATTACAACTCCGGTGGAGGTCGACAGGCTAAATATGGTGGATGGAGGGAGAGATTGAACATTGTGGTGGGTGAAGGATGAAGTAGATGTGGTGGGGTGATTGGGGTAAGGGGTGTAAGTATTATATTTAAATAAAAAGGTGGGTAAGGATAGTTTAGTCAACTCAAACGTATTTAACTAGTTTGTCCAGTCAAGCGACTTTCCGAGTATCAAGTGAGAATACCACAGGGAACAAACATGTAATTTAAGAAAGTTGGAGATTATAGGTGTCAAATGATCCAGGGGGCATGAGGTGCGATGGTAGCGGGTCCTTCTAGCGTTCAAATGGGCCTGGAGGTGCGATGGTGGCAGATCCTTTTTTGTTGTTGGATTATGTAGGAAACCAACAGAATTACAACTTCTGTGGAGGTCGACAGGCTAAATATGGTGGATGGAGGGAGAGATTGAACATTGTGCTGGGTGAAGGATGAAGTAGATGTGGTGGGGTGATTGTGTGACAACTCTCAAATTTGAATGCATCTGCACAATTATTAAATGATGATTAGTGCTTAATGACTGTGTTGATTTACAATTTATGACTGGAATTGCTTCCTGATTACTGCATTATACTTACATGTGCATCAAATATTGCAAATGACACATCATTCATTGCATGCAAACATATTGACATAATTAATGCACAAAGCACAGTTAGCACAGTAAACAGACGAATCGGGGAAATGCTGACAGAACTCAGTACATAGGCAGACAGTGTTTTGAGACCCAATATGAGCAAGAAACCAAGTTCTACACTAGTATGGTGTGTAGCGAAGTAAGGACTAGAAAACTGCCTCACTAGGTGATAGTTTAAGTGTCGGAAAGTGCCTAAAAACTCACCCAAAGTGCTGAATTCAGCATGTTTCACCAAAAATCAGCTTTTTAATAAGCTTGTAACATGCAAAAATATGACTAAATGATCCTGGATGCTTTCCTAAGTGTCGGGAATTAAAAGTGTCACAAAGGGGTACATAAAGAACACTAAACAGAATAGTTTGACACTTTAACGAACCGGTATCTAACCGAACAATCGGACACTACCCGAAACATCAAAATTATACTAGAAGCATTGTTTTAATGTTTCCAAGCTAGTTATGATCCCCGAACATCATAACACCCCATACAAAATATATAGTGACTAAAATACTTAACTAATACTTGGTTTTGAACTAAATGATAACTTTATGGTTTAAACTTACACTTAGACCCCCTCCCCCATCATATGTAATCGGCCACATGGCCTAAATAAGGAGATCTTATGTGATTTGTTTTGATTTGCTTAAAAGATCTTGTCTAGTACTTCTTGAACACATTACACATTGGACCATATGTTGTTGGAAAATAATATAAGAAACCACAAGTGCCATCATCTTCCTTTCATTCACATTTCACTAACACACCATGCTCTCCTCTCCTTCCCCTATCTTCAGCCGAGATCACACACACATACATCCATCATTTTCATTCATCTTCCATTCGATCTCTACATATACAAAGGTGTTAGAAGGCGCATAAGGAAGCTTGGAGCTTTCGGAAGTCGAAGGACCTTCACCGTTTGCTTTTATCCACTTCATTTCTACAATTGATCATCCCTAGCCTTGAGCTAGTAGTAAGATCTTCCACTCTTCATTTTACATCTATTTCAAGTGGTTAAAAGATGATACAAGATGAATATCATGAAGAACACTAAGAAACTTGAAGATGAAACAAGAACATAAGCATAAAACTATAAGAAATCTTAAAGAAATCATGTTGTTTAGTGATGTTATGATGCTTGATGATTGTTGGTTTGTGTAAATGATGTAAATTATTATATGATCTTGCTAGATCATGATTAAAAACATAATCTAGCAAGATGAGAGGATGAAAATGTTAGAGATTTATAAAGCATCCTCATGAAAGACATGAACTTGAAAGAATATATTGTTTTCTTGAAAAATAATAATCAAAGTGGGTTAATAATCATATAGATCAAAAATTTACGAATGGTTTTCCAAAAGAACCAAGCTTGAAATATGAGTTTTAGTAGATCTTGGTTCTTACATAAACAAACACTATTTTTAATGGATAAACAAGTGTAGAAACACTTGTGTAACAAGAAGGTTACACAAAGAAGCATTTTTAGAAAATGTGCTTGGAAGTTGTAAACACCCAACTTTTTTAAAAATGAAGTTTTTAAAGAAGTAAATGCATTTTAAGGGGTAACTAAACCTACTAAACACACTACCAAGTTACTACAAGCTTTTATGAAAGTTTAAGTTTATGTTGTTATGTAAGTATCATTACTTTGGCACTTGGTAAATGTTAGTTAGATTGTTGATTGTTGTGATGATTTTAAAAAGAAAATATGCTTTGATAGCATGGACACCTCCATTTTTAGGGGAAACTATGACAAAATTTTCTAAAAATATAAACACTTAGAAAAATATTTTCTAAACAAATATTTACAAGTGTGTTTTAACTATGGTTTTCAATATAAACTTTGCCATAGATTTTGTTACAAAAATACAAGCATTGGAGGTTGGTTTTTATAAATAAAAATGGATAAATATGTATTTAGAATATATATTTGCATTAAAGACACATTGTGTGTGATTATTTGTATACCTTGTGTATTAGTATTATTAATTTAGGATTTAAAGTAATATAACTTAACAAATACCAAGAAATTACAATCCAAAATAATACCAAAAACCACAAGGAATAAATATATAAGTTACACACTTAATATTGTGTAATCGAACGCAATAACCTAACTTACAAAATATTCCGGAAAATACCGTTATAAATATATATATTTGGTAAATAATATTTTAGATCCAAGAAATGAAAATATGATTTTTGTAAATATTACCAAGTTATATCATATTTTTGACAAGGAGAAAATATATTATTTTTGGGAAGTAAAAATATATTTTCATAGAATATTTGTAAAATATATAATTTTTGAGAAAAATATATATTTTCTTGAAATACATTATTTTTGGACAAAATGAGTTATATATTTTCTAAAGTGAGACTTGAAAATATATTGTTTTGGAAATATATATTGGATGTTTATTAAGGAAATACGTACACACCTGAATACGACGCCAATACATGGCGAGATATACAAATACAAGAATATGAAAATACATGTGTGAGATACCCCCATCCTTGGAAGGAAATACGAGTATAAATACTTGAGAAGTATTATTACAAAATATTGTTTAACAATTATTCCAAAACTAAATAAATATAATTTAAGTTAAAATAATTATTATTTTAACAAAGTAATTATAACTTGGAATAATAACGAAGAAACTTTGAAACGTAACTCAAAGGCGCTAATCAATACAAAGACAAGGCACGACCCGCTCGTCTAACGGACCATAATACGCATGTTGGTAGTCGTGCGTTCTAGAGGAAGCTTTGAGTTACATCGGATACAAGGAACGCAAAACTGTGAGTTCATGTCCCCCTTTTCTCTTAACTGTTTTCGGTTTTATAACTCTCGGTGGTGAAATACATGTTACATACTTATTACAAACAATTACAAATGGTATGATTAGCTAAGGAATGTACTGCTAGATCACGTGAATGGGTAGGCGATTAACTTAAGACCATTAATCCTTGTATAAGGACCGAGGGGCATGAGTGATAGATCTATTGGGTGTTGCGAGCCCCACCCATGGGCCTACGAGTTGGCCGCATGTGGTGACTATGTCGTTCCGCCAGAGGGGCCAGTACGAAATACGCATACAGGATTGAGTGCTTCCTATGCCATGTCACTTATATTAATGTATTAGCTACACATTAATTGATCTATTTTTCCTTGTTGCTTCATACCAGTTTACAAATACATACATACATACATACATACAAAGGTTTTCAAGGATGATTCGTGCACACAAACTAAACACATGAACTCGCTCAACTTTTGTTGATGTTTTCAAACTACATGTATTTCGGGGAATTAGTAAGTGGATCTGGCGGGCGTTGGAAGTTTTATGCTGCGATAGGAATAAAGATGTCATCCTTGGTCTCTGGGTTTGGTTAGTGTGTCTTATTCCTAGACGAGACACGTCTTCCAAACCTTAGTTACACCTAATATCTTTTGACGAGTCCTTAGTGAACTCATAAACAAATTGTATGGTTTGTAAAACTTAGTCTATGTTTTAAACAATGTTGTTATGTTTTAAACTCATTTAATGGATGACAAATCTATGGTTTTATCATATAGTTGATGTTATGATTGAATGCGATGGTATTAAGAAAGTCACCCCATAATCACGCTACCACAAAACTCAGGGTGTGATAGCTTGGTATCAGAGCTTCGATCGAAGCGAACTAGGATTCTTTCTCGAGTCTAGACTACGATCATTAGGGCTCTCACGAAAATGTTTTCACAAACATGTTTTCATTGCATACACAAAACGCCCAGATCCAGGAAAACAAACATTTTTACAAACAAAAGACACGAAACACATTCCAAAGTTTATGTTTATGACTCAGTCTGAGAGACTGGGTAGTTCAGTCTGAGAGACGGGGTAGTTCAGTCTGAGAGACTGGGTAGTTCAGTCTGAGAGACTGGGTAGTTTAGTCTGAGAGACTGGGAAGTTTAGTCTGAGAGACTAGGGAGTTCAGTCTGAGAGACTGGGAAGTTTAGTCTGGGAGACTAGGAGGCTTAGTCTGAGAGACTAGGAAGGATAGAAAGCTTCATGAAGAATAATGTGAATACACGATTACATGATGAATTGTCCTTGTTCACAATATATTAAGTGTTAGTGATTGCTATGAATGTACATGCTACGATTATTATGTACCGGCATACATGTCACCTCCTTTCGAGAGTGAGGAATCAGACATTGACGACCCAACAGCCCCCGCCACAGATAATGAGATTGTACCTGCGATGGAGATACTTGCGTCAGACACTGAGAGTGACCCTGACATGCTGACCAAGGACGAGGACAACCTCCAACCATTCGTGCTTCCAGATCTTGGTGATGATTTACCCTTGCTGATGGCTCCCCTGATGAGGATCCTTTTGTCACTCTTGTTTCGATCCATGACCACCCCATCACTGGTCATTTCGATGGTGAGCCTATCATGAATCCGATCCTCGACGCCGTATTTCTCGTGGTCATTCCTCCCGAGGATATGCCTTTTGATGATTTTTTTGATGATGACGTTGATTTGTTTGTTGATGATCCTCCTGTTGACGCCCAGGGTGATGGAGAGATAGCTGAGGATGTCATTGCTATTCTACCTCCTGAGATTCCCGCCATTGAAATATCTTCTGCTTCCATTTTGCACTCGATTTCAGACTCGTTTGAGTCTGTGACATATGCGGCCTCACAGACGGCCGGATTGCAACTTTCTACCACTGACTCAAACGAAGACACCGCTATGACTACTGCACTATCACCTGCTCGAGATCCCACACCTTCACACGACCCAGAGCCTGCTCCTGAGCCAGCTCCTGTTCCTCTTGGGTCAGTTTGATGTTGCACCTGCTGATCCTGAGCCCTTGCTTGATCATAACCCTATTTCTTTTGGTTTACCAAACATTGCACCCCTTATACCGGACCCAGTGCCTACACCTGATGGTCTTCTCTTTTGCTGACACGTTTGTTCCTGCACCCGCACCTGCTGATGTTGCTCCTTTCCTCCTGAGGAGTCCGACGTCCATCGCACCGGTTTGCCTATTGCTTTCTTTCAAGGCATACCCGCACCCCATCCAGGGGAAGGTACCTTTGGCTAGCACCTGCGTGACGATCTTTTTGTATCAGCAGCTTTTCCACAGATCCTTCAGGCTGTACTGTTCATTTCTTCACCGCTGGATGAACCATTCCGACGGTTCCTATCAGGCCCTATGCTGATTTCAGACCCCTACCATCCCTCACATTATGGAAGCCACACATGGGATGAGTTGCTCCTGTTATTTCAGCTACAGTTTGAGGTTTTGAGTTATAGAGTTTTGGAGCTTGAGCTGACATTACGTCCTCCACCCTGTCAATGCCAGTATACTTTGATCCTCCACATTCATCACTATCTCCTTTTGCACTCTCACCTGCTTCTATTACACCCTTCTCAAGTTCTGATGCTCGTTTCTTTACTATCAAGCAGCAGATCAGATACTTGCTCCGTCGTATATTCAAGCTCGGGGAAAAAGTCTCACATGTTAGCAGTTTGCTTTTCTTCACTCCTCCACCTCGGACACCAGTGTAGTTGGCTTTTGGTTTTATGTGAATTGAATTACTTTTGGGGAAAAGACACTACTCATAAGCCGAGATTGTGGAGACTTTTGAAGACCACTTTCGACCACGTGATTTTGGTACACTGATACACTTATTGGACGAGGGTAGGGTGACCCTGTGTCCCTTTTGATGTTATGCACTTTGTAAACAATGTGATTGTGGTCGGTAAACAATGAAAGCTCAGTCGCCATGTCCTCACTAAGCACGTTGTTGATCTGCATGTGTGCGCTATAATTGTGGTACTACGTGCTTGCTCGTTATGTTTTCATTAAACATGTTCCTATCTACAAGTTGCGCTATAGTTGTGATGTTGATTGTTATAACGATTGCTTATATATGTATATATATACACATCTCCTAGGTCTCATTTGTTAAGTGGATGCTTATGTGCTCGTGACCTTAAAGAGACCTGACCTAACCGTTCTTCTTCTTAGAAGATGTCGCTTCAAGGGAACACCGATGCCAACAACCCTCTGTCGGCCACAGAGGCGGAATTACAAGAGTGCATCTCACAGGCCATCGCATAGCACGAGGCCCTTCGCTCCGAACGCAGTGGAGGTACCTCAGGAAATAACCCACCCAACGGCTGCACCTACAAGCAGTTTTTGGGCTGCAAGCCACTGGATTTCGACGCCACTGGGGTGCCTTAGCCTTCGTGAGCTGGGTTGAGAAGACGGATTCTGTTTTACGGTTGAGAAAATGTGCCCCAGAGCACCAGGTCGCGTACATTTCCGGACTACTTCAAGATGGGGCTCTGTCATGGTGGAACCTCCAGGTTCAGACGTTGGGCGAGACTGCTGCATATGCTTTGACATGGGACGAACTGAAAGAACTAATACGTAAGAAGTACTGCTCGAGAGCAGAAATCCAGAAATTGGAGATTGAGTTCTGGAACTTGAAGATGGAAGGTCCAAAGATAGCTGAGTACGTGCAGAAATTCCAGGTACTGTCGCGTGTTGTCCCCTACATGGTAGATCCAGAGTTTAAGAAGATCGAATGTTTCATCGGGGGATTGGCACCTCAGATTCTAAGCCTGGTGACAACATCTAAACCTCCAACAATCGCCGAGGCTATCGAACTAAGTGTGACGCTCACCGAAGAAGTGATTAGACTAGGAAAATTTCCAACCTCTAAAGAGAGAAAGGAGACTCATGTGGAGTCTTCTGGAGATAACAAGAGGAAGTTCGGGAATTTCAAGCAGGGTACTCAGACGAATAACAACAACAAGGCCAAAAAGGGAAAAAATACATGGGTAAACTACCTAAATGCGACAAGTGTCGACGCCATCATACCGGGCGATGTAAAAATGGAAAGTGTGACAACTGTGGCAAAGTGGGGCACTGCAAGGAGACGTGTTGGCATGAGACGAAATGTGGAAAGAGAGGTCAAGGGTATTATAACTGCGGTGACATGGGGCACTTTAGGAAAGATTGCCCACGGGAGATTAAACAAGATCGTGGGAAAAATGTCTAACGCCGAAGCTAGGGAAGCACGTCAGGATCCAAACATGGCCATCGGTATGTCTTATAATAGTCAATGTTATGTGTCTGTGCTATTTGGCATTGTAATCGAATTTTAGCTTCAGAATATACTTGTTTTAGTAGTAAGTAAGATAGATATCCAGTACTCGATAGAACTAGCTTAAGGGAAGCTTCGACGTGGTAATTAGGATGGATTGGTTGTCGAGCAATCAAGCGGAGATTATTATCCGCACCCCGATGGCAAAAGAAGAAACAATCATGATTTATGGAGCCTCATGTCGCGAACAAGGGAACCGAAGAACCAAAACTCGAAGATATCCCTATGATAAGGGAATATCCTGAAGTCTTCCCCGAAGAATTGCCAGAATTATCTACTCAACGACAATTCGAATTTCGCATCGATTTGATTTCAGGCGCCGCGCCTGCAGTCAATGCACCTTAGCAACTTACACCTTCGGAGATGCAAGGATTGTCAGTGTAGCTTCAGTAGTTGATAGAGAAGGAAGATAACAGACCAAGTTTTCCGTTATGGGTAACCCCAGTTCTGCTCGTCAAGAGAAAAGACGATAGCTTACGTACAAACATCAAACTACCAGGAGTCGAACGAGCTAACCGAAAAGAGTCGGTAACTCTTGCTAAGGATTAACGAATTACTTATTTAACTAATTTGAGGATCCAACTACTATTTCACGACTGATTGATGATTGAGTGTCATTAGCTGTGAATTCAGGAAGAAAGTATACCGGGAAATTGTGGGACAATAACTTGTTTTAAACGTACACAAAAATGGTGTTTCCTACACGATGCACAAAACAGTTTTACACAGAATACGAAACTTTGAGAATCTAGAAAACATGTACTTAGGACCTTTGGAAACCCAGGTCCAAACTCGTAAAGGTTGCTTAGGAACCACACCTGTTAACTCAAGCAAACCCCATTATCCTGACATATATGCTATTTCGGTTAACCAAAACAGAAAGTACTCAAATTTCTTTTGTTAAAATCTTCACTTTCGCTTCCAGCGAGTAGATGTTTGCATCTCTACTCCCTTAATGGTGGTTGCATCGCGTTAATTTTCTTTGCTGAGAGCGAACACGCATTTGCTTCGATACTTGGTCAATTCTTCATTTTAGCAAATACTCATTGTTTCATTACTTGAAAACTTACGTGTTACGCATGCACCATTTGCTACGCATGCGGTTTCATTTTGAATAAACGCTTCATTGAAGTTCAAATATTATGTTGCTAATTCTAATTACTGATTTGTGATTCGAATGACCTACATTATGGTAATTGTTGGCTTCCTTGTTGACAAGTCAACACACTTTCTTGAAACTTCTTTTCTTTCAAGTTACATTCATGATTTATCTTCGTAACCATGCTGAGATTCCCTTGTCGATACATACGTCTATTGTCAGATTGCGCTGAAACCAAGTTCAATTGCTTGAACTTACCCATTTCGCATATTCAATTTGAAATGCCATATGATGTGTTGAGAGCATCATATTCAAATTTTGCAAAGGGTCTTTTGCTTCAAGTCGTAGTAGACTTGTTTGGTCTACGACTCCACTAAATCGTTTGTTGGTTTCGACACCTTGTGGTGGTGCTTTCACAAAATTGAAGCTTGCGCTAATTTCGTTAGCACCTCATACACAGATTTAATTGTTTATTGACTTGCTCTAAATCCGTTTTGTTTATCACAATTAAAGCGGTCCCAACACAGTTGTGTGCTAAGGCAATGGTACATAGATTCATTTCATAGCACGGTGTACCTCCTAACGATTCTTTCATGATCAATCGAATGCCTTGCGGTACTTATTACTTTTTCATCTTCGATCGGAAACAGTGGTTCTTTGATGTTCCATATACAATAGGAAACTCTATGACCTTGTGTAGATCAAATCTTCAGATTGTCCCAGTCCACTTTCGTTTGACTTCGGACACGGTGAACTTGTTCAGTCGCCACTATTATTGAGTTATGTCATCACGACACCTTGTGGTGTCATTACAAATTTGTAGCTTGTGCTAATCATGGTCAACCGTCTCACACAAAACTACACATACTTTTGTTTGACTTGTCATTTAAACATTCAGAATGCAACTACGAACTAAGACAATAATACACCAGATTCGCTTGTGTTCCATTCGGTGTATTTTTGCAATTCAAGAATGTCAACACACTATTTTATCCATGTATTTGTTCGAAAGTTGACAGATCATTTCCATGTTGTTATCACATTCGAGTTGTTGATTTTGAGTTCATATAGCGGATGCTATGGTTTATGAAAACTCATTGGTATATTGTGACCGATTGTTGAAAATCCATTGGTCAAAACTCCTATGTTACACCCCTGTTAACTGAGTTACACTAGGTTATACATCTATACATCTCGTGCCCTTTGACATCAAATGCTAGAACACATACCTTTTAACCACTGGGTTCTTGTTGAAATATATCCCTGGACTCACCTGATATTTATAAGATTTGATTCGGTTTTGTGGTTATCTACCTTAGTATTATTCATATACATACACGCATAATGTAACACTAAGGAGATAAGGTAGTACAAATTTCGAGGACGGAATTTTCTTAACAGGGGGAGAATGTGACAACTGTCAAATTTGCATGCATCCGCACAATTATTAAATGATGATTAGTGCTTAATGACTGTGCTGATTTACAATTTATGACTGGAATTGCTTCCTGATTACTGCATTATACTTACACGTGCATCACATATTGCAAATGACACAACATTGACTGCATGCAAACATATTGACATAATTGATGCAGAAAGCACAGTAGCACAGTTAACAGACGAACTGGGAAAATGCTGACAGAACTCAGTACATAGGCAGACAATGTTTTGAGACCCAGTATGAGCAAGAAACCGAGTTCTACACTAGTATGGTTTGTAGGGAAGTAAGGACGACAAAACTGTCTTTCTAGGTGATAGTTTAAGTGCCGGAAAGTGCCTAAAAACTCACCCAAAGTGCTGAATTCAGCATGTTTCAGCAAAAACCAGCTTTTTAATAAACTTGTAACATGCAAAAATATGACTAAATGGTCCTGGATGCTTTCCTAAGTGTCGGGAATTAAAAGTGTCACAAAGGGGTACATAAAGAACACTAAACGGAATAGTTTGACACTTTAACGAACCGGTATCTAACCGAACAACCGGACACTACCCGAAACATCAAAATTATACTAGAAGCGTTGTTTTAATGCTTTCAAGCTAGTTATGATCCCCGAACATCATAACACCCCATACAAAATATCTAGTGACTAAAATACTTAACTAATACTTGATTTTGAACTAAATGATAACTTTATGGTTTAAACTTACACTTAGACCCCCTCCCCCATCATATGTAATCGGCCACATGGCCTAAATAAGGAGATCTTATGTGATTTGTTTTGATTTGCTTAAAAGATCTTGTCTAGTACTTCTTGAACACATTACACATTGGACCATATGTTGTTGGAAAATAATATAAGAACCCACAAGTGCCATCATCTTCCTTTCATTCACATTTCACTAACACACCATGCTCTCCTCTCATTCCCCTATATTCGGCCGAGATCACACACACATACATCCACCATTTTCATTCATCTTCCATTCGATCTCTACATATACAAAGGTGTTTGAAGGCGCATAAGGAAGCTTGGAGCTTTCGGAAGTCGAAGGACCTTCACCGTTTGCTTTTATCCACTTCATTTTTACACTTGATCATCCCTAGCCTTGAGCTAGTAGTAAGATCTTATATTCTTCATTTTACATCTATTTCAAGTGGTTAAAAGATGATACAAGATGAATATCATGAAGAACACTAAGAAACTTGAAGATGAAACAAGAACATAAGCATAAAACTATAAGAAATCTTAAAGAAATCATGTTGTTTAGTGATGTTATGATGCTTGATGATTGTTGGTTTGTGTAAATGATGTAAATTATTATATGATCTTGCTAGATCATGATTAAAAACATAATCTAGCAAGATGAGATGATGAAAATGTTAGAGATTTATAAAGCATCCTCATGAAAGACATGAACTTGAAAGAATATATTGCTTTCTTGAAAAATAATAATCAAAGTGGGTTAATAATCATATAGATAAAAAATTTACGAATGGTTTTCCAAAAGAACCAAGCTTGAAATATGAGTTTTAGTAGATCTTGGTTCTTACATAAACAAACACTATTTTTAATGGATAAACAAGTGTAGAAACACTTGTGTAACAAGAAGGTTACACAAAGAAGCATTTTTAGAAAATGTGCTTGGAAGTTGTAAACACCCATTTTTTTTAAAAAAAATGAAGTTTTTAAAGAAGTAAATGCATTTTAAGGGGTAACTAAACCTACTAAACACACTACCAAGTTACTACAAGATTCTATGAAAGTTTAAGTTCATGTTGTTATGTAAGTAGCATTACTTTGGCACTTGGTAAGTGTTAGTTAGATTGTTGATTGTTGTGATGATTTTAAAAAGAAAATATGCTTTGATAGCATGGACACCTCCATTTTTAGGGAAAACTATGACAAAATTTTCAAAAATATAAACACTTAGAAAAATATTTTCTAAACAAATATTTACAAGTGTGTTTTAACTATGGTTTTCAATATAAACTCTGCCATAGATTTTGTTACAAAAATACAAGCATTGGAGGTTGGTTTTTATAAATAAAAATGGATAAATATGTATTTAGAATATATATTTGCATTAAAGACACATTGTGTGTGATTATTTGTATACCTTGTGCATTAGTATTATTAATTTAGGATTTAAAGTAATATAACTTAACAAATATCAAGAAATTACAATCCAAAATAATACCAAAAACCACAAGGAATAAATATATAAGGTACACACTTAATATTGTGAAATCGAACGCAAGAACGTAACTTACAAAATATTCCGGAAAATACCGTTATAAATATATTTTTGGTAAATAATATTTTGGATCCAAGAAATGAAAATATGATTTTTGTAAATATTACCAAGTTATATCATATTTTCGACAAGGAGAAAATATATTATTTTTGGGAAGTAAAAATATATTTTCTTAGAATATTTGGAAGATATATGATTTTTGAGAAAAATATATATTTTCTTGAAATACATTATTTTTGGACAAAATGAGTTATATATTTTCTAAAGTGAGACTTGAAAATATATTATTTTGGAAATATATATTGGATGTTTATTAAGGAAATACGTACACACCTGAATACGACGCCAATACATGGCGAGATATACAAATACAAGAATACGAAAATACATGTATGGGATACCCCTATCCTTAGGAAGGAAATACGAGTATAAATATTTGAGAAGTATTATTACAAAATATTGTTTAACAATTATTCCAAAACTAAATAAATATAATTTAAGTTAAAAAAAATTATTATTTTAACATTATTATTTTAACAAAGTAATTATAACTTGGAATAATAACGAAGACACTTTGAAACGTAACTCAAAGGCACTAATCAATACAAAGACAAGGCACGACCCGCTCGTCTAACGGACCATAATACGCATTTAGGTAGTCGTGCATTCTAGAGGAAGCTTTGTGTTACATCGGATACAAGGAACGCAAAACTGTGAGTTCATGTCCCCCTTTTCTCTTAACAGTTTTCGGTTTTATAACTCTCGGGGGTGAAATACATGTTACATACTGATTACAAACAATTACAAATGATATGATTAGCTAAAGAATGTACCGCTAGATCACGTGAATGGGTAGGCGATTAACTTAAGACCATTAATCCTTGTATAAGGACCGAGGGGCATAAGTGATAGATCTATTGGGTGTTGCGAGCCCCACCCATGGGCCTGCGAGTTGGCTGCATGTGGTGACTATGTCGTTCCGCCGGAGGCGCCGGTACGAAATACGCATACAGGATTGAGTGCTTCCTATGCCATGTCACTTATATTAATGTATTAGCTACACATTAATTGATCTATTTTTCCTTGTTGCTTCATACCAGTTTACAAATACATACATACATACATACAAAGGTTTTCCAGGATGATTCGTGCACACAAACTAAACACATGAACTCGCTCAACTTTTATTGATGTTTTCAAACTACATGTATTTCAGGGAATTAGTAAGTGGATCTGGTGGGCGTTGGAAGTTTTATGCTGCGATAGGAATAAAGATGTCATCCTTGGTCTCTGGGTTTCGTCAGTGTGTCTTATTCCTGGACGAGACACGTCTTCCAAACCTTAGTTACACCTAATATCTTTTGACGAGTCCTTAGTGAACTCATAAACAAATTGTATGGTTTGTAAAACTTAGTCTATGTTTTAAACAATGTTGTTATGTTTTAAACTCATTTAATGGATGACACATCTATGGTTTTATCATATAGTTGATGTTATGATTGAATGCAATGGTATTAAGAAAGTCACCCCATAATCACGCTTCCGCAAAAGTCAGGGTGTGACAGTTTGGGGTAGGGGGTGTAAGTATTATATTTAAATAAAAAGGCGGGTAAGGACAGTTTAGTCAACTCAAACGTATTTAACTGGTTTGTCCAGTCAAGCGACTTTCCGAGTATCAAGTGAGAATACCACAGGGAACAAACATGTAATTTAAGAAAGTTGAAGATTATAGGTGAAAAATGACAAACCACAGGGACCATCCTATCCTGGTAATGTACTCAAAATAATAGGATTAAAGTTACAATTTTACCTTTTCTCTAAAAATGGTTGAATGTTATGTGTCAAATTTATATTAGTTCCTATTGTTTTTATATCTAAAAATGGTTGAATGTTATGTGTCAAATTTATATTAATTCCTATTGTTTTTATATAAAATAGTGTTTGTATTTGATCTCCTCCTTAAAACATATATAAAGTTTGTTTGTGATTAAACAGTGGGTAGTTAAAAACCTATAAGAAATTTATAAAAAAAAATAAATAAATAACAAACTGCGCCTTGCGTAAATAAAGCGATGCACTTTTGTGTTTGACGCTTAACGTTAGGTTTTAGACTTTATCGTGTTTGTACGTCTCGCGCTTTTTTTAGAACAAAGTGTGTATGTAATTAGTTATAATGAATTAAAAAATATAAAAATCTAATGAATATAATTAAGTTTAAAGAAGTTAATCATTTAATAATCTCAACTAAGGTTTTTTAAAATGACATTATTGAGGCCTCTTTTTATATTTTATAAAAAGAAATAATAATATGCTTTTCACATGAATATATTAAATACAAAATTGACATCGTCGTCTCAAATACAAAATTGGCATCATCGTCTCCACCTTTAGTCAAAGGCTTTTCATATTTTAAAGTTGCCAACTTAAACTTAGAGTACAACTGGAATGCATATCGTACAAGCACTTACAGAACAATAGCTACCATAACGTAGTATTTATATGAATCCAGCCGCCCAATAACTCGAACTAGTTTATCAGGAAATGGCGGAAGAGGTGAAGTTATACGGAATTGAAATAAGTCCATTCGTTGGCAGAGTCAAAATTGCTTTGAATCTCAAGGGAATCAACCCTGTTTATAAAAAAGATCTGGACAACAAGAGTCCCGACCTTCTCAAATTCAACCCTGTTTATAAAAAGGTACCCGTGCTCCTACACAACCGAAATCCGATCTCAGAGTCTCTTGTGATCATCGAGTATATTGATGATGTCTGGAAAGGGGTTCCGATTATGCCCAACGATGCTTACGAGGGGTGAGATATTACTGGGTATATTTGTTAGCACAGTTTATGTTGGCCCCAATCGATCTTAGATATCTAGAACATGAATCGAATATAACAAACTGAACTTGAATATAACTTGAATCTCTGAAATACATGTATATTTTACAATTGAAATCTAAAGCCCTATTTATAAGTAACTAAAAGGTGCGATTGTAGAGATGTATCTTTTCATGAACGGGCACGTCTCTTGAATATGTGGTTGTAATTGAACCTTAAAGAGGTGTGTTTCTTGAATCAAAGTCGTGTCCTAGGGCTGGCATATCATGTATACCCGTACACGATAAGACACGATACACGAAATCCCATACACGAACACGACACGATAACTTATTGTGTCCTTTTTTTCAAACACGACACGATATACACGAAAATTACCTGTTAATACCTGTTAACACGACTGTTCAACTGTTATACACGAAAATTACCTGTTAATACCTGTTAACACGAACAAAAACACGAACACGACATGCTATCTGAGAGTTACAGAGGGAGTTTAGGGTTTTTTTTTTTTTTTAATGGAATGAGTAATGAAAATAGAAAGGAATTAAGGAACCCACATGCATATGGTTGATGCGTTTTATTTAATTTAATTTCTTATGGTGTACTAACGGGTATTAACAGGTAAACAGGTATTTAACCTGTTTATACACGAAAATTAACAGGTAATCTCGTGTCTACCTGTTTGGTACACGATACATGTTAAGGCCATACACGATACCTGTTAACTTCGTGTAGGTTTGTGTCGTGTATTCGTGTAAAATTGTCAGCCCTATCGTGTCCCTTCTTTCTTCCTTTACAGCCATCAATCCAAAAGGTGTGTCCAAAAAGACATGTATTTTCCTTTAGGGGTGTTGGTTACAATCTTATGATTTGTCATCTTTGATCCCCAAACTTGATAACTACCTTCTAAACTACTTTAAACTATATACAAATCAACCCTTGTACTTTAGGATGTGTATAGATTAGCGATTTCGGTTTATATGGGTTAAAACTGATTTTATATTATATGGTATGTCCAGTGTCATCCTGCACTACTCAAGGCTATTGGTAGCCATGGAGAGGAGCAAGCGGTTGCGGAAGCCCATGAGCTACTGCAATTTCTAGAAAATGAGCTAAATATGAAAGGCACCAAGTTTTTTGGAGGTGACAACATCAACCTAGTTGATATTTGTGCTGGTTACATAGCCCATTGGGTTGTAGCAGCAGAAGAAGCATTAGGAATAGAGGTGGTGACCAAAGATAAGTTCCCAAAAATAGGAAAATGGTGTGGTAACTATATTAACTGTCAAGTTGTCAAGGATGGTTTGCCTCCAAGAGAAAGACTTGTTTCTTATTACAAGGGGAGGTTTGGTAAGGCGTGATACGGTTATAAATTTGTGGTTATGAAGTTGAAGCTTCTCTTGTATGACATCCATCGATGTTTCAATAAGCAGCTTGTAGATGCTGATTTGTCTTGTTGTACTATGTTGTTTGTAACCTATTCGGTGTTCATGATGTTGTTGAAGTTGATTTCTTTTTAAAGTACCAGTCTTCTTTACTCGTATATATTGGGATCTCAAGGTGTATATGCTAATTAGTGTTCACACAGTTCGAAGTTGTTTAATACCTAGAAAAGCACATAATAGGGACAGGTTAAATTGATGGAAACTTATGACCATGCTCAAACTAAGTTGATTAGTTTAATAGAATAGCCACATTATATTGTAAAGAAGCTTCAAAGCTTAGGGATTGGATGCTTAATTTTGAAGCATCGTTTCATGTGTCTAAGGGTGGTGACATGTTGCTAAACGTTGTGATGCGGGCCCAAGTGTGGAGGAGCGGGCCATCTTGTATTTGGAGGCCCAAGATCGCGTAACAAAAGGGGCTTCACTAAAATGGCTCTAACTTGGGCTACGGAGGTCCGTTTTGGGCGTGCGACCAGGCGAAACGAACGTGAGAAAAAGCTCCATCTTGCTGCAAACGCCTTTGGCGGTTTGGGTCATCGTCCACGCCAAAAAACGCTTATTTCCATTAGTTATTTGCATTTTTATGTTTTTTTAAGTATTTTGGGCTTTTTGTTTTAGGCCGTGTGTTTGGCCCGTTATCTTTTTTAGGCCCGTTTCGAATTTCAGTCTCTATTTATATGTTGCTAAAGCTAATGAGAAGTGCAGAATTGAATTTTGAGAAAACTGTTTTTTTCACTTCAAATTCCGTGGCCTTTGGGGTTACAATTTGGGGGTTGGGGAAGATCTGCACGGGTATTCGTAGAATCAACGTGTAATCTTCATTTTTCCGTTTCACGCGCTACATCACGTTGCTAGTGTAGATATGTTGAATCTTGTATATGTGCGTTTAGTTCTACTTTTTACTATGAAATATATGGCCTAATTTGCCAATGATACATATCAGTGATAAAAAAAGAATTAGAGTAGTTTGTGAGGGTAGATGTCCAATTTTCACATGTGGGCCGAATCCAACTAGGCCCATCCAAAGTGGGCCAGGTATCCATATACAATCTGCAAGTGGCATAAAAAGTAAGGAATCTTCTGCAGGGTGTAGTGGGACAAAAAAGGGTCCAAAACGGATTGGTAGAATGCAATGATAAAAGGAAGGGTAGGTTGAATAGTGTAGATTGTCCTTGGGTTCTGTACTTGTCTAGATTGAACAGTGAAGATGAGACTGGGGTGGTAAAGACTTACCAACCAGATCACAACTGTCTGACATCCAGATAAATACAACCCTTCAATTCTACCTTCTTGGCTAAACAAGAGTTTGTGATGAATCAGATTGCAGCCAACCCTATTTCAGCAAGTAGGCTACAAGAAGAGCTTGGGAGGAAGTATGAGCTCTCTATGACAAAAATGAAGGTACAAACCCTAATTTCTGCTTGTTTTTGTTTTCTTGACATACACACCCTTATCTAATTTTAAACTGATTGCAGGCTTTCAGGACAAAGCTCAAGGCTACAAAGAAGCTTCAATGGGACTTCAAAGATCAATATGCTAGCCTGAGGGACTATGCCATGGAACTAAACAGGGCCAATCCAGGTACAACAGTTAAATTTGTTGTTGAGCCTGAGTGTAACCCACATGCACCCACAATGATCTTCAAAAGGGTTTATGTTTGTCTGGGACCACTGAAAGAAGGGTTTAAAGAGTGTAGGAGGGAACTGTTGGGGTTAGATGGGGTATTTGTGAAAGGCTCCTACCCTGGTCAGATGCAAATTGCAGTTGGTTTAGATCCCAACAATGGCTAGATCGCAACCATGGCATTTATGCGTTAGCTTATGGAATTGTTGAGACTGAGAACAAAGACTCATGGATCTGGTTCCTACAGTGTATTAAAGATGACTTGGATCTTCCACTTAATGCAAATTTCACCTTCATTTCTGACAGGCAATATGTATGGTATTATATTATATTCAGCAATTATCCTAAGTCAGTTTTCTATTGATTAATGTTTGTAATCTGATGAAACAGGGAATAATACCAGCCATAAGTCAGGTATTTCCAGCAGCTGAGCATAGATTCTGCTTAAGGCTTATATGGCAGAACATGAAACTTCAATGGAGAGGAGATGCCTTCAAGGATTGTCTTCAGAATGCAGCTAATGCTTATATAGTTCCAGATTTTGAAACGGAAATAGAGGAGTTGAGGTTGTACAACATTGAAGCATATAACTAGTTGGCAAGTATTCCACCCATTCACTAGAGCAAGTCTCATTTTACAGGTATATGTACTACTGTATGCATATCAAAACTGTTTTTTATTGTTCAAATATTCAATTTATATGTAGATATGTTGATCATATGGTTTGGCAATTTGATATATAGGTAGGGCACAATCTGATGTGGTGTTGAACAATATTTGTGAAGTCTTGAATGCAAGGACAGTCAATGGTCGAGACAAGCCTATAATTTCTACTTTGGAGTTTATCATGGAGTATTTAATGCAGAGGATTGTGAATGTTACCAGGGTGATTCAGCAGACTAATGGTCCACTTACTCCTCGTGTTGCAAAGATTTTTGATAACAATAATGTTAATTGGAGTGGTGGGACAAAGTATCAGGTTAAGGGTAAGGTCACCCAGGATAGTGCTGCAACACATAAACAATAGGTTGTGGATGTTGTGGATGTTGTGGATAGGGTTTGCACTTGCAGAGAATGGGAAGTTTCAGGAATCCCTTGTAGGCATGTTGTGGCTGTCAATTGGGACATGGCAATGAATGGTCAAGAGGTTGGACCCCTAGAATCATGGGTTAATTAATGTTACTAACTTGAAACATGGAAGAGGGTTTATAGTCATACCATTGGTCCCATTAATGGTAGAGAATTGTGGCCAAAATCACAAGTTCCTACTAACCTAACCCCACCTTTGCACCACACACCTATCGCCAGACCTAAGAAGAAAAGAATTAAGGATGCTATTGAGTTGCAGGATGAAGCTGAAAGGGCTTCCCAATCAAGAAACAGGGGTGCTGAAGCTGATAAGGACCAGGCTGAGGTTGGTGGCAAGTTAACAAGAAAATGGAATTCCATGAAGTGCCAGAAGTGTAGTTTAAAGGGCCACAACCAAAGAACTTGTGGAAGGACCAAAAAAGTTACCCAGCCGAAGAAAGGTAAGAAGAAGAAAGATGGTAATCAGGCTACTGAGGCTGGTCAGGCAGGTCCAAGTGTTTAAAGGTTATGGTTTTTGGGTTGTCTTAAAACAATGATGCAGTCTTTTGCTATTTATCATGTCTATTTAGCTAATTAAAACACTTATGACAATTACCATCATATTTTGGACTTGTTATCTTGATGATATTAATGTAGGTTATCTTGTATGGTTGGATGTTTAATGGTTAGAAGTTTAAAGTTTGTAGTTTAGTATTTTGTATTTTACTTTCAGGTTTGTGCAAATGTTTGAAACTTATGTTTGTTGAATGTTATATTTGGTGTTTGATGTTTGGACAGATCATGTATTCAGATGTTTGTGCAAAATGTAGTACAAGTTCTTGTGTTCATTTGTTGGAACAGGTGATGCACAATTTCAAATGGATTTAAACGACACATTTCGCACTTTGCACAATACATTTCGCACAAGATTTGAACAATACATTTTGCACAATACATTTTGCAAAATACACTTTGCACATTACATAATTACTTCAAACAACCTAAATTCAAACAATCTGCTTATACATTGAATGCTATCCATATTTCACCAACCACATTTCCAACATTTAAGACATTAAATACATAACATACATGCATCAGATTTTCAAAAACATGGGGAATATCCATTGCATTGAAGACATTACAACATCCTTCACATTAAAGACATTACAACAACCAATGCATTCAATCCTTAACATACATCCATAACACAAACCCTAAAACTATCAAAAGAACCATAATGATCTTGTTCTTCAGCTGATTCTTTTCCCGCATCTTGGCTAACTCAGCATCAACTTGGTTTCTGTGTCTTAGAAGCCCAGGAATAATTGCCACTACACGACTGCACATTGGTGGGTCCATCCACCCTATGAATCTTCCACAGTTGGAATTCTACAGAGAAGGGAGAAAGGTTGAAACTTTTTAATCCTTAGAATATTAAAATCGGTAATAATATACATTACCATGGTTGGACAAGAGTAGAATCGTCAACCAGGGTTGAGATCAGTCCATGATGTAACTATGATTGCATCTTGGCCACAATTGCAGAGAACCATGAGGAAGATGGAATCGATTCAATGAGGAAGATGAAGAACAGTGACGAAAAGAAATGTTGGTGGTTAGGTTTGTGGGAAAAAGAGAGTTATTTAATAGGCATGACCAAA